>OY998242.1:6743424-7943424 GCA_963922005.1 Cornus suecica | reverse complement strand
ACACTCAACTGATTCCAACCTCTCCCACAGCTCCAAATATCCACCGCACATATTATGAATCATACTAACAGCTACTAAAGAATATTCTCCGCCTCATGGGAAATATTCTTCTGTATGCTCCTAGCATAATGAACCTATATCCTTTGCCTCCAGTCCACATGTTCCATCAGTCCTTTCATAATGTGAAGATGTGTCGCGTTGGCTATGTGTCACGGCTACGCGGTATCTGTGACTGCAGCCGGATTGACATGCAACGAATTACTCACCAATAATTCCTGTAGTGTGTGCACCCACTGCAAGGATTGTGCATAATGGTGGGAGACACCCCCAGGATATCGCCACCGCATCGGACGCTGCAAACTAAATATGAGTTCGCCCTTTGTATCAGTTGCTCGGTTCGGTGATTTATGCTCCCACAAATATAAGTTATTGGATTGGCCCAAGGATCACCCCGAGATACTTTTATGGTGGTCATAAAAAGTTCACAAGGTCGTGTCGACCAACTCTAATCCAATAAAAATACCAGAAAGGCCTGAGGATCACCCGAGAATACCCATACGGTCAATTTAAGTTTGCCGAGATGTGTCACTTAGCTCCAATTTTGACTAACACCCCCTGAGATTTGCATCTATTCCACCTTGGTGCTGATTTTCGAAATTTTGACACAAACACCCCTTGAGGTTTGGTTTTGTTTGCCATGACACCCCAAATGACCAAAATACCCTTCATAAAATTCGAAAATATTAAGGGTTATGTTAAATGACCATTATGTCCCAACCCCAAATATATAAATTTCGAAAAATATATATATAAATTCGAAAAAATGTATAAAATTCGAAAAAAAATATTAAAATTTTGAAAAAAAATATATAAAATTAGAATAAAATATATAAATTTCAAAAAATATATATAAAATCAAAAAATATATAAAATTCGAAAATATATATATTTTTTGAAAAATATTTAAATTCAAATATATATATTTCAAAAAATATATATATAATTCAAAAAATTATATAATTTTGAAAAACATATATAAATTTCAAAAAATATATAAAAAATTCAAAAATATATATAAAATTTGAAATATATATATAATTCGAAAATATATATATATAATTTGAAAAATATATAAATTCGAATATATATATATTTAAAAAAAAATAAAAAAATTCAAAATATATATTTTTTCAAAAATAAAATTCAAAAAATTATATAATTTCGAAAAACATATATAAATTTCACAATATATATATAAAATTCAAAAAAATATATATAATTTGAAATATATATATAATTCGAAAATATAAATATAAAATTTGAAAAATATATAAACTCGAATATATATATATTTCAAAAAAAAAATTCAAAATATATATATATATTTTCGAATTATATATATATTTCAAATTTTATATATTTTTTTGAATTTTATATATCATTTTTGAAATTTATATATGTTTTTCGAAATTATATAATTTTTTGAATTTTGTTATTGAAAATATATATTTTTTGAATTTTTTATTTTTTTTGAAATATATATATATTCGAATTTATATATTTTTCAAATTATATATATATATATATATATTCGAATTATATATATATTTCAAATTTTATATAATTTTTCGAATTTTTTATATATATTTTGAAATTTATATATGTTTTTCGAAATTATATAATTTTTTGAATTTTGGTTTTGAATATATATATATATTTAATTATATATATTCGAATTTAAATATTTTTCAAAAAATATATATATATTTTCCAATTTTATATATATTTTTTTATTTTATATATATATTTTGAAATTTATATATATTTTATTCTAATTTTATATATTTTTTTCAAATTTTAAATATTTGTTTTCGAATTTTATACATTTTTTTGAACTTTATATATTTTTTCGAATTTATATATATGTTTTTTAAAATTTTATATATTTAGGGTTGGGGCATAAAGGTCATTTCACATTACCCTTAATATTTTTGAATTTTGTGAAGGATATTTTGATCATTTGGGTGTTATGGCAATCAAAATCAAACCTCAACCGATATTTGTGTCAAAATTTCAAAAATTAGGACCCAAGTAAAAATATATGCAAACCTGAGGCGTGTTAGTGAAAATTACCCTTGATTGCCTTATCTTTGCTTGCTCATTCCTCTTCGATCAGAGAGCAATCCACCTACTTTTCGATACAACTCTTTTGTTTTTGTCCCATTTTTGTCTTTGCTTTTCCTCACTTATTATGCGTGCATTATTTTATCAAAGCTTTTGTTACCTCTGTCATTGGTTTCCATGCTTTGTCTGCCCATACCCTTCTCCGTCAATTTCCTCAAGTCCATCACGTCTCTTATCTATGCTCATCAAACTCCAAGATTTTTATGGCTCACCGCATCACCAAGAAGCTTCTGTCTCTCTCCTCATCATCCTCAGTCATCACTATAGTTCATCGCCCATGTCCATTGATTCAAGTCATCTACCCTGCGATTCACCAGCTCGTCGTTGCAGCAAGACAGCGTTGCGCACCACCAGTCGCGCGCCACCACCGCTGTGTTGCTCCGTTCCTGCGCGCCACCAGGTCGCCACCAACACATGCCGCCCCTGCTGCCAGCTGCTCATGCCACTGTCGCGCCACCACCAAGGAAGCCCAGCTCAGCCACTTCACGCCACCGCCTGAACATCCGCCACCGCTAGCTGCCCTGGGTCGGGCCGCCATCGCTATACCAACACTGACCCACCAGCTTGCGTCGCTTCACGCCGCGCCATTGAGAGCTGTCGCACCACTGCGAGCCGCTCCTCCGTGCGCATCTTGCCGGTGCTTCATTCCGCCACTGTCGCAATCCGCCGTTGGCTTTGCAAAATCCCTGTTCCAAAAACTATGGGTGATATAAATATTTCTATATACAGTTTTCATGATCCTTGTACAATATTAGTTATAATATCACAATATTCAAATCATGTTTTTGTAATAATGTCCAACCAAATACACTGTCATGTGAAAGGAAAAAAAAAACGTTTATTCCTTGTGAAAGCAAAATGGGCATTATTGTATAAATGATGACATATATGTGTAAGTTGTATTCAAAGAAATTGACAGGAATCAAATTGAATGATTTAGAGCAGTTTTTTTTTTTTTTTAAATACTCGCGTATGCACATATATGCATATAAGCTTGTATTATAATTCTATAAGAACGTGTGTGTATATATATATGTATATAAATGGGTATGTATACGTATCTTTATGGAGCTGTCCGCACGGTCTTTCTCCGATATTCATGCCACCAGTTCCAGCTGGTGCCTAGGAATCTCACCAATAGCTTTCTGGCGAGAAACCTGAGCAATTCGGGCTGATCTCTTCTGCATCTCTGGGAATCACCTTCCGCTCTTGGTAACCAAAATGTAGGTGAAAGTTGGGTTTTCGGATCCGAATCTCGACCCGAATTCCGGCAGAAGGTTCCAAGAGATAGCGGAGCTTGACCTGTCTCGAAATCAGCTACCTTAAACCGTAACAGAAATATAGTATCCGAATCTGGACCCGAATTCCGGCGGAGGGATCCAAAAGATTGCACAGTCTGACCAGCCTCGAAATTAATTACCATGAACCAAACCTGAAATAATAGACTAGATGGAAAAATATAGTGAGGAGCAAAGGACACAACAGCTAGTATGAGCGGGAGACCAGGCAGGGAGTTGCAGGAGAGCTTCACTCTTTCTCTCCACCCTCTTTTATCTCTTTTTTTTCACTATAATACTCCTAAAAAACTCCCTCCAAATGATGTCAAGAAAACATCTCAAAAACACTATTAAAAATTAAGAAGAAGAAGTCTAGAGAGTTCCCTCTCCCAAAATCAATCAATTTCAAGATCTCTCCTTAAAATGAAATGCAATGCTTCTATTTATAGAAAAACCTAAGGGTACGTTTAGTAACGTTTCTATTTTTTCGTTTCTGTTTTTTTAGGAATAGAAATGAAAAAACGTTTCACTTACGAGAAATAAAAAAACAGAAATGACGTTTGTTAATTTGACACTATTCACTTATACATTTTACAATGCATGTATTTTACTATTCATACATACTACTATTCACGTATATTTCTATTCATGTGTATTACTATGCATGTATACTACTATGCACTCCCATTATATTTTATTATACACTCAACTGATTCCAGCCTCTCCCACAGCTTCAAATATCCACCGCACATACTATGGATCATACTAACAACTATTAAATAATATTCTCCGCCTCATGGGAAATATTATTCTGTATGCTCCTGGCATAATGAACATGTATCATTTGCATCCAGTCCACATGCTCCATCAATCCCTTCATAATATGAACATGTGTCGCGTTGGCCATGTGTCACAGCTACATAGTATCTGTGACTGCAGCCAGATCAACATGCAACGAATCACTCTCCAATAATTCCCGCAGTGTGTGCACCCACTACAAAGATTGTGCATAATGGTGGGAGACACCCCCAGGATACCGCCACCGCATCGGACGCTGCAAACTAAATATGAGTTTGCCCTCCGTGTCGATTGCTTGGTTCAGTGACTTGTGCTCCCACAAATATAAGTCATTGGATTGGCCCAAGGATCACCTCGAGATACTTGTATGGTGGTCGTAAAAAGTTCACAAGGTCGTGTCGCCTAGCTCCAATCGAATAAAAATACCCGAATTCCGGCGGAAGGCTCCAAGAGATAGCGCAGTCTAACCCGTCTTGAAATCAGCTACCACGAATTGTAACAGAAATATAGTATCCGAATATGGACCCGAATTTTGATGGAGGGCTCCGAGAGTTTGCACAATTTGACCAGCCTTGAAATTAGTTACCACGAACCAAACCTGAAATAATATACTAGATAAAAAAATATGGTGAGGAGCAAAGGACACAACCGCTAGTATGAGTGAGAGACCAGGCAGGGAGCCGCAGGAGAGCTTCATTCTTTCTCTCCACCCTCTTTTATCTTTTTCTCTCTCTAGAATACTCCCAAAAACTCCCTCCAAGTGATGTCAAGAAAACATCTCAAAAACACTACTAAAAATCAAGAAGAAGAAGTCTAGAGAGTTCCCTTTCCCAAAATCAATTTCAGGATCTCTCCTTAAAATGAAATACAATACTTCTATTTATAGAAAAACCTAAGCTGACACTATTCACTTATACATTTTACTAAGCACATATTTTACTATTCATATATACTGATATTAACGTGTATTACTATGCATGTATACTACTATGCACTCACATTATATTTTATTATACAATCAACTGATTCCAGCATCTCCCACATCTCCAAATATTCATCGCACATACTATGGATCATACTAACAGCTACTAAAGAATATTCCACACCTCATGGAAAATATTATTCTGTATGCTCCTGGCATAATGAACCTGTATCATTTGCCTTCAGTCCACATGCTCCATCAGTCCCTTTATAATATGAAGATGTGTCGCGCTGGCTATTCGTCACGGCTACGCAGTATCTGTGACTGCAGCCAAGGATTGGTTCGGGGCTAACAGGTAGAGCTCCAAACTCACTTTCGGATTGGAGTTAAGTGACACGTCTCAACGAACTTAAATGGACCGTATGGGTATCCTCGGGTGATCCTCGGGCCTTTTGGGTATTTTTATTCGATTGGAGCTGGGCGACACGACCTTGTGAACTTTTTACGACCACCATACAAGTATCTCGGGGTGATCCTTGGGCCAATCCAATAGCTTATATTTGTGGGAGCACAACTCACTGAACCGAGCAACCGACACGAAGGGCAAACTCATATTTAGTTTGCAGCATTCGATGCGGTGGCGGTATCCTGGGGGTGTCTCCCACCATTATACACAAATCCTTGTAGTGGGTGCACACACTGCGGGAATTATTGGGGAGTGATCCGTTGCATGTCGATCCGGCTGCAGTCACAGATATTACGTAGCCGTGACGCATGGCCAGCGCGACACATCTTCACATTATGAAGGGACTGATGGAGTATGTGGACTGGAGGCAAATGATACAGGTTCATTATGCCAGGAGCATACAAATGAATATTTCCCATGAGGCGTGGAATATTCTTTAGTAGCTGTTAGTATGATCCATATTATATGCGGTGGATATTTGGAGCTGTGGGAGAGGCTGGAATCAGTTGAGTGTATAATAAAATATAATGGGAGTGCATAGTAGTCTATATGCATTGTATTACATGTGAATAGTAATATACATGAATAGTAGTATGTATGAATAGTAAAATACGTGCATAGTAAAATGTATAAGTGAATATTGTCAGCTAAGGTTTTTCTATAAATAGAGGTATTGCATTTCATTTGAAGGAGAGATCCTGAAATTGATTTTGGGAGAGGGAACTCTCTGGACTTCTTCTTGATTTTTAGTAGTGTTTTTGAGAGGTTTTCTTGACATCATTTGGAGGAAGTTTTTTAGGAGTATTCTAGAGAGAAAAAAAAAAGAGTGAAAGAGATAAAAGAGGGGGGAGAGAAATAGTGAAACTCTGCTGCGTCTTTTTGCCTGGTCTCCCGCTTATACTAGCGGTTGTGTCATTTGCTCCTCACCATATTTTTTTCATCTAGTCTATTATTTCAGGTTTGGTTCGTGGTAACTAATTTTGAGGCGGGTTAGACTGTGCAATCTCTCGGAGCTCTCCGTCGGAATTCGGGTCCAGATTCGGATACTATATTTCTATTACGGTTCGTGGTAGCTGATTTCGAGACGGGTTAGACTGCACTGTCTCTTGGAGCCTTCCACCGGAATTTGAGTCCAGATTCGGATCCAAAAACCCTACTTTCACCTACAGTAAGTAAACGACAAAAAAGTGGGTGCAACTGCGAAGTACAAGCAATTAACATTCTCTAAATATATATGTTTGTGTGTGTTTATATGGTTGAGACATTTTGAAGTTGTGATTCTGTGAATCATTTTATCAAACAGTTAACAGGCAAGGAAAAAAAAAACATTTAGCAAAGACTAGGCCACTGCCGCTGAAGACTTGAAGTAGTAGGAAGATCGAGGGTCCATAAAAAATAAAGCAAAATTAAGCGAAACTTTCGTGTATATACATATATATATATATATATATATACAATATACTCGCATGAATACACTGACACTATTACTATATAGAGTATATTTTCGGGAAAAATTAGAAAATGATTATGTACACTAGAATCAAGCCCGGACACTTGGGATCAGGCACGGATGCATTCAGAGGCCAATGGGGGCCTATGACCCCACTAAAATATTATTTTTTTATACTATAGGCTTGAGTTTTTTGTAAGGAAAAATATCGGTTACCACTTCTGAGTTTTGCCCATATTGCACGCGATATCTCTTAGTTTTTAAATATGTCAGTTACTTCCCTCCATATTAGTTCTGGCTATCACTTTTACCCCTCCGTCCAAAGTCAATGCCGGTCAAAGGGCTTTTTGATGACATCACCCAAATTTATGCCCTAAAGTACCCTAAATACCGCTCAAATTCATAATAAAAATTTAAAACAAATTAAAAAAATAAATAAAAATAAATCCCCCTAATTTTTGAAACAAACCCTAGGAAACCCATTTCCAATCACAAAGCTTCTTCTCCATTATTTCCTTTTATCCCAATCAAAGAAACCCTATAAACATATATATAAATATATAACTCATTCCAAATCACAAAGCTTTTATATATGTGTGTGTGTATATATATATGTAAATATGTGTGTGTATATATATATTTCCGAAATCCATGAGGTCGGTGGGGGTCGGATTCGCCGGCTGTGAGAGAGGATGGCTTGAAAGGGCCGAGGAGGAGGGAGAGAAATTGGAGGGGCTTAGGTTGGGGGCGAGGGAGAGGATGAGGGAGGATTTGTGAAGTGTTAGGGTTTCGAGTTGTTGGGGTTGGGAGGAAAGACTGACGCGAGATTGGAAGAGCTTGAGGTTTGCTCTCTTCGTCTAGAAACTCCATTGTTGCAAAGAGAGAAAAGATGAAGTCTGTGATAGTGTTGACTAAAATGATTTTTTATATTTTATTTTTATTATTACTTCCATCTTCAACTAAAATTGCATATTATAATGGAGGGTCACTTCATAATTTTACATCTTCGTCGAACCTAACCGGAGTTTTGATTCATCCAAGGGAAGTAACTGAAATATTGAAAAACAAAAGGGTAGTGCGTGTAATATTATCAAACCTCAGGGGAGGTAAGTGATATTTTCCATTTTTGTAATTTATACAAAATACCCTACTAAAATTATGAATACCCCTACTGAAATTACAAGAAAATGCATTTATGCTCCTTGAAATTATAAAAAGTATTCTTATACCCCATTCACATGTTTTTTTAGATCCCTCAGTGCTTGGGATAGAGTCCATTATCCCAACCAGCTAAACTATGATGTTTTTGTGTTAACCGAATCATCCTCGTCATAATAATAGATATTTTATTTTGAAAATTCTGGCCTTTTGGTGATTAGGGTGTGACGTGAGGCATTTATTGGCACGTGTAAAGTGATGGGTTTGTGGTCAAGTGTGATACGAAATAAAATTGGGGTTCTCTTCAACATCTGCAATTGGTGTCTGCTAACCCTAGTTCTTTTAATCACCAAACTAAAACATTAGAACACAAATTCAGGAACAACAAACCCTAATCGCCATTGCGACGGCCGGGGGGGAGGGGATATAGAGGGTGAGGTTGCGGCTGGGAAGTCGGATATAATGTGGGAAACAGTTGCCGGAACCGATTGGAGGAAACACTTGTCTTGAAAGTCTATATATATTATGGAGAGAGGGAGCATAAGGCAGACTTTGGTTATTTTTCGAAATTCTTCAAATTTTGTTAAAATTCATTATTATCAAATTATATTTGGAAAAAGTCACATATTTAGGCACTTTACGGCCCTGTTTGGTTCGCGGTCCGGTCCCATGTGGTCCGGTCTCATAATGGTTTTTTTGGGACCGGACACTGTTTGGCAACACGGTTCCAAAAAAACAAGGACCACTTGTGACCAAAAAGGGTAATTTGAGACAACAAAAAATGATGGTCTCAAGTAATCTGATATACAATTGTCTTAACACATGAGACCATAAAATTTGAAATATATATATAATTTGAAAATAATATATAAAATTAAAAAAATAATATAAAAAATTTGAAATAATGTATAAAATTTGAAATATATATATAAAATTCAGAATTAATATATAAAATGAAAAAAATCTATTTAAAATTTGGGAAAATAAAAAAATTCCAAAATAATAGAAAAAATAAAAAATAATGTATAAAATTCGAAAATAATATATAAAATTTGAAAAATAATATAATTTTTTTAAAATAATGTATTAAATTCGAAAAATATATATAAAAATCAAAATTAATATATATATATATATATATATAATTTAAAAAATAATATATAAGTTTTGAAAAATAATATAAAATATTTGAAATAATGTATAAAATTTGAAAAAATATATAAAATTCAAAAATAATATACAAAATTAGATATATATATACATATATTTGAGAAAATATAAAAAAATTGAAAATAATATAAAAAATCAAAAATAATATATAAAATTCAAAAAATAATATAAAAATTCGAAATAATTTATAAAATTTGAAATATATATTATTTTTGAATTTCTTATATTATTTTCAAATTTTATATATTTTTCATACTTAATATATTTTTTGAATTTTATATATTATTTTTTGTATTATTTTCCAAACATAAGACTAAACAGCTTGAATAAGACCATAAGACCAGACAGTTTTACCAAACAGACTTTCAGAACACCACCCAGATAAGACCAGACCAGACCAGACCAGATAAGACCAGACCGGATCGCCTACCAAACGGGCCCTAAATATGTGACCGTGAACCTTGGTGTGTTCCAAAATAAGTATGCATATTTGACTTTTCAATTTTTTTTGGATATTTTGTGTTTTCAATTTTGCCATTTGAAAATATAATATAGTTTTAGTTTTTGATGGGACCCAGTATTTTTTAAAATTAATGAAGAGAGATAAGCTGGGAAAGTATAATATTAAATTGTATTGGAATTCGAAACTAGACACTTATTTTGAAACAAAAAGTATAAATTTATAAATATGTTTGCATATATCGCTATAACAATCTTGAACCGCTCCCCAAAAAATCATACAGAATTGACTAACATTGTCCAAAACCTCCAATAGAAGAGTATTAAAATTATTTTTTACTTAGGGTGCGTTCGGTTGCACCGTTTTGGGCATTGGATTTGAAATTGCATACTAATTCCAAAAATTCCATTGTTCGTTTGCTCAAAAATGATTTGGATTTGGATTTGGAATTGCATTCTAATTCCATAAATTCCAAATCAATAAAATGAATCCTATAAGAGATGATGTGATTTCTAATATCAAACCTTCAACACATTAAATATTTTCTCTACCAACTAACTTTTCACAACCACAAACATATCACTCTCTCTCTCTAAAAACTAATTTTTCACAATCATAAAAATACATCCATATATATATATATATATACAAACATATTTATACATCCACATGTATATGTATATATATATATATATATATATATTTACTCACACACATATAAATACAAATATAAATGCATTGCATACACACAAATATATAGCTACACATATATACACACACTCATATATATACATATATACACAATTTGAAACATGTAAACTCACACAATTTTTTTCTGGAGGTAAATAAATTTTAGTAAAACCCAAACTGTACAAAGGAAAATAGAAAAAAGAGAGAAGTGGCTTTGCAGCCTAACAAGCCTTGTACCAAGGCCCAAAAGACAATCAGCTCACATGCCAAACACGGCATAACACACAGCTCTAGAATATGGGTAAGACATTACCATAACATACCAACCACAGGAAAAAAAAACTCAAATCAAATACCAGGAACGTCTTCTTCTTCACACATATTTGCATATTCACATACATACATACATATACATACACATGTATATATATGTTCATAGTTTTATACCTATATTTACGTACTTAGATCTATTTATATGATTTAATTTAACTCAAGATTTATGATAATTTACATTTAAATTGGGTTTAGGATTGAAATTCACATTCAAATTGGATTTGGATTGAAGTTCACATTTAAAATAGGTTTGAAATTGAAATCCAATTACACTTCAATTTCAAAACTTATCCATGTATTTGGAATTGCATTGATGGAATTGAAATTCCATAGAATTGCATTGAAGTTGCAATTCCAATACAATTTCAAAACGGCGCAGCCGAATGGACACTTAGAAAAAATAAATTAGTACATAAAATGGAATGTTAAGCATCAGTAGAGCTTCCATTAGTTTCATCTGACGGTTTCAATAACCACTTATTGAGACGATTTGCTGCATTATTCACCTGTAAGGAAAAAGACATTTACATTTTGTCAAACCACATAATTGTTTTTAATTAAAAGCAAACTTTAAAAAGTTTAAAATATATGATGTTTCTTGTTTATTCACCTGATCATCCCAGTTAGTTCTCCAGATCATGTAGAATAAAACTAATGTTTGCAAAGCCACTCCACATAGCATTCCCACCCATATACCCTATGAAACAGAAGATATAATTTCACATTGAAAATGAATAAAAAAATCCATATACATGGGAAAATTTCCAGTGTTTCTGTGACATTGTCGTGAAATTCCGGCAAAAACTAATTTATTTTATTTTATTTATTATTTGTGTCTTTAGCTAGTGATATATGTTAATCATTTGTACAATATTTGAGCATCCTTCAATATAGGTATTTCAAGTCTCATGGATATGGTTGAGCAATTATGCTGAAGTTTGTGTGTAATCTTGTTCTCCTACCACCTCATGTAGTTTGTAGTTGAACACAGAGAGCATTACATTGTGATCATATATATAAGAAAACAAAAATGAAATGGAATTCGAAAGAACGTGTGTGAGGGCGTGACATCTTACCGTAATCTGCAGATTAAAACCATAACCAAGCAAAAGTCCTAGGGGAATTCCAACCACATAGTAGCAGCCGATATTAACAAAAGCAACCACACTTTGAAAACCAGCACCTACTGCCACCCCTGCTTTAGAAAAATAAATAAAAGTTTGCCATGATTAAAAGATGCACTCGAACACCAGTGTCTTAAATGTGTGTTCGTGTGTGAACACGAGTTCTCAAATTACATAATAATCATGTCTACGGGAAACAGAATACTTGCCCGTGAATACTGGTTGAAGACTATTGAACAAGATTGAGAGAGCAAGTAGCATAGAGAGGCTTGACACATATTCCGCAACTTCTTCTTCACTTGTAAACAAGTAAGACATACTGCGACCAAAAATTAGGCATAGAGCTGAAAAGAACAAACCGATACATAATGAAGTAACTGAGATGACTTTGACAGAAAATTTTGCTGCTTCACTGTCTCCTCTTCCCAATTCATTTGCGACTCTCACGCTGTACATGTGAAAACATTAAAATGTGCACTTTTTCTGAACTGCAACAAGTGGAGAAATTCTAGAAATGAAGGCAGTACCTTGCAGCAATTAGGAAGCCTATGGATATCATCAATACCCAGCCTATAATGTTTAGGCTGCAAAATGTCATGCCACATTAAAAACATATGTTTTGTAATGTTGAGTGCCTAACAAACAAAACCAAAGAGTTTAGGTAAAATACCATATGGAGAAGGCGGATATCGCTAACGTTGCATTTTCCAGATACGATGCAACTAAGATCAAAACACAATAGTACCAAAACTCCAAGCTGGGAATGAAAATAACAAGAATCATTGAAGAGATTTTTGAAATGTGAGGAAATTATAGTAATTCCAATAGTAAACCGAAATGGTTTTGATTAACTATCGAGTTATCTAATTATAATCTAATAAAAAATTATGACACTAACCAAATCATTACTCCAGATGATATTGATAACTTTATTACAGGTACTAGGTCTACAAAGGCGGCTTTAGTGAATCCGCCCCAAGTCTCTGAACACCAACCTCCGAAAACGTATGCAAACAATCCAACAACCATCGACCAACACGATAAGATCATGGCACTCATTGCACCTGGGACACCCCAGTTCCATTGGATCACAAAGAGCCATGACAAGAAGACATGAAAAAAGAATGCAGCAGTGCCAAGCCACCCAACAACCATGTTCTTGAGCTGTCCTTGTAGGTACTGTTGGATAGTTAATGTAAACACAAAGTAGTAGAGAATGGGAATGAACCATAAAGCAACGATCTCTATCTCGTTTGCTACATCTTCGTCCTGGCCAAGAAAACGGAAGATTGGTCCCGCGAAGAAAAAGAATGGAGTCAATAGTGTGGCTGCAGTGAGATTAACAATCCAGGATCTTTGCAGGTAGATACCCAGCATGTGGTATTGCCTTGCCCCAAATGCTTGCCCACACAGAGTCTCTATTGCACTTGACATGCCTAACTATGGCAAAACAAAACAAAAATAAAAAATGTCTCACAAGGTAATCATATAACAAATTATATTGATTTTTCTCTTTAAGAGGTCTTGAGTCTCTTGACAATAGAACAATATGCGTGTTTCAATTCATTTAAATCCAGTTTCGATATATTTGTTCTAAATCTTAACACGCTTTTAACACAGGGAACAAATGTGTTGAAACACGATGCAAGTGCGTTGAAATCAAACATAGTGATATTGAAACTGAGACACAAAACAATGTTGAAATCTAGGTTTCAACATATATAAAACATGATGAAATTAAAAAACAAATACGTCAGAACCTAGAGAAAATTTGTCTTAACTCGATATAAGTGTGTTAGGGGGAAAAAAGAAACCCTTGCTGCAGGGTCCATTACAGCAGAGGATAGGACTATACATACTAAAAGAAGAGAAAAACCAAGTTATTCACTACTAAAAACATGAGACTAGTCAGCTAACTAAGTCTCAAGTTAGCAATAATGGTGAGAGGAATATAGACTGCAATTTAGAGAATAACCAGACCTTTCACCATATATATAAGAAGTTTATGCTAAAAATGATAAGAGCTTACCAATATCCCATTTACAAACCGGAGTCCGAGTATTTGTATGATGGCATATGCAGCAAGCTGTGTTTCACCAATATGGCCAATAAATGCCTGCGTCACAACCAAAACCCCATATGAACAAACTTTTGTAAGCATAGCAGGAAATGCAGTTCTCCACAATTTCTTTGATTCCACCCAAACTCTGACTCTCAAAGCACTCGTATCTTTTGTTTCGGATACCAGAAGCCCCTCTTCCATCCTGTTAGGCATAATCCCAGATACAAAAATAAGAAAAATAGGATAAATGACAGAAATTTGCCCAGACTTTTTAACTTCCCCTCATAGATAATTTAACCGAAATTTGTGAAAATCATTTTTACGCCAATTAGCATATTCTGGTTGCTATCGAATAAAGTGAAAGAAAAAAAATTTAGGACCGTATGCACAAGTGACAGGTTAAACAATCTCACATCCCCTGAGAAAGGTGAAGGGTGAAGGTGAATGTTTTAGTGCAATGTCTAAGAACAAAACCGCTCAGACCTAAAACGAAGAATATCGTGCAATGTGATGAAGCAGATGATATCAGATATGGAGAAAGTGTCTAACGGGGATGGACATTGGCTCCTTAGAGGGTGACAGGTATATGCCACTACTATCTCGAAATGGTATGTGAGCTATATGATAACATGGGTGGAGAGGGCTGCTGTTACAAGGCATGTCTACCTTAAAAAGTGAACAAAACATAGTTTCTAGAATTCATGCCTAAAAGAAACAAAGACATGGGTATATTGGTTTCTGCACCAATGGCTTGTAATTCAGGCATAAATTAACCAGTAACTTCTCAACTCAAACAGAAAACAAGAAAAAAACAAAAACAAAAAAGGCAGCACAGAAATGCAAGTAAAATTGTGTTTTCGCAACAATAAAAAAATTCATAATAAGGAGTTGGAGAGAAAGAGAGAGATATTGAACTCACGTACTGCTGCTGATTCCACTTGGTCACTAGAGCGAGAGAGATGACTACTTATCCACACACATACAACAACCATTCTTAAGTTTTTGAGCATGTGGTTGTGGAACATAGTTTTATAGGTGATGACTCTTTAAAAGGAAGGAGAGAGAGAGAGAGCTACTTAAAATTAAGGCTGTCTCCAAAAATTTTCTCAAATAATGGTTTAAAAATAGGACAATGCTTGGGTACTATATAGGATCAAATTTGTTCTCTCCGTTGATGTGGTACAATACAATTTTGAACATGGTGGGTACAATTTTTCAACAAAACAGGATGGACATGTTGGTGAGTTGATAAAGACCCTGTAAATAATCCGAATGTTGGTCAGTTGATAAAGTACAAATAATTTTTTAAGACTTTACCGGATACAAGTATCGGTCCTAGTTTTACCAGATACGTGTGAAGGGAACACTTCGCACTATCCGTGAATTAGTTGGAGCAAAATTCTCTAATAGCCCCATTATGGAGGGGAAAAATGACACTGTGTACGTTCTGCCGCTGCAATTAGCTTCAGATTTTCCACTTGACTTGACCACCCATATACACACACAACCAACATTCCAACTATACATGTGGTACTGGTATATATAGAGTTTGGTAGGTGTGAGAGGATAATGAAAATATATATATATATTCGAAAGTGCATATTTAACGAATTGTAATCGACATACAAATAATGTTCAAAAGTGCATATTTAACGAAGTGTCAGACACAAATCTCAGATTCATTACTAAATTAAAATACAATACAATAATATAAAGTACAAGGAATTAACATTCTTTATTAAATTAAAATACAATACAATAATATAAAGTGGGTGCAAAGTACAAGGAATTAACATTCTTTAGTAAAAGGCAAATCTGTTTTGTGTATCAATTTATCAAACAGTTAACAGGCAAGGAAAATAAACATTGAGTAGAAACTAGCCACTGCCACGGCGGACTTGAAGAAAAGTAGGAAGATCGTGGGTCTATCAACAATAAAGCCAAATTAAGCGGAACTTTCGAATATGCATATATATACATATATGCGGATCATATATGTGCAATATACTCGCATGAATACACATACCCGCTAGACTATATAGAGAATTTAACAAAAAGAGAAAGAAAAAAAAAACAATTGATAGTCTGAACTCATTAGATTCAGAGAATATAAATACAACTCTCTCTCTCTCTCTCTCTCTCTCTCTATATATATATATATATATATATATTGTGTGTGCGTATATCAGACAAAGCAATACACAACCATTACGAGCCAGCGTCAAAGAATGATAGCAGGAAGCCTGTAGAAACCCAAGAAGAAATCATTTTTTTTTTCACAAAGGGCATATATGGTCTTCCCTGATTTTTTATTTTTATTTTTGGCTGCCAAACATCAAAAGATAAACAAATAAAATAAGGGTAAAATGCAATAAACCCTTTGAACTATGATCACATTTGTAACTAATCCACCTAACTATAAATTGTGCAACAAATAATTAATCCCTGAATATAAGAGAATGACGCAATTTATATTTTGTTGCATATTGCCTCATTCTCGTATACTTTTGAGTTATCTTTATTTATGCCTCCTAAGATATGTTTTTATTTCAATTACACTTTTTTAGATTTGTAAATCTTCAATCACACCCTCTTATAATGTGAAATGTCTAAAATACTCTTATACCAAACACCCCTTAAATCAATTTAATCCCTAAACCAATTTAACCCCTATACCAAACACCCTCTTGAATCAATTCAACCCTCAAACTAAACACCCCAACCCCAACCACCACCACCACCACCACCATCATCCGCTACCACCGCCACCACGAACAACAGCCGCGGATGAAATATTTTTTTCAAAAATTGGTCAAAAATGGGTAGAAAATAGGGGGGGCACCGGCGAGGGTGGCGTCGACAGATGATGGTGTAAATATATATATGTGTGTGTGTGTCTGTGTGTGCAGGGGGGGTGTGTGTGTGTGTGAGAGAGAGAGAAATTTATTTATTTGTAAAAATAACCCATTAAATATTTATTTGTAAAAATTAATTTTCAAAAAAATTAAATGTGTTTGTAAGAATTAAATATTTGGGGTTGGGTTGAGGGTTTTAGGATTTAATTTTTATTCACAAATTAAAAAAATTAGTTTCCAAAAAAATTAAATATTTGTTTGTGAATATTTGGGTTGATGTTGGGGGTTTTGAATTTTATATGTTTTTTTTTAATTTTATATTTATTTTCGAATTTAATAATTTTTTTTGAATTTTATATGTTTTTTTTAATTTTATATATTTGTTTTTTTATGTTTTTTGCGAATTTTATATTTATTTTCGAAATTTAATATATATTTTTTGAATTTTATATGTTTTTTTTAATTTTATATATTTGTCTTGAATTTAATATGTTATTTTTATAAAAAAAAAATCAAAATTTATATATTTTTTAATTTTATATTTATTTTCGAATTTATATTATTTTTCAAATTTTAATATATATATTTTTTCGAATTTTATATATAATTTGAAAATTTAATACAAATTAAATATTTAATGGGTCAAATTGATAAAATTATATATCCTTGTTTCCAAACAACTTTAGGATTTACATTGAAGATAATTTAGGTATTTACAAAAAAAGTTAGGATGATGTCATCGTTAAGGGGTGTAAGTGATGGAAATATCAAACCTGAGGGGTGTAATTGAAGATATTCAAACCTAAGAAAGTGTAATTAAAATTAAAGCAAACTTCAAAGAGTGTAAATGAAGTTAACCCTATAATCATAAATGACCAAATTACCACTTCTTTATTGAATTTGACATAATTCATTTTTCTTATTAACATAAAATATGAAATAATTAATAATAAATTGATGGCATATTCTTCATTCAAATTTGCATCAATTTACACATAATCATTAAAATCAATTTTTTAAATAATATTTTAGGTTATTTAAATAAAAAATTATTTATAAATTTCAATATACTTAAGTAATTACCCAAAATTATTTTTATATATAACACGAAAAAATAAAAATAAAAGTGTTTATTATTTAAGTAATTAGTAGATTATTTATAAATATATTTTTACGAAAAAAGTTTTCATTTTGCTATAATTTTTTTAATTAGGATAATAATTGAAAGATAATTGATATAATTTAAAGAACTAACAAATATAATAAAGAGGGTAGAATAATCTTTTGTAATGAAATCGGAGCAAATTGCAACAAATTAATTATTGAGGGGGTTAGCTGTAGTTTGGGGGAGTTAGTTACAAAAGTGCATTAGTTCAATGATTGTTTTGCATTTTACCCATGAAATAAATAAATAACTGAAATATATTTTATATCGGAAGTATTTTTTAAAAAGGGATTGATCAAATTTAGCAGCCGAGCACACTGCCTTTTCTAATGGTGCGAAGTTGTATTTTCTCATTAGAGCACCTTTAATCCAATGGTGTGTGTATATATATATATATATATATGTGTGTGTAATATGCATATGCACACTACTACCTGGTGAAGTTTTGAAGTAGGTTGTGGCATATCAGTGTAACAAGAGAGGATGGCAGAGTGACAATTTTGGTAAATAAGTCCAACTTTGGAAGTCGGGCTTAGGAGTGTTGGAAAATTATGAGAATTTAATTGGAGATGCTCTATATCATAAGAAGATAACCTGTCAAAGAAAATCCGGATTTGGAATTTGGGAGCTTCGAAAAAGGCCATTATGACTCCTCAAGTAGGGTTAATATTTGTTCTGGTCAAAGCTATATTTGTGAATTCTGCATATATAGGGAGGGATGGGTCTTTGATCTAAGTAGGTATTCAGCTACTTAGCAAGGTCATGGGCAAGCCTTGGCTAAGACATGTATAGGGAAGTTTGCTGGCTTGTAAAGACATGGTTCGGTGACACAGTTGGCAAAGATGGCTCGATTAGATAATGTGGGTTGTGCTGGAGCATGCATGGCTTGACAAGCCATGTGTGCATACCCACGAGTGTGTCAACTTATCTTTGTCAAGACGATGTTTTACCTTGGCATGCATTGGTGTGCATGCAATGCACTTGGCTCGGCAAGCCATGTGCACACCAAGCTTTGGCTAGGCCAACTTGTCCTTGGGGCAAGGCTGTGACACGAGACATGCAATGGTTGGTGTTGATTCAAGACATAGGCATGGTGCGGCATGACCTATGTGCCAAGGCATTGATAGAACCAAGACATGGGCGTGGCTAGGTGTTGGCTCAATGGTGAAGGCATTGGTTCAAACTTGGCAAAGCTCTCAAGTGCGTGTATGCTTGAGAGGAGCTGGGACAAGGCATTTGGCTTAGCAAAGGCAAGCATTATTCAGTGTTAGCATATGTTTGGCATTGAGTTGGCTCAAGATGATGCAGCATGGTCAAGGTCAATATGTAACTCAGACATGCAGTTTGGTGACACACAACTGACTCTAACCATCAAGAGACAAGGTGACATTGCAGGGAGATGCCACAACATCCTGACAATTGGGAGTGCAATTGTATGCTAAGTGTTGGCAGCCTCTGATTGGTGCCAACACAACCTAGATGGATGAGGTTGTCATTCATATCACATATAGGTAGTTTTGTATATTGGCCTATATAAGCACATATGTATGGCATTGTATAGGCAGCGAATTTCAGAGAGAATAAGTGCTTGTAAATGTTGTAGTGTGACTTGAGTAAGAAAGAATCCTTGTATTATTTGTGTTTAATAGTGATTAGGGAACCATTGATTGTGGTTGCCTATAAATTCATGGGTGTTGTTATTAAATTGCATTTCATATACTGTGTGTGTGTGTTTGTGCAAGACTTAGTGTAACTCAAGGGCACTAAGTGTGAGAATTGGCTAACTTGGTTGATGTCAAGTGTCATCATAGGGTAAAATTTCGTGTTGAAACTTGATCCCTATGACACACACCATGGTTCCCCGAACCGATTCGTAACAGTTTTTTGGCGGCCCATTACTGTTACATACCGATATATCGGTGTGGGTCGGTTCTCACAGTAGAACTGGCTGTTACAGCCACCGTAACCTCGATTCTGACCGTTTCTCAAAACACCGTAACGCCTGAAGACACAGTTGGAAGCTTTTGTAGAGACTTGGGTTAAGAAACATGGACATTAAATACATACATACATACATATATATATATATGTATATTTTATATGGGCAATAAAAGTATGTGAGTTAGTTTAAAAAATTTCTCTGTTTATCAATCACGAAGAGAAGATGGTCTACTAATGATGAATCAAATGTTCACTGAAGATACGATTCAAAATTGGCAATCCTTTTATGAACCACAACCAGAGTAACAAGATCCACCGCCAAATTCATTTTGGTGGTGAACCATGTATCTTTTTAAAATTATTTTGTATTGAGTTGGAAATAAATTATATCTTTTATGATTTGAATTTTTTATTTATTTAAATTAAAAATTAATTCAATAATATCATAACAAGTATAACATAAGCATTGAAATAACGACCACATCATTAGATTTATCAATAACTCATTTTTTATACTAAATATCTTTAAAAAATTAAATAAAATTCAGTTAAATCTATCAAAAAATCATCTTTATTCATTTATGTTGTCAAATGTATCTTATTAATACATTTTGGGTAACATGTGCAAGATTTTAAAAAAAAATTGATTATAATAATCGAGTCTGTTACGTAACTCTGATACTGGCCCAAATCAGTTACACCGATATCATTGTCAACCTTGATACACACATAAATATTACATATTGATATGGTAGTTGTCCGTTCAATCATGTAGAAATGATCTTTTATTAGAATTCACTATTTTCAATGAATCCACCAACAAGCTAAAAATAGAATTCACTAACAATCTTGAACCTATCCCAGAAAACAAAAAAATTACAAAATTGACTAACATTGTCAAAAAAAACATGGCCGCTTAAAAAATGGCAGTTACACAATAAAGGGTTATTAAAACTATTTTTATTTAGAAAAAAAAAATATCACATAAAATGGTATGTTATTGGTCCTTTTAATCATGAGTAGAGCTTCCATTAGTTTCCTCTGGGGGTTTCATTAACCACTTCTTCAGACGATTTGCTGCATTATTCACCTATAAGGAAGAAGACGTTTCACATTTTGTCAAACCACATAATTTATTTTTTTAATTAAAAGTAAACTTATTAATATATGATGTTTATTATTTATTCACCTGATCATCCCAGTTTGTTCGCCAAATAATGTAGGACAACACTAGTGTTTGCATAGCCAATCCACATATCATTCCCGCCCATATACCCTATGAAACAGAACAAAAAAAATCAAAACACATGGTAAATTTTCAGTGTCTCCGAAACATTGTCGTGATATTCAGCAAAAAAGTAGTCGCTTTATTGATTATATGTTTCTTTAGTTGGTGATATACACAAATCATTTGTATTATATTAGAGCATCCTTGCAATATAAGTATTGTAAGTCTCATGGATATGGTTGAGCAATTGTGCTAAAGTTTGTCTGTCTGTTGAACTAACTCGGAGAGCATTACATTGGGATCATATCAGAAAAATAAGAATGAAATAGAATTCAAAGTAACGCATGTGTGTGCGTGATCATATAAGACGATAAAAATGAAATGGAATTCAATGTAACGCGTGTGCGAGTGTGTGACATCTTACCGTAATTTGTAGATGAACAACATAACCAAGCAAAAGGCCTAGCGGAATTCCAACAACATAGTAGCAGCCAACATTAACAAAAGCAACCACACTTTGCCAACCAGCACCTACTGCCACCCCTGCATAAAAAAAAATTCGAAATTTTTCCTTGATTAAAAGATGTGTTTGAATGTCCTAAATGTGTGTTCGTGTGTGAACACGAGTTTTCAAAACAGAAAACTTGCCCGAGAATACTGGTTGAAGACTATTGAGCAAGACGGAGAGAGCAAGTAGAACAGAGAGGCTCGATACAGATTCTGCAACTTCTTCGTCACTTGTAAACAAGTAACACATGCTGCGACCAAAAATCAGGCAGAGAACTGCAAAGAACAACCCGACAAATAATGAAGTGACTGAGATGACTTTTACAGAAAATTTTGCTGCTTCACTGTCTCCTCTTCCCAATTCATTTGCAACTCGCACACTGCACATATGAAAATCTTAAAATGTGTGTTCGCGCTCGCGTGTTTACACAATTCTTTAAAATGAAGGCAGTACCTTGCAGCAACTAGGAAGCCTATGGATATCATAAATTCCCAGGTTATAATGTTTAGGCTGCAAAAATGACGTGCCACATTACAAACATATGTTTTGTAATGTTGAGAGCCTAATAAACAAAACCAAAGAGTTTAGGTAAAATACCATATGGAGAAGGCGGATATCGCTATAGTTGCATTTTCCATATACGATGCAAGTAAGATCAAAACAGCATAGTACCATAATTCCAAGCTGAGAATGAAAACAACAAGAATAATGGAATCATTGAGGAAAGTTTTAAAATGTGAAGAAAATTATAGTAACCGAAATGGTTTTGATTAACAAATGAGTTATCTAATTATGATCTAAGAAAAATTATGTCACTAACCAAATCATTACTCCAGATGGTTTTGATTAAAAATGTCTCGGAAGGCAATCATATGAACAAATTATGTGATTTTCCACTTTAAGAGGTCTTGACAATAGAGCAAAATCAGAACATTCAGAAGTCCAGATCCTCCAGATCCTCTGCTGCAGTGTTTTTAAATTCATTTAAATCCAGTTTCAGTAAATTTGTTCTAAATCTTAACATGCTTGTAACACGGAACAAAAAGTGCGCTGAAATCAAACATAGTGATACTGAAACTGAGACACATAAAATTGATAATGTTGAAATCTAGGTTTCAATATATATAAAACATGTTTTGTCGAAACTCGATTTAAGTGTGTTAGAAAAAAAATATTTAAAACACCAAGCAGCAGGTTCCATTACAGTAGAGGATAGGACTACACATACTGTAAGAAAAGAAAAACTAAGTTATTCACCACTAAAAACATGCGACTTGTCAACCAACTAAGTCTCAAGTTAGTAATAATGGTGAGATGAGATGAATATAGACTGCAATTTAGAGA
Source organism: Cornus suecica (assembly GCA_963922005.1). Taxonomy (NCBI): domain Eukaryota; kingdom Viridiplantae; phylum Streptophyta; class Magnoliopsida; order Cornales; family Cornaceae; genus Cornus; species Cornus suecica. The sequence goes on along the minus strand of OY998242.1, from coordinate 7,920,289 downwards.
GTAACCAGACCTTTCACCATATATATATATATAAGAAGTTTATGCTAAAAATGATAAGAGCTTACCACTATTCCATTTACAAACTGGATTCCGATTATTTGTACGAGCGCATATGCAGCAAGCTGTGTTTCCCCAATATGTCCCATAAATGCCTGCGTCACAACCAAAACCCCATATGCACTAACTTTTGTAATTATAGTAGGAAATGCAATTCTCCATAATTTCTTTGATTCCACCCAAACTCTGACTCTCAAGCCACTTGTATCTTTTCTTTCGGATACCAGAAGCCCCTCTTCCATCCTGTTATGCATCATACCAGATAGAAGAATTAAAAAAAAAATAGTAAAAATGACAGGAATTTGCCCAGACTTTATTAACTTCCCATTCATAGATATTAACCAAAATTTGTGAAACTCATTTTTAATAAAATTAGCATATTCCATATAATTTAGAGGACCATACCCACGAGTGACAGATTAAACAATCTCACATCACCTCTGAGAAAGGTAAAGGTAAAGGTGAATGTTAACAAAACCGCTCAGACCTAAAACGAATAATATCGTACAATGTGATGAAGCAGATGGTATCAGATATGGAGAAAGTGTGTCTAACGGGGACGTTGGCTCCTTAGGAGGGTGACAAGCATGTGCCACTACTATCTCAAAATGGTGAGTGAGCTATATGATCACATGGGTGGAGAGCTGTTACAAGGAATGTTTACCTTAAAAAATGAACAAAACATAGTTTCTAGAATTCATGCCTGCACGAAACAAAGACATGGGTCTGTTGGTTTTTGCACCAATGGTTCTAATTCATGCATGCATTAACCAATAACTTCTCAACTCAAACAGAAAACAAAAATAATAAAAAGCAGCATTGAAATGCAAGAAAATTTGTGATTTTCAAAGAGAGAGGCATGGAACTCACGTACTGCTGCTGCAAGCTTAAGATCTTCCACTTGATCACTAGAGTGAGAGAGAGGACTATTTATCCACACACATACAACAACCATTCTTAAGTTTTTGACCATGTGGTTGTGGAACATAGTTTTATAGGTGATGAGCCTGTGAAAGGAGAGAGAGAGAGATGCCTTCTACGAAAATTAAGGCAAGTTCGTCCTCTCCACATTGGTGTAAATTTTTCAACAAAGGAACATGGACATGTTGGCGAGTTAATAAAGACCCACCTATTGTCCTTTCAGACTTGAATGATGTTTCTTATATAATCTGAATATGGGTTACTTATAAAGACTTAAGACTGGTGCTCTAAGAAATATTAGGTGCAAATAAGTTTTTTGGACTACTACCGTTTATATATAGTCCGAGCTTTGCCAGATGTATGAATGGATCATTTTGCATTAGTCTCGTAAATTAATTGGAGTAAAATTCTTGAATAGCAAGAAAAAGTGCCATTGAGTACGTCCTGCTGCTGCAATTAGCTTCAGATTTTCCACTTGATCTGACCACCGTCCAAGTATCCAAACATGTGGTACTGTGTATATATAGAGTTTGGTATGTGTGAGAGGATAATGAAAAAAAAAAAAAAAAAATCACCAAAATATTTTGTTCAATATATTACTTTGAATTATTATTATATGCCTATCCATTGTAAAATACATACAAATAATGTTCAAAAGTGCATATTTAACGAAGTGTCGGACCCAAATCTCAGTTTCATAACTTAATTAAAATACAATACAATAGTATAAAGTGGGTGTAAAGTACAAGGAATTAGCATTCTTTATTAGACTAAAAGGCAAATCTATTTTGTGTAACTTTGTGTATCAATTTATCAAACAGTTAACAGGCAAGAAAAGAAAGATTCACCAGAGACTAGGCTACTGCCACGGAGGACTGATATTTCGTGTGTGTATAATGTATATATATACTCGCTTTAATACACATACACGCTAAGACTATATATAGAATGTACAAGGAAAAAAAAAACAATTGATTGTATGAACCCATTACATTCAGAGAATATATCTAACTCTCTCTATACATAATTACATATATATAATTATATATAAATATATTTGTGTATGTATCAGACAAAGCAATACACAACCATTACGAGTCGAACCCAACAAGAAATCATTTTAGTTTTCCCTGGTTTTTCATTTTATTTGTATTTGGGATAATTGCAGTTACCTCCCTTTGAGTTTTATCAAATTATTCCCGCACCCCTTTTAATTTTGATAATCATTATTACCTTCCCTTTAGTTTATATTTTGTAACAAATACCCTCTTTTTTTTCCTGAATGAATATTTTATAAAAAACAAAAACAAAAACAAATAGAGTACAGAGAGCAGGCAAGAAGGGACATAGCCCCCAATCAAAAAAAAAAAAAAATTAATGGTAATTTAAGTATTTTGAAGAAAATATAGGCAAAAAATAAGATTTGTTCCCAATAAATTTTGAAAAATTCAGGCTTGTTATCCCCTAATTGTCCCTAATATCATGGATTGTCCCCAATGAAAAACAATTCAGGCTCCATTTCTGACAGAGAGGGATAGGGGAGAAAATCTCCTAAATAGAATCCCCAAAAACAACAAAAATAATAGATGGAGCTAAGCCAAAAGTAACATCAACAACCAAAAGGAACATAAGAGTAAAAGCATAAAGTGTTCCTGGATATATTCCGCAGCAGACCACCTCCCGCATGACGGCTAAAACAGCACCCTCAGTATATATACACGAAAATGATCTTTTGCTAGCTCCTGGTGAGTAAGAAATATATATATATATAATATGCATACACTGATACACACATATTACATATTGATAATCATGTAGAGATAATCTTATATTAGAATTCACATATTAGAATTCACTATCCACCAACAAATGCTAACTTCCTCTCTCTAATTTAGACAATTATACTTTCACCCCTCCAAGTCTTTTCCAGAAACTGAAAACATGAAATTACCTAAATACCCATTATATTATATATCAATATTTATTAAAAAAATTATGATATTTGCAATTACAGTTTTGACATTTACTAACCCTAACCTAACTCATTCCAAACTCTAGTCAACATAACTCTAACCTAACCTAATATGAGTGTTGAACAACCACTTCATCACTTACAACACCACACAACACAGAGGGAGAGAGAGAGAGAGACTCATGTTCGTATGAGTCTTGAACCCAACCCGATCTCTGTTTCCTCTCAATTTCACGGCCAAATCTTCATCATCATGATGCAGCTTGTTGATGAGCTTCACCTGCAACAATGGAGGACCCCGAAGCTTGGAAATGGAGGAGGACAAAGGAGGACGGCTATGGAGGATGAAGAAACTGGTTTACATATATGGGTATGGGTATAGGTATATATTAATACAAGGGCAATTTTGTCCACAAAATTAAGGGCTAAAATAGTATTTTCAGTAGCTAGAGGGTAGTGTAGTAATTTCATCCATCAAATTAGCTTTGACCGGCGTTGACTACGCCTGAAGGCCGGTGGAGGGGGAAAAGTGTTACGAAAAACTAAACTGTAGGAGGTGAAAGTGTAATTGTCCAAACTAAAGAGGGGAAGTTGGAATTTGTCCAATCAACAAGGGGTGAAAGTGTAATTTACCCAAAAAAGATTACAGAAGTGACTATCAATGTCAAAAACCTCTTCAGACATGCAGCTAGAAAAATGACTGTTACACAATAAAAGGGTATTAAAATTATTTTATATTTAGAATTTTTTAATTTTTTTGGCATAAAATGGTATGTTGTTGGTCCCTTTAAGCATGAGTTGAGCTTCCATTAGTTTCCTCTGGGGATTTCAATAACAACTTATTGAGACGATTTGCTGCATTATTAACCTCCAAGGGGGAAAAAATTGCATTTTGTCATAACCACACAAAACTAGGATCTTGGTGAACTCATTTTGAAATTAAAACATGGGTTAATTTCACAAAAAATTCCTATATTATCTAATTTAATCAACTAAACCTCCATTTTGTCTCATATACTATTCAATTTCATCACTATGCCCCATCCCCTCACATTTTGAGTCATAATACCTAAATTACTCTCAATAGTATAGGGGTTTTTAATAAAATCAAGCTTTTAAAAAAATTATTTTTCGAAAATCAATTATATTTTTCGTAAAAACTATAAATTTCAAATATATATATATATATTGGAAAAATATAATTTTCGAAAACAGTATATATTTTGGAATATATATATATATATATATATATATGTTGGAAAATGATATATATTTCGGAATATATATATTTTTCGAATTGTTTTCAAAAAATATGATTTTTTTCCGAAAAATAATTTTTTTTGGGAAAAATATATATTATGTTCCAAAATATGATTTTTTTCCGAAAAATAATATTTTTGATAAAAATATATATTATTTTCCAAAATATGATTTTTTCCGAAAAATAATTTTTTTGAGAAAAATATATATTATTTTCAAAAATATGTATTTTTCCGAAAAATATTTATTATTTTTTCCGAAAATAATATAATTTTTTCCCGAAATACATATTTTTTATATTTTAGAAAATAATGTATATTTTTCACAAAAAATATATTTTCCAGAAAAAAATCATATTTTTTTAAAACAATTCAGAAAATATATATTTTTGATGAATTATATATATATATATATATATCTTGAAATATATTTCATTTTCCAATATATATATATATATATATATCTTGAAATATATATATTTTTTCCAAAATATATATTGTTTTCGAAAAATATTATTTTTCCGAAATATATATATATTTTAAATTTATAGTTTTTACGAAAAATATGATTGATTTTTGAAAAATAATTTTTTTGAGAAAAATATATATTATTTTCCAAAATATGAATTTTTTCCGAAAAATAATTTTTTTGCGAAAAATATATATTATTTTTTCCGAAACATATATTTTTTATATTTTGGAAAATAATGTATATTTTTCACAAAAAAAATATTTTCCAGAAAAAAATCATATTTTTTTAAACAATTCGGAAAATATATATTTTTGACGAATTATATATATATATATATATATATATTCCGAAATATATATATATATTTTCCAAAATATATATTATTTTCGAAAAATATTTTTTTTCCTAAATATATATATATATATATATATATATATATATATATATATATTTTAAATTTATAGTTTTTACGAAAAATATAATTAATTTTCGAAAAATAATTTTTTTAAAAGGCTTGATTTCACTTAACCCCCTATATTATTGAGGGTAGTTTAGGTATTATGACTCAAAATGTGAGGGAAGGAGGCATAGTGATGAAATTGAATAGTATAAGGGGCAAAGTGGGCACTGTGGGGATTAGTTGATTAAATTGAATAGTATAGGGTTTTTTTTGTGAAATTAACCCATGTTTTAATTTCAAAATGAGTTCACCAAGATCCTAGTTTTGTGTGGTTATGACAAAATGCATTGTCATGAAAATTTTCAGTGTTTCTGTAACATTGTCGTGAAATTCAGCAAAACGCAATAGCTTTATTTATTGTTTGTTTCTTTAATTAGATATATATGATAAATCATTTGTCTTAGATTTGAACATCCCTACATTATGCTACAAGGGTTTGTGTTTAATCTTGTGCTCCTAGCACCTCATGTATTTGAACTCGGAGAGCATTACATTGTGATCATATAAGAAAACAAAATGAAATGGAATTCGAAATAACTCCACGCGACATCTTACCATGATTTCCAGATGAAAAACATAACCAAGCAAAAGTCCTAGCAGAATTCCAACGACATCTGCAACTTCTTCGTCATTTGTAAACAGGTAAGACATGTTGCGACCAAAAATTAGGCATAGAACTGCAAAGAACAAACCGATACATATAGAAGTAACTGAGATGACTTTGACAGAAAATTTTGCAGCTTCACTGTCTCCTCTTCCCAATTCATTCGCAACTCGCACACTCAACATACGAAAACATTAAAATCTGCGTGTGTTTGTGTGCGCGCGTGTGTTTACACACTTTTTCGAACTAGGAATGAAAGGCAATACCTTGCAGCAGCTAGGAAACCAACAATCATGTTCTTGAGCTGTCCTTGGAGGTACCTTTGGATGGTTGAGGTGAACACAAAGTAGTAGATAATAGGAATGAACCATAAGGCAATGTTGCCTATCTCGCTCGCTATATCTTCGTCCTGGCCAAGAAAACGGAAGATAGGTCCCGCAAAGACGAAGAATGGAGTCATTAGTGTGGCTGCAGTGAGAGTAACGATCCAGGATCTTCGCAAGGTAATCATTTTGTACACATTTGGCTGCAGTGAGAGTAACGATCCAGGATCTTCGCAAGGTAATCATTATGTACACATTATGTGATTTTCTCACTTTAATAGGCCTTGACAATAGACCAAAAACACGACACACCAGTCCAGAACCTCCGCTGTAGCGTTTTTCAACGCATTTAAATCCAGTTTCAACGTATGCATTTGTTCGAAATCTGAAGCATAATGTAAGTGCATTGAAACTAAACATAAGAAGGTTGAAATTTAAGACGAATGTGTTAAAACAGATTGGTTTAAACTTGATTTAAATATGTTAGAAAAACGGTTTACAGTATAACGAGACATTCACAATATAACTAGAATTTGATGCTAAGACGATAAGAGATTTACCACTACTCCATTTACAAATCGGATTCCGATTATTTGTTTAAGCGCATATGCAGCAAGCTGTGTTGCGCCAATATGTCCCATAAAGGCCTGTGTCACCACCAAAATCCCATATGCACTAACTCTTGTTAATTAGTATAGAAGGAATTGCAGTTCTCCACAGTTTCTTTGATTCCGCCCAAACTCTGACTTTCAAGGCACTTGTATCTTTTGTTTCTGCTACCAGAAGCCCCTCTTCCATCCTGTTATGCATTGTCCCAGATAGTAAAAAAAAGAAAAGTAGGATCAAATAGACGAATTTACAGACTTTTTAGCATTCCATTCATAGAAACCATCCAATTACCATATTTAGTATAGAGTGGTTGCTCTGGAATAAAGTAGGACGATTATTAGACCAGTTCTGTTGTATGGAGCAAAGTGTTGGTCGCTGGAAAAATAAACATTAACAACGAAAACGAGAATGATGAGTTAAGCATAAAGAAAATAAGATATGATATGGTTTATGCGCCAATGGTTCTAATTCATGCATGAGTTAAACCATTAACTTCACAACTCAAAACAGAAAACAAGAAATTAACAAGAACATCGAAAAATGAAAAAAAAATATATATATATATATATTTAAAATGTGAATTTCACACCAGTGATAATCTATGATAAGGAGTTGGAGAGAAAGAGAGAGACGTGGACGTTATGTGCTGCTGCTGCTACTGGTAGCTTAGGATCGATCGATTGATCGTCCACTTGATCACTAGAGCTATATAGGAGGAGGGAAATGAGCATGTTATACACACACAATACATACAACTACCATTCTAAGTTTTTGTTGATGGGGTTGTGGAACCTATAGTTTGATGGACATGAATCTATAGAAGGAACGGAAAACAATTATTAGTGACAGAGTTGCTTTTTTAGAAAAGTCAAGGATTTCCCAACACTGTTATCAAATAAGCTTTTCCAAATACACACACAGAAAGTGGTAGTAGTTAATGCTGTAAAATACGTACTGTGTTTACTTAAGATTGTCCACTTGATCTGACCATGCACACATAACTACCATTCCGTGTATCCAATCATGTTGTACTATACTGTTACATATATATATATATATAGTTTGATAGGTGGGAGAGGGTAATGAAAACACCCATATATATCTCTCTTCAATATATTGGCTATTCATGCAACTTTAAATTCTTGAATTATATGCCTATCAACATACAGAAAATGTTTAACATTGCATATAAAACCTAGTGTCAGACACAAATCTTAGATTTATAAACAAGCTATAGCTGAAAAAGGAAAAAAGACATGTACCTGTAAGTTATTTTACTGGAGTTGGATATTTTACTGTCCTTTTCTATATTTGTTTTTTGTGTGATTAGGTGAGTAATGCGACAAAGAAATGGGCGTAAATTACATAAAGATACTATAATTACACCCACATTAGTTTACAGGCTACAAAATGCACTTGTTAAAGGTCAAAAAATTGGAGACATCATTATATTGGCTCAAGAGCTCTTGAAGGAACAATAGAGTGCCCAGTAGTGAAACAGAGATTTTTCACAGTCAACCATTACAAATTATGTTCTCTCAAACCAAGTTCACTTCCTCTGTATACCAAAACTACAAACAACATTTTAACCCAAACAATCTCACTCCCACAAAACAGTGCTACCAAATTGAATCTAACTGTTGCTTACACAAAACTGAATTTTGATTGAGTCACTGGCCTTCTGCAGATTCTCCTCCACTGCCCTCTTCACTTGTTTCTCTTTCGCCCTCCGGTTCCACAGGTTCAGATTTTGCAGGGCCTGGACCAGCTGATACCTTCACCATTGAAGGTCGCAAGAGTCTGTCACCTAGTTTGAAGCCCTTGCGGAATTCTTGTAGTATGATACCGTCTTCAAATTCTGTAGAGTCCTCACGCATGATTGCTTCATGCAGCTTTAACAAGAAACAAAAAAACAATAAGAATACTAACTGTTAAAAAGAACAGTCATAAGTACCCGGGATTCCGAATTAAAACAGAAGAAGAAATTTTTCTACGGAAAACCATCGCTGCTGAGCTTGCGATGTGCTTTACAAGGCAGGATGTAATGCAAGTGAGGTTGACAATAAATCTCGCTCATCTTCTCAAGAATTGGATTACTACTCTAGGAAATGAAGAGTGAACTTCTTTAGATTTCATACATGGAGTTATGGACTAAGGCTACTATATTTTAGCACCCACATGTGCGAGGCTATATACTACAAGCTTAGTTCCCACACATGTATGCATGACGCTAAACTCACCGAGTTGGCTGAAATCATCAAGACTGGGTTCGAGTCAAAAGCGTATCCAGGTCTTCATAGAACCTGAACAAGCTTTATAGAGTGCTCGAAAAAGTTGATCGAATTTCGAGCCAACCCGGAAACTCACCTGCATTAGGCCAATGATTGAGTAGGAGAGTCAGAATGACTATTAAAAACAGGCGCGTGTGCACTTTCAGCTATGTCTTTGCACATTGGAAAGAATTTCTAAGCTGAAGGATTATTGTGCAGGAGGAGGGTGCATCCATCTGTAGGATGTTGATATCACGATATTAAAACTTACCTGTATAGAAAAACTAGATATTTATCTTAGTGGACAATTGTAAGCCCTTTAGCAATGCTATGTTGTCAAGGTTTCATTATCTGTATCTAGCAACTAAACTATACGAGGAACTCACCATTGGATCAAATGGTTTCCCTAGCGTCTCCACAGGGACAACTCCAAGTGAACCCATAATCTCCACAAACTGCTTATATATGCTCTGATAGCTGTTGCTGATCTTCTCCTCTCCCTCAGTCTCCAACTTTATTTGGGCTTTTGCTCTCTCAAAGTTGTCTAAAACGGGCAACAGATTCTCAACGACTTCCCCTTGGGCATTTGTCACCAATGAAAGCCGTTCTCTATCTGTCCTCTTCCGGAAGTTGTCGAAATCTGCACTAATCCTAAGAATCCGTTCCTTCTCGTATGAGAGTTCTTCAGACAAAGTAGCCATTTTGCTCTCAAGATCAACTTTCTCTTCTTCAATGGATATAAGGAAAGCTTCCATCTCTGAAACTTTGGATTCATCATTACTCACTACTGCTTCTTTATATGCTTGTAAAAAAGCAATGATGGCTGGAGATGGTTCCTTTGCACTTTCATCCTCACTTGTACTGTCTTCGACTACAACAGCACCATCAAAATCGTCCTGTTCCATAGATATGTTAGTCAAAGAAATTAGAGGAATATACTGCAAATTAGGATGCAACAATAGTTTTGTGACATAATCTGTGGGTCCTCATAGTAAAGCAAGTAAGGACAAGTGCTCATGAATTCAAATTGATGAACCAAATCCAATATCTCAAATATACGGACAAGTCAATGAATTCAAATTGGTGTATCGAATCCACATCACAAATCCAGTAACCCAATAAGATCACACGAACTTCTGATAAGTACACCAAACATTCTATCTCAGATCTCAAATATGAGTAGCGGTCAGAGACAAGTTGGGAGAAACCTTCCTTAAATGAGGGTATTAGGATAAGGTTTGGAGTCATCATGTTCGTCTGGTATCTGCTCAACTATAGGTTTAAAATGGCATCAAATGATTAAAATAGTCTCAAATAGCCAGCACACTTGCAAGCCAAGACTGAAATAGCTCTAAAAAGCATAGAACTGCACTAATAACATTTCACATGCATGTACAAACAGACACCCACCCACCCACACACACACATGAGCACACAAACAGATTCAATTAATGCAGCAGCAGCAAGAACACGAATATTTCAACAGTCAAATGTTTTTGCGTGCCTAATAAGTGCCATGTGTTTTGGAAAAAACAAATTTTGTTTTGCAAATATCGCCAAATTTAAGATGTCCTTTCCCCCATGTAGATGAGTTTTCCATGATGCTATCTGACATGTGTTTGGCACAGACACAGGCTACTCCTGAGAAGTGTGTGCATTCTAGGTTTCTAGGGTTTCGCTATTAGATTTGAAAACTTCCAATTTCTATCCAGCCCCATTAAGAAGCAAGTTAGAACTAACTACTCACTGAACTATGAATACATTGTTAATGTGCAGGGATGATATATGTTTATCAACAGATAGATTATGTATTACTTCATCAATATCCCAACATTAAGTGAAACAGCTAGTCTCTCCTTCAAGAATATAATTAATTTGCAGTCCAAGGTGACACCTCATTTACAATCGTGCGTCTTAATGAAGTCTAAAGAAATTACCTTTTTACGTGTGATCTAAACTACATTACATGGAAAACTGAAAAAGCCTACAAATACTCCTCATTAAAATGGAAATATCAATCCATATAGTCTCTGACTTAGAGGAACTCGTTCACAATATTTGAAAATTTTCAAGATTACCTTTCTTAATCTAATCATTTTTCTCAGATTTTCTGATATGAGCAGAATATTTATCTCCACCACAGCATAATACATGGAATTTCTGTTAAGTTACGATACACATGTAGAGAATATATAAAGATATGGCACTAACATGATCATCTATCATAACATTTTGAATTAGATGAATTTCAGCTTCTAGCACCACGCCCGCACCTAAAACCTAACTTAATATACACAACAAAGGTGCACAACATACCTAATATGTTTCCCATTTTAAATTTCTAATTTAACATTAATCTATTGTTACAATACCATTTCGCTATTTTCCTGTTATTAACCTATAGAGGATTGCAGCTTAATTTAGAAACAGATTCTATGTCCAACCAAAATCTCTGTCGTGTTACCCTCATTGACTCCAAAATGAACCCATCCAAACCAATACCACGGCATTAATTTTCTCAAAATGTCCGGAACATGCATCATTTGTCCCCTCCTAAAATTACCATCCGCTTTTTTGAAATTAAGTTCCAAACTAAATATTTCACAAGTATTTCCCTCATGTTTGGATTAGACCATGAAAAAACCAGGTGGTTGCTGGGATTATTAAGTATGCAACAGACTTCTTATTGAGATGGAGACTCTTTAGCACATGGTGTGTGGTGGGTAGGTACAAATATGGCAGAGATGGTACATCTGAGTTGGCATATACAGCTGCAATAAAATTTTAAAAAAGAAAAACAAACAAACAATTGAAAATGTGTGTGAATATATCAGTTAGGTGTGCCGTATGAGTCACTTCCCCTTCAAAAAAGGACAATTAACAGTTGATTAACACTAAAAAAGTCAAATTAATAGGTTTTAAACTGCAACACTAATTTCAGCTAAAACAACAAACATAAAATTTTCTACTTGCATCAATTTTTTATCAAAATGGAGAACAATAGCTGGGTAAGAGCACCAATTTTATCAAAGTTGACCCAGAAAAATAATAACAATCAACCCAACCACTAACAATAATTAACTACAAAAATTCCCAACTGATTCAACATTTTCTAATAGAAATGAACAAAAATATATGGGTAAGAGCAACAATTCTCCTAAAACAACAACGGAAAAATACAAAATACAAAATACAACAATCAATCAAAGCAAAAATATTTATAATTACAAAATTCCCAACTGGGTCAATTTTCACTCATAGAGATTAAGAACACTATCTGGGTAACATCAACCAATACTAACAACCATAAACAACTATATTTACAGACATACAGATACGCATCTGTGTGTAGAGGTACCTGAATGATAGATTCTTGAACCTCCTCCAATTCTTCGGTCCCGGTGGTTTCACCATGAGTAGCAAAAGGCGCGAACTGGTGCAACCGATGAGACAATTTGTGAGAGGAGTGAAGAGAGTGAGTACTGGCGAATTTGGGGGATTTTTGTCTGTGTCTGAAAGAGAGGCAGAGGAGTTTTGGGGATTTGAAGGAGTTGGCGGCTGTGGTTGCGCGCGTCGACGGTGGCCGGAAAGTGGGTGTGGTTGGGACGGTGGTGGCCATCGAAGTGGAGGGAAGGTGGATGTGTTGAATTTGGGATTGGGGCTTGGGTTTGGGGTTTGGGAACTGTGGATCCACCTAATAAAGATTTTTGTGGGGTTGATCTCCACCGTTGATTTGGACCTTCTTCCATTATCATGATGCTACTAGAAGGAATTATATATGAATTAATTAAATTTCTAAATGGATTTTAATATTTGTCAGAAAACTAAGGTGCATTCACTAAAGTTTAAACGTTTCTAATTTTTTAAGGAAATAAAAAACATTCTACTTACCAGAAATAAAAAAAATAAAAATATTATTTGTTAATTCTAATTATTCTCACAATTGTTAGAACATAAATAAATAATAATGTTTAGTAACACATTTATTTCTCATATTATTTTTATTTTGGCATTTACTTGCGTAGATAAAATAAATTAAATTAAAAAAACTATTAAACTCAAATATCACAAGTTAAAGTTACAACTTCTAACGATTAATCAATTATAACATTAATTTTTAAAGTCTACAAAATGAAATAATATACAACCATATAATAATATAAATCACTCTCTTCGGTAGTTATTCCACAATGCATTTGAGATTGAATCATGAACTCCATTCATTAGTCGTATTTGATATTGAATCACGAATTCCACATATTAAATTTTATTTTATATTAATTAAAAAAAATTATTATTTAATTTAATATATTATTAATATCAATTTATATTTAATAAATAAATCATATATTTTTATCTCATAAATTCAAACTAATATATAAAATTTTATATAGTATTAAATTTATTTTATTAATGTAAGTGTGGAAATCTCCAGGCCCACAGAGGCCTATCAGGCGTCGGGCTCATCAGTCTGATAACCCAACAAGGCCTTCGAGAGCCCGAAGATAAAAGGCCCATTTCAAGCTAGAATTACTTGAAAATAAAATTAACAATGTAAGAGAGGTAGAATTGATGATGTAAGCAAGATAATGTTGCTCTAATGGGCTCGAAGCCCAAAAGGGGAATGTATATAAAGGAAGCAAAATCTAAATAAAGGATTCATTATTGTGTTGTACATTTTTTGGCATTTACACATTGGCGCCGTCTGTGGGAAACTTGGAGTTCTTGATTTTTTAGATTTGTAATTCTTTCTTCCAAATTTGTAAATCATCTTCTCTTTCCCATCTCTTTAATGTAAGTTTGTTTTTATTCAATCTGAAGATCTGTGGTGGTGCCTTAGCCTTCCGGATCTGAGAGCTTGTTTTTATTTCTCACCATCCTCTAAATCTCTGTTCACAATGACCTACTACTTCCCAAACAACCATGTCGGTCACCCGTTCGTAAGCGGACGTTCCGACCACCGGGGACAACCATGCAGGGGCTCCTCAAACCATTGAGCAAATCCTACAACGCCTGATAGCCGCTGAGGAACAGAGCCAAACACTTGAGAAGCGGAACGCGGAGCTCATGGCTAGGATGGCTCTACAACCGCCTGCCCCTCCAGTAGCGGCGCCCAACCATTCTCAGAACCAGGAAGATGGCACTAGACTGGAAGAACACGTTAAGTCCTCCCAGCGCTTAGGCAAGGCTCCCGTCACCGACGAAGCCATGACCCCCCTAAAAGCTCCAAGCAATGATGGCCGAGTTACAAAGGAAATTCCTCGGGTACTTGAGAACTCAGTCTATAGATGATCTGGTCATCCAGACGTCAACCGAGTTGATACAATAGCTCTTCACCCCCGAGATAACTCGGGAACCTTTTCCGAATAAATTTGTTATACCTCGGTTTACCCCCTACGATGGCACCAAGGACCTCGAGGAGCATATTTATCAGATTCATCAAAAGATGACCATGTATGCTGAGAACGAGTCATTGTTTTGCAAGGTATTCTCCACAAGTCTTGCTAATGCAGCTATACTATGATTCAGGAAGCAACCGCCCCGATCCATCGACAGCTGGCAATAGTTGACCAGGCTCTTCGTTGCCCAGTACTACAGGAACCAGAGACAAAAGAAGACCATATCCTGTCTTTTTACTATGATCCAGGAGAAAGGAGAATCCCCGAAGAGCTTCTTATCCCGATTCAACATTAAGTCTTCATCTATCGATACTTGTGACCAACACTCTGTTGTTGAGGCCTTCCGGATGGCCCTTATTCTAGGAACCAAGTTCCATCAGTCTTTAGTGAAACGCCGTGTAACACCCTATGTTATTTTCCTTTTTACTGAAATTATTTCTGATTTAATTTCGGTTATGACGTCACTTGTTTTTTACGCATTGTTTGTTCTTGTTATTTCGCGTGTAAATTTTCCGCTTTTAGTTTTAAAGTCGACTGGACGACATTAAGGTTTCTCCTTGACGAGTTCGAGAATTCTTATTACCGACTACGCTAGTTTCTTTTCGACGTTTAGCATTAGTGTTTCGACTGGGTAGCGACACGTTTTGTCGTACGACATTAAGGTTTCGATTCAATTATTTCGGTTACGGTATTAGTACTTTTATGGATCCGGCGTGACGCGTATTATTTTCTTTTCTCGATGTTCCGGTTGTTGGGTTTTTATAACCCGGAGTATTTATTTGGGCTTATATCAATTATTTGGTGTCCCGTGGAGTTTCCGAGATTTTATTTAGGGATCGTTTGAACGTTTTGATAAAGAGTTGAGGTTATTTCATAATTTTTAATGATTGGAGGGTCACATTTACAATTAAGATATATAAATATATGGTGACACACATTATTAAATCCTTGGGTTACACTTGGTCACATGAACCTATTAAAGTTAAGTGTATAAGTTTTCAATTTCAATTGAAATTCATATGTATACATATATCAGATATATGTATTGATATATATGTATATACACGTGTCTATCTGCAGATAGAGGAAGCATTGACTTGCGATTCGTTCTGCTTTCTCCTTCTCTTTCGACATTTGTTCTCCTCCCTTATCCACGACACAACTTCATCTTCTCCATCATGAACCAGGCGTGGCTTGGTCTTCTTCACCTTCACTGATTCGCGCAAAGAGGGGGAGAAAGAGAGAGAGAGAGGGGAACGGCCAGATGGTGGTCGCTAGCTGGGGCGACGGCGGCGCCCAGTGGTAGCGACGACTCACGGCGGCCGTTGGTGGATGAGGAGTCGCCTAGTGGTGATGCAATGACACGACGGTGGGTCGCGCTGTAACGACGCGCGACAGAGGCGGAGCAGGCCGGTTCGGCTGGAGCTTCAGGCTGCCGATTCGACGACTTTCAGTGGTTCGATGACCACGATTTTTGGTGAGTAGCTTCGTCTCTATTTAGTGTTCGTCAGACTAAAATTTCGTAATTTTCCGTTGAGTGGTTTGTCCTGAAATTACGTTTATAGGTTATAATTTTTGTTTTGGTTATTTTAGATTTACTCAAATTGATTAACTTATTGCTAATGGGCTTCGTATATATCATATAGGTTGTCGATGCGAATATTTCGGTATATTCAAAATATTATTCGGGTGATTTTGGTCAGCGGGCTCCATTTACGGACGTCGGTACTGTTCATGGTGGGTCGTTTCGGGCTGTTCTGTAAGTGTAAATTAATGTGAGAAATTTTATTCTCACTTCCGTATCATTGACGTGGTTTGGGTGTGCAAACCTGTATTTATTTTAATTTAGATATATTAAATTATGAATTTAAAATATCTAAAATTGGATTAGAATCGAGGTAAGGAGTTTTATCCATTTTTGGTTTCGATGCATAAGTCTGCAAATTAATTGTTTAATTGAGCATGAAATTGAAAAATTAGAATTATTAAACTCGTTTTGTGAACATATATACATATATGTTAGTATTATGTAAATTATTGAAATTTAGGTAAATTTGCTTAAATGTTAATTTCCGGTTTAAATGCATAATTGTGATATTATGGTTGTTAGTTTCACAATAAATATGTGAATTGTATTATATAAGGATTTTCAGTAAATTTGCTTAAATGTATAATTTTCGATTAACATGCAAAATTTTGATATTATGATTTTAAATTCCATATCGAATATGTGAATTGAAAAGTATGATAATTTTCGGTAAATTGCTTAAATGTAAATTTTTGGATTATAAGCATAAATTATTGCTTATGTGTACTATTACATTGTGTTCATGATTTTATCTAAAGTTTAGTGTGGAGTTCGGCTCTAAAAAGCTTTTTATAAAACTTTTACGGCAATAGCAAGAAGATCATCGAGAGCCCAAAGATAAAAGGCCCATTTCAAGCTAGAATTACTTGAAAATAAAGGTAGTGATGTAAAAGAGATAAAAGTGATGATGTAAACAAGATAATGTTGCTCTAATGGGCTCGAAACCCAAAAAGAAAATGTATATAAAGGAAACAAAATCTAAGTGCTTGTTTGGTAGAGGGTGTGGAGTTGGTTTTTGGTTTTGGTTTGGTTGGAGTTGGGTTGGAGTTGGTGTGGTTTTATTTTAGTTCCAAACCATGTTTGGTGCAGATGGTTTTGGTGTGAGAAAAAGTGATGCTGAAAAACCAAACCATGTTTGGTAGAGTTGGTATGGGTTGAAATTTTAATATATTAATATATTAATATATATTAATATATGAGTTTCACATTTTATTTATTAATAAATATTAATATATATTAATATATAGGTTTCACATTTTATTTATTAATAAATATTAATATTATAATATTAAAATATATTAATATTATAATATTAAAATATATTAATATTAATATTTTTTAATATATTAATATTATAATATATTAATATATTTAATTTTTCGAAATATTTAATTTTTCATAAATATTAATATTAATATATTAAAATATATTAATATTATAATATTAATATATTATAATATTAATATTTTTTATTAATATTTTTTAATATATTAATATTATAATATTAAAATATATTAATATTAATATTAATATTTTTTAATATATTAATATATTTAATTTTTTGAAATATTTAATTTTTCATAAATATTAATATTAATATTATAATATTAAAATATATTAATATTAATATTTTTTAATATATTAATATTATAATATATTAATATATTTAATTTTTAATAAATATTTAATTTTTCAGAATATTTAATTTTTTGAAATTTATTAATATCAAAAATAAATTTGCTACAGTGTTGGTACCAAAACCAAAACCATGAACCATAAAAAATGATGGTTCCAAAATTTGGCTCATTCCTTCACAAAAGTTGTACCATGGAATTGCTACAGTGTTTACTCCAAATTTCCACTCCATTTGCCAAACATGGGTTTGGTGCCATTTTTTGAAACCAAACCCAAAACCAAGGCTCCACTCCATTAGCCAAACAAGCACTAAATAAATGATTCATTCTTGTGTTATGCATTTTTTTGCATTTACAATTAATCACAAATATTTTATTATTTAAAAAATATTTTACTATTTAAATAATATATTATTATTTAATATAATATATTTTATATTTAATAATATGCTATTATATATAATAAATTTTATATTTTTGTAAATTTATATATTAAAATTTATTTTATATTAATTAAAAATAATAATATTATTTGATAATTTATTATTATTTAATATAACATATTATATAATGTATTATATATTTAAAATAATATATTAATTGTAATGGAAACCAAATAGTAAAAAACATAAAGGCAAATAGTAAAAGCAATAAAGATAACAGTAAAAAAAACGTTTCTCTTGTACATTGGAGAAACATGGGAAACATCTTTTTTATGTGAAACATGGGAAACATTTCTCATTATTTGGAAACATAAACAATTTATTAAACATTATTATTGTTTCTATTTCTGCTTTTTTATAGGTGGGAACAAAAAATAAGAAACGTTTCCGTTAGTGAACAACACCCTAAAATCAACTTCATACTTCATTAATTTTGTGCTAGAGCATAGCTCAAATGAAACAATTTGATGTAAAAATAAATGAAAAATAAGATATATTTTTAGGGGAGCAAACTTTTTAGTACAGCTCAAATGAAACAATTTGATGTAAAAATGAATGAAAAATAAGATATATTTTTAGGGGAGCAAACTTTTGAATACTAAAAGGGATTTTTAGAGATGTGGGACTTATATTGATAATCTAGGTAAAATGGACTCCATTTTGGATTGAATTTTATATTGAACAATACTTATTTTCTATGCCAAGAGGTGGAACTCGGCTAATATGGTCCAATATATTTTGAACATGTGGGTGATTTTTTTATATATTTTTTTTATTTTATGTTTTTACTTTTAGTTGTATTTTATGTACAAAAAATATATATTGAATTTTAGAAGTATCACTATCATATGTGTGCATCGAATTATTAAAAAAGATGTATAACTCGCGTATGATAAACTTTTATTATTAATTTATCAGAAATAACACAAGGCATGTATCTCTGAAGTACTTGATATTTTTCTTACATATAAATATATTCAAATTGAACAATGAATTTATTTATTTATTTTAATTGTAAGCAATATTTGGGAAAAGAAAAATTCTCAAAAAGAAGTTCATCATCATTTGTTTCAAAAAATTAATTAAAATGTATTTAATTATGTTGCTAGAGATGTTTTGTTCTCATGAGCGTAGTGCAATTGATATAGACGGACCTTCTAAAATTTAGATAAATCATATATAAATTATAAAACATGACTTATGTGAATCTTAACTGCAATCGTGATTTAACGTTCTATGAGTTGAAGTCCCACTTCATCCTCTTGAGGGTTAGACGTTAAGCATTTTCTTTTGTGGTAAATGAATTGCAACCATCGGTTTGTAAAATTCGGCCCAACCAAAAACACGAACAACAGAAAAGAAAACTATTTATGACTTTAGTTTAGAAAGCTTAAGTGGGCCACCCATTCCATTCGAAATTTAATTCTAGCAGCCTAAATTACAAAAATAGATTAACAGCCCAATCATAAAAAGAAATAGCCCACTCTAACCCAAATCTAAAGATTTATTTTACACTTTACAGGCTATTGCAAAAGAGAAGATGGCCCACTTCTTTGCATATCCCAAAGGCCCAATTCGGATAATTCCCCATTTGCTCTCAAGTTCTCTTCTCAACAAAAAAACACACGTTCTTTTTGCATGAATTATTGCAATCCATATCCATATCCATATCCATATAATCCCAACAAAACCATGAGTAGTGGGAGAGTCTTGGCACAACTAACTAATTTAAAGGAAGACATGTGACAAAGCTCTAATTAGGGATGGTGGTGGCACGGTTCAGGATTTTGTGAAAACTGTGAAAATTCTCTATCACCATGACCGTTTAAAATTTTTATTCTTATTTTCATAATCATCCAGCATCGTTACTCATGTTCCCCATAACCATCCCATTAAATCATATATATATTTTTTTATTCCTAAAAACAAGTAAATAATAAACAATTTACAAAAATAATATAATCTATAATCGAAACAATCATTTATCCGATCAATTTAAGGGTTAATTTCAAGAAAATCTCCCTATACTATCTAGTTTAATTAACTAACTCTCACTATTTCCACTTTGCCCCATATACTATTCAATTTCATCTTTATGCCCCCTCACCTCACATTTTGAGTCAAAATGCCTAAACTACCCTCAATAGTATAATGGGGTTTAGTGAAATCAACCATTTAAAAAAATTATTTTTCGAAAATCAATTATATTTTTCGCAAAAATTATAAATTCAAAAATATATATATATATATATTTTTCGCAAAAAAATTATTTTTCGGAGGGACTATATTATTTTCCAAAATATGAATTATTTCGGAAAAAATAATATATATTTTTTGCAAAAACATTATTTTTTGGAAAAAGATCATATTTTTGAACATAATAGTATATATTTTTCGGAAAAGATCATATTTTGGAACATAATATATATTTTGGAACATAATAAATACTTTTTCGCAAAAATTTTTTTTTTTAGAAAAAATTAATATTTTGGAACATAATATATATTTTTCGGAAAAAAATCATATTTTGGAACATAATATATATTTTTCGCAAAAAAATCATATTTTGGAGCATAATATATACTTTTTCGCAAAATAATTATTTTTCGGAAAAAAAATCATATTTTGGAACATAATATATATTTTTCGCAAAAAAAATATTTTTCGCAAAAAAATCATATTTTGAAACATAATATATACTTTTTTCGAAAAAAAAATTCATATTTTTGAACATAATATTTATTTTTCGCAAAAAAAAAATTCGTAAAAAATCATATTTTCCGAAATATATATATATTTTGAAATTTATAGTTTTTACGAAAATATAAATTATTTTTGAAAAATAATTTTTTTAAGGGTTGATTTCACTAAATCCCCTTATACTATTAATGGATGGTAGTTTAGACATTTTAACTGTAAATGTGAGGAAGATGGGGCATAGTGATGAAATTGGATAGTATAGGGGGCAAAGTGGACACAATAGGGGTTAGTTGATTAAATTGAATAGCATAGGGGGGTTTTTTGAAGTTAACCCTTAATTTAATTACAATAATTTCTAAAGCTAAAATAAATTTAATAGTTTTAAACCAACAAATAATTAAAATATAAATCAACAAACTTTAATAAGAGTTTACGAATCTAACAACATATAACAAAACATATAAAATACAAGTCAACAATTACATTTAAGGTTTTATATATATATAGAGAGAGAGAGGGTAGGTAAGTAAATAATTAATTTATTTAAGGATATTAGTGTAATTTTATATAAAAAGTTGTAAATATATATAATTTATGTGATTTTGATATTTAAATTGTAAAAAAATTATATAATTATTATGCGATTTGGGGCGGGGCGGTTCTCCCATTGGGGAACCCCTAAAACAGTCTTCCGCCCCACAATCGTCTTTTTTTTAACTTTTATAATCATCCCATTTTTAAATAGTGCAATTAAAAATCATAAAAAAAAATTAAGCAGTTTGGAGCTGTTCCCAATGGGGTGGGATTTTTCCCCATCCCTAGCTCTAATTGCTCTACATAATATAATATCATATGGTATTAGTCATGATATAAGGTTTGCCATAACATTCAAAACTTTAAATTATTATGTACTTGAATGATTTCAATATATTTAAAGCACTTTTCATTTCAATCAATTTATGAGATAAAAACTCGTGACAATATGCTAAGATATTTGGATTTAGGAGAGTTATTTTCAAAAAGTCGACTGATCAAAGCTAAGGGCTTGTTTGCTTTTTAATTTGGTTTAGTCTTGACTTATTTTTACTTTATTTTAAAGACCAAATAGATTTTGATTTTTATAATTTAAGACCAAATATTTTTTCCTACAAATGCTAGGTGGGCCCCGCATTCCACTACACATCATCTTTTTTCTCTCTCTCTATTTATATATATATATATATATATATATAATTTATGGTGGACCCCGCTGGTCACTATTCTTTACTTTCTTTTTATATAGGGTCCGTTTGGATACCCTGTTTTTTGTTTTTGTCTTTTTACTGTTCACAAGACTAAAAAAAAAAAACACGTTTGGCAAACGCGTTTACTTTTCACTGTTTTTTCCCCAAAAAAACTGTTTTCTGTGAATAGTGTGTAAAAGTGATGAAAACACTAAGGGTCCGTTTGGGAACCATTGTTTTTGTTTTTGTTTTGAGAACAAAAAAACAAGAACAATTCTTGTTCTTGTTCTTATTTTCTCACCCAAGAGAACAAGAACAAAAAACATGTTTGGGGACAAAAAATACACATATTCTTTCACAATTTTTCCTCTCTACCACAATTCATTTTTTTTGAAAAATCTCAAAAAGAACAAAAAAACAAGTTTTTGTTGTTCCCTTGTTTTTTCTACTATTCACGAAAACAGTTTCCAAATTGAGAACAGAACAAACAGTAAAAAGGGTTGCCAAACATGTTCTGTTCTCCTGAACAGTGCCAAAAAACAAAAAACAGAACAAAGACACAGTTTCCAAACGGGGCCTAAATATAACTTTTAGTTGTTTTTTGAGTTTTTTCAATGTTTAGGTGGTAAAAACAATGAAAATACCAAATTCATAAAATACAATTTTCACGAAATAAAAGTGGTGAAAACACCTTCATCCAAACGCTTTTTTGTTTTTAGCTTTTTCCTGAAAAAACAAAGACAAATACAAAAACAGTTTTTATATTTGAAGACAGAAAACGAATACAAAAAACAGGCTTTCCAAACGCACCCATAGGGTAATTTGCACTAACACCCCCTCAGGTTTGCATCTATTCCACCTAGGTGCTGATTTTCAAAATTTTGACACTAACACCCCCTGAGGTTTGGTTTTGTTTGCCATGACACCCCAAATTACCAAAATACCCTTCATAAAATTCGAAAATATTAAGGGTAATATGAAATGACCTTTATGTTCCAACCCCAAATATATAAAATTTCGAAAAACATATATATAAAATTTCGAAAAACATATATATAAATTCGAAAAAATATATAAAATTCGAAAAAATGTATAAAATTCGAAAAAAAATATTTAAATTTTGAAAAATATATATAAAATTAGAATAAAATATATAAATTTCAAAAAATATATATATATAAATATATATATAAAATTCAAAAATATAAATATATTTTGAAAAACATGTATATTTTTGAATTTATATAGTTTTCAAATTATATATATATATATATTTTCGAATTTATATATATATATATATATTTCAAATTTTATATATTTTTTGAAATTTATATATGTTTTTCGAAATTATATAATTTTTTGAATTTTGTTTTTGAAAATATATATATTTTGAATTTTTTTTTTGAAATATATATATATTCGAATTTATATATATATTTTCGAATTATATATATATTTCAAATTTTATATATTGTTTTGAATTTTTTATATATATTTTGAAATTTATATATGTTTTTCGAAATTATATAATGTTTTGAATTTTGTTTTTGAAAATATATATTTTTTGAATTTTATATATATTTTTTGAAATATATATATTCGAATTTAAATATTTTTCAAAAAATATATATATATTCGAAATTTATATTTTTTCAAAAATTATATATATATTTTTTGAAATTTATATATATATTTCGAAATTTATAAATTTTATTCTAATTTTATATATTTTTTCCAAAATTTAAATATTTGTTTTCGAATTTTATACATTTTTTTTAAAATTTATATATATTTTTTCGAATTTATATATATGTTTTTCAAAATTTTATATATTTGGGGTTGGGGCATAAAGGTCATTTCACATTACCCTTAATATTTTCGAATTTTATGAAGGGTATTTTGGTCATTTGGGGTGTTATGGCAAGCAAAACCAAACCTCAGGGGGTGTTAGTGTCAAAATTTCAAAAATCAGCACCTAGGTGGAATAGATGCAAACCTGAAGGGGTGTTAGTGCAAATTACCCTTCTATATATATATATGGTGGCCCGCTGACCACTATTCTTTACTCTCTCTTTCTATATATATATATAATTCATGATGGGCCCCGCTGGTCACTATTCTTTACAAAATCACACCAGACCAAACAAAACCAACCCAGACCAATGAAGACCAATATAGCTAGACAAAACTAGACCAGACCACTTTTCAAACAGACCCTAAAACTTTTGCCTATAACCCTAAGTTTTGAGAGAGTAAAATACATTGAACTCCCCTGAAATTTGAATCAATTACATATAGCGGTTAGGATAGATGTTTATTACACAGAATACCCATATATATTTAAATTCGTCTTTAGAAACTTTAACCAAAGAGATTTTTTATTAATATGTCATATTATTTTTGTCATATAAGTGAATAATATACGAGTTTTTATTCAAAATTGCAGTAAGATCCGACTCTATAATAGTGGAAGGGGGTTGTTGAGATGTTGCATTAAATTTTAAGGGTAGACAATGTAATAAATTGTCAAATATTACATAATTGAATCAAATATTTTATTCTTAAAAATAAAACTACTCTATATTATAAAGTGATGGGTTTAACTTTTTAATTGCATAACATTTTGTTCGTACGAGATAGTTTTCAATGTGAAAACTAAATTCAAATAGCTTCGAGGTATGACTGAAAAAATAAAAGAACAAGGATAAGCTTAGATATATTCGTCCGTTTGGGAACCTCTGTTTTTGTTTTTGTTATTGGTTTTTGATACTGTTTATGAGAACAAAACTTGTTTGTGAACATTTTCACTGTGGTTCTTGTTTTCAGTTTGGAAATAATTTTTATGAATAATGCACCAAACAATGAGAACAAAAAATTATTATTTTCTTATTCTTGTTCTCACTGTTAAAAAAAATTGCAAAAAATCTAAAACCCCAATCGATCCACCTCCACCTCCACTTCCAAATTTGCACCGATTGCCACCAACACCACTACCCTAATCTCCACCACACACACACACACACATATATATATATACACACACACATACATCACCACCACCATCAAACATTCATCGACACCAACAACCTAAACCCTAACCACCCCCAATCGAACACCCTTCGACAAATCTCCATCGACACCAGCAATTGAAACCCCCAATTTTTCGTGAAAGAGCCGACTGTGAGGGTTGTGTGTGTGTGTCATTGCGTGTAAAGATAAAAAAAAGTTTTTGGTCCCAAACACAATTTGTGTTTTTGTTTTTAGAGTGAGAAAATAAAGAAAATAACAAAAAAAAGTTATTATTTTTTTGTTCCTGTAAGTGCAGAAAAATTACACAATAGAAATTTTGTTGGGACCCCCTTTTTCATTAATCAAAATCCTCTATTTATACAAATTGTGACCAATGGGTCAAGCCCATGTACCCAGGTTTATCAATCCCTTAAATCAAGGGATTTGATAAACCCCAACCTTTTTTGGACTCTATATACTATAATTGGATTACTTCTTGCCTTGTGGACCACACTTTAGCTTCTAGAATTTTCCATGGGCCCATTGTCGTTTTCGGCCCGCTTGTTTTCAGCCCGTCTGTCTTCCGGCCCATCGGTCTTTGGCCCATCCGTCGTCGGCCCATCGGTCTTTGGCCCATTCGTCGTCGGCCCATCAGTACAGTGGCCCATCTATAATTGGGCCAAATATTTCAACCATTACACAGGCCCCTGAGGTTATGGGCTTGATATCTTTTTTAAAGCCCATGACCTAATAAATGTAAATACCTATGTATATATACAATAATAGCTTTTATGGGAAATGAGGGTAATGAGTTGGCATGTCATCATTGCCTATTTAATGGTGTGCCAAAACGTAAGGCCACTACTCCCTCAAATCTCGTACCATGACGGCTGTGGCGTGTCTTTCGGACTTCGTGCAGCCTTTTTGGCTTCCTCTTCTCCTTCTATAAAAACCTCCTCTTTCTTCTCTTCTTATCACATTTCACACTTTGAAACTCTTTACTATCATCTCTGCCTTCTTAAGTTCTTCATTACTGGGATTCGTTTCTTTGTCACTGCCACCGTTCATTCCGTCGCTCATCCCAGATATCATAGAAACCGGCTGTTACTCAGAGCTTTTGTAACTCTTCCTTCACCAACTAAGTAAGTCGATCGGTTTTCTCCTTTTCTTCTCTCTTTAATTTATCACCTTTACCTCCTTCTGTCTCTTCTACATTTCTTAACGTTATGTCCGATAGTGATGATACCCGGTCGGTAGAGGAAGTTGTTTTGCCTACTTCCTCAGGCACCGACTCCACTAGCAATGAGTCTTCCCAGCCTGTTCCTAGAGGAACCAGAAAAACCACTCTAAAAAATACTGACCTTCCGGGTTCCTCAACGACCGATCCTGCGAAAACCAAACCTTCCGAACCATTCGTAGTGGCCCCACTTAAGAGGACCCGACCTGAAGTGGACGTTAAACACCTTCGGGCTAAGACCCACGTTCCCCAGGACGTTGATGTGTCCCCCTATCCTGGTTATCTGGACTTTACTCAGAGCCAGGGCCTGGCCCCCGGTAGCATTCTGCTATCGGCATCTCATCTTAGGGTTCTGAGGTTTCCTCTTCATCCCTTTTTTCACTATGTGTTTTTCATGCTTGGGTTGCACCCTCTTCAACTGAACCCGAACAGCATTAGGATCATATCCATGCTACTGTTGTACAATAGGGATATGGATCTGAACCTAGGCCTAGCCGACCTCCTCCTTTGCTATTTTTTCCAAAATGCCAGAGCGAGTAGAGGTAGATACAACCTTTTCCCCTTTCACGGTCGCAGCATCTGTACCGATACTGAAAAATCGGACAAGGGATGGAAAGAACGAATGGTCGTAGTGAGTGGCAATTGGTTGTACCCTTTTTCTCGTATTTTCCCGATCCCCAACAAGTTCGGTCCCATTCGCCTGCCTATCTACCACCCACTTCATAAGGCTTCTTGCCTTTGTGACCATTGTGACCTTCACCGGGGGGACTATGCCTTCAAGTTTCTAGGTTATGAGGATAAGGATCTTCCCCTTACCTTTATAAAACAGCGGATAGGCCTCTTGAAAACCCATGTTTGGGGCAAGACCCGATCGGCTACTGACCTGTTGACCATGGACAATATTGAATCGATCTCTAACTTGGGCGCTGGTGTTGACATGATGGATTTGCCCGACAAACCTATGTCCGCCAGGATCCCTCAAATTCCCGAAGGTATTACGCTTGTTGATGCTGTGCCATTGTCAACAGCACCGCCTTCGACTTCGGTACCTCCACCAGCTCAGAGCCCGGTAGCGCCACCAGTACCGACTCCATCGGTTCCTCCTCCGCCTCCTGTAAATGCTCCAACTGTGAGGACCAGATCAAATGAAACCAAAAGGGCCAGGACACAAGCCGAAAATGCTTATTCAAGCAAGGCCCCAGCAGCCCCTGAATCATCCCAAGCTCTGATTCCTTGGGAGCCTAAGTTTCTGCTGCCAGATGGAAATCCAGTTTGTGCTGATCAAATCACCCTTAATAATCCGGAAGCTCTTCGGGCTATGGCCAAAGGGATCTGGACACCAGCTGATAGGGTGGCTCAGTCAAAGATCACCAGAACTGATCTGGCTAAGAAGACTTCGATAATGGTTATGGAGGTAAAAGACTTTATTTAACCTTTACATTCTCTAATTCGTTTGTTGATTGCTATTTGTGTAATAATCCACTCTTCATCGTGCAGCTTCTCTATGGTGTTCAGGCCTACAACAGCCTCCTTGAGACCGATGTCAAAGAGATGGCCGGTATGAAGGCTCAAATAAAGCAGAACGAAATCCACCGGGTATCCCTGGTCAAGGAGGCGGATGGTCTTCGCCAGACCGTTTCCGAACAGAAGACCTTTCTGGAAACCGGTGAGGCTGAAAAGCAAACCCTGATTGCCGAAAAGCTGGTTCTTGCTGCCGAACTGGAAAAAGCAAAAGAGGCTGCAAGGCAGATGGCAGCTGAGAAAGCTGAGTCTGATAGACTCTTGGCAGAATCAGAAAGGCTTCTTTCTCTTGAGCGGGAAAAGGTAGAGGTGTGCCGCCTCGGAGGGCTAGACATGTTCAAAAGATACAGTGTCATCTGCGACATCCGAGCTGTCAGGGCCTGGAGACGGAGGCATGAAATGGAGCATATTCCTCTAGAATCCCGGGAATTCAAGACCGCAGAGGAGTTCGATGCCCAAATGGGAGTATCATTTTCCTTACGAAAATCCTCTCGCCTCTGATAACGAGAAGCGCTTTGCCGCCATCCTGAAGGGCGAAGAATATCACCCTCCTGAACAGTAGTATAGGCAATTTTTAGATGTTTTTGTTCCCTTTAAAGGGCTAATTTTTTGTAACCTCTTTTTTTTATTTATTAATGAACAAGAAGCTTTCCTTCATTTATTCTTCTCTTTTAGTGTTTGCACTTTGCTTTTTATGAATTACTTGAGCCTTCGAACATCTGACCCTTGACGCCATCTATCCTCCGGTTGTTCTAAATTACTTTCAAATTGAAAGACTTAGGAAACATATGAACGTTATGCCTTCGGGCATTTGGTTAGTTCAAATCAGGTTTGAACTCAAACACTTAGGAAACTTTTTAATGAACATAAAGCCTTGTATAAAAGTAAATTCTTATTTTTATTGAGATAAATTCAAAAATTATGAAGCAGAGGTGCCTATATCGGGCACAGATGCTTCGTAACAATGGTGTCAAAGTACGACACAGTTTTATTTATTGATAAGAAAAATAACTATCTAAGGATAATACCTCTTTAACCGATAAGCATTTTGGGAATTGGACTCGAGGCGGCCTGTTTCGTTCTTCCGAACCCGATAGGCCCCGCGACCGATAACCTCAACCACTGTGTAAGGTCCTTCCCATGTCTCCCGTAATTTGCCTATAATCCCAATCTTCCTTCTGAGCACCATGTCGCCTACTTGGAATTCTCTCCTTTTGACTTTCTGATTGAATCGTGCTCTTACTTGCTGCTGATAGGCAGCTAGTCTTATCCCAACAGCTTCCCTTCTTTCCTCTAGGAGGTCCAGGTCATGGGCTAAATGCTGATTGTTCGGTCCTTCTTCCCATGCTTGACTCCTTAAAGTAGGTACCCTTAGCTCGGTCGGGATTACTGCTTCAGCCCCATAAGCCATGGCGAAAGGGGTTTCCCCGGTTGGCTGTCTTGGAGTAGTCCGATAGGACCACAATACCTCAGGCAATTTCTCTAGCCATGCCCCTTTTGCATCTTCAAGTTTTTTCCTCAATGTGTCAAAAATTGTTCTATTCGTCCGTTCGGCTTGCCCATTTCCCTGCGGGTAGCCGACGGAAGAAGTGTTCTGATTGATCCCATGTTTTGCTAAGAATGCTTGAACCCTCCTGTTGTCCAGGTTGGTGCCATTATCCATCATTATGGTTCGGGGTAGGCCGAATCTACAGATGATGTGGCTCCAGATGAATTTTATGACATGGTTGCCTGTTATGGTGGGATATGCCTCCGCTTCCACCCATTTGGTAAAATAATCGGTAGCCAGGAGAACATGTGTTGTACATTGTATTGCCTGAGGAAGGGGCCCCACTATGTCCATCCCCCATCGGGCAAAAGGATGAGGGACAATAGTTGGGTTTAAGAACTCAGGCGGTGGATGAATGGCATCTCCGTGAAAATGACATTTTTTGCAGTGTCTGACATAAATTTCAGCGTCCCTTGCCAGGTAGGGCCAGAAATACCCCTGGGTGAGGATTTTATGAGCTAGGGACCTTCCTCCGGAATGATTGCCACAGGCTCCTGCATGAATCTCTTCTATCACTGCCGACGCCTCGGAGGGGGTAAGGCATCTCAAGTATGGTCCGGAAAAAGACTTTCGGTATAGCTGGCCGTTGTATAGGGCGTATCTGGCTGCCTTCATTCTTATCTTCCGGGCCTC
The DNA here is from genome assembly GCA_963922005.1 of Cornus suecica. Classification (NCBI taxonomy): domain Eukaryota; kingdom Viridiplantae; phylum Streptophyta; class Magnoliopsida; order Cornales; family Cornaceae; genus Cornus; species Cornus suecica. The sequence continues at coordinate 7,890,406 of OY998242.1, read as the reverse complement.
TGATTTTGATTCAGGTAACGTACCAAATCTCAGGTAATCAACTATCGGGTCCATCCAACTTGGTTCCCATGGGATAACCATTACTTCTTCGGGGGGTTCCAAGCTGGATCGGATGATGAAGTCCATTGGTACAGTGCGAGTCATACTTTCTTTTGTGGCAGAGGCTTGGTTAGCCAGATGATCTGCTGCGGAATTGTCCCCTCGGGGAATCTGTTCAAAGTTTATTTGCAGGAAATTTTCAGCTTCCCTTAGAACTAGCTTCTTGTAGGCTTCCATCTTCGGTTCTCGGGTTTCATACTCCCCATTTAACTGTCGAACGACAAGCTGGGAGTCACTTCGCACCACTGCTCTTTGGACTTGAAGGCTTCGGGCTAGCCGAATCCCTGCAAGGATGGCTTCATACTCGGCTTCGTTGTTAGAAGCTGGAAATTCCAGTCTAACGGATTGTTGGATTTTAGTACTATCCGGTGTTACGAGTACTACTCCAATCCCTGCTCCGTTGATGTTGGATGACCCGTCCACGAACACGACCCATAATCCAGGCTCACCTTCCTCTGTGGAGTCGGTAGTTTCTGTTTCCAATAGGAAGTCAGCTACTGCCTGTCCTTTGATGGCTGTTCGGGGGACATAGGTTATGTCGAAAATCCCCAGTTCAATCGCCCATCTTGATACTCTCCCAGACAACTCAGGTTTCGCCATTATAGCTCTGATCGGAGTTACAGTAGGTACTATGATCGGGTGTGCTTCAAAATAATGCCGCAGACGCCGTTTAGCATTGATCAGCGACAATACCAGCTTCTCTTGCTTTGAATAACGGGTTTCTGCATCAGCAAGGGATTTGCTGGTGTAGAAGACTGGTGTCTGGTACCCTTTGCCCTCTTTGACCAGAGCGGTGCTGGTAGATGTTACTGAAACGGCCAGATATAGGTGCAGCGGCTCATCGGCTTCAGGGGTTGCCAGGATCGGGGGCTTCGTCATGTAACTTTTGAGTTTGTGCAGTGCCTCCGCTTGCTCGGGCCCCCATACTTCTCCTCGTGCCGCTCTTATTGCTTGAAAGAACGGCCTACACCGATCGGTTAACCGAGAGATGAAACGACTGAGGGCCGTTATTCTTCCGGTTAGCACCTGGATTTCTTTCCGGGACTTTGGCTCAACAGTCTCTATGAGAGCTCTGACTTGTGCAGGGCTAGCCTGTATTCCCGTCCGGTCAACTATGTGCCCCAAAAACTGGCCTGAGGATACTCCGAAAGAACATTTGGCCGGATTGAGCTTCATATTATGCTTCCGGAGGGTGTTGAATACCTGCTGCAGATCGGCTAGATGGTCTCCTTTCTCCTTGCTTTTGACCACCGTGTCATCGATGTAGGCTTCGATGGTGGATCCCATCATCCCTTGGAACACCCTTCTGACCAACCTCTGATAGGTAGCACCTGCATTCTTTAGTCCGAAAGGCATAACTGTATAACAAAATGTACCTGACTCAGTGATGAAGGCAGTCTTTTCCTGGTCCTCCGGAGCCATTCGGATCTGGTTATAGCCAGAGTATGCATCCAGAAAGCTCAAGCGTTCGAATCCTGCTGTGGCATCTACCATCTGGTCGATCTTTGGTAAAGGGAAACAGTCTTTTGGGCACGCTTTGTTCAGATCAGTGAAGTCGATACATACCCTCCACTTGCCGTTTTTCTTCTGGACCACCACCACGTTTGCCAACTAGGAAGGATACTGGACCTCTTTTATGAATCCTGCTTGCAGAAGTCGATCAACTTCTTCGGCTATAATCTGGTTTCGATGGACACCCATTCGTCTTTGTTTCTGTCTAACGGGCTTTGCACTGGGATCCACATTTAGAGAATGCAAGGCAATTGATGGATCAATACCGGTCATGTCCATATGGCTCCACGCAAATATATCAGCATTGGATCGGAGAAGGGATTCCATTTCCTTTTTTTCCTGTGGATTGAGGCCTGAACCAATATAGGTAAACCTCTCAGGGCGATCGTGACAAATTTGAACCTCCAGTAGTGGTTCAACTGCTACTGGTGATCCCGAACCGCCCTCCTGTAATTGCTATTTGGGATCAAGTATTGTCTTGGACTGCGACTTTTGTTCCGGTTCCGTTCTCCTTTTTAAGCTTTTCGTAGTGACGGCGTAACACTCCTTTGCTGCTACCTGATCGCCCCTGATATCGACTACGTCAATTCCGTTCGGATCAATACATCGCATGACCTGATGCATGGTAGAAGGGACTCCGTGCATACGATGGATCCATCCCCTTCCCATGAGGAGATTATAGGAAGGTTTGACATCCACCACCACGAAAGTCTCTCGGAGTGTGCGCCTTGCTGTCGTTACTGGTAGCTGGATTTCCCCCACTGGTTCTACTCTCTTTCCATCGAATCCTGCTATCGGGCTTCTGGATGAGACTATTTCCTGGGGATTGATTTCCAATTTCTCAAAGGCCCATTTGGTGATAATGTTTGCACTGCTTCCTGGGTCGACCATTACCCTCTTGATCAGGCAGTTGGAGACCATGAGGGAGATAACCAGGGGGTCGTCATAAGGTGTCTGAATATCCTGCATATCGGCAGAGGTGAAAATAATCCGGGCATCCTCTTTCGGGCTTCGAAACTTGGTGACTTCTCCAACCCTTCGTAACTTCTGGGCTTGCCGCATCTGTGATCTACGAGCTTCTTCCGCTTCTGACCGACTGGGCTCTCCATGGATCATGTGAATGACTCGTACGGGTTGTCCCATAGCTCCCTTGGTAGGGGCATGCGTCGCTTGATCTGATCGGACTCCTTCCCTGGCAACATACTCGGTTAATTCTCCTTTTGCAATCATGGCTTCCACCTGTCTTCTGAGGCTTCTGCACTCATTAGCGTGATGCCCGTACTCGCCATGGAAGACGCAGTGTCTCGACATATCCCTTTGGTCCATTGGCTGCTTGATGGGAGGTGGTGACCGGTAGATTCCTTTGACCTTTGTTTCCTGGTACAGCTTTGCCAAGGTCACTTTTAAGGGGGTGATCTTCTCCTCAAACCTTGGTCGTTTCTCTGGGGCTGGGGAAGGAGCAGGAGGTGCGCTTGGTCTCTTCCGGTCTGGTGCCCGATCCTTTACCCTCGAAGGTTCGGCTGCTCTGGCCTCTACTGTTGCAAAGGCGGTTCTTCTTTGTCGTATGGCCAATTCCTCTTCTATTCGGAGGTGCCCTTGTGCCCTGGAGTTGAGTTCTCCAATATCGGCGGGTGGCCTCTTAACTAAGGACTGATGGAACTTGGATCCAGGGATCAGGGCCATTCTGAAGGCTTCGACAACTGAATGCTGATCGCAGTTGTCAATCGAAGACATCTCCACATTGAACCGTGAGACAAAACTTTTCAGGGATTCGCCTTTCTCTTGGATCATGGTGAACAGATTGTAAATAGTTTTCTTCTGTCTTTTATTGCCGAAGTATTGGGCAATAAATATCTAGCAGAGTCTGAGCCAGCTACCGATCGATCGGGGCGGTTGCTTTCTGAACCACAGGAGGGCTGCTTCGGTCAGACTGGTGGGGAAAACTTTGCAGAGTAAGGCCTCATTCTCGTTGTAAACATTCATCTTGGTATGAACGTGGTAGATGTGTTCTGTTGGATCTTTTGTACCATCGAATAGGGTGAACTTCGGTAATCTGAACCTCTCCGGATAAGGCACGCTGGTGATCGAGGTGGTGAATGGTGTCTGAACGGCGTCTATGGATGCCTCGGATGCCAGATCGATAGGGGTTTGTACCTTCAGGTCCCTAAGCACATCCCGCTGGAATCTGGACATGATTTCCTCCAGTTTTTTCATGGTCAGAACCTCCTCCGGATTATGCGCCCCAAGGACCTGTAGGGATGACTCTGCTTGTTCCTCACGATCGTTGTGGGCTCTAGCGGGTAGGTCATCCATGTGTGCCTGGCGGCCAACAGACCGTTCGTGCTGCGCGGACTGCTCGTCGTCATGGGTCTCATGTGGATTCTGTAGTTGAGCCAATTTTACCGCCAATTCAGCGTTCTGCCTTTCTAACTCGGCAGTCCTCTCCTCTAGGGCTCGTCTGATCGGATCTTCTGATTGCTGGCCTCCGTTTGGAGGTAAATCGGTATGTTGTGAACGTGTGATCGCCATTGTTGGTACTAATCTTAGCTTTTTTGCAGAGGGTGAAAAACTTATTGAAAAAGGATTTCAATAATAGGTTTTCCCACAGACGGCGCCAATTGTGTAAGTGCAGAAAAATTACACAATAGAAATTTTGTTGGGACCCCCTTTTTCATTAATCAAAATCCTCTATTTATACAAATTGTGACCAATGGGTCAAGCCCATGTACCCAGGTTTATCAATCCCTTAAATCAAGGGATTTGATAAACCCCAACCTTTTTTGGACTCTATATACTATAATTGGATTACTTCTTGCCTTGTGGACCACACTTTAGCTTCTAGAATTTTCCATGGGCCCATTGTCGTTTTCGGCCCGCTTGTTTTCAGCCCGTCTGTCTTCCGGCCCATCGGTCTTTGGCCCATCCGTCGTCGGCCCATCGGTCTTTGGCCCATTCGTCGTCGACCCATCAGTACAGTGGCCCATCTATAATTGGGCCAAATATTTCAACCATTACAGTTCCCAAAACAAAAACAAAAATAAGTGTTCCTAAACGGCCCCATTGAATTCATTAGGTGGAGTATGCGACATAGAATCTACTAAAAAAATTAAAATTATTAAATATTTTGGGATTGTATTTTTTGAACACTATTATTTTTAAGAAGGAATAATGAATTTCACCATATGAATTAAATTTGAAATATTTAACAAGGTATCGCTAACAATAAATAAAGTTAACTTCATTTATATCCCTCGAGGTTTACTTTATTTTCAATAAAATCTCCTATGGTTTGCAAAAATTCATTTAAATCTTTTACTTTTTCTGACACATATCATCTACACTCCAAAATATCACTTTTAAGTCAAATCAGGCATGACATCACTATACTTTTTATTTAATACCCAAACTAACCCTCAATGTTAAGTGCATGTTTGATAGAAGGGTTTGATGCCAAATTTTTGGTTTTAGGGTGGAAAATTTAGCCCAATCCATGTTTGGTAACTTTGATTATGATGCAACAGTGTCAACCCATTGACACCAAATGAAGCAAATTATGAACCATCTGAAGACATTATTTTAGATGGTGCGGTTACTATTCTCAACCCATAACCATTAAATTAAAACTAACTCACAATCCCAAATCCATCATTGGTGTACTATTCCATTCTTAACAAAAATCAACATTGTCATGCTTGTCATTTTATTAAATAAATAAAATAGAATTAAGTAAAATCAAATAAATAAAAAACAAAAATAATAATCAATAAATTTTTAGTAATTAATAATAAATAAATAAAAAATTGAGTAAAATATTAAATAAATAATATAGAAATAATTAACAATTAATAATAAATAAATAAAAATGATAAATAGAATAGAATAGAATTAATAATTAATTAATAAAAAATAAATAAATAAAAATTGAGTAATAAATATTTTAAAATAATAAATAAAGTAAAATCAAATAAATAATAAATAATAAATAGTTAAATATACATATATATTTATTTAATTAAAATTTTAATTTAATTAATAAAATAATAAATATTGTAAAACCAAATAAATAATAAACAAAAATAATATGAATAAATAATTAATAATAAATTAATAAAAATTGAGTAATAAATATTTAAAAATAATAAATTGGTAAAAGAACATTGAAATTTCAAATGAAAAAATATTATAAATTTTCAAACTACATATACGAACCAATTGAATAATTCTTGTAATATGGTGAAATATTATTATCCAATATTAATATTTTTTGTAAAAAAATTCATCCTTAATGTATTTTTATTTTTTAAAATATATATATTTAGAAAATATTATTATAAATAAATAAAATGTCAAACTATTCCAAGTTACAAAACATGATTTGGTTTTAGAATTTTAACCCATATCAACTCTACCAAAAATGGTTTGGTTTTTCAGCTTCATTTTTTCTTACACCAAAACCATTTGCACCAAGCATGATTTCAGTTCAAAATAAAACCACACAAAACTCAACTAAAACCAAAAACCAACACCGCACTATAACAAACACTAAGATAACCCATACAACCTCTACTGTTTGGAAATATATTTTTTCTTTTATACTTAATTAATAATTAAAAATGTATATTTTTACTGTTTGAATTCTTTTATGATTAATTTTTTTTTTTTTACCATACCCAACTTTTTCAAATAATATTTTTCTTCTTTTTCATTTCAAAGACTTTGGCTTCAGAATTGGACTATCCTTTGTTTGGTTTAAAGATGTTTAAGACATTTTACCAAAATAATGACCAATAAAAGTTGATAAGGAGTCTGAATGAATTTTTACAAACCTCAATAAATTTAATTGAAAATAAAGCAAACCTCATGTGTAAATAAAGTTAATCTAAATAAATAAAATGATTTAATGTAAGGAAATAAAAGAGCAAATAAGTGCACCTTGGGCTTATCTGGATTGGTCCAATAATTAAGTAAAGACAAATGAAGGGAAAAAGTATCAATGATAAAATAATAAGAACGACTTTAAAGTTTAGATGTATCCACCACAGACACAACTTGTCGGGAGAAATTATGATGAGAGTGACAGTGATCACCCATTTAAGTCCAAATATAGCACGTAGTAGATGTTTATTTTGAACTCAAAAAATTAAATCCGTTACATATTATTTTTCAAAACTCAAAACAAAATAAAATAACGAAAATGTTAAAATAATAACAACTTAGAAAATAAATAGCATAAAAATTTGAAACTCAAAACGTCCTTTCCAGTTGAGGAGAGAGAGAGAGCGAAGAGAGTTGAATCGAGTTCGTTTCTCCCATTCCTCAATTCAATTCAAAAACCTAAAACCCTAGATTTTAAATCAGGAATTATTTATCACTACTGATTTTGAAAAGCCCTAATTTCAAGCTTAATATCCTCGATTTTCCCTCAATTTTCCGAGAAAGTTAGTTACATTCCGTCGATTCTAGGGTTAATTGGTGCCTGAGATCGAAAGAGGTCTCGATTTGAGTTTGATTTGCAGGTTGGAGAAAGATGAGTGGCAAAAAGCAAGAGGAGCGAAACGAGAAGGTAATTAGGGGTCTCATGAAGCTTCCGCCAAATCGAAGATGCATCAACTGTAACAGTTTGGTAAATTTTCTCCAACTTTATGTTTCCTTTTTCATTTTTTCTGTGTTCAATTAATTAATTTATTTAGATTCGAAACTGTTTTCGATTTCGAATTGGAAGCTTTGTATATTCTATTCGGTTGGTTGCTGAAATTTAAAGTGAAAGAATTGAACATGAAGTTTGAATCACACATTTCCTTTTAGATTTGGTGGGTTGTTTCCATTGAAACCAAAATAGTAACGGAGAAAATAGTTAGATTTTGGTCTGATGCCAATTTTAAGATTTCCATATACACACATACACACACAGATAGATTTATATATATATATATATATATATATATATATATGTATGTATGTATGTATGTATATAGTTCCTGAAACAATAAAACCCGGAATGGCGAAACTCCAGTCACTGAGCATAGTAGAACCGTTTCTCTCAGTGGAGATGAGTTCTTGTTTCTTTATTTTTATTTATTATTATTTTTTTCTAATATCCAAACTTGAGGATCAAACGCTATTGTGGTATTTTTATGAAGTGTATTAATAAGCAAATCAAGAGTCACATTAAGTGTTTCATGTATATATGTGTACTTTTTTTTTTTTTTGTGGCACTTACTTCTTTTGGTCTTCTTTTCACTTATTTATCTTTTTCCATGTAATGAGAATTTGCTTAAACTTTAGTTTGAAGAACAGATATATTTTTCAAATTGTATTCATATCTTATGTTTTTGTCTGTGCAGGGACCACAGTATGTTTGTACAAATTTTTGGACCTTTGTTTGCGTGACATGCAGTGGGATACAGTGAGTATAATCATCTGCTTGTGTTTTATTTTGGAAAAGCTGTTCGAGTCCAACTGTTGAATTTAAATTTGATAGAAATTGATTTGCATATTATATTGTATGTGTCACTTTTTATCAATTAATATCTGAGTGAATTTTAAATTAGTAACGTTATTTATTTTTTATTAGCATAATTTCACCCTTTAAAACCTATCATAGGAACTGAATCTGATATTATATTATTTTACTTGAAAGAATGTAGGCCGTTTAGAATCAACGAGCTTTAGGAATTTGATACTGGTGGGGTGTAATACACAATATCATGAACAAAAAGTTACAGACCTTCAGGAGTTTACTGTGACTGCTAAAGAGAAGATTTCATATTGATGGTAAGAGGTGGGATTGCTTTGCTGGCCTGCTGAAGCTGCTCCTTAGCAGCTTGAAATTAGTACTCAACAGTCAATCGTGTCCTTGAAACCATGACAGAGACAGTGTGGTTGGTGTTAGAGACAGCGTGGTTGGTGCTCATGGTACTGTCTATGGTACTGTCTCAAGTGCTAATCTGTTTCCATATGATTGTGTGAGCCCTTGAAATGTAGCTCTGTGGTGGTTATTGATGTCTTTGCCATATCAATATCAATAGGATTTTGGCCGTATGAAATGTCAACCCTCTAGCGTTTTGTAGTACCAGTGCTTCTTAGACACTACTACATGGTTACTGGAGCTGTTGGACCAGAAGGGTTTCATAAGACACTTGTTTAATAATAATTACATAAAACAGATGGAGACTTGAGAGCTTAGTCAGTTGTCACTAGGTCATCACCTAGGAATGTCAATATCAGCTTTTAGAGGTTTTTGTGCTCCATAATGAAGTTCGATTTAGAATATTATCTCGACGTTCGATGTAGTATACTGTGAGAAGTTCTTTCTTGATACTTTGAAGTAGAAAAGAAAAGTTTTATGTATCTATACGATGTGCATCAATCATTTATTTTATCTTCTGAAGGATCTTGTCTTCAAATTTCACATTTGCCAACCTGTATATTTTTTTTGTTTCCAAAAATTACACGGTATTTTTGAATATATATGTGTATAAAACTGTTTAGTAGAATGAAGTAAAATCAGTCAAGAGGATCACTCTAGTGACATATATAAGACATCATAATATAGACTACCACCGCCAACAACAACAATAAAACTTTTTTCCCAGCTACTTGGGATTGGCTACCTCATAATAACATTTTCTTTAATAATTTCTGAATTTGGTCATTGATGCATGAGTATTATCGTAAACTTCTGAGGTATCTACCTCTTCTTTTGGATCAAATTTCTATGGGCGTAGATCTATCAATTGAGCTTGGGAGAGATGCAGATTTTGTCAGTTCACAACTTCATTGTTTTTTATGGGTTAACATTTGGTGTTTTGCAGTCGTGAGTTCACTCACCGGGTGAAGTCCGTATCCATGGCTAAATTTACTTCCCAAGAAGTTGAAGCTCTTCAAAATGGTGGCAATCAGGTACAAATATTGCTTACTCTACTCTGTTTGGTAGCAGGGTTGCTTATTTGCTTATAAGTCATCTGCTATTTCCAGCGTGCACGGGAAATATTTTTGAAGGATTGGGACCAACAGAGGCTGAGATTGCCTGACAACAGGTGCAAATATGTGACTGGTTGCTCTTGATGCTAAAGGATTTTAATATTGCAAGTATGGAAATTCTAACTTGTATGGTGCAATAAAAACACTTATTTATGTCATTTCTTGCAGCAATGTTGAGAAAGTTCGGGCATTTATAAAGAATGTTTACGTGGATAGAAAATATGCTGGGGGAAAGACCTCTGAAAAACCTCCGAGAGATACCCAGGCAATCTATTCCGAGACCAGATCTTTCTACAGATAGTTTCTTTGAGCTTACTATCAATACCATCACAAGTATTTCACTTACAGCCTAGAAAGAAAGCTAACATCTTGTATGCTTTGATGAATTTGGCAGAACCTTAGGAATTGTGAAGATGAGACGAGACGAGCCAGCTCCTATCATTCTTATTCTCAGAGTCCACCCTATGATTTTCAGTATGAAGATCGGCGGTATGGGAAACACGCTCCTACTCTTACTAGAAAACCTGGTTCAGATCGAGGTCTCTATGATGGGAAAGTCTCTGGTTTCTTAAGTCCTACTCGTTTAAGCGACCAAATGTACGAAGACAGGTTTGCAAATGAGGGATCAAATTCCAGATTCTCAGACTATTCTGCATCCAGCGCAGTTGATCCATTCAGGTCTGGAACCCAGTCACCATCTCTTCAAAGGGATATTGGATATAGCAGCCCTTCTAGTCAAAATTCAAGTAAAATCACAAACGATGATGTGCAAAATCAGAGAAGGAATGAATTCCCAGAGGCAAACACTAAAAGGGATACAAATGGGTTTCCACAGGTTGTTACCTGCTTGTGTTTCTGATGAAATTCAAGTTACTTGGACACCCTTTTATCTATGATACCCTTAGAGTCTATACTAAACAAAATTTTCTCAAGTAATGTTAATTCGTAGTCATAGGGCTGCACAATATAATGCATGGATTTTTAATATTGATGTTCCTAACCCATTAATGATCCACGACTAATCCTTAGTTACTTACGCTTGCACGTGATTACCACTCAGGTTCCTAAGCAAGAGCCTTAGCAAATACAGCTATCTGTGCTGGTTTATGTTTGCTCCTTTTGACCTCTTAGAATTTTGTTGAAACAGATATCTGTGAATTTTATGTCCCCTGATAAATTATTTTGTGTTTAACAATTGAAAGATCTTGAGAGTACTTATAAAAAAAAAGCACCAAAATCCCTTGAAAGTGAACATCCTGACATCTATCAATGAGCCAGATGGAGTGGGGGATACAGTTGTCTGTTTCTAAAATAAGTTGTTACTTCGCTGAATTTGCTTCATTCCATATCTTAGGCTCGTAGTTTGACCTTGATTGGTTGTTATGGACATCTCCTCAATACCTGTATTCATAATCTTCTACTACATCGTAAACTTATATTCTTCTCTGAATTCTAGACGAAGTTTGATTATTGTAATCATTATCTTAAAATGATTGTAATCAGAGTGAATTTTCCTTTGACTTATTTACAATAATATTCCTTCCCTAGATTTCGTACCGATAACTACTAAAAATTGGGTTGTTAAGTATATCAAGTAAATGGACCATATAAAATAGATATTGAACACCATATGGCCATCCTCACCAAGTATTAAGTTATTGACTCATTATCATATGAATCAATAATGTTAATTACTTAGTAACTAATATAAGAAATTACTAAAAGTGATAAAAATTTGTAAAAAAGGAAGAAGTAATTCCTCCAAATAATGAAATGAAAAGAACATAGGATTCATAACTCATATTAACTTATACTTATTAGCTGAAAATAATCATTTAAACCCATATTCGTTGTATTCGAGGTTTCAACCATGTGTATCAGTGTTATTTAAGGAGATTTTGTAACCAAAACAAAAGTACGGCTCTGGTATCCATATCTGTTACGCTTTGTGTCTAATCATTTTAAAACCATTGGACATGTGAACTTACTGTCTGCTTCTTGGTCACCTGTGTTTATTGTGTTATAGGCTGTGCTTTTTTTGTTTGTTGAAAGTGTTTTTCACTTATTACTTATTACCTGACAATGTGTTTCCCTTTGATTCAGAGAAACTTATAATATTGATGTTCTTACAACCTTTACACCTTTGTTTTGTTGGCAGTGGTTTTTCTTTTTTTCACTTTTATATCAACTGACATCAGATTGCCTTTTTATGTAGAGAACTGCATCTACAAGCAGCTTTGGATCATTTGATGGCAACTCCATGTCTCTCAAGTCAGTTAATTCTTTTAGTTCAATGGATGGTGCCTCGGGACCTCAACAATCTGCTGTTACCCACCAGGATAAACTGTCTACATGTCCTTCTTTACCCCAATCAGCTGTATTTGGGACTTTTGGTGGCTTGGACCTTTTTAATGCACCATCCGTGCCACAAACTCTCTCTTCTTCAGCTCCAGCAACGGATTTGTTTCAGTTATCAGAGACCTCATCAACTCCGCCTGTAGATTTGTTCCAACCATCCCCCAGTCCTTTGATTTCAACATTGAATGCACATCAACCTACCAAAATTTCTACACCATCATCTTTAGACTTTTTCTCAGAGATTCCTCAGCAGCAGTTGGCTGCAACCTTGAATGAAAAACCACCAGATCTAACAATGCCAAAAAATGAAGGGTGGGCAACATTTGATGTACCTCATCACATTGCATCTAATGCTGGAATTGAAAATTCTACCCCTAGAGTAATATCTTCTTCTGACGGAGGTTCTCTGGGAAAGTTTGATCCACTTTCGTCCCTAAATTCAAGCCTGCAGTGGCCCTCATTACAAGATTTTAGTGATCATACACCTTCCTTATCACTGTCTAATCCATGGAGTGAGGGTGTGCAGAATGTTCAACCCTCCATGGGCACTCAGGTAAGCAATTTAACCATCTAGATTTCTCATAAATCTCTTACAAGAAAATGAGATTTATTAAGGATGGTTCATTTAGTGGTGGGTAATTTAGTTTAATTTCGAGTTATGTACTTGCATGCAATAAGCATTTGAATTTTTTTATTGACAATTTGAACAAATAACTAAAAGGTTTGAACCAATCCTAAGTTCCTAACTATATCTCCAAGCAGTCATGGAATGCCTTTGAAGATTCAACTGGACAACCACCTCTTGGGGGTATTCAACAAAGTAGCGAGCAAGTTACAATGCACAAGTCTACTTCTACTGCTGCAGAGTATATGGGCTTGGTAATATCAGATGTTGCAATATCTTTGTGAAGATGCTAAAAAAATTGTTGGTTGCTTCTACTCGTTTAACTGTTTACTTTTCAGGACTTCAAGAAAGACGGGATTCAAATAGCTGTCTCGGATAATGGGCCCTCTTTTGCTAGTGTACCATCACATGTTAGTGGGTCAACATATTCTTCGCCAACTTTTCCTCAAATGGTTTGTACTTTTCCCTTGTTTTAGCATTGTGGTAGGCTTTTGACCATTCTTTCTATCCGAAGTGACTTGTTCTTTCTGCTAGGATATTGACTCTGTTTCGCCCACTTTTAACAGGAAGGAGCACATTCACAATTACAGGAAACTGATCAGATATCAACAAATCCGTTCGATCTTCCCTTTGAATCTGGATTGGAATCTAGCAATATGGTATGTTGCAGATACTGGTTTTACAGAATTTAACTTTGGCACTAACATCTAGCACCTCACATAAGCAGGACAAGCACTGGCCAATGCCCTTTTTTTGTAAAAAAAAAATCCCGAGTTTCTATTGAAGGTGTAGCTGTTTATGTGATGGTCGTCTATCTTGGATTATTCAATTAGATAACAATAATAACTGAGAGAAATGCTTGATGAGTGATAAGCATTATTTTGATATCATGTTTTAATATCAAAATAAGAGGAAGGGTAAGAAGCCTGTGACCGAGCTTCAAAACAATGATAAAATGGGTAGTCAAAGTTGTATAAACCATTGTAGTACCAAAATAACGCGTCATGCTATGTATTTGTACAGAGTTTCTGATTAACAGCTGAGGTGTGTGCAACTACAGGGTAAGATAATTTGGATTCATGTCAGAAGGTCAGTAGCGGAAGCTATTGAGATTACCATTAAGTTATAGATAAAAAGAAAGACGTCTACATATTTTTAATAAATCTGGAGAAATCCTACGGGTAAGGTCTCAGAAGATATAATATGGTCAGTTTCGGGAAATGAGTTACAAATGGATATACTACATTCATGGTGCAATTGGGACCATAGTAAGAATACTTGTAGGAGAAACTTTCAATTCCAATTACTGTTGGTTTACTTCAAGGATCTGCATCAAGTCCGTGTTTCTTTCCTCATTAGTAGATTAACTAACAAAAACATTCAAGAGGATTTTTCATGATATATGCTACAGTATTTTGGATGATGATATCTTTATTGATGAAGCACAAGTGCTAACTGGGTTGTGCCAAATTTTCATCATCATGTCTAGATGGTTGCCCACGTGCAAGTTGCTTGCTATGTGAGCATTACTAGTCTGTTATAGCCAATACCAAACTGATTCAGGAGGAATGTGGGGTTAGATTTGGTAGCCAATGTCTATTTTGGTTACTTGACTGTAGTTATGTCACTATGCTTAGTATTAAGCATGGCTTTGCTGTTCCTTTCTATTCCAACTTTGTTCCGTTGTATTTCAATTGCAGTTCTTGGATATGAACTCTCTGCAATCCGCACTGCCAAATGCCCAGACGCCACCTTCCTTCCTTGATGGTTTCACTCAGCCATGGTTTCATCAAAATCCAGCTACATCTTATATTCCAACTGCAGCACAAGGTAAGCTGTCAACTCTTCCTTAGAAATTTAGCATTTGTTTACCCATTATATATGTCCACTCTGATGTTTGTATACTCTCTAGGTCCCATGGGATTAATGACAGGGCAATCACCAGGCACTCAATTAGCGTAAGTTGTATCCTTAATCTCAGTTCTATGTTGGAGATGGTGTCTAAATGAAAATATTGGTGATCTGTCTCTTTTTACCACTGTTTTAGTTACCATCTTGCTATATAGAAACATTTCCAGTCAGAAACTTTCGGAGCCCCGATATTCGCTGTAGTTAGAAGTTGGCCAGTTGCAGTGATGAGTAATTTAATTATGTGTGTGTGTGTGTGTTCCTCTATCTTTTGTGCCTGTGTGTTTGGGTTTGTGTTGTTGTATTTCTGTCTCTACGCAACCTAGTTGATTTGACCAATTGATTCTCATTAACATGCTACAATGGTGGACACAGCTGTTTGTAGAACAGTGAAGGCAGGGGGGCGGGGTTTTTTTGGTGCCGTCTCACAGATTTAATGGTGTCTAATGCACTTGAGCGAATCAAAATATTGCATTTGCTTCGTATTAAAAAGAAGTAACTTTTTTCTGTTTTAGTTAGTACCATCATATGTTAACCTCACTAAATTGATTCAGATGCTGAATTTGCAGGAATGGCCCGACTCAAGGCCCTGTTGCTTCTGTTGGAGGAAATCCTTTCGCCTAGGATCCACTTATGCATTGAATTATTTTTCGGTTGGTATCAGAAGTTTCCTAGTGATCTTTTCTAGGTTTGGCCTAGGTTATTTTATTTTATTTTATGGTTCTATTCATGTCTGTATTTTTCGTGAAATAAAATGTTGGCGTGGAATTTTTTTACTCAATATGCTGCACCCATGATTTATGGTGCACTGTATCAGATTGAGGCCTCAGGTTAGTGCCCTAAGTACCTTTTAGAGTTGAACAAGAGTAATGTCAGCAGCAGAAACAGTGTGTAATAGTTTTTCTGGAAATTGAGGATGTATTTAGCTTTTGGCAGGCTTAAAGTTTCTAGGTTCTGTTTTTCATAGTTTTGCTTGTGTTGCCTGGGACTACAATTCCTTCTATAGAGCAAAGCATTTTTTTTTTTTTTTTCCAAAGTGGAAAAAGTCCTTTCTGGGGGCATTGCAGCCTCTGAAGGAGATGTTTTTTCCATTTTGTTTTTCTCTTTTTCTTATTATTTTCTCCACCATCTTTGAGGATTGGGATATACTGTTGGACTGTTTGAAGTTTATTACTTTGATTTATCTTTCAGAAAAACATTTGACTGAGGATATTAGAGGTCAAAGTAATAAATTCTGAATGGAGTGTATGAGTTAATTAAATTTCAAGACAGATAATAGAATTTTGTAACCTGTGTATGCGGAAAATGCAAGTCTTTTAATAAGAAGAAAATATCACTATTTCAAGAACATTTTCAGATTCGAAAAATTGAAAATCCAAAATATAATGCAATAGAACCTATCAAGGTCCATTATTTTTAGAAACAATGGGTGGTAAAAAAACACTAGCCATAAAAGAGCATTCATATTCATGGCTCATGGGGTCGTTTTCATTGGCAACATATAATTATTTTTTTCCCAAAGGATACTTGGTTTTTGTAGCTTATTCTCGAAAGAACAATACTGATATTAATATTTTGTAAGGCGATTCTAGGAAAGCCTCCCTTTTTCACCTTCATTAGTGTATATACGAGAACGACCAAACATTAATTCTGATACATACATATTCTTATAGTAGCTTTTAAGTTTCGATTTTCTTGTAATAAAAGAACAATGTTATAAAAATTAAATAGTATTTCTTTTACTTTAGTAAATAATCAAAGAATAACTTTAATTTCTCCTCTTCACTTTTCCTCAAAAAAAAAAAATAATAATAAAGAAAGTTCAATCGAAAAAATAATGAGAAAAAGTAAATAATCGGTTCGCTTCCAGAAGCATTCACTTCTTCTCTTCCTTGCGCGTGTTTGTATATATGTATATATGTGTGTGTGTGTATATATATATACACGCTCTCTGATTGCCGATAGATACAGTAATTAAGGATGTCAGTTCTACCAGACGAGCTATGGAGACGAATATTAGAGATTGGATTCGAAAACCCTAATTCAGCACTCAGCTTCAAAGATCTCTGTTGCCTTTCCATTTCTTGCAGACGCCTCAATCGATTGTCCTCCGAAGACCATCTCTGGTCCTTTTTACTCTCCTCCGATTTCCCTCAAACCCTACCTTCATCACATCCCTCCTCATCCAAAACCAATTCTTCATCCAAAACCCTTTACAAGATCAGGTAAACAACCTTCTTTCTCTGTCTATATATATATGTGTGTATGTATATATATGGTTTCTTAGATTAGAGAGGATTATATGTTGGAATTCAAGGCTATTGGAAATTAATGTATTGAAATTGGTGATTGAATTGGGGTTTTATAAATTGATTTTGAAAATTGTTGAATGAAATTCAACTAGGTTTGAGAGAGAAAAGCAACGAAAGTTGTTGGCCCATCAAAGGGCTGTTTTTAGAGTAGAGAGTCAGATTGCTGAGCACTCCAGGAAAATTCAGGGGGTAAAGGATCGGTTAGCAGAAGAGGGTGAGAGAATGAAGTCTACAGTTGCAGAGTTATCAAATTTACACAAGGTCAGGTAATGATTATTATTAGTATTTACTTTTACATTTTTTTTTTATTTTTTTTTTTTGTGTGTGTGGGATCATCTTTAATATGCAGTTTTTTTAAGTTGTAGCATAAAATACTTGGTGACTGAATTAGACTATTTTTATGTAGATATTTTATGATGCATATGGTTGATGTACTGTAGAGTGATTTGTATGAAACTGAAAGGATAAAAAGATTTTTTTATTTTTTATGCTCTCTGATGGTGGATTTTGAAGTTTGGAAGAACTTCTGGTGAAGAAAATAGGAACAGTGCTTCCAATAGCTTTATTTTCTTTTTCTTTCTCACCACAAAAATTGAGAAAAATAATTATGAATTTCTTTATTTGTTTTTTTGGGAATTTTTGGTCTGGAAAGAAGTTGAGAAACTCATATAAGCTAGGCAAATAGTAGTAGTAGCTCTACTTGAGTGATACTTCGTTTCGTGCTAGGATCCTGTAAAATCTGAGTTTTGTTCTCAACTTTAATTTCCTATGCTACTGTTCTGCTTTTTTACTTTAGTGCATTGTAAGACATTGTTCCAGCCTTCAGCACCCATGAACTGAGTATTGTATTATCATTATCATTGCCTTCGTCTTATAGAAAGATGGCAGCCACTGAATTGTCTATAGGCTTTTGAAAATTGATTGCATCTCATAATAAATGGTTCTTATAAAATGCTGGTCTTTTTTAACAAGACTAGGTAACTTTCCAGCTCAATGACGAGATTTTGTGATTGGTTTGACATCCATCAGGCAAGCTTCAGTGGCGTTGAAAGTGTGGCAGCCAGAATCTATACGTGGTAGGCAAAAACAGATAGTTGAGCAGTGTGCTGTACCTGTTGATCATCGAATAAATGCACTAGAGATGGAACTTAGGCTCTGCAAGCAGCAGAGTGCAGTGTTCAACAAAACTTACGTAAGTGCAAATGTCTTGCTATATAGTGCGGGGCTTCATCATTCACCAAATTCAGTGGAAAATTCTACATACTATTTATGATGCTTGTATATGTGCCTTGGCAGATAGATGAGAAGAAAAGGCTTGATGCAGCCAAGGAACGGCTGGAGTCGTTAACATATCACCCATTACGAGATTTTAAGTTGCTAAGTGGAGGGGTTGGTGAATGTAGCATCAAGAAAAGAAAGTTCAAAAAATGCATAGACTGTAAGGTTCTGATGTCCTCCTCTGTTTTGTGCAGTAATTTTCCGTTCGTTTGCTGTATTTCGTCACTCGTTGGTGAAGAAAAGTGTTGACGGATTTTGAGTGGAATTTTTTTAAAGTTGGAACAAAGATGGGATTTTGAGTTTTGATATTTTAGTGATACCAGATGAGTGGAGGAAAAAGCTTTTCTATGACCTCTGAATCTCTGGCTCTTGAAGCTGATATAACCAATGTGTCATATCTTCAGGAAACTAGGAGCTCTACTGCCTACTGAGGTTTTATGGTGGGTTTTCACAATAGAAATCTTGTAAAGTAGGGTTCCAATTTCATATGTAGTGAATCAGTGATACAGTAAATGAGCCCATCTTACCTTTTCAAAGAATGACATTGTTCTGTTTACTTTAGGGGATTAAAGATTTCACTTCATGAGCTGTATTTTCCCCTACAGGGTGGGTTTTATGGTGATTGTTTCTCCACACTATAGTATCAGATTATTATTTGCGAGGCTAGCAAATACTGTTGACTGAAAATTTCCATTTCATTTCTGATTGCTGCCAGCCTGAAAAACTCCAGAAGTCTGCCTTAACTCTGCTTTTTTCTCTCTACTGCACTTCACTTGCCTTATTTTACTTCTGTTTATCATGTTCGATAGTTCAACGACAACAACACTCTTCTAGGAGGAGTCTTGGATTTTGTTGTCTTCATTTTGTTTGTCTATCCCAGGACCTGGCACCTCTCCCTTGTGTAACTGCAGTGAGTTGAAATTAAATGTTTGAATTGTTCTGCCTTAAACCTTTTTATTTTTATCAGTTCTTTTTTGTATTAGAATATTGTTGAATCTTACATCTGGTTACATGTGTATTTTTTTTGTTAGAACTGTTGGGCATCTTCAGAGAGACATTAGTTTTACCCTTTGCATGAAATCTATAGTCTCTGCATCACCCAATTATTATTATTTTCTGTGATCTCCATGTATGCTTGATTTGATGCAAGAAAGCAAGTAGTAACATGTCATTGATTTTTTGCTCAGCTCCCGTGAAACTAAGCAAAACATCAGATGGATAGGCTACCTGATGATGAATAGTGCCACCTCATCACAATCTCCCTGGTTTGAACATTGGACCTCTGGATGTGTGAGTTCAGAAGAGAACTTCTGAATGAGAACTGTTGTGCATTCATGCCCTCTGCGCTGAAGCTTGTGGTCCAAATGATGCCTCCTTCGTCTCAGTGACAAACTCTAGATCCACTCATAACCTATTTCAGGTTGAAAGATGTGTTATGTGCTTCTAATGTAGAAATCTAGAAGATGGATCATGAAGTGGCAGTGTGTTGGTTGATCCAAATGTGCATTCTTACATGCCTTTTTTATGTGTCAAGTAATTGAGTTTCTTATGCAATGATGCTATAAAGTGTTGGCATTTTGTGTTAGTAAATTCTTGTGATGGGTGGGTGACCCATATGTACTATGGAATTACGAAGCAATATTTTTACTTGTGTATCCAACCACAAACGAGTATCACATCTCTCATTTATCAAAGCATAGACTGCTGGTGTACGAAGAAGAACGGTAAACTTCATTATAAATTATAGTGCTGAAATTCACCATTAGAAGTGGTGGAAGTTTCAATTTAACCAAAATGAAATTAAACTGCAGAAAAATGCTTAGGGATGAGAATTTTGGTCCATGTCCAGCAACCAAAGGCAATAAAGTAGAAGCTCAATTACTACTATGGTAACATGTTAGGACGACTAAGACATTTTGTTCCTTTCCTTTCCTGATCTGTTGGTTGCATGTGTGTATAGCAGTAGTACTCTCTCTTTAGTGAAACTGTGGAACACACTTTTGTTGTGTCCTAACCTCAGATCACATCAACCCATCTTCTTGTACACACTACAAAATTGATATTCAGGAGAAGAGAAGCAGAGACTATACCTATACTTACATGTCGGTGATATTTAATCTTGCTATATATGCATGTGAGCCTCTAGACATTCAACCCCTCTTTTGACTTTGGTCCCCAACTGCAATATTTATTGGGCTTTTTTTGCATAAGCTGGCCTAATAACTATAGCTAGTAGATCAATGGTTGAAAAAGTGCTTTCCTTTTCAAGTCACTTTGTATATAAGCACTCATCATGTTTGTTCATCTGATCATTAGTACTACTCTAGGGAAGTATAGGGAGAGATGGGGAGGCCTCCTTGCTGTGATAAAGTTGGTGTGAAGAAAGGTCCATGGACCCCTGAAGAAGACATCATCTTAGTCTCCTACATCCAACAACACGGTCCCGGAAACTGGAGATCAGTGCCTACAAATACTGGTATGTGAATTTTTCATTTTCATTGCAGCGTTCAAATTTGGCCATTATCAATCAAAATATATGGGAATTTTTGGATTTTTTATTTTTATTTTTTATTAATATCTACTTGGTTTTGGATCTTTTGTGATTTCCATATGAACTTAAATATAGATCTCTAATTTGGTACTCCATGAAAAAGGGTTGTCAAGGTGCAGCAAAAGTTGCAGGCTTAGGTGGACAAACTACCTCCGCCCAGGAATCAAGCGAGGCAACTTCACTCCTCATGAAGAAGGGATGATAATTCACTTGCAAGGTCTATTGGGTAACAAGTAATTTTCACAAATCTAAATTCTTCTCTCTCTTTATATATGTATATATATTTCATATTTATTGATTCAATCCTTCACGTAATATTTTTAGCTGAAGAAAGCTTATACTAAAATTAATATCTTTGTTAGATCTCTCTCACTGAGGCTATCATCTAAAACAGAGTGAAACATACACATTGTATACATGTTATATATATGAATTATGAATTCCAAGTAGTTGAGAGAAGGCTTGATTGTTGTTGTCTCTCTATATGAATTATGATAATTTTGTTAATCTCAACTTTTGGGCAGATGGGCAGCTATAGCTTCATACCTCCCACAAAGAACAGATAATGATATAAAGAACTATTGGAACACACACTTGAAGAAGAAGATGAGAAGATTTGAATCAGCTTCAGATTCAACTAGTACTCCTCACTTTGTATCCAAAAGTTACACAACAAGTACTTATGACAAGAAGATCTTAGACATCACAAGTACTGATACTCATGCCTCCAACTCTTCCACATATGCCTCAAGCACAGAGAACATTTCAAGACTCTTAGAGGGTTGGATGAGATCTACCCCAAAGACTAGTGCTTCCATCAATGGAGCTAAAGAGGACAAAAGTGACAATTCTATGGCAACAACTTCTATTATGTGTCATCCACTCAAGGCTGAGCAAGAAAGTGATGATTTGTTCTCTAATGAAGAGTTTGAATCTATGGTTGGTTGGGATAAATATTTGTTAAGTGATTTGAAAGGGTCTCAAAATGGTGCGATGACAGGCGAAAAAGTCCATCTTATGGATGAGAGGAAGCCGAGGTCGGATCAAAATAATCCTCCATTGTTGTTTCTTGAGAAATGGCTCTTGGATGAGAGTGGTAGTGCTGGGCAAGTAGAGGGGATGATGGAATTGCCTCCAACATTTGGATAAATTTGTTGTATATGTGTATGTCTATCTACAATTGTGCATTACCTAGCGTATGTCTCGTTTATATACGTTGCAAAGTTTACGTATATAGACAGACTTAACATTTGACATTAGTTTGATTCATCTTTGTGAGTGAGCTTCTAATAAGGTTCTTTTTGTTTTTGTCTTTTGTTGTTTAGGGTTCTTGAAAGTTGGATTTCCTTTCAAAATGTAAGTTTAGTGATAATTGTGAAGGAATTATGTGAACTAAGTTTTTGTTTGTATCACTTTGTCTCTAACTATTAACCTATTTCATTCCAGTTTTTTTTTTTTTTTTTTTTTTTTTTTTTTTTTTTTTTTTTTTTTTTTTTTTTTTGTCGTTGTTGTTGTTGTTGTTGTTGTTGTTGTGTATGTGTTTGCCAATTCTGAGACCCAAAAATAATTATTTCATGCGGTTAATTGTTGATGATTTAAATGAGTCCTAATACAGCAGTTGCATATCCCTTTCACTGGATGTGGAACCCAACACGTACCAATGCTGTCTGACCGCACCAATAAATAGGAACATTTAAAGATTTGAAAGCTCTTGTTTATGTATAATTGGTGAGCACTAGTTGAATTTTGGAAGTCCCTAAAATGAGTCCTACATCCTAAAATTGAAAACGACACATACATATCTCATATAGACATATATACTTTATACTTATATATGTAAGTTATCTTCTTATGATTTGCCTCAAGGTAAAATAAATTCTTAATCTTATGAGGGTATATAAAATGACGAATTACTTGAAAAAAAGAAGCGACTTGTAGTTTGTAGTGGAGAAAAAAGAATAATAGCCATATAATAAGTGTATACAAGTGTCACGAAGGTCTTGCTGCCAAAGGGTACGTATACAGTTGATTCAATTGTAATCACTTTTTTCTCCAAACATTGTAGAGGGAAACATGTGATCACTTTGACCTTTCGGTGTGATGGTCCCATATAAGTACGGCTACAATGCAAAATTTTCACATAACTCGGTTTAGCTTAGTTAGAAAATAGTTGAAACTTGTTCTTTCAAGAAATATGATGTTTTATGTTTGATTTTTATTAGGTACAAATAATTTATTAGGATCACGATCACGAACATAATTCAAGCCTTACACGGGATTCGTATTTTTTTTTAGGCTATCCCCTATTGTCCCGAGAGTAAGATTTGATGGGTAAGAAAATAATAAAATCGTCATTTAGCAAAATTAAAAATTCAATCTTTTTTAATTAATAATACGAAGGATGGACAGCGAAATTCGGTGCTTTAATAGGTGTATCATATACATAGGTTAACCTTGACCAATCAGTTTACGCGCACCTCAATTAATCTGCGGGACCCGTGCAAGGTGATCCCACAAATCGAATAAGGCTCGAACTATGTCTGCAGTCGTGACTCTAACAAATTTGTTTGCATCTAGTAAGAATCGAACATGAGATGTCATGTTTCTTGAGAAACCAAATCCCAAGTTTTTTCCAATTAGACCAACTCGCTCGAATTCTCAAATCTCAAATTCACCCCAAAACTTTAGAGAATTTGGGTGAATACCATTTAACTTCACCAACGCCCTTGGTGCAATGGTATAACCCCACATCTCCAGGTGAGGGGTTCGAACTTCCTATGAAGTATTGTGGGTGTTTGATGTGTGAGTTTTTTACCATTTAAATATATATATATATCATTTAACTTCGAGTATATCTGCAGATGTATATCTTAGACTTGAGTCACGGTGTGGTGACGGTGGAATATGGGGTGGGTCTATGATTGAGGATTGTTTTAATCATACTAATTATATGTTACAAAAAAAAATGACCCTTAAATGATGTATTCTAAAGGCACATTAAAATACGTATGTTTTATTTTATACCCCTATTTAATTGTTCGAGGAATATCCGGGATTCAATTTGTCTATAGAGTATAATATTTTAAGAAATTAGATAACTCTATAGAGGTTATAAATATTTAAATATATAGAGAATGTTATAGGAGAGGAGAAAACTTTGTAGAGACTATAAAATATTTTAAATGGTTAGTGAAACGATAAATTTTATATAAGATTGGAGATCTAATTTTAGATTGCAACTTCAAGAAGTAAAAAATTTTAAAAAGAAAATAATCGGCAATATTTCAATTATATGGTCACATATTAATTGATACAATAATTAAATGTTTAATATACGGGTGGATAAGGCAAATGCATCAATCCTATAATTTTAGTAATAATTGATTCAATAATTAAATGTTTAATATACCCGTGGAGAAGGCAATTGGATCAACCCTATAATTTTAAAGAATAATATAGTTTTACAACTAATATAAGAATAATATAGTTTTACAACTAATATAAAAACATTAGCTTGTTTATAATTGAGGATATGATTTAACTTTCTTTGTAATTGTTATGATTTGTTTGAATGGGTGTCTTTATAATATATACTCCTTATTTTACTTTATTTTAAATATAACTTTAACAACGGTAACAAATATTGGTTTCATTTTTTATGTCTTATTTTTGTGTTATAATGGTAGGTGTCTCTATTCTTCTCTAACAATTTTAAAAAATAAAATAAAATAATAATTTTCAGCAAGTCATAAAAATGATGCCATAATTTATAATGATAAGCATCTTTACTCTTCTCCAACAATTTTAAAAAATATAACAAAAACATATGATTTTTCAAAAAATCATAAAAAAGATGCCATAACTTATAATGGTAAACATCTCTACTCCTCTCCAACAATTTAAAAAAATATAACAAAAACATATGATTTTTGAAAAAATCATAAAAATGAAGCCATTACTTAGTTTAATTTACAAAATCGACATCTTGTTAGTTTGGTGGGAGTTGAATTTAAAATCTAACATTTCAAAGTCAATAGTCTCAAATCCTTTCAAATTCAATCAATCTCTTATACTTTAAAGATGAGACACTTAGTTAAAAATCCAGGTTATGAAAGTGTGTATTAATATACTTTAGTAGGAGTTCTGAGATTAGATGAATCCTATTACATCACACTTCCCCACATAATTATCAAGTGCACCTAACATTTTCATTTTCATGGCTTGGCATGTGAAATAAGGACCACCCATATGCTTATGATCCTCATCAATACTCCTCTTTATTGCCTAAGAGCAAAACATTCAGATCAAAGGGACCACAACAATTAGACAGCTAGACTGTTCTGTGTACTCACTTTTGTTCCAACGACACGTGGCGCTTGGTGGATAATTCAAAAATAATGATAAATACAAAAAAAATACATATTAGGATTACCCTATATGAGTAGATCTGACAAGTGAGTCAGACAATATCAAAATTTAGCCAATTCCTAGAGAGATGTACATGAGTGCATGGTATATAGTTATTTCAAAGTTCCTATTGATCCCCGCTCCTTTTAATGCAATTTCAATTCTTTCACATCATCAAACCTATTTAATGTATACTGTATATATATATATATATATATATATATATATGTGTGTGTGTGTATGTATATATATGTGTATGTATAATGTGGAAAGTGAAACGAGTTATCCAACACCCCCCGTGGAGAGTGATTCTGGCTGCTTTTGTTGTTACTTGACATTCTGGGATAAAATTGAATTTTGATAAGTTTTAAATTTGTTGTTATTATTATTGATTTAGTTAAGTGAATTATAAGTTTTTATGAAAATCGTGAAAGACCTCTCGGATCAGCCAATAAGCAATGAATTTCTCCTATGTTTCAATCTTAAATCACAGTAGATAAAAGAATTAACTGGGCATTAATGGGGTAATTTGGGCTTTAGCCCATAAGGGTCCAACTCATTCACGCTAAATATAAACCATGGTCAGTCATAATAGGCCGATAATCATGGGGTTTATATTCTATATGTACGAAAAATATAGTGCGTGGCCCAATAGGGTTTCTAGAGAAGGTCCACAAGCCCAATCACACTCAATTGACTACTCATTCGGACACATCAACAATGTGTAGACATGCATGTTGTATTGAAGTTGAGGACATGAGCAATTCGTTCGGAACCGTAAAACTTGTGAAGTGTTGTGAAAGTGGTTACATGCCCTGTAGTCTCGTAATATTTTTGGAAGGTGTCGATACACTTCACAAGTTTTACATGCTCTGTCGTCTCGTAATATTTTTGGAAAGTGTCGATAATGCAGATTAATATTATCCGAGTGTGTTACATCATTGCCCAACCAAATTCTTGACTTTTAATTTCAATACATATAGAATCAAATCACAAAAAAATGTGTATACAACCTGTTTCAGTTATTATCTTCACTTGCCAAGAAGAGTGGTGGCTAATTTCATGTAAAGAATATACTATATTACAGCAATAATGTTTTGCAATATCAACCCACATGAACAAAATCACAAAAATTGAGGTTGCCACATATTTTTACCTTTGGGTGCTTCCTTTAAGGATCTTCACTTGCAAGATAGTGTGAAACTACTTCATCTTACTCTCCACTGCCTCCTTGAGTTTCCTTCCCAGTGCAAATGCCAATGGAGGAGGGACAGCATTTCCAATCTGCCTGTGCTTGTGTAGGATGTTGCCAGCAAATTTATAGCTATCTGGGAATCCCTGCATTAATGGATTGACACCAAAAATCAAGAATTTTCAAATAATTTAACACAAATAAGTACCTAAGGTCCTTATAGCAAAGACACTTGATTGAAGTGTAACATTTTAGTTGATAAATGTTGATTAAATGTCTATTGTTCTAGTTAATCCTCAGAAATAATCACATTCCCAATTTAAAGGACTGAAATTGTTTTTGTTGCACATTTCATTCATCCTTTGCTTTCTTTCCGATTTCCAATTACTTATATCATCTTCCACATTGATACACGACTTCTGAATAATTTCGCCTCAAACGATTTCAGGTATTGATGATGCTAATGAAGTGGTATAACCAATTGGGGAAACAAAACAGTACTCATTATGCAATTGATTCTTAATAGTGCGAAGCTCATGGGGGTGTATCTGTATTTGGCGGAGTAGGTGTAACTTACTTGAGAACGGGCACATTCTCGAACTGTAAGAATTCTGTCTTGGTCAGGGTGAAAGCACATCCCCACCTTACCCATTGGTTGGGGGTCTGTAATGGAAGTTGGAAAATTCCCCTCCCAATCTAGCCTTCCAAATAGCCCCTTCCACTGATTGTGCCTCTTGGCTGTATTTGGCAGGCACCATGGTATCAAGTCAACCACTTGCCCAGTAGACAGTTTAACCTGCATTCCATTCCAAATAATCATACACAAACAAGTTAATATGAAAGAATTAACTGGATAATTGAACACCAATTGCTGAAGAAAATTCGCAGAAATATTCACTTGCACACACAGATATGAATGAAAAACTGTATTATGCTGATACCTTCTCATCTGGAAGGTCATGCCAATCTGAACCTGCACGCTTCGGAATTCTTTGACACCGAATGAGATTAAGCTCATTCATTTCTTTTGATATATGATCTGACAATACCATCATGTCTCCCCGAATTTTCTTTTGAAACCACGAGACAGGGTCACTTTGATACTGCATACCAAATTTAAGACCAGTAGGATGGGTAAAAATGTGGGCAAAAATCATCAGAGCCATGTTTTGAGCAAGTAAATCTTTTCTTTGTATCCTTCCTATTTTATTTTTATGTCTAAGCAAACAACTATTGATTTGTGCACCTCTATGTTAGTTTTGGACGCCCCATTGCCAACGGCTGGTAGATCCCCAATCGTATCTCTAACAGTTATCGGACGATATGGGGCTCCAGTTGCAGTACTCCGTACAGCTGCATACTGCAATTTTTCTGATAATGTGATCTTCAACTCTGGTGCAGCAAAGACGTGCATTGGCTCTGGCCACTCAGGGAGAGTCTCTTGCGGAGATGCTGCCCATATAAACGCTCGCTTCCTTGACTGAGAAACTCCAAATGCTCCAGCTTCAAGGATGCCAAACCTCACCTGCACTTAAGGCAAAAGTGTTTAGTTCTCGTATTTCTCAAAACTAAAAAAATTACGAGTTCATATCTTTATTCTCATAGGTTTAGTTGCATCAACCTGATAACCCATCTCGAGAAGAGAAGCCAGAGTTAAACGGAATGTCTGTCCTTTATTGAAAGACACAAAATTCCTCACATTCTCAAGGAGGAAAAACTTTGGCCTAAAGTAATCAGCAAAAGATAAGAATGCCAAAATCATCTCGCACTGAACTTTACTCCAGGTGCTTTGGTTAAACCTGTTCATTCCCGAGAAACCCTGTAAGAGAAACATGTTCTTGTATCTAAGTGTGGCAGTTGACAAAAATTCTCGAAGTATTGAATCCCAGAGGTGAATGGAAGAGAAGGCCTGAAGCTTAACAAACCTGGCATGGAGGCCCCCCATTGATGAACTCCACTTGTCCTGGCAGCGGTAAATTATCAACCTTCTCACCTAGTGATGCAGCTAATTCAGCAGCCTCTGGGGTTGAAATACAGTCATCTGCATCCCCACATTTCCCCATGACAGCCCTGCATTAGAACCCATTTATGGATAATCACACAGCAAATCATCTATATATATATATATATACAAAGATAGATAGATACAAAGATATATATATATATATATATATATATATATATATATATATATATATATATTGAGATGGATAGATAGATACAAAGATAGATGGAGGGATGCATGGATACACATATATATATATAGAGAGAGAGAGAGAGAGCAAGGAGTCTGCAAACTAACTCACCTTAGAATCACATTACAATTGTTAATAAACACCAACGAATCAGGATGATTAAGTTTAAATGCATCTCCAGCAGCCTCTTCATACTCGATCGCCCACTTGGTATTTGTGACACCTGCAAATTAGCAAGCAACAGATGGCCAATCAGCAAAACCATTGACAACAGAGGTGATCATATGCCTAATGTGTACTAAAGTAACGGTAGAAAAAGGGACGTACCAGCCTGCTGTAATCCCTCTGACAAACCACCACAACCAGCAAAAATATCTAGAGTTGTCAAGCAGGTCTCAAACGATTCTTTTGGTATCTCAACTAAATCATTTTCCCCTTCCTTACACTTTCCCTTTTTCTTTCTAGATGTGGCATCATTATCTACCTTCCCAGTTGAGTATCTTAACTTGATGTGAGAGGGCAACTATACACAAATGGAATTTTATGAGATTGACTCCAGATGATTTTAGATAATGCAAAAAATGGTCAGAGAAAATCATTTACAGGTAGAAAAGGCTTATCAAATGACAATAAAAATCGTTTGAGCCTCAAATGACTTGAATAGGATTGATTAGCATGTACAATTATTGGACAAGGGAGCCAAAATCAATTACCTGCCTGAGGGATCCCTTAGATGGATCATATAGATATTCACAAAAAAATATATGTTCAAAAATTGCAGGGACATCATGTGATGGAAGATCATGCTTCTTTCTGACTTCACATCTCCCTTCTATTGTCTCAACAGACACCAAATGTGTTTCTTCGCTATAATATACCTGTGGAACCCACCACGGAGAACTCTCATGAGTGCAAGGGCTTACAAAATCATACACAAGAGAAATACAAAGTTCATAACCCCACCACATTATCTATGAGAACCTTATCGAAAGTGAAAACAGGATTTCTGCAGAATGATATGAAGAGCAATATGTTCTTGTTTTATCATTTGAAAGTACCCCTACCTCACGAATATCAGAACAGTATGCTTTTTCAGCCGAAATGTCCTCTGGTCTGTAATATCTTCTGACTTTAACCTTGGTAGATTTTGTTTCAGCTTGTTTCGGTGTCTTGGGAACAACAATTTCAAGCAATTGACATACAGTATAAGCCTTCAATCCCACATTCCTCCCACCCTTGTACGTTTCATTCTCTATCCTTTCTGCGGCAAAATGATCGGCACTCACGTAGACAAAATCATGAACGGAATACTCAGTCCCCTTGTATATAAAACTGGTCTTACTTGCATCCACGTTAAAAAGTTTCTTTTCACTCTTAGCTTCCTTCAGTTTGCAAGAGTGGCACATACCAGATCCAAGACCCATAGAATCAGAGGCTAGACTGAAGAAAGCACCTCTCTCAGGCCAATACAAACTCTTACAATAATATTCAATTGGTAATCCTTTTGTCTTCCTCTCCTCTGCTCTTGCTTTATCATTTTTATCAGCTTTCTCATTAGCTTTCCTGTACTGATGTCCCCAAGGGAGTGATCTTATATTCATAGTAATCTTTTCTTTAACATCCTCCAACTCAAATTCCATGCATTCATTTGTCATAAAAACCTCCCTCTCATTAGCTGTGTTTCCAAGAACAGTTTGGGATCCTCGTTGCATCATTCTTCCATGAAACATTTTGCATTCTTCCGACGTTTCAAACATGTATTCCACAAAATATATGCCATGAAGTTCGTCTGATTCAACAACTTCTACAGAAACAGCATCCCCCACAACAATCACATCTCCACGAACAACAGCTCTTTTGTAAAGAGCCTCACCAGAAGATCTTTTTCCAACAGACTTCCCATCCCATGCAATTTCTTTTCTTGTTGAACCTGATTTGATTCGTCTGGATGCTGAATGAGGTGTATGGGTTTTCTCAGGAACTAATGATTTATCCTCTGCGTCATCCTCTTCATTATCTTCTTGCTCTTCACCTTCTTCTTCTTCTTCTTCTTTCACTTCACAACCAGCTCCCTCTTTTGAATCCTCGGGCGAGTAATTTGAATAGTACTCCCCCCAGATTCTGTTGATAAGCTTTGTTGTAGTAGCCTGCATAGCCTTTCTCTTAGATACCATAGATGCCATTGTTGCTCTAGGATTTAAATTTGTTTCATTCCTCTCCACAACCTTCTTCTTCTTGACTAGCCATTTGGTATGGTGCCTCTCTTCCATTTTTTTTGCAAGACCAATCACGAAGGCACTTTTCTTAATCGTTTCATCAGGAAATTCTGAGAACTGTTGTAATATTATTTGCCCATGAACAACAACATATCTCTCCGCGGATGCTGGATCAGATGAAATGTAAGCAGGATGATGCTTTTCAAATTGAGACACCCTCTTGATAATATCTGAAAAAGAAAGGCGTGACACTCGGCTCTGCTCCTTCAACAAAGTAATGATGCTTATTGCAAGCCTTGCTGTTTTTAGAACTGGTTCATACCATGGAGTGTATTGCTTTGATGGCTTGCCAAGCCTATACCTGTAAAAATGAATAAAAGGAATTGTTATTAATCCATGATGCAAAAAAGTCTAACAGAATTCTAAACTCTGGGTGAATAGTTTCACACACGCAAAACTTGTTCATGAAAGATAGATAAACAACGGTTATGATGAATGATATAAGTACCAGTATAGTTAATATCTCAAGCTGCTCAAAAATAATTGATAATGTAATTGGATGCTTTCCTCAAAAGTCACAACTTAACATCACACGATTTAACGAAAACAACTTAACCTCACATATCCCAAGTAATTCCTACTGTGTATGATATTGAACTTGCCAACTGAATGGAGAAGACAAATTTCACAAGCTACTATAGTCAGCAATCTGTCTTAATTCTGTTATGAAAGCGGTAAAATTAAAAAAAAAAATATATAGTGATGATAATTATATGACTTCAGTATTGAGAATGATGTGCATACCAAGCCATATCTGTTCGTATTGATATGAAAACCATCGAGGACCCAAATTCAATCATCCATTCCTTTATTGAGCTCAAGTAGATTGGGATCCCGTCCACATCAGGTGTTCCTGAACCACTTGATGAAGACTGGCTTGAATCTTTGTCAAGGCAGAAACCCGTTCCATCATCAGCAGTCATGACCCCCGACCCAAATATGGTTACATCAATTTCAGCACACTGCTTCATTGGAAGAAGCTCCAAGGAAATCAGCCTCAAGTCTGAGTCGTACAGTGACCAATTGTGAAGCATGCTTCGTGGCAGTTCATCAATATTACATATATCAGTATCACTGTCAAATACTATGTACTCATCTGTTTCTTGGTTGGATGTCTTGTAATATGCAGGCAGAGGGTAGTCATTTGCAATCTCATCTTCATTAATCTTTATATAGAATTTGTTCGACGAGGCAAAACCCTTATTTTTCTTTTGCTTCATTGAACGCCAGTTCTCCTCCTCTTGCAACAATCTGGCCAATTTTACATCTTCATCTTCCTCCATTGCATGATTTGATGAACCAGATTGATTCATTTTGCTTGCTACATCACCGGCTTTTGGACCAATTGTCAAACTCCCACCTGAAGATATTGGTTTTGCTTGAGCAAAATCCTCACGCTTCCTACTCTCCTCTAGAAGGGAAGCAAGAACAGGCAATTCTACAAATTGCTGATCATTCTTCTTGGATGTCTCATCCAATCCTATTAGTTGGTTATAGATGAACTCCCCCTGAGAAATGACAAAATCTTTGATAGACATTCCACCAGGGAAGCACTTGTTTCCACTCATTGCACGGACAACCCCAGCAAGCAACTCATCGAGACTCAAGTCAGGATTCCCCCCAGAAGATTTTGAAAGTTTCTTGTATACTTCAATGCAGGCAGAAGCCTTCGCAAAGAAGAGATCATAAAACTTCTTATAGCTACCTGAGGGCTTGACACAATCATAATCAGCAACTTCAGTTGACACCCAAATCACTGGAGATCCATCTTCGTAGCCAGAGATCGCCCATTCTTCAATCCTCCCAAAGCCTTCACATCTGAAACCATTTTCCTTTTCTTTGTCAGAGTTTCCCTCGAGAGGCAGTATAAGACCAGAGATAAAAACATCATCAACTTCCAACATCTCAAAGGGTTGTTGTATACCAGTTGAATCATGAAATATGAAATCTGTGAGTCTTCTACATGGTCGACCCTCTTCTTGACCAGCGGTCATCCGTACAGCTACAGCCTCCTCATCTATCAACTGGTCCTTCTTTGTTTCAATAACAGAGGACGTTGTAGATATACGAACCGATTTCTCCTTGAAATCCATACAGGCTGCAGCACGTTTAGGCATTTTGTGAGAGCTAGCAGGCTCCTCACAACTATCGGATGCAACTCTCTTCCTTTCTTTCCGATTCTTTGCTGCTACTTTTTCAGGTCCTTTCCTTTTGTTCTTCTTCACTTCTGTGACAAATGACAAGTTAAAATCAGGTGCAACAAAATGGGTTGGGTTCAATTTTTATCAAGGAAACCTTAATACAGTCCATAGAACACCAAATTCCCAAGACCAGGCAATTAAACAATTGATTAATCCAAGGAGGGAGGACATGAAAAAGAAAAAGAAAAAAACAGTTACTAATGAGATCACTCCAATATACAATGTTACAAGATGACAAAAGGCTAAAACAATGAACGAGATGAAACATTCAAGACAAACTGATAACGTTTGTAATGTTCAATAATATAAGTTGATTGTCACTATAAACAAATAGCATAAAATGATAGAATCTGTGAAGAACTATTATGTTTTTTTCTAAAGGAGGCAAAAGAGGCAAATGTTCTGTTTATGTGATTGCACATTTAGTATAACATAATAGGAAAAGTTAACTCTACGGGGAAAACAACATTACAAAGCCAATCCAAGCATGCACATCTCATGTGTTTGTCATTTGCCTCGTATCATAAAAATAAAGACAGGGTGCACGGAATAAGTATCAAATTAGGTATAAAGCATACTGAATCAAAAGTCCCATAGTTCATACTGAAAGATAATGACCTATGATGTTAAATCCAAGGGAAGAAAATATTACATCTATATATAATGGGGAGTCTCTAAGAAAATATTAACTGCAACACGGATAATCAAATCAAAAGCTATCGGAAATCACAATACCAAGTTTATGAAGTCATAAAAATGGATATGTACGAACAAAAGGACATTAAATTGGACGATAGATCTGTGGCCTGTATGATGTAGCTATGGCAGTTAGGATTGGGGTAGATGTCACCCTTTGCCAAATCACTACTGCAGAACAAGGGCATCTGATTAATAACTGTAATAAAGAAACAAGGTAAACACTGTGGTTAACAATAAATTATGATCTGTCACACAAGTGACAGATACATTGTAAATCCAGAATTTATACTAAACTCTACTCGAACACCGAATAGATCTAAGAAGAACATCATTATACTATGCCTGAAATGACGATAATAGACGAGCCGGGGTTTCTTTCCATAACAGCAACAAATTTAATAATAAAATAGAAAAACAGCATAGAGAATTTCCTGTTCAGTCATGATAAAGAGTCCGAAAGTCGGACACATTATGGTCCATTTATGTGAGTGGGGAACGATATTGTTAGAAAACAATCGGATTTGTTGGACGTTTGGATCACTTATCATTTCACCAATTTTTTAAATTTTCGTTTCTCGGCTACCAACCATCCCAACATAAAAGGAAATACATTAAATTCATTCCACACACAAACACAAAGCATATAACATACAAACCAGACCTTCATTTAGAGTTTTAGAGTAGAAATGGGAAAAACTTTACACCACTCAAATAAATTAGTAACATAATTGTCATATAACGCTTTCGTTCCTATAGGGTACCCAAAACCCTACAATCAAAATAATTTGATTTCCATTTCCTATTATTTCCCGCAATTGAAACAACACAGAAAAATACTAATGTGGCTGAAAGTGGAAACCAAATCACCAGATTTTAGACAATTAAAACCTATCTGTCAGAGTGCGTATAACTACATATACACATACATATTTACGCATAAATTCAGTCAGAACAAAATTACCCATTTGCGTGTCTAGAAACCCTAAGTCTAATGTCTATAAACATGAATATATATATATATATATATATATATATATGTGTGTGTGTGTGTGTGTGTGTGTGTGGATAAAAGGAAATTTCACCTTCGGGAGCGGTCGTATCTAGTAGAGTTGCCGATCCCATTTTTGCAGTGAAAGATGAATCGACAGCAGACAACAGCTTCAATTTGAGAAATAAACCAAAACGACCACAGATCTGTGGAGAAAAATGTTGCAATCAGAAAAAAATGGAGGGATGTAGATATATAGATATAGATATATCTGTGTGGATATTGTAGCAAAGAAAAGGGAGATGAAGAAGCAACGTGTGTCTGAAAGTCTCTCCAGAGTCCCTTACTCTCCTCTCTTTCTTTATTTGAACTTTAAATCACCAAATATTTTGCAAACGGGCGGGAAACTATTTTCAAGGTTTGGCGCCACCCGCCAAACCCAAATATGTCTCGCTCCTTTTTTCCCAATTGCAGAAGAAAACAATTATTTTAGGTCAAATAGTAGGTGTGTTTTTACTGGGAGTGTGTACGGTTGTATTTTAGGTCAAAGTGAGGGTGGGTTTGGAAAGTCTGTTTTTTTGTATTTGTCTTTGTTTTTTTCAGCAAAAAATTAAAAATAAAAAAGCGTTTGGATGAAGGTGTTTTCACCACTTTTATTTGGTGAAAGTTGTATTTTATGGATTTAATGTTTTCACTTTTTTTATCACCTAAACAGTGAAAAAACTCAAAAAATAACTAAAAGTTGTATTTGGTGTTTTCACCACTTTTACACACTATTCACAGAAAACAGTTTTCTTAGAGAAAAAAAAAGTGAACAGTAAACGTGTTTGTCAAACGTGTTTTTTTTTTTATCTAATGAACAGTAAAAAAACAAAAACAGAAAACAGGGTATTCAAACGGACCTTGAATCTTATTTTACTATACAGTTGTATTTTATCCCACCAATAATTTAATATTTTTTTGATTCACATCAATCACAGTGATAAATTTTGAGTGGTGTTTATATTATTTTTAAATAATTAATTATGGAAGAAAAAATATAATTTTTAAAACTCAAAATAGTTTGATCAGGTTAAATGAATTTTTCCTTCCTCGTTATGTATTTGATTATAAGTAAGTTTTGGGTTATGGATTACTAGTCATATCGGATTCACAATTCGCAAGTCAAATCTTTTATTTGGTGTTACGTTAAGTCCTTAAGTGCTCAGGTCAGATTGAAACCTCCGTTGTTATGGTGGATGAGTCAGAGTAAACAAGTGAATTAGGTTATGTTTGATTGGCAGTCTTTCTGATCTGATCTGGTCCGGTTTAATCTGATCTGATCTAATTTAATTTGAAAAAATTTATTTGGTAAGTGGTCTAGTCTTATTATTTATTTATTATTTATTATAATATTTATTTATTCATTATTTGTTTCTTTATTTATTATTTCTTCACTTTATAATATATTTAAATTATTAAATTATTATTTATTAATATATATATTAATTTATAAATATATTCTATTTATTTATTATTATTTCATTATTTAATTCATTTTATTTATAAATTATTTATTCATTTTTAATTATTTAAAAATATATTTTATTAATTTAATATTAATTTTTTATTATTATACTCATTTTTTATTATTATTATGAAGTATTTATTCATTATTATATTTACCTGTTATTTATTATCATATTTATTAATTATTATACCTATTTATTATTTTTTATTATATTTATTTATTATTATTATTTATTTCATTTTGTTTATTATTTATTATTTTTATTATATTTTTAAATATGTTTTATGTAATTTATTATTATTATTTATTATTTAGTCCATTTTTTTATTATTATATTTATTTATTATTATTGTATTCATTTTTTATTATTATTATGTTTTATTTAATTTATTATTTATATTATTAATAATTCATTTTTAATTATTTATAAATATATTTGATTATTTATTCATTTTTTATTATTATTAGGTATTATTTATTTCATTTTGTTTATTATTTATTATTTATATTTTAATTTTAAAATATGTTTTATTTAATTTATTTTTATTATTATTAAATTATTTATTTATTTATTCATTTTTAATTATTTATAAATATTTTTATTAATAAGACCAGACCGGACCACCGGGAACCACCTTTTTTTTTTGTCTGAAATGAGGTCATTTTGGTTTGATTTGGTCTTACTTGGTTTAACTAAAAATTTGGGACCAATGTTACCAAATACAATTTGGTCCCATAAAATGTAAGACCAGACCAGACCACCTACCAAATAGGGCCTTATAGATGAGGCTATCATGAATTCTTGTCCAATATAAAAAATCGGATGAGACGGAATTAGGCATACAAATTTGAATGCCGACACCACCTAATAACTTAAACTTCATGAAAAGATCATTGACAATGAGCACACTAAAAACCTAATCTTACTTTATTTTTTTACATTTGTAATAAGGGGGATGGGTGCACATTGACCTTTGTGGGGATATATAATTATACCCCCACTCATATGATTTTTTGGATCCCTCACTGTTTGTAATTGCTTTTTAATCCAAGCAATTAGAATTTATCAAATTGGATTGGAATTTGGATGAATGTTGAAACTTGAAATATTCAAGAAATAGGAATAGCCCATTTTATAAAATGAATGATCAAAAGAAATTGGAGGCACAAAGATGGAAGATTATTAATTCATTTGTGGGCCGACGACCCTCTTTTGTGCAACTACTACTAGTTTCTAGTACTAGGATAAGTTTGGTGGGTTGACCCAGCCTCAACCCAATATCTCACGCACCAAAAATAGAAGCCCATGATTTCCAGCCAAGTATCCAAAACATTACTACTATAAACGAATTCTCAAAAAAACATTTCTACCAAAAATAGTAATTAGCGATAAATCAAATCATGCAAAAAAAATTAATCACGTGAATAATGTACAAACCAAAGGTATCCAAATTTGATCGGTCCTGATCCGAATCCTATAAGCATAATCTGATTCGATAATCCAAAATTTTTTTGCTTCCTTAATCCATATCCGAATCTTTGATATTTGGATCTCCGATCTGATAACCCGATTCAAATATGATTTTTTTAAAAAATAAAATTAATTAAAAATAAATCTTTATTATTATTATTTTATGTCACTAAAATATATATATATATATATTTATATTTATACTTATAATGCATGTCCATGACAAATATGAAAGTCAAATAACAAAAAAAAAAATTAGAACATAATTAGAGATATTAACATCATATATAACTAATAACATAATTATTTATATTAAGTATACGACAATTACTACTTAATATTTAAATATTTATAAATAGTAATATTGTTGATCAATCATTATTAGTAATAAATAACAAAATAACTAACAAATAATTTTATATATAGTTATAGTACTAAATATATACACATAAAAATATTAAATCTATATCGATATATATATTATATGATTCGGATCAGATTAGTATAAATCCAAATCCAATTTTTTAATAAATCAGATTATCGGATTTGGATCCTAATCGGATTATTGAAATGTATTTTAAATCCATATCCAACTAGTCGGATCGGATTTGGATCAAATTCCGATCAATTGATAGGTCTAATTATAATATCTAATATTACTCCATCTTCCATCTTTTCTATCTCATTTTTCTTCAAAATTTTACCATCATTTATGCATTGTCAAAGGGCTTTCTTTATATATATATACTACTTATAAAAGTATAAGCCCTCTCTAATATTTTCAAATATTTTTTTCTACATTTTAAATTAAAAATAAAATAAAAAATCTCATAACCAAAAATGACGTATCTTCGATCATATTAAACGCACAAATTCATCATTTGGTAAAAGTGGCGAATTTGATCATTTGGTAAAAGTGGTTAATGAAAATTGACATCTATTCGATCATACTAAACACACCCTCTCGCCATTTTACTCTCTTTATATTCTCCATGTCCCTCATTCACTCTTACTCCTTTGTACAATCAACCCGTTCATATCTCTATTCATGTGTGATGAATTATTCATTCTCTCCATTTAATTAAATAGATGAAAACTATTCTTTTTATGTACTTCATTCATTTATAATAGGTCTTTCAACATGTACAAAGCACATGTTTTTGCCTATTATATATATATATATATATATATAAAAGGTTTTCTTAATGTCTACAAAACTTGCGTGTGTTTTGTGGTGCCACAATTCTGATCACATGTTTTAGCAGTGGCTTGGTCCGTTGTTACCTAACATTTACAAAACCAATCAAAGAAGACAAACGAAGACTGTCTATATATACACACATTGCAAATTTTGCATGTTTCGTGTGGTGCCTCTATACTGGTCACGTTGTTTTAGCAATGGCTCGGCCTTTTGTTACCTAACATTTACCAACAAATTAAAGAAGACAAAATAAAGTCTGTATATATAGATATATATACATACACTGATACACACCTGGTAAGTTTGCAGGTTTTTTGTGCTGTGCCTTCATTGTAATCACATTTTTTGAGCAATGGTTTGGCACTTTGTTACCTAACATTTACAACCAATTTAAGTAAAACAAAGTCATTCTTATCTTTAAATACATGCGTCCAAAACCAGTTATGTAAGGTACAGCCACTGTAACTGAATCAGAATTTGAAGTTCTATCCTTTCAAAACAAAAAAACTTCAAATTTTAAGATGACGTTAAACGATTTTTTCTGTTGTGACCATAAATATATACTTGTTCTAATCACGAAGTTAGTGACGTGGAAAAGTAAAATAACTAATTGGGATTAGATGATTGCTAAATTTCTTATTAAATATATAAATGGTTTGTTTGGTTTGTAAATATGAAAATAATTTTGTCTTTTAAAAATTGGAAATTTTAAACACTATACAAAAGACCACTTAGTTTCGGCTTTCTTAAAATTATTTTCAGAAAACTCATTCATAAATAATCCTGTAAAGTTTTTGAGAATTATTTTTTACTATTCTATAAAGCAATTTTCTATTTCTAAGTTTTTGGGAACTGTTTTCGAAGGTAAACCAAACATACCCTAAACCTCGCTTGAGGTTTATTGCACAAAACCCCTTTAAATTTAAAGAAATTTGTGTCTCTTACGTGGTATAGGTCTAATAATATTTTTTATTTATAATTGAAGGGGTTTGTTTGCAAAACTATTAATATTCTTACCTATAGTTTAAAGCATTTGTAGCATGCAAAAAATATTTAAATAGCCCACAAGATAAACAAACAAATTGATATGCCACATGTTTGGTTTTGGTAGTTAGAGTACTCTGATAACAATAGACTTAGGCCATGTTTGGTTCGCGGTCCGGTTCCATGTGGTCCGGTCTCATAATGGTTTTTTTGGAATCGGACACTGTTTGGCAACACGGTTCCAAAAAAACGGTTCCAAAAAAACAAGGACCACTTGGGACCAAAGGGGGTAATTTGAGACAACCAAAAATGATGGTCTTAAGTGGTCTCAAGTGGTCTTATGTATAATTGTCTTAACACATGGGACCATAAAATTTAAAATATATATATAATTTGAAAATAATATATAAAATTAAAAAATAATATAAAAAATTTGAAATAATGTATAAATTTTGAAATATATATATATAATTCAAAATTAATATATAAAATGCAAAAAATATATTTAAAATTTGGGAAAATAAAAAATTCCAAAATAATAGAAAAAATAAAAAATAATGTATAAAATTCAAAAATAATATATAAAATTTGAAAAATAATATATATTTTTTAAAATAATGTATTAAATTCGAAACAATATATATAAAAATAAAAATTAATATATAAAATTTTAAATATATATATATAATTTAAAAAATAATATATAAGTTTTGAAAAATAATATAAAAAATTTGAAATAATGTATAAAATTTGAAAAAAAATATAAAATTCAAAAATAATATACAAAATTAGATATATATATATTTTTGAGAAAATATGAAAAATTTGAAAATAATATAAAAAATCAAAAATAATATATAAAATTCAAAAAATAATATAAAATTTGAAATAATTTATAAAATTTGAAAAATATATTATTTTTGAATTTCTTGTATTATTTTCAAAAATTTTATATTTTTTCAAATTTTGTATATTTTTCATACTTAATATATTTTTTGAATTTTATATATTATTTTTTTATTTTTTGTATTATTTTCCAAACATAAGACCAAACAGCTTGAATAAGACCAGACAGTTTTACCAAACAGATTTTCAGAACACCACCCAGATAAGACCAGACCAGACCGGACCAGATAAGACCAGACCGGACCGCCTACCAAACGGGCCCTTAATTTCACATGCAATTAGATTCATAATAGTGCTATTATATTTGCAAATTTGGTTAGCCTACACATTTGTTAGACAACATGGTATGGGCTTAATTGG
The DNA here is from genome assembly GCA_963922005.1 of Cornus suecica. Lineage (NCBI taxonomy): Eukaryota > Viridiplantae > Streptophyta > Magnoliopsida > Cornales > Cornaceae > Cornus > Cornus suecica. The sequence continues at coordinate 7,849,390 of OY998242.1, read as the reverse complement.
TAGGGTTCCTCTATATTACTAAATATATATATATATATATAGGAATCATTTAATGGTCCTAGCAAATTCTAGGATTTGTTCTTGTCCACATAAAAAAATTCCTTTACTTATCAATGGGATGTTGTTTTCATCTTATTAAGTGTAGACAAACATGTAGACTATTCAAAATGTGACTACAAATGTATGAAATTATTATATGTTTGAATAATGGGCAATTTATATTTGAATTAAAAAATAATAATATAGTATTTAGAAATGTATTTTATTTTTTATATATTCAAAAATGTTAAAAATAATGCTACATTTAGAACTCTTTTTACATCTCACCAATTGAAGGTGGTCCTATCAACTATTAAATTTATAAAATAAGACTCCAAATGAACACTCAAAGTTTTCTCTCTACCATTTATAAATTATTACATAAATCATTCCTCTTATGGGAGGAATATTTGAAGCTGGAATAATATATGACTTGTTCTCTTATAATAATAATATATTAAAAAATGACTTAGACTTTGGATAAGATAGAAAATTGGGAATAAGACTTGTCAACAATTTTTATTTAACAGGATAATTTATGAGGTGGTCAATGAATTATACATATCTTTTAAAAAAAATTGCATTTATTTTTTTAAAATTAACATGGTGTCATGAAAAAAAATATTAAATCAATTCAAAGCAATTAATGATATGACAGATAATAAGTTGAGACTTAAGAGTGCCCAATCTTACTTGAGTACTGTTGCAGTGCCAAAATTTCAAGAATTATAACTTGAATTTTACTATTGTTATCTCCTGACTTTTGTTGCATTTATAATTATTGTTTTATTTTTTTAATCATCATTAATTAACCCATATTTTATATAAGCTGCACATATTTAATACACTTTGACCAGGGTCTATATTTTTATATATTGTATAAGGGTCAAGATCTGGTACCATGTCCTTAAATAAAAGTGTTTGTACTTTGTATGCATACATCTTAGGATTGTCAAAATTGGAACCGACACGGTAACACAACATGAATATGAGATTATTTAAAAGGATTAGGGTTGAACATAAAAGGATTAAGATCTAAAAATGATCGACCCGAACACGACACGAGAATATAAAGGTCAACCCGAATACGACACGGATAACCCGAACACGACACGTTTAACACGATTATATTTATATTTATTTTTATTTATATATTTTTCTCTAATTGGTCATTGATTGAAATATATTAATAAAATAGTATTGGATCGTGTCAAAATTAATTTAATTTTATTAATAATAAATTAAATAGTTTATTTCGTGTTGGATTATGTCAAATTTAATTTAAAATATTATAATAAATAAATTAAATGGATTATATGGGTCGACACGGACACGACATGAGTTGGGTTAGAGTTGAGAATATTTGACACGTATATTAACCAAGTCTTTTTAACATGACACAATTTTAACCCCACACAATTTCGACTCAACACGAACACGACCCGTAACCCGAAATTACCAACCCTAATACATCTTCAAAATATCAAGAATATAAATTTTTAATTAAGAGCATTTATTATTTTTGTAAGGTTGTTACGGGACGTTAGTACATCATTACAATATGTATATACATATACATATATATATATATATATATATAAATAAATATTTTTTTTGGGGTGAGAAGAAAAGTCTATGGTTGAATATTGTGACAGTAGATGGTTGTTATATGACGTTTATTATTATTGTCGTTAAATGTTGCATTCACATTTATGCTTTATTTTCATGTGATTATTTAGAAGAATATTTTTGTAATAGCCTTAGATTACGTTCGAAGGTGACGATTGTTGCATGACCCTACCAAAATAAGTCTCCACATTTAAAAAGTGAAAGAGCTAAAATTCAAATCACTTTATTTTATCAATTTAATCTTTAATTTTTTAAAATTATAAAATATATATATTATAAATCATCATATCAATATGGTGGTGTTTGTTCCGAAAAATATTCGTCACCGGCCGAATAGCATGACCGATAATATTCTTAATTTTCGTAAGATTCCGAAAAATAATAATCATCGGCCGAATAGTAGGGCCAATAATATTTTTCGTATTCGTAAGATGCGGGCGTGCCAGAACCGGTGACGGAGTTCAACCGGTTCAAAATGAACGAATCTTCGTACAAATGTGTTCTGATTGCCTCAACAAAGAAGACTTTTGAGTAACCAAAAGAAATCGCGAAAAGAATTGAAAAGTGCAATTGCATGGAATTGAAATATACTTGGAATTAAAATAGGACATGCAAAATAAATTGATATTAAGTGTAGGTTGCATGAAATGTAAAATAAATGATTAAAATAAAATAGAATGAAAAACTGTCATTATAGGAGAGACAATTTTGTATTGGTCGTAGACCTCTGTAACAGAGGTATTGGTACATTATTTATAGCCTAAAAGATATTGTAGATGCCCAGAGATAAATAACTAATAAAATAAAAGATAAATAACCTAAATCTAATCTTATCTAAACACTAATACCAATTTTAATTTAAATTTTTCAAAAAGTGTCCAATAATCCAAAACTCCTTGGTCGGCAAGAAATTCTTCAAACTTGCGTTCGCTAAACTCCAATTTGTTTTACGGAGTATTCGTTGGGTCGAAACTTCAATCGGCCAGTGGACCATTTTATCAATTTATGTGTTGTCTTATTTAGGTTGTCAACAGGTGAAATCATGAGTAAAGTTGATATTTCACACATTAACACTATAATAAAAGTCATATTCTTAAAGAGTTAGATTTCCCAAAAAAGAATTTATAATTTGGGATAGATGGAGTATTTAAAAATTCTGGTTATTAATTATACTAAATAAATGCCTTAAAACAATTGTCCTTACAAAATTGTAAGTAAAATAAATGTAAATCATGAATTTCAACTCGTAAAAAATATTTTTAATAGACTTGATGAATTTATAATGAATTTGGACAAAATTATCATTTCAAACTCAATATTAGGAGAAAAGACATGTATAAGTGGTCAATAAATTACAAAAATATATAGGATAGTAAACACGAAGAAAATATAATGAAAATTAATTACCTTAACAACTTTTCTATTAACACCAAACTTTATGATCAAGTAGTACTTTTTCATATTTCAAATAGATATAATTATAATGTAAGAAATAAAAAAAGATACTGAAATAAAAAAAATATATGACTCTTAATTATACAAAATACAAAAAATAAAATAAAATAATCTGCCCTAAATTGTAACTAATACAATAACCTTACAGTAAAATTCCATACCACTCGTAAAATATACGAAAGGCAATGGAAGCTGTGAGAAATAAAAAAATACAAAAAGGAAAAAAAAAAAGGACGAGGGTCACTAAGAAAAATATATAATAAATATATGAATAGTTAAAAAATATATAACCCCTCCATCCGGAGATAATTAGAGTCTAGTTTGACGTGACTTTTTAAAGGATTGTAGTTTATTATTATTAATTATATTTAAGTACATTGTTTTTCAACTTTACCCCCTTTTTTTTTTTTTTTGTGGATCATTAGAGAATACTTTTTCTTAGGAATTATATGCAATAAGAAGAGTAACTATTAATATGAGACAAATGGAGTACATAAGAGACCTAACACTGGTTGATCAAACGAAAAATATTAGATGTAATAGAAAATAAGAGACAAGGGAACCACAATAAATAATAAGGGGGTAATGTTTTAGAAATTTGAATTTAAGAAGTTAAATATAAGAATTTAAGTGTGTAGTATATAATATTTGAGGGAGATAAATCATTTGGCCATTCTCATTATAAGAAATAACACTGACGATGATGAAAAATATTTTTTTAATCAAGGATATATTTGACATTTCAAAACTGGACACAAGTCGGGTTTAGAGGAGCTCCTGTCTTCGATTATGACGTTACAATTATATAATATTATTACCCTATTACCCCTATATCTTATTATATATACAGTCAAGTTAATCTACGATTCTTCACTCCTCATATCAACCAATGCCTTCTATTTTTTCCTTGCGCCCCTATCCCTTCTCTCCCTTCCACCCACTTTGTTAGTCATTGCCCACCCTTATCGGTGATCTATGATGATCGGAGATCATCGGTTGCTTCTGTACGATGATCGACTACTATATGCCTATTTAGTATGTACCTTTTTTAAAATTTGCAATATATTTATTTATTTTTCTCTTAGATCTAGTGTTTGGCTCGTATGTACAAATTTCCTAATTAACACCAGTTTGAAGTTGTATGCACTATTGTCACGGAACACTTGTTATTATTTTCTTCTTATTTTAAAGATTGAAAGTTGAAGCGAGTGTGTTTTAGTGAGATCATTATAGGCGTGATTGGTTCATTTTCAAACATAGTTTCAAAAATTAAATAAACCCTAAATTTTGTTCCAAAGGCGCACGGACACACACACACATTTATATTTGTTATTTGTTAACTCGGTTTTTTTAAAAATAGGTTTCAAAAAAATGTCAAACAAATATATAAATGAATTAAATATACATATATTACTCTATCGTTCATAAATTGTTCAAGGTAAGTTGTCTTAAATAGTCGTGCGGTAACTCTTGATTACGCATCAATATGATACAAATTCATATATATTGCATATTAATTTTGGAATAAAATTCATGTATCAGGTAAATTCGCTATTAACATGTTTAAAGATTGTCAAATATATGACATTTTACTTCCGCATGCGAAGAGGCTGTTTCCCCTTTCCCTCTCGTGTTCTTCGAATTCGAGTGCAGATAATGCAACTTGGTAGTTGCATCAAAGGCCACTCTCAGGTAAAATTTACGATTCATTATATTTAATTTGAGGCATGGGCAATTATTATGTAGATGTCTTCTGAAAACTAAAAAATGCAAAATATACATAATATTCAGCATAAAAAGGGCCACCGATACGAAAGTCTTTTGAGATTATTAGATAACGGTCATGCTATATGGTATCTAGTACAATGTAATAATCATCCACGGATTTACCAAGAGACTAAAGGGGCTCATTGACCCTACTGAATTTTTATTTTTATTTTCAATTATACCAATAATTTTTTTCTATAAATTTTAAATTCATACTAAAATTTCTTTTTGCGGATTTTGATTTTTTGCCCTTACTAAAATTGTAATAAAAATTATTTTAGCCGCGGTCCCCAATCAAATAATTTTCTAGATCTGATAATAATTTATTAATAATTGTTAGACATATGGGATATTTGTAAAATCTAACAGCTTGGGTAAAATATAAAAAGTTGAATTTAAATAATTTCATTGCATATTATCCTAAACAATATTGATCGGAAAATATTACATATATTCACATTTTCATTTCCTTCACTTTCACTGTTTTCTCTTTTTTCAGGCAAACTGAAATGACACGTGTGTCCTTCACAGCAATGACCTTTCCTTAGCAATTTATTACACTCTTCTTTATAATCTTGTCGGTTTAAGATTGTCTTAATATAATCTCACTAAATATTGGTAATTAATAAAAGTAGTTGGTCAGTATAAACATTAATTATAGCCATATTGACACTTATCTTATTATTTGACTTTCAATTTAAAACTAAAATGACCCAAATACCCCTAACTATATACACACCTCCGAGAATTGTAAGTCTTTTGTTACTATTAATTTTAGCTTAATAATTCAACAGAATTTAAATGAATAATTCAACCGAAAAATATACACTACCCATGTATGTATATAGTAATTACAAATATATACCAATAAAAAAAACAACAGTTACTAAATATATAGGACTTACATTAAATAAATTATTCTTGCTCATAGTCCTGGTGGGTATATATATATATATATATTACATGCTATGTATGATATATAATTATATATACACACACACAAACTCTTCTTATAAATCCATCTCAAAAGAGAGAGACTCGCATTGACACAGCCACAACACGCGGCGCAGCGAACGCTCACAGACCCGATACTTCTCTCTCTCTTTGCTTTTTTTGGCGCTCTGGTTTTGTTCGTTTCTCACTCACTCTCTAACCCTTTTCGTCTTCAATCTATGCAATACAACAACAATTATTTGTGTTTTCATCAACTACTCACCCCTGTTTAGGCCCTTTTCAGTTCTTATAAGTATCTCCACCTCTTCTCAGTTTTCTCTCACTTTCTCTACAACTTTCTCTCACTTTCCCGGCAACCAAACAGTTGGGTTTTTCAGTTTCTCGGTGCGTTTCGATTCCAGCTTCAGAATAACGAAAAGGGTAAGCGAAAAGTTTTCATGATTTTCCACCTCCGATTCGGAAATTAAGTTATTGTTATAGCAATTAATGTCTCTGTTTTGCTAATATAATTCAATGCTATTCATTAAATTAAAAACAAAGAGGAAGAAAAAGAGGGTAATGGGTTGTGGAAAATTGTGATCTTTAATGTTTGAAACACGCTTCAAATTCTGTATAACTTGGTATTGTATTTAATGGTTGTTACTGTACATGTTTGGAATTCTTTGATTTTTCATTACTTTTTCTCAATTTTAGAGGTTCAAGAAGGGAAAACCCAGATTACAATTTGATTGTAAAAGGCTTTTCTAATATATATATACACATACATATGTCTGTATGTTGCAGGGCGTGAGAAATCCACATCTAGGAGAAAAGATGGCCGTTCCCACGAATCTGCAGAGCTTTCTACATTCTGCAACACCAAGTGTACCTTCAAAACGCATTCATCAGGTAATTTTTCTAAACCCCTGAAAAAATTAGATTTTTTTTTTTTATATATAATTTTATCATTTTTTTCCCAAAATATTTATTTGGGTAAAAGATGTAAATTTGACTGTGATCTGGTTTTATTTGCTGTCCCTCTACTATTTGGATGTCATGGACATTGCTTGATTTATGATTTCATTGTTTGTTGGTTTTATCTTCTGTCACTGTTTTAATATATGATTTAGTTGTAGGCTCATATAGACTCTATATATATACATTTAATCCTTAAAATTAATATATGTTTATAAAATATCTTAAAATTATATAAAAAAAGAAGAAGAAGAAAGCATTCATTGGCAGTTTAGCAGAATTGATATTACTACAATAATATCAGAGTTTTGTTACCTGATAAACCTGCACATATACTGGGTAATAGTCTTTTGGGGGTTGATGAATGATGCAATGGTAAAGTTTGAAACTTTTTGACTTTTTGGTTTGTGAAAATTAGTGATCACAATCTTGATCTAGTGAGTCTTCTTTGGGTCAATAACAAAGATAGTGCCTTTTTCACCTTCATTGCAATAATCACTCAGAAAAATAATTGGTGAGAAAAATCATATACTTGAAAACATATTCTAATTTATTTTGTCATTTTGGTTGAATTTTGCAGAGAAATCCAGGTGGATCAGGAAGAGCTGAATACTTCACACTGGGAGACCTCTGGGAATGCTATAACGAATGGAGTGCATTTGGTGCTGGCACTCCAGTGGTGTTGCAGAATGGCGAGGACGTCGTTCAGTACTACGTCCCGTATCTATCAGCCATTCAGATTTACACCTACAAGTCCTCTCCAACTCTCAGGTATTCATACTCTTTCTTCAGACAGCTTATATTTTCGATTTAATTGCCTTGTATTTTTATTTTTTTATTTTTGTTCATTTTCGATGTAATGGACCGTCATTGTCTCATAGGACTGGAGAGGATTCTGAGCTGGCAGAATGTGAAAGCGAGTCTTGGAGTGATGATAGCGAGAGTGACAAACTCTCTAGCAGTCACTCCTGCAAGATTTGGGACGGCACATCTCCAGACTCGAGCTTCGAGCAGGATGGTTCATGCCCAACGAGAGGCCGCCTTGGCTCTCTGTACCTCCAGTACTACGAAACATGTTCGCCGTACTGGAGGATTCCACTAACAGAGAAGGTAAATAATCTTTCAATTCACCCTCTCTTTTTTCAAGTTTCAACCTTTTACAAGTTTTTTTAGCGGTTTAACAAATGTTTTGTTTAGGCTTGTTTAGTTGAGTTATATGAACAATTATTAGCGAATGTCAATCTGATTGTTTTGTTTTGTCTGATATAGATAACTAACCTTGCACAAGAGAGTTCGGGGCTCCTGACATTGAAGAGTGTCGATCTCTCTCCAGCAAGTTGGATGGCCGTTGCTTGGTATGTTTGCTATTTAGTCTTTCGAAGATGTTCTTGGGATTTGATTGTCCATAATCGTCTAAGATATACTAATGCACTCACTTTTTCATCCCATTTGGAACTCATACTAGTATTGGGGTTGGTATTTGTTTGTATTGTTCTTGTTCTTATTGAACTGATTCTGAAGTTGGTTTCTTTATTATAAGTTCTCTAATATGAATTAGAATGATGTATTTAGTGTAACATTTTATTTTGTTTTTGTTTTTGTTTTTGTTTTGGGAATCAGGTATCCTATTTATCACATTCCAACTAAAGGAAATGTGAAGGACTTGTCAACATGCTTCCTCACTTACCATACACTGTCCTCAACTTTCCAAGGTAAGGCCATCTATGTTTCTGTTCCATAATGTTCTAAAAATTAACCTAGGATATAGTAACAGTGGCCAAGGCAGTCCAAATTCTTCGCTTTCCGAGTTAAGGACACCTTATTCATGAATCGGTTAATAGAAACAATAGTATTTGTAGCCAATAACAGTGGCCAAGGACTTACCATTGTGTTTCTGGTTTGATTTAGATGCGGCGTTGTATAATTATGAAGACATGGTCATTCCTTGCTCGGGAGTAGTTGAAGAAATACTAGGATGCAGCTCCAAAGGGAAGAAAAGTGATGGAGTTTCACTTCCCCCCTTTGGTCTTGTCACTTACAAGATGCAAGGGGATCTCTGGATGAAGCCCGACTCGTCTGATCACGAAAGACTCATGTATCTGCATAGTGCTGCTGATTCCTGGCTCAAGCAGCTCAGTGTCTACCACCATGATTTCACCTATTTTACGTCGCACTCTAGTACAGAGACTGGTTCGTATTTGTAAATTTATCCGTCCTTTGGTTCCGTCCGCCACTCTGGTTAGACTTGGAGCTGCATTTTTTTTGTTTTTCTGATAGCCATGGACATGTAGTAGCAGTTCATTTTTTTTCCTTTTTCTTGGAGGGTGAGGAGTAGTTTAGGAAGTAAAAGGGGAAACTTTAAATTTTGGTTTATATTTGTTCATAAACTCTACCTTGTGTTACTGTGTACATATCTTATATATATATATATATATATATATATATATATCATTTTTCAATGAAATGTTGGCTCAATTGTTAATATATATATCATTTTTCAATGAAATGTTGGCTCAATTGTTAATTTATATATCATTTTTCAATGAAATGTTGGCTCAATTGTTAATTTATATATCATTTTTCAATGAAATGTTGGCTCAATTGTTAATTTATGGGCTTCTTTATGCTTCCCTTCAGCTTCATGTATGTTAGAGAATAATGCAGTCATATAATTTAAAAATGACATTCTAATTTAAACCTTCTATGGTGTTGTCAATTCTGCTTGGTCCAATAAGGTTCATCTCTTAATTGTTGCATTTTTAGTTATTATCTTCTGTGATGTAATAAAATGCTACACAATCGCTCCTTCTAATTGCTTAATTTTGTTGCCTTCAGTGATTTATGTCCCAGGAAATGGTCTCCCATCAAAGCACATTCATCAATATATATTTGATTATATATAGACTGTTTGTTGACTAGGTCGTTGACTTGAGCCTTTAACTTTGTGATACTGATGTTAAATTTAAATTCTGGTCAATAACTGCAATGATGATATTCAAACTATCTGACTTTTCTTTGGCATACACAAAATTAATAATAATATTAATAAATTTGGACCACAAATTTGAACTAATTATATCCATACAGATTTCTTTGGTATACACGAAAATAATAATAATAACAATAATAAATTTGGACCATAAATTTAAACTACTTATACCTATATAGATCACACATTAAATGACTCTTGCATTTAGGTTGGTACAATGTCATCATTTATACTCAATAAGAGAAAAAAAGACTGATATAGATGCAGTCTTAAAAAAAAATGAAAAGGGACAATAAAACATTGAGAAGGTATATAAAAGTTAGTGGATTACACAAATTTTCGATTATCACGTACACTTATAGCAGGTGAAATGACATGTAATAAAAATATTGGTGAGAGAAGTAATATGTCACCATTTATATGTGATAAAGTAAGGATAATGTAAATAAAAATACACTTTTTTTTAGGTAAAGACAAGTTTGGGATTTAAACGTTAACTTTAGTTGGTTTTATTTTTCGTCTTTTCAATTCTGGTAAGCTTTATACAAATATATTACCATTTTACCTGTACTTTACCTATATATAGAATAGAAGCCCAGGGTTCATCCAAAGCCAACTCTAAGATTGCAAAAATAAATAAAAAATAGACTAGATTAAATATAAGACCCTCAGTTGCTTGGACTCGTTGTCACTTCATGCTTGGAGAGTGGAGACTGTCGTTCACTTTTTTCCGAAGTCGTTTCACTTCATGCCTAATGCAAAGCCCTAACATTACTAGTGTGGGTTGGGTTATGGTTCTAACTTGTAATATGCTTATAACTAATATTGGGTTGGGTTGTGATTTTGAATTGGGTTATAAGGAAAAAAGGATTTTTGGAACTATACTAATACAAGGGAAGAAAAAAAAAATCCCCCCCAACCCCCTCCCCCGGGTCTGAGTCCTAAGTGATCATCTGGGTTTATCATTCCTTATATCATCAACCATCTAAACATCTCAATACCCCCCAAAATTCTTGTGGTCCACATGCACAGGTGCACACACTTTCCTATTCATTGCCCACGCGGGGTCGGGGCACCCACGCGACGCACACATGGAACACACACTTTTCCATTTTACCTAATGGCCCACATGCGCTGCACACACGCTTCCTATTCATTGCCTATGTGAGGGTTGGGGCACACACATGGTGCTCACATGGAACACACACTTTCCCGTTTTACCCAGTGGCCCACAAGCTATGCACACATTTTCCTATTCGTTGCCCACGCGGGGGTTGGGGCACACATGACACACATACTTTACCATTTTACCCATGATTTGCCTATATATAGGGTAGAAGTCTAGGGTTCATCATCCACCATCTAACCATCTCTCCCCCCCTCCCAACCCCTCGCGGCGCACACACTTCCTATTTTACTTGTGTTTTGTCTATGTATAGGATACAAACCTAGAGTTCATTTCCTACCCTCTAAACATTTCAATAGCTTCCCCCCGGGGTGCACACCCTTTCCTATTCATTGCCGATTGTGCTCGGCGATCTTCGATGAGATTATTTATTCCTAACAATCAGTTACTCAAAGCCCAATCAGTATGTTCATTTTTTTTAATGTTATATCTCTTTACTTATTCCTTTAAGTTCTCTCTAATATCATGTTTCAGTTCTAGTTATAAACTTTTCTAATTAGCATGATTCTCAAGTTACATACGCCTAACTTGACTTTTTCTTAATTTGATCATTGACAGAAGTTCATTATGAGTATATTCTGGATTGAGAGATTTTATTATTCTTGTTTCATTTAATTTCCTAAACTAGGTTTGTCTCATAAATGAAAATCCATGTTTTGAAATAAGAGATTGTATTAGTTTTGTTTCATTTAATTTTCTAATTTAGGTTTTTACTATCTCATAAAACTAAAAATCGTTTCCACATAACTCTTTATTTATTTATGTTTTAGCTGAGTTTTTGAAATTTAGTTTCAAAAAAATTTGTCTTAAATAAAAAATTTCTGTAAGTTTTGGATTTTTTTAAAAAAATCAAAACTCTTTATTAAAATAAAGAACCAAATAGATCTATCTCTGTTTCTCTCCCTTAGATTAAGAACAAGGACGTAGTATACTGAAATAAGAAATTTTGTACCGAATTGCCATGTTGCCATTCCTACCTACAAATCATAATTAACGAGATCCATATATATTGTGTACTAATTTTTTGAAATGTATTCAATATGTCTTAGGTAAAGTCGCAATTGTGTGATGTAGAGAGGGTAATATTTATGTCACCTTACTACCACATGCGAAGATGTTGTTTCCCGTTTCAAACCCGTGATTTTCGGGAAAACCTAACGCAAGAAGGTACTCTCTTGGACAAACTCTATAACTCATTGTATTTATCTTGATATAGTGGGGTAAGACAATTATAGACACATCTAGTGCACAATAGGTATTTGTATATATTTTAAATAGTCCTATTAAAATTAAAATTTTATTTTTCAACCAAGCTAAAAATGTATTTTTTTAGATTAGTTCAAGAATTTATGACAATAAATTTTAATATAATTAAATAGCTATAAAAACAATTAAGCAAACATGAATATAGTGAATCCATAATGAAGCAATGAAACAGTTTTGGAAGTTGAGGGGAATGAAACTGGTGAGGTTAGCGCGTTGAGGATTCCAACAAAAAAGTTTGAACTCAAAACTATGCAAGAAATAGGAGATTACATATACAACCACAAGATATCCTAATTCTCTCTATGCGAATTAGAGGTAAATTTTTCTTTCAACCACTCCAAACCTTAATTACCCTTATATTTATAACGGGCTACAAAAAGAGACTAATCAAACCCACGACCCATAAGATTAAAATGGGTCAAATTTTTTTTATGGACTTGGGTCCACACAAAACTCACTTTTCAAGTCAACCTAATCACAACGCGACCCAAATTCAAATTCGGGCCATAACATCACAGCTATTTTTCTCAACGGTCATTTTTGGGATGGTCAGAGTCTATGACATGACCGTGCTTGATTACATTGTAGATTCAAAGTTGCACTTATTGTGTCCATTAGTAACCAAACTTTTCTATTAAGACCCCCCATTGAAACCCTAACACCCTTCAACCACCAAAAAACCCTTTGACCACCACCACAAGCCCCCACCGCAAACCCTTTCGAACCCCCCTCGACCACCACAAACCCCCGTCCTTGGTGAGAGAGAGTGCAAAGAGAGATGTTCTCTTTGGAAGAAAAAAAACAAGAACAAGAATTGGCCCCAAACATGTTCTCTTTCTTGTTATTTTGGGTGAGAAAGTAAGAATAGGAATAAGAATTGGTTCTTATTTTTTGGTTCCTAAAACAAAAACAAGGGTTCACAAACGGGGCCGATTGGGGTTGCAGAGGTGTGTGTATATATATGTGTGTGTATCGGAGGTGGTGGTGGTGTTCGTGGTGGTGGTGGTGGAGGGAGGACAACGACGGGGGTTTGCAGTATTTTTTTTTTAGGGAATTCCCAAACTGAGAACAAGAAAACACCTTTTTGGTTTTCTCTTATTTTTTATATTATTTATCAAAACAATTTTCAAACTGAGAATATAATGAACTGTAAATGGGTTGCCAAATATGTTTTGGTCTCACGAACAATGCTAAAAAACAAGAATAAAAACAAAAATAGCCCTTCCCAAATACGCCCTAAATAACTGGTATTTTACATGTAGGGAAATGGAAGTCAGCAAGAAAGATTTGATACTCCCATCCTCTAAGCTGAACATGCCGAAATCCCGACAGTTTCTTGGACCATCATAGAGCGAATACATGTACCACACCGTTACGGAATTGGTATATTGTGTTCGAATGATTTGTGCAAGGGATACAGAGTAAGTATCTTACATGTCATTTCAATGAGCATTCATTCTTTTATAAGCAGTTCCATACATATATACTCATATGCCAGAATTGCAAGGGTGAGATTTGTTCATATCAATGTAGTTTCATTTTTTGGGTTCTTCGTATTTGTTTGCGCTTTGAAAAAATAAAATAATATGCTAATTTTTTTTGCAGCTATGGATACATTTACACATCTAATGTGGTGTCTCTCCATGAGTTGGCAATATCTCTGTTAAAAGGGCGTGTGAAAGCTGCCAAGGACAATGCTGATCCATTTATCGAGTATGGTTTATAAGTTAATGCTGATTTAGGAAAGGAAATATATATGGAAGAAGCTATATATATATGGCTAGAGGAGAAGGAAGTGTTTGTAACTCTAATCCCACTGCTGTATAAATTTTAGGATGATGATACAACTGAAGCTAGAATACAGTTTAGTAAGATACAGGAATAGATTGATTAGTGAACATTACGTGTAAAATTTAATTGCTTTTGAATCTTAGTTTGACACAACATGAATCTTGTAAAAGTAATTTTCCATACAATGATTACTGATTTTTGTGTGGAATTTTCCATACAATGATTACTGATTTTTGTGTGGAATTATTCTTTAGCTTATTTTCTTGGTAATTTGATAACATTGAAACGTCTATCTCCTTTTATTTACTTTATTTAATTGTTAGTTAAAATCGGAATCATGTTTGATAACTTAAATTTGAATATATTTATTTATTAAAATATATTTTAGCTATAGTGTTGAAGCAATTCAAGAGAATAGTGCAAAAAATATCAAATTTTAGTGATTCTATCTTTTTCTGAAATATTTTAACTATTCATATTATTATGTAAAACAAAATACACGACGTCAAACATACTTTATTTTAAAAAGTACAACGCATGCCAAATAGATCCTAAGAGCCTGTTTGGAAACTGGTATGATATGGTTTTGTTATTATGATCTTGTCCTAGATCTAAACTTTGTTTGGTAACGATTTGGTTTGATTTCAAAATTTATTAAATATATATACACTTAAACAAAATCAATTGCTCTAAAAATTATTCGATCACGAGAATTAATAAAAGAGATGAAAAAAATTAGAAAAACTATCCGAGAAATGCAAGAAAGGGCTATCATCAGTAAACTCCCATATGATTTCATTTTGCACCAGCTTACCCCATTCCCTATAATTTTGGACTAAAATACCGCTAGAGTTTAATTAAATTAGAAAAAAATATAGAAAATTTAAAATATATATATAATTCGTAAAAAATATATAAAATTCAAAACATATATATATAATTTGAAAAAATATATAAAATTATATATAAATTTCAAAAAATATTTAAAATTTGTAAAAAATATATAAAATTCGAAAAAACATATAAAAATCGTAATATATATATATAATTCAAAAAACAAATTAAAAAATTAAAAAAAACATATAAAATTTGAAATAATATATAAAATTTGTAAAAAATATATAAAATTAAATATATATATATAATTCAAAAAACATATAAAATTCGAAAAAATATTTAAAATTTGTAAAAATATATAAAATTCGAAAAAACATATAAAATTTGTAATATATATATATAATTCATAAAAATATATATAAAATTCGAAAAAAATATATAAAATTCAAAAACAATATATAAAATTTGAAAACACCATATTACCAATCAAATAAAATATTACAAAAACATGAATCAAATATAGTGGAAAAACACTTTCTTGGTTTGTATTGCTCAACTCTCATTGGTTTTCTTGATTATGATTTTTCTACCCCTTTTATTAATTTGAATAATCTTGTATGAATATACTATTGTGGTGTGCCAAAGGATTATATATATATTTTAATTTTATATATATTTTTACGAATTTTAAATATTTGTTTCGAATTTTATATGTTTTTTTCTGAATTATATATATATATATATATATTTTCCGAATTTTATTTGTGTTTTGAATTTTATATATTTGTTTCGAATATTATATGTTTTTTTTAATTTTATATATTTATTCGAATTTTATATGTTTTCTTAATTTTATATATATTTCTTGAATTATATATATATTTTTATGAATTTTATATATTTTTTACGAATTTTATATGTTTTTTCGAATTATATATATATGTTTTGAATTTTATATATTTTTTACGAATTATATATATTTTCAAATTTTTATATATTTTTTTCAAATTTTATATATTTGTTTGATTTTTCTATGTTTGTTTTTAATTTTATATATTTTTTACAAATTATATATATATATTTGAATTTTATATATTTATTATGATTTTTTTATTTTTGTTTTTTTAATTTTGAGTTAGAGATGAGCTAACTTTATTTTAGATGAGCTAATGTTAAAAAATGAAAACTAACCAGGCCAAATGTGGTCAAAGACCAGACTAAGCTTAAAATCCATCGACCAAACAAAAAATGTCTAAACCTTAAGTGCATGTTTGGTACGTTGGAATGGAATGGAATGGAATGTCTATTCATTCCATTTTTTGGTTTGGTACAACATAATGAATGAGAATGACCATTCCCAAGAAATGAAATTTCATTCTTGGGAATGGATTTTCATTCCATTACTAAAGTTGTGGAATGGTCATTCCATTCCTTTAGGAATGCTTTTAAAATATTAAACTACTTAAAATAACCCTCTCACATTTCAAAAAAATAAGCCGCCACCACTGCCGCCACCTTTATTGTCCGTCATTACTATTCCTGTTACGTTTTACCATTTTTTTTGTAAAAAAATTAAAAAATAGTATTATTTTATTTAATTTTATATTTAATACTAAGAAGGGTATTTTTGAAAAAAAAATTCAAGTTCATTCCATTCCCAATGTGTTTCATATTTACAACCAAACAATAGAATGAGAATGATTATTCCATTTCATTCTTACTTTCATTCCATTCCATTCAACCGTACCAAACGTGCACTAAAGAGTTCTTCTTGAAGGGATTTCTATTTTGTTTTAAAAATAGTTTTTTACTCTTCTTGTTAATATAAATTACAACCACACCCCTGTAGTTCTGTTAATTATACTTTTACCTTCGGAGTATGTGAAATAACATTTATATCCATATATTTTAATTCATTTTTAGTTCTAAAATAGATGACACGTTAAGGCCCTGTTTGGTAACATGGGTTGATACCATTTTTTTGGTTTTGGTGTGAAAAGATGGTACCAACCCATGTTTGGTAAAATGGTTTTGGGTCAATAGTATTGGCATCAAATGGCCAAATTTTGGAATCATGTGAATTGATGATTTTTGGTGGTGCGTTACTGTAGTAACCAAAACCAAAACCAAAACCAAATGGTTGCACCATCTCACCCAAAACCAAAACCAAATAATTGTATCATATTAATATTAATATTATATATTAAAATATATTTTTGGAAATTTAATATATTTTAATATTATAGTTTTATTATCTTTTCTAAAAATTAATATATTAATATTAAATATATTTTAATATTATAAATTTTAATATTTATAAATAAAATGTTAAACCATTCCAAGTTACCAAACATAGTTTGGTTTCAGAATTTCAACTCATACCAACTAGGGATGGCAACGGGTCGGGTTTGGCTAATACCATTACCACCCCATTTTAAAATTACTAATACCAAATCCGTCCCAAACTCGTGACGGGTTATAATCAGTAATACCATTACCACCTCGTCGGTGCAAACGAGTTCCATCGGGTTACCATCGGTTATACTAAATTATTTCTAATAAATTAGAAGCACAATTGATTTACTAAATTATTTAATGACAAATTAAATTATAATGCATTTGATAACAAATTAAGTTATAAACCAAGTATCTCTCTCTTATTCTAAGCATATATCATGTTTTACGTTATAAACCAAATATCCCACATATTTAGACAAACAAATGTATATATACGCATATTGACTGAAATTATTCCAAAATAAATATATATATAAATATTAGCACCAAGAAATAGATTAATAAATTATATATAGACAAAGACGCACACACACATATATATATATATATAATTAAAATCATAAACGAGTCGGGGTCGGGTTACCAACGGTTTTCCAGAAAACCCAAACTTGACCCGAACCCGCTTCGGGTTTTAATTTTGGATACCAAACCCGTCCCAAACTCATTTATAAATTTACCAAACCCGCCCCAATCGGGTTGAGATGGGTCGGAACCCAACGGGCCGGACCATTTTGTCATCCCTAATATCAACTCTATTAAACATGATTTGATTTTTTAACATCATTTTTTCTTATACCAAAACCACCTGAACCAAACATGATTCCAATTTAAAATAAAATCACCCAAAACCAAAACCTAACAACTCACCGTTACCAAACGGACCCTAAATTACCCATTTACCCCTTCTTCTCCATTTGTGCTATTTCCTTTTTTAATATATGTGTTTAATATGTGTTTATATATACCTGGAGTATTCTCTCTCTCTATGCATGTCCCTGTCCCTCACTTCAAATGCAAACTTGATGTTTCAAGAGCTCAAAATCAAGAATCCAAACCATACCCAGAACTCGAAATGGGTAATTCAATTTCAATATATAGATATGTATATGGGTATACTGTATATATAAGTATACAGAACCACAACACCCAATCTATCAAACACAAGAACCCCCAAAAAATTCAATTTCAATATATATGTATTTGTGTATACTGTGTACACACATTCTTTTTTTAAGAAATGATGAGAAATGAAAATTTCTCTTCTCAACCCATAGAATTCTCAGTACCCCAAACACACCCATGAGGAAAATTAAGCAACAGCCACAAGTCCTCTGATTCCTCTGAGGAGGAGGACCATGATGGCCTCTGCGCCCGCGGCGTAGCCGAGAATCACCCACTCCAACGCCGTTGATGAGCTTTGCAAACCCTAGATTCAAGAAAGAAAGGAATATAGTGGAGCAATACAAATTTGATCTCTAAATGCCCTATTTTATTTTATAATATTTATTTATTAATTTTGAAAATCAAGCAAAAAATTCTAATATATACATATACATATATAAAAAGTAGGGTATGTTGTTCTTTTCATATTTTTATGGATTGGGTAAATAAATTTTCACACATTTAGGGTAATTAAGTTATTTTATCTCAAAATTTGATTGAGAATGTTAAAATAAAATAAATAAGAGATAAAAATATAATTAGTAAAACTATAAGAGATGAAGGTGTAATTTACAGAGCGGATGAAAGTATAATATTTAGGGTTAATTTCAATAAACCCTCTATACTATCCAGTTTAATCAACTAACTCCCATTGTGTCTATTTTGCCCCCTATACTATTCAATTTCATCAATATAGCCCCTCAGCTCACATTTTGAGTCAAAATGCCTAAACTACCCTTAATAGTATAAGGGGGTTTAGTGAAATCGACAATTTACAAAATATTTTTCAAAAATTAATTATATTTTTTACAAAAATTATAAATTAAAATTATTATATATATATATATATATTTCACAAAAAAAATATTTTTTGGAGGGAGTATATTGTTTTCTAAAATATGAATTATTTCCGAAAAAATAATATATACTTTTTGCAAACAAATTATTTTTCGGAAAAAAAATCATATTTTGAAACATAATAGTATATATTTTTCGCAAAAAAAATTAATTTTCAGAAAATATCATATTTTGGAAGATAATAGTGTATATTTTTCGCAAAAAAATTATTTTTCAAAAAAGATCATATTTTGGAACATAATATATATTTTTTGCAAAAAAAAATCATATTTTAGAACATAATAAATACTTTTTCGTAAATTTTTTTTTTTAAAAAAAAATTCATATTTTGGAACATAAAATATATTTTTCGGAAAAAAAAATCATATTTTGGAATATAATATATATTTTTCACAAAATAATTATTTTCCGGAAAAAAATTCATATTTTGGAACATAATATATACTTTTTTGCAAAAAAAAATATTTTGTGTAATATATAATTTTTTTGGTAAAAAGTATATATTATGTTCTATAATATGAATTTTTTCTGAAAAAGTATATATTATGTTCCAAAATATGAATTTTTTTACAAAAAAATATTTATTATGTTCCAAAATATGAAATTTTTTTTCAAAAATATTTTTTTTGCAAAAAATATATACTATTATGTTTCAAAATGTTCTTTTCTGAAAAATAATTTTGGAAAATAATATACTCCCTCCAAAAAATATTTTTTTTGTGAAATATATATATATATATAATAATTTTTGCAAAAAATATAATTAATTTTTGAAAAATAATTTTTTAAATTGTCGATTTCACTAAACCCCCTTATATTATTGATGGTAGTTTAGATATTTTGACTTAAAATATGCGATGAGGGGGCATATTGATAAAATTGAATAGTATAAGGAGCAAAGTAGACACAGTGAATGAAGTTAGTTAATTAAACTGGATAGTATAAGGGATTTACTGAAATTAACCTATAATTTACCCACTAATAAAAAACAGTACACACATCTCTAACCAAACCCGGTCTAAACCCCAAATACAATACAAAATTTTTCCATTCGCTTCAAAACCCTAATTTTGTAACCTTATCATCTATAGATTCGAGCAATTGCAGAATACTCCTTACCTTAAACCAAAATTATACACAAATGGCGCCAATTTCGCATTTTGATTCCTTGACGTCGTCGACATCGGATCCAGAACAAGTAGGTAACTGCTCACGTCGTTTTGTTGCTTCATTACTTGTTTTAATCTCCTTTATTATTATTATTATTATCATCATCATCATCCTACATACACACACACACACACACATATATATATATATATATATTTATTTAGATAGCTTATATATTTATTTATATTTAGCAATTTAGAACTGGAGAATTAGCATCTTGTGGTGGGTATGTTACAACAAAGTTAATGTGGGTAGAGTTTTTAATGAAGGATACAATAGCATTTGGATTGACTAAGGATATTATGGCCTTAAGTATGAGCAAATTCGAAACATATAATTCATGTAGACCCTAAGTAGTTGGGAAAAAGGTTTGATTATTGTTCTTGTTGTTGTTGTTGGGCATGATAATGTCGGTTTTCTACTTTAGAATAAAAAATGTTATAGTA
The DNA here is from genome assembly GCA_963922005.1 of Cornus suecica. NCBI lineage: Eukaryota > Viridiplantae > Streptophyta > Magnoliopsida > Cornales > Cornaceae > Cornus > Cornus suecica. The sequence goes on along the minus strand of OY998242.1, from coordinate 7,828,590 downwards.
TGATAATTAGTCCAGAACTAAGTATTTGAGATGGTTATATATGGGTAGAAGGGAGATATACATAATTTGGCATATTGGGTAATTCACTAAACATAACAAAACTACCTCCTTGATGATGAAGTGAATATTGTTACGAACTTGAATATGTTGAATGGAATGGTGAGCTTGAACCTAATTTAGAATAACTAGAGAAGTTATAGGATAATGAGTTTAGTACTAAGCATATGAGAGGGTTATATTTGGGTAAAAAGGGGATTTTAAATTTTTTGTATTTTGGGTAATTCACTAAACATAACAAAATTACCATCCTTGATGACGGACTGAATATTGTTGCAAACTTGAATTTGTTGAATGGAATGGTGAGCTCGGACTTTTCACTTTCTTCCCAAGAGGAGAGTGCAAGAAGAAACCGAGTGTAATTTTATAGCGGGAGAGGATTTGTGGCAATATGCAAATGCATTAGTGAAGAGGCATCTTTCTAGGTTTGTTTTGTTTTTCAGAATCCTGATAATTAAATCCTAAACTGACATCTTTAAAAACCATAAGGAGAAGAAAATATATGAGATCTAGTTGATGTGAATAACATCAATTCTTAAGAACATGAAATTTGAGAGGGATGTACAACTTGCATGGTGGTGGATTATGAGTATGGGAAGAGGTCCAGCAAAAAAATAGAAATACAATTTTTCCTCTTTTTCTTGATATTCCCTTAATTGCAGTTCTTCTGTCTATCATGGGGAATAGACAGTTATAGACACGTGATCAACAAGTGGAGACAATGAGAGGGGATAGTTAAACATTGAGAAGCAATATGAAATTTAGTACACTAAACAACTTTTCAATTAGGGTCCGTTTGGTTGCGTGGATTTGGAATTGAATTGAAATTGGAATTTCATGGTATTTCAATTCCACAAATGCAATTCCAAATATATTGTTTGGATAAGTCGTAACTAAATTTCAATCCCAAACCCAATTTGAATGTAAAAGAATAAATTTAGAATTAAAGTAGACAATATGATAAACACACACACACACACATATATATAGGTCTAAGAATGTAAGTAAAGGTATGAATATATATGTGTGTGTATGTGCATGTATGTATGTGGATGTGTATTGTGTGAGTTTATACGTATGTGTTTGTCTGTATATGTGTGGCTATATATTTGTGTTTATACATGTGTATTCATATTTGTATATATATGCATTTATGGGTACATATATATGCATATGTATGTATATGTGTGTATATATATATGTTTATATATAGGCGTGTCTCTATATGTTTGTATATACATATAGGTCTTTATGTATATATATATATGTACGTTTGTGGTTGTGAAAATGTAATTGTTAGAGAGAGAGTATTTACTGGGTTGAAGATTTGGTATTAGAAATTACAAGTTATCATGTGGAATTCTATGTTTGGAATTGGAATGCAATTCCAATTATATGATATATTGTTGTATCCAAACAGTGGATTTGGAATTGGAGCTCCCAATTCCAAATCCAAGGCTCCAACTCCATGCTGCAAAACAAACCCTTATTATAATGCCTTTTAATCAAGTGGTACATCTTCCAAAGTATAAGGTTGAGGAAAATGATGATATTTTCTAAGTTCATTCTAGATGCATTGAGTTTATCCTATTTCCATTGTTAATTACATAATCGAAAAGAAACCGTGCTGACAGATCTGCAAAACAACTGCAAATCATAAATCCTTATTAATCATAACCATGTAGAATAAACTCGATACATCTATAATGAACTTGGAAAATATCGTTATTCTATAACCAATGTAAAGGGGAATAGACAATTATAGACATATGATTAACAAACGAAAACAATGAGAGGGGATAGTTAATCATGGAGAAACATTATGAAATTTAATGGACTAAACAAGTTTTCAGTTACTATAATGCCTTATAATTAGGGCTGCAAATGAATCTAGTCGTTCGTGAGTAAATTCGGGCTCGGCTCGTTAAAAGCTTGTCCCGTTCTCGTTCGTTTAGTAAACGAACCGAGCCTGATTACAATTTTTAGGCTTGTTTAGTAAACGAGCCGAACTTGAATATTACTAAGCTCGGCTCGCCAAACTCGTGAATAGGCTCGTCTAAGTTAAATAGTAAAATTATATCATATTTGACAAAAGAAGGTGTTCAAATTGAACATATTATAAAGATTGTTGTGAAAAAAATATAGGAATTATACGGCCATAACATAAAAATCATTCATAAAAAATTATGCTAGTGAAAATATGCTTAAAAACAGACATGCAACAATTCAATCCAGACAACTATTGGCAAGAGTAATATATGTTACAACCGAAACGAGTCGTTTGTGAGCATGTTTGGGCTCGACTCGTTAAATCTAGTGTTTAGCTCTGGCTCGTTCGTTAAGCAAATGAATCGAACTTGAACATTCCAAAGCTCGGCTCGGCTCGGTTCATTTACAACTCTACTTATAATCAAGTGGTACATCTTCCAAAGTATAAGGTTGAGTATTCTAGAATATGAGTGTTTTGGCAAAGTAAAAAAATTGAAACATATATAGACACATATAACGAAAGAGGAAAAAAAATTTGACTTTCAATTCTACAAAAGAAAAGAGTTATGCCCCTGAATTTGTGACTAGAGCAACTGTCAACTTTCAATCTATTAATATATCTCGGATGAACTCCACAACATCATCATGTTAAACTTGATGTTACTCATAAATATAGGATCACCAGTGAAGGGTGAGAAAAGATAAGGGATAGCGCCCATTGGTGAGTAACATAGAGACACTAGACTTGAATGGTTTGGTCACATACATCAGATTTCTAAAGATGCTTCAGTTAAACAAGAAACATTAGTTGTAACCGAAGGTAAGAGATGGGAAGGTCGACCAACAGGAACATGAGATGAGTTAATAAAAATTGATTTTATATGTTAAATATATTAGGTAAAATGGCATGTATCATGCGGTCAACCATATTCATATGGGTTAGCGCAATTATTATGATGCTAATGATAATGAAACTCAGTTTTTAAGTAAGGGCAGGTTTGGAATTTTAAAATTGAACCTGACTCAGGTGTGAGGGTTCGTGTTTTCATCGATCTTATCTTGATTATGTAACAATATTACCTTTTTACCCCTGCTCCTACTATATAAATGTATGTTAGATGCCTAGGGTTTCTTACTCGTTGTATCAGTCCCCGCCTCCCCTCCCCTCCCCTCCCCTCCCCTCCCCTCATTTGATACACGCATTGAGGCGATCTCTGATGATCAAACCGTTATTTATCTATGACGATTGGCTACTCAATGCCCACTTGGTATGTACCCTCTCTTTCTCTCATTCTATATTTCCTTATAAGGAATTCTCACATGTTGTGTATCGCTCCAAGATATAACTTTCCTAATTAGAATCGGTTCGAAGCTGCAGACTATGTTATTATGGTCTTAATTTGACGCTTGAAATCACCGAAGTTCGGTGACTTTCTGTTTTGGGATATGAGATAGTTTTGGGCCTGTTTGGTTCATGTTTTCTATGCTTAGCTCTTAAGAACTTATTATACTAAATTAGTTAGTTTAGTAAACTTTTTTTTTTTTTTTTAATTTATTTTTCGAGAAACAGTTTTCAGAAAATATCAATTTAACAGACCTTTATATTCTTCTGATTTGTAGTTTTAATAAAATTATAGCACTGTTTTCAGGAGAGTAAAGCAAACAGATCCCCTTTCTCTTTCTCTGCACCCCCTAGATTTGAAACAACGGGACAAGGTGCGATTTAAGGCAATTTGTTCCGAAACACATTGTTTCCACTCCTAATTACAAATCTTAATTATTATTAGATCCATTCATATTGTATACTGAACTTGGAACGAATTCATAGGTGAACTCGTTATTACAGGGTTTAGAGATGGCTAGATTTATGCCACCTTACGAGCGCATGCGAAGAGGCTGTTTCCCGTTTCAAACCCGTGATCTACGGGTCAAAATAACGCAACTTAAGGTTGCGCCAGTATCCACTCTCAGGTAAACTCGTTGATTCTTTCTATATATCTCAACATAGTGAGGAAAGGACATTTACTGACATGACCTAACAAAATAGGAGAAAATGAAAAGGAAATAGTCTTGGAAAAAAGTTAATAGAAAGAGGGGACAAGGGGTATTGGTAAATATTTAACAGTTACTCGACAATGACCATAATATAAAGTATATAATGTGTATCTTTTAGGATTATCAGACAGTGGGTTTATATGTAGTTTTTGGTGAAAGTTCAAGGGTTTTTTTCTACATAAATTTACTAGTAGGAGGTGAACTGTGGAAGTTCTATGATTTAAAATGTGAAAGTTCTTTTCAATCAATCCTCAAAATATTTTTGAAGAAATTATATATACATCCATTCTTCGATACTTGAATTCTACTCTTCTTTAATTGGCACTGTCGGTCCTTAACCAACACTATCACATCCTGTGGTTAACTAAAAAACAACATTATTACATCCTTTTTTCAGGGATTTTGTCACTTTAAGATTGTCCAAATTTCATCCCACTAATTAATGCAAGTAGTTGGTAAGTGCGCCCATTAATACGAACCCGGATTTCAGTAAATTCTTCCTGCACTTAGTTAAAAGTTAAAAGTTATGCGGGCAAGGTTATCTTGCTGTTTAAGATGGATCTGATCATTGTGTTTGTTTACTTATTTCCTTCTGACATGGATTTGAGTGTGATTAACTACCTTTTCTTTCTGAATCTTGTATACCTGAGATGCCTTTTTTCATTAGGTGGTTGCCAACTTTTACTTAGATTTTGTCACTTGGGCTGCGAATTTAAGCTAAATTATTGTCTTAAATTCTTAATGCCGCCTTCTTATTTTGTCTTTGTTATTTGGAAAGCTTATACCTACCATGCATTGCTTCAAAATTTAAATTGACTGCCAATTATCCTTGTAAAAACAAACAAACAAACAAACAGTGACTGCTGATTTTCCACAAGGAGCAGCAGTGTTAATCCCCCCCTTCAGACTTGCTACTTGCAAGATCCAAGGGGATCTTTGGACGAAGCCGGACACATTCAATCACGAAAGGCTGATGAATCTTCATAGTGCTGCTGCTTCCTGGCTGAAGCAGCTCAGTGTCTACCACCATGATTTCAGCTATTTTACGTCAGAGACGGGTTCGTATTTGTGAATTCTTGTATGTCCACTGCTCTGGTCACTTCCATTCAAAGGCTCTCCTGCTGCAGTATCAAACATATTTAGAAACTGAGAGATGCGGTTTTTCCGATTAGCCATAGCAATGCCATTTCGTTTTGTGACTGCAGGATTATAAGGATGCCAAGGAAGATAAACCCTTTTCGTAGATTGTAGTTCGAGGTCACAGTTCAATCCAAAGAGTTCTTATTCCTGTTTGTTGGAATATGAGTAGTTTAAGAAGAAGAGGACGCTTGTTAGGGATTTGTGCATGAACTCTTGCTTTAATAGTACTTGTATATAGCTTTTATACTACTTGTATATATATAGCTTGTATATCTCCTTCTCCCGCGAAATTCTGGCTTAACTGTTATTTTACAGGCTTTATGCTATCCCTCAGCTTCATGTATGTTACACGATAATGCAGTCTATAAATCGTTAGTAACACTAGAATTCAAACTTTCTATGGGGTTGTCAATGCTGGTTGTTTAATTGAAGTTCATCTCATAATTTTATATATCAAGTCATTTTGATTCTATTGCTTTTCAGTGATCTCCATTTCAGTATCTTGAACACTTGATTGTTTTTTGGCCCCCAACTACAGAACATTGGTCAATAACAATTTATTAAGACTCTGAATTATTTAAATTGAGCTTTTTTTTCTTTGTCATACTGATCTTGATTGTTTTTGGCCCCTGTAATAGTGAAAATGTCCAGCCCATTTGAGCCCATCTGTCATCAGGCCCATCAAGTTTATGGGCCAGCAAGATATTTATGAACCCAATAATAAAGCCCATTCAGAAGAGGTATGTAATGAAGGACCCTGATTAAATGTACAGGATGAAGTCCATTTAGGATATGTATATAAAGAAATTCCAAAAATTAATAGAAGGATTCGAAGAAGTGTTGAACATTTTAAGGTGTTTACAGCCCCCAACTACAGAATATTGGTCAAAAACAATTTATTATATTCACACTCTGAATGATTGAATTTGATCTTTTATTTCTTTGTCATACTGATCTTCATTTTTTTTATTTGCAACAATTTTGATGGCATTTGACTTATTACACAAATTATTTGTAGTTTAAGAGCTTTGGACACATTTTTTTTTTCTTTATTAATGAATTGTTTTTTCTAGTTATTATATATATCCCAAATGCCTAAAAAAATTTAGGGGATAATTATAGTCACCTCGGTAAAGAATGTTCAAATGATAGGGACCTTTCATCTAATGTTTGGGTAAAATAAAATCTGAAGGTCCTATTTAATATTTTTTTTGGGAAAAATAAGTGGAATTAACCCAATTCTTAATGCCATCACACACATTGTTGTAGGGTGCTTGCAATTTGAAACCTACAATAAATATGGGTTGTCTAGTTCTTATTCCCAAAATGCAACGGGTCCTACATGCCCACACTGTATAATTGTGTAACTTTAGAAAACAAAATATCTCGAAAAAATTGGGTTTATTTAGAGTAATTATCATTAATCTAGTTTGGTTATAACTTTGCCACTTAACCACATAATTTTATTTTATTTTATTCAATGTTTTTTTTTTTTTTTTGTCTCTTTGCCATTTTCATAAAGGGGTTGGATTACATGATATCAAGTTTAACAAATGTCCCTTTCAAAAAGAAAGAAAGTTTAACAAATGTCTTTTTAAACAAAAAAGGAAATATACCATAAATATCCAAACAAAAAGATGATTTAGGAAGGATTTGTTTGGACTCATTTGGTATTTAATATAAACAAAACAATATAAGAAAAACATTTTTTTCTTCCAACTTTGATATCTTTTAAAAATTATAATACTCCTTCGGTCCCAAATTATAAGTCTCTTTTGGGGAATCCAATTTTTTATGATGATGACTTTTATTGTAGTGTTAATGAATGAAATGCCAACTTTACCCATGATCCTACCATAATGATGTATATTTTTATAATGTATATGTTTTATAACTTTAATGCTTGAAGGTTAAATTGATAAATTTATCAAATAAAATGCTTTGACTTTTAAAAAATAGACACTTATTTTAAAATAGATGGAATATAAAATTTCAAATATAATTGATTTAATTAAATACTTGTCCTCATCATACTATTTTCAAATAATTCTCCCTTTTAAAACAGCCTGTGAATCAATTTTTGTTTGGTATCATGACATAAATTCTCTCTCTTATGAATCAATTTCAACAAAACAGCCTATGAACATTGCACTTAAAACAGTAGCATGATCTAATTTAAACATGATTATAATAAAAAGTCATTTAAAAACGAATTCAAAATTGAAAAATCTAAATTTGGCAGGTGAGTGAAGCGTGACAACACAATAAATAAATTTAACTAAATTGTTAAACCAAGAGCCATGCTAGTCTGAATTGGCCAAAGTCAAACAAATACATATAGACCCCATCCCATATAATATCATTTTCCATAACCAAATTAAGAAGTGAAAATAGGAACACATCACATTTATTTAAATTGAATTAATATTAATATAAATATTAATCAATTCAGATATTATTTTATATTAAGGTTTAAAACTAGACTCACTAACTATCACATGGTGGGGTCCTCACCGCTTCTTCTTAACAAAACGCGGTCCCAACCTCCAAATAAAATCCAAAAATTTCCAAATCAACGCGCTCTTCAAATCTCTCTCTCTCTCTCTCTATATTACATCTGTATATATAATTCCACACACACACATATATATATATATTCACTACGCTGTTTCAACTTGAAGGACGATCAAGAAAAGAGAAGCACCCGATGCTTCATCTTCACTCCAAAACCCTAATTCTGTACTTTATCCGCTATTCGTTCGAGTAATTGCAAAATATTCTTTACTTTACATCAAAATTGTAAACAAAATGGGACCAAATTCGATTCCATTTCAATTTCATCATCATTGACTGTGCACTATGCGGTGGTGTTGATGATGCGAACGTGATCGAAAATGTTTGTGTTCACACTGATCGTTGGCTTCGTTCTTGGGGCTTTGGCGATTCTCGCCGTCGAAGCTCTTGGAGTGTTATATCTGATTGGCCGACTGAATCGGAGAATCAAAGAAGCAGAAGCCAAGCTCGCATCCAAATCTCAATCAGAACTCGATGATCAAGACTTCGATCTTTCTTCTTTTCAGAACAAGAAGGTCACTGTTCACTCCGTTTTGTTGATTAGTTACTTATTTTATCCGCCTTTAATGATATCGTTCACACACATGTATATGTATATTCACATATACATTTCTGGGAAAACAAATTGAATGTTTATTTAGGTTATTGGTATTTACCTGATTGCCTATAGTGGAGCTTCTGGGTTTAAATGAGAAGAAATTGGGGAAATTATTATTTCAACAAGTAATTTTGTTCTAGTTTGTTGCATATGGGTAGTGAGTCAAAAAAGAGTTCCTGGAAGCTTGGAAGAATGTAAAAGAATCTGAGGAAGTACTGTATCTAGTGAAACGAAACATTACATTGTTCCGAAATCTCTATGATTATGTCTAATTACAAAAGCATATTTTCCAACAAAGTATAATATTGTGTTGGATATTTGGAATAGTTCTAGTAATATACAGACTGGGTTAGGTTCGGGAAGTACTTTCGTGCCTCTGATAGACAATATCTGTTGCGATTTTGATTTCCGTAAAGCTAGAAAAAATACTTGAAATTTCTAATCTGACTTTGCTTACTGTTTTTATATTCCTCATTATTATGAAAATTTTCTGGATTAAACAACAACCATTTCGTTTTTAAACTAGAAAGGCTTGAAGCAATTGGTTGTATTTGTTTGGTAACAACTAGAACATGAAACAAAGCCTTCTCCCAGCTACTTGGGATTGGCTGCATGAATTCTGTTTTGATTATGCTCTTTACTGTATGAAGAGAAGCAGTTTTTATGATTTTTTTTTTGTTAAAAGTTTTTTTATCTGTACGTCGAGCATTCCTTCTCTTTGCTAATTTTTTAATTTTGGTGTCTCAGGGGTTTGTCTGGATTTTAGATTTCGAGAAAGTACCAAAGACTTGGCTTGGAGACAAAGCACCGAGAGAGCAAAAGCGAAAGAAAGAGTTGGAGGTTACCCCTGTCCGTAAATATGCAAAAATTAAGGGTTGTTCACTTATTCTGACAGAATCACATAATTCATGCACTGAAATTCAGCTAAAGGGTTGCCTAGTAGAAGCTGTTTCTGCTACGAGCTTGTCCTCAAGAAAATGGTGATGCGGAATTCGCTAGACATTCTTCTTTTTTATTCCATTTATATTATTAGACTTAGTACGTATTAATTTTTCTCAAACGCCTTTGGAAAATGCTCTTGACGTTTTGTTTATAAAGTATATTAGATGACAACAAAAGTATCTGCATGTGTGAGCTTTGTTAATACAATGCAAAAAAATTGGTCTGTATTTAGTCTGTTTGTCCAAACACCTTTCTCTATTAATAGGAACCAACACTATTGAATCATTTTTTCCCAAGCATATTTTTATGTTATAAGCAAAGGTGTTTGATGTGGACCCCTTTTTGATCAGTCAAGATTAAAAGTATAGGAAGGGTATTGGGTGTCCAAGATTTTCTTAATAGCATCTCATGATAAATTTAAATATGGGTTCATCTTGAAGACTAGGAGATGGTGGTTTTACACATAATCCCAGGGCAATTTAATGGGGGTGGAAATTGATGCTGGGTTTTAAAAAAGACATAATTGCCATAGACTTTGTGGGGTGAGAGCGATATCAAGATTTGTTCTAGATCTCAAGATGTCTACTTCAGTATACATAAGATTTAAAATTTAATTATATATAGATAAGTAAAACTTCGCTGATTTTAAGGGTTTAGATGATAATTGTTTGGAGTTTGAATGTAAGTGTATTAGAGAGGCCTTTATATAGTTCAAGAATGAGAGAAAGCCAGTTCTTATGCTGATACGGATTTCTTTTCCAGTTATGCAACTTTTTCCAAGGTCAATCAGGACATCATCATTTGCACCTGGATTGTATGATGTGATGTGGTAGTGTTGCGGCCAAAAGGGTGGCTGGTGTGATGCTTAGATTAGTGAGGCCAATACAATTGACCAGTCTAGCAAGCTTATCGGATGAGATACCTCGATGTCGCTGTGGCAGTTGAATGAAATGGCTGCCCCATTGACAGTATGTCTAATAGGGTTACGATGTCATAGAGGGCATATGTCTTTCAGGAGTAGTGCAATATTCTGCTTTTAAGCAACGTCAAGGAATGTGCAGATACTTCCAATTAATACTACTTTTGAGCCACCAAGCCAAGCCCTAGGATCCCAGAGGACCGTTACATGTTCATACTGCAAAGTGGCTGTATTTTTCCTCAGACAAAGGGCTATGACATATCTTTGTATCTCATGTTGGCCATTCTGATAGCCATGCAGTGAGTTGTAGAATTCCTTTGAGTCCTGCTTTCAACTCAGAAGTGCGTGAGGTGTATCAGGGTGCACTAGTTTAATTATTATTGCCAATAATTGGAACAGTCACTAAATGCGAGAAGGCTAAAATTTTGAAATGCACTTAAAAATTACAGAAAGAAAAAAATAATGTAAAGAAAATGATGTCATAGGCTCAAGAATGTGCCATCAGGCTGCATGTCATGTACTAGAGGTAGACATGAAAAGACAGTTTCTTATCTTTCTGCTGCTATATTTTGCCCTAAATGGTGGAAACTGTGCCTTTTGTGTGTGATGGTGGGTGGGTGGGGGGGTACTCACCCAATGATACACACACTAAGCCAGTGCTGAGACTTAAACCCCTCCCCCTCCCTCGTCTTTGAGGATGGGGAGGGTATACCGGTGGGCGAAAAGCCCTTTGGTAACCAAGGTGTCTTTGTTCCTGCCTGATCTGTATTATATTTCAATTTAAAGAACAAAACAAACTCGTTCTAACTATATATATTGTTATAAAATTACAGGGCTAGAAGATACCCCATCAAAGTGGAGAGCAAGACTTCAGTAATATACCGTGGAAGTAAAGTTTTTTACATTTATCTCGACACGTGCTGGGAGAAAGAGTCATGGTGCAAAGCCCTCCGTCTTGCTTCATGTAGTGACAAAGAGAAGTGGTTTGCCAAGTTGAGTTCAGAGTTTCATGGTTACGTGACATCCCTAAACAGAGAATATCCTTCATTTATGAAACCTTCGATTGGTTTCAATCTTGAGCAACTAGAAAAGTCAATTAAAGTTGATGGTTCTTCGTCAAAGGTTCGCCACTTTCTGAAAAAGCTAGCGAAAAGGGCTTCTAAGACTGGCTTAGAAAATAAGGTTAGCTGGACTTCAACACCAGCCCGTGAAGATAAAAAGCTCACAGAGAAATCTCGCTCATTCCAAGATTCAGTTTTGGCATCGGGGTTGGTAAAGACTGCTCCTGCAGGGAAAGCACCTAACAGTTCACCTCAAGAAAATCTTGTTCCACCATCATCGTCATCCTTTACTAGCTCAGGCAGCCGAAGTCATCTCTCTGTCATGTCTGATACAGAATCTGATGACAAGACTGTTATTGATGACGGAACACTCTGTTGGAATCTGTTAATATCAAGATTGTTTTTTGATGCCAAAAGCAACAAAGAGATGAGAAGTTCCCTGCAAGAACGTATTCAGGTTTATACTTATATGTTTTTAATTAATTTACAAATTTCCTTTGAGATTTAATTATCGGAAAAGTCTATTGTGAAGGCACTTTCAATGAGCTCCCAGCTTCAGCCTTTAGATCGAGGGGTTGTGAGGGCATGTCTCGCAATTATACAATTGAGGACATGGGCTCTTGGTGGGAGACACCCAACAATACGTTTACTCTTAGCAATATGAACTTTTGTTATATTGGATGCTGTGTTTTGGTTAGGTGGGAGCTGTTTTAGTTTTCCCACTTGTCTCATTGACAGTTATCATTGTATTGGATTTATATGGAGTCGTGGGTGGATATGAAACTATGAATGGATAGCTGCTGCTTCAAGGTTTTAACAATCCATCTACTCTAAAAGTTTTAGCTATTAGGAATGGTGTAATTTGAATATTTAAATCCTTCAACAATCCCCCTCACACATGGCATTCTTTTGGTCCAATACATGTAACAATTTTTAATGCGGGTGATGGTGAGATTGGAACGCTGAGACTTTTGACTCTGATATCATATTAGGGGAAGGTTTGAGATTTTAGTAATTTTGTAGGAGTGAATGGCAATATATGTTGGCATTTTTTGATTAGTCTAATGCAGTATGTAAGCATGCCACGTGTGTTTAGTTTGCAGAATCTACTCATTATTTACTATAAATTTTGTTGTTATTGTTATTTATATGTTGTTATTTGGGTGCAACAGAGAACACTATCAAACATGAGGATCCCCAGTTACATAGGTGAAGTCACCTGTACGGGCATAAATCTTGGAAATCTCCCTCCTTATATCCATGGCATGAGGGTTCTTCCCCAGGACATGAACGGCGTATGTGCCTTTGAAATTGATATCGAATATAATGGTGGTGTGTTATTAGATATTGAAACTAGGCTTGAAGTTCGTGAACTAGATTCAAATTTGGAATCAAGCTCTGCCAGGGAGGTCACCTCAGAACTACTTGAAGGTTTTGAGTATTTCGGTAACCAATTAAAGCTTTCTGAAGGGATGGTTGATGCAATAGAACAGAAGGATGAAGGAGAACCCAAACTTGGTGAGTGTAAAAAATGTTATTTTTCTAGAATGTTTTTGAGAACTTTTCATTGCATTTTTCAAAAATAGATGATAAATTTTATAATAGTGTGCAACTCTTGTAGTATCTCACTTTTTTACTTTCTAAGTCAACAAGAAAGATAGTAGTCTTATATATCTTGAGGCAAGTACGATGCTATATCCTAGGATCATTAGTATCCTTCTTGTCATATCTCTGTCCAACCTAATCTAAACACCCATAATGGAGAAAACTGCACTACTGAAGAAGGGTGCATTGTCCGCACCGAGTTCTGTTAGAAAAGGAAAATATCAAAATTAAATTTGCTTGAAATAGTAAAAGAAAGCTTTCTTGATAGACTGTACCAAGTATATGGACTTAGATAGGGCAAAATGATGACAAACCTGATTTATGTAGTAATCTGAAGAGCTTGGAGAAAGCTGTTTTTGAATTTAGTCCAGAATATGCGGAAAAAGGTATTACTTCTCCTACTTCCCTAATATATATCTTTTTATAGAAAGAATACAGATTCTTTGTGATTAAAAAACTTAATATAATTACCAATAATATGAGCAAAAAGTACATTCTTGGATTGGATTAGGATATTGCATGTAAAAGTAGGGATCGAGATGAGGCTGCCTTGGAATAGGCACTCCTACAAAAATCATCACGTGAAGTAAAATTTCTATCGCAGATCCGCCTCTTCCCTAATTAGCACACACTTAAATTCATTGTCATAGGTTCATGTACCCATCTGTACAGGAAATTGTCATACATACCTATTACTTACAACAGACTCGACTCTTCACTTTGCACAAGGAGAACTAATTATGCAGTTCACTTTCATCAAGGGAACTTATCTCGCTTGAAACTGACTGAAAGAAGTATTCCTGCCGCTATCATAATGTCAACCTGATCTCTCTCTTCTATTCCGTCAATATATCTATTAATTATGGTTTTTTTTTTTCTCCTGGTAGATGGGATGAAACGAAAGAGCTCTTTACAGGCATCGTCTAATGTTTCCAGGTGGAAATCTATATTAAATTCCATCGCTAAGCAGGTGTCACAGGTTTGTTTTATATTTCTGTACAATTAGTTTTCTTGTTTGCTGAATATAATGTTTTGTTTCTACAAAGAAGCGATGGACATAAAGAATGTGATTTAGTTTTAGTGCATGAAGAAACACAGGTAATGCTAACTCTGTTTTCACCAACAGAGTACGCTACATTCTAGAACAAGTGATAAACCTACGTTCCCCCACCTATTTTAATAAATTATAACACCTAGTTAAGTATTTTGTCAGGATTATTGCTTCAACTCTCTTGTACTGTTAATGGTGACATAACTAATTCTAGCAAGAGGACTAGTACTGCTATGAGCAAATATTGACGAAGTGTTTTTTATTCAGTCCTTTTCTTTTCCTTAATGTGTCAAATTATTGACTCAATGATTCACAAAAATGTGTATTGGCAGTAAAAGAAATAGTCAATTTCTTTCCTAAGGTTCTTATATATTTGAAGGTAATTTTCTTATGGAAAATTTCGGGCATGCTTGGTTTGTATATCTGAAAATTATTCTTGAGAATTTTGAAAATTGTTCTCTGTTTTCTGAGAACAATAAAAAGGAGTTCTCTGAAAACAAGAATTTTTATAACTCAAATTTCTGAAAACAGTTTTCAGAAAACCCAACCAAGCAGATTTTTTGTACAGTTTTCTGTTTTCTGAAAACTGTTTTCAGAAATACAAACCAAGCTGACCCTTCAGAAAACTTAAAATCAGAAAACTGTTTTCAGAAATACAAACCAAGCTGACCCTTCACCTTTTTCAGTTTTGCACACTTGTCTCCAATAATGAGTACCAATAATTTGCTAGACATATGGATTAATAGCATCATCCTCACTTTAGCTTACCATTTGCTTCTTGTCTCGTCTCAATTTGGTAAAAAATACCTGCTTTTATATTTTCACATAATTATCCTTTTATAGTCTGTCAATAATAATATCATGTGGATGAAGTACGAAGTATTGGTATTCGTTCCACTGCCTACACATCCATGCTCATATAAATGAGGAGATGAACAAGGATTGGTGAAAGATCCTGATTCGAGCCTAATTGAGGTCAATGGTGCCTTCCATGTGTTTATTGCAGGAGACTTATTTCACTCTCAGTCAGTAGATATTATTATATGGTAGATATATATGTGTGTATATATTTATATATATATATATATATTTATATGCCAAGCTAGAGGATATAAATAATAAGCTCATGGAAACTTGATATTAAACCATTTGGTACCATAGCATAAAGAGAGAGTGGCAGCACAAGGGTCAAAATGAGGATTTTGGAAATACCATAAAGGACGAGAGCATCTCAGAGAGCACCTGTGTACAAGTATATTTCTCTATATATATACCTCAAGAAGTGGCTAAAACGTATAAGAATTGCATTATTTGATTTAAAAATCAGGTATTTAATGACTTATGAGCAGGAAAGAGGTATGATGTCTTGTGTTCCTGCCTTAAGAGGACTCAAAATAATACTTTTCAGTCAAATGCATGGATTAAAAACTCAGATCTTGTTTCATACATGCTTTTCTGAATCCCTGGTGAATAACATGTTTATTTCAAGTTCAAATGGTGCAGGACAGATGTTATGCGATTATCTATTGCTATACCCTAGTTAGGTTGCTGGAAGACGAGAAAAGATTCGAATGAAATTGGAGACACGGAGATAATGTCCTGATTAAATTAACCAACCAAAAAGGCATAATTTGAGAGAAAAGATATAGATTTTTTCAATGTTATTGGAATTGTAAATTCAGTCCCATGCTAACTACCTAGGAGAAGAAAATAGAGGAAAAGAGTCCCAATTACCAAGTTGCATGATATGGAAAACAAGATTCTTCATTTTCAAATGTGTAGTAAAACAAGTGGAATTGTTCCATTCCTTTTTGTTTGCCAGAATGTCCTTAAACCTTTTTTTTAACAATGTTTTATCATTTCAAGACAATATGGGTTAACACGCCTCCCCTTTTTTAGCTTTGTTGTCATGAAAAGTAACACAGCACATTTTATTTCTTTCAAACTAATTTCTCTTCTTCTCATTGAAGGTTCCCATCTCATTAACAATAAGGGTAGCATACCTTCGAGGAACAATCCGGTTACATATAAAGCCACCTCCTTCTGATCAAATATGGTTTGGGTTCACATCCATGCCAGATATTGATTTCAACTTGGAGTCTTCTGTTGGGGATCACAAGATCAATAGTGGAAGTATTGCTTCATTATTAATCAGTCGGATCAAGGTAAGAAAATGTACTTTTCTTCCATATCTGTTACCAGTTTACGTTTGAACTTGTGAGAGTAATAATAAGGTTGTTTTGAAGCCTCGTTCTCGTGCTTGTGTGCATATGGTAAGAGAGAATTGCTATTTCTGCGGCCAAAAGGCTGCACGCACAACCTCTTATAGTGGGATTGACACATGAGAGAGGTGGCTTTGAATATGCCATTTTGGCTGCAGATTACCCCCTTATTTTAAGAACGGCTAATCTTTTTGAGGATTTTTTAAAACAATGTGTATTTTTTTGTTTAAACATAACTGGAATGCATATAGAATACAATTATCCTATGTACGTAGGAAAAAGAAAAGAAAATAAGTTTAACAGTTTTCCCTAGTCTAATAAATTTCCGTTGCTTTTGGGCCTTGTTCCCAGCATGACTAATATTGTGCTGCTGGGGTTTGTAACGAGTCCTTTTATAATGGGTTGGAATGTTAACATTCAAAGCAACAATTTTCCACTCATTAATAAATATTAACTTAATCCCAATTTCCACTCATTAATAAATATTAACTTAATCCCAAAAGCACTTTTTAATGTTCCCCCGGGGAAGATATTTTAGGTCTCTCTCAGAATTATAAAAAGTAGGAAAATGTTGGAGGTACTTCTGCTTACCTGCAGATTCTCTCTCGTGTCCAAGACTTCTCAGATATCTGAAGTCATCTTTTCAGAACCTAACCAATTCAAAGAGTTATAGTAATCCTTTTTGTTTGTTTGTTTGAACTTGTTTTCTCATCTTTTCTTTCTCTGGTAACGATTTTGGTAGTCATTTTGACTTTTTGATAGAGGATAAATGAAATGATTGTAAATTATGTTCTGTTTGATGAAGCTTTCCTTTTTAAGAAAGATGCAAATTTTATGAGGAATGAACAAGGGAAATTTTGCTGATGCTATATGGTGTCACTCATGCAGACAGCCATTCGAGAAACTCTAGTACTTCCGCATTCTGAAAGTGTATGCATTCCATGGATGTTAGCAGAAAAGGACGACTGGGTCCCAAAGAAAGTAGCTCCGTTCATATGGATTCATCAAGAAGCTGTTGCCGATCCTGCTCCTGTACGTGAAGTACCCAGCTTTCAAGCTGGTGAGGTAACAACCATTACCGAAGATAGTAGGGGAAAAACCAGCAATGACCCAGAAGGCAAGCATGAAAAAGCAAAGAAAGGTGAGTGCGTCCAAAGTGAATTTTTGAACAATCATGCATCATCATCGCTTCAATCTTCATCGCTTCCATTATCATCGCTTCCCTCCAATCAGCCTCTTTGTATCAGCAGCAATTCTGCGCAAGAATTGACAACCCCTTTGTTGAAGAATGATGAACCACAAGATATTTGCCAGCGGAGCAAAGAGGATAGCTCAGACAACAGTCTATCATCGTCTCGGTCAAATTCATTGACGGAGAAACAACTTCATGCCGTGGAAGACGATGATACAAGACCAAAGAGAATGGGGAGAAGAGCAAGGATGCTTGATTTGGGGAAGAAAATGGGGGAAAAGTTTGACGAGAAGAGGCGTACACTGGAAGAGAGAAGCAAGAGCATCGTTGAAAGGATGCGAGCACCTTAAGATTGGAAAATTCGTGGATGTTGTATGGAATTTGTGGCAGCATCACAGGGGAGATAGTGAGACCTAGAATTTCTGTACTATTAATTTGCCCATCCTGGTAGTGTCCTTCGATCCCAGTTCACATCGAACCCTCAAATCCCATTTTAGGCTGAGTTGGGTTCTGAATTCTTTGGCACACATCACATTGTATATTGAAAACGAGTACAGTAGGAAACTATTTGCAAGCACCTCAAATGGATTGTCATTGTTTTAAGTTATAATAGCAATTTATTATTCATATTTCCTTATTCGACTCTGTCACTCTTGGGACGTTGGATGGAATCAAAGAGTTGTAATATGTTGATACACTAGAATTTAATGATCTATGATATGATGTAAATTTTGAAAGAGCAATGTGAACACAGAAAAATTGATCCATGAGTGCACATTGCATGTTGACAATGATCGGTTTATACAGTATCACCAAAATAAAAAGGATATTACTCCCTCCGTCCCAATTTAGTTGTTCACTTTGCTTACTTTACTTGTCCCAAATTAGTTGTACAGTTTCGAATCCCAATGTAATATTATCATATATTTTCTCAAATTACTCATCTCCATTAAATTCAAAATGTAATGGACCTCACTAAAAATGAAATAAAAAAATTATTGACTTTTCAAACATGGACAAGTATATAGTTCAATAATCCTCCAAAATGTTTCACCCATACACAAACTTAGTCTTCTATACAAAAATAATCAAGGACACTTGCCAAATGATTGCTTTCAATCAGTAAGAAACTAAAGACAGACACTTCACTGCTGCTTCAGATGCATATAGCAAGACATCTCTTCACCAGCAAATGTTCTTCCTCTGTTGGGATTCTAAAGATGGTTGATAAAGAGAAAACTGAATAGCACTGTGAAAACCCACCAGAACTCCCTTTTTCATTTATACGTGCACAGAGACGTTCGAAGACAGTCCTCATCAGGTAAAATTTTTTGGAGGGGTCAGTATAACAGGTGTGAGGGAAGAGCATCAGCACAGGAGATCTCTGTGCTTTGCTACCAAATCTATACCGAAGCTCCTATCATGATAATCGTGCTTGATTTGGCATGAGCACAAGCGCTGACATTCTTGATGCGCTTACCATGGGAATAGAAGTTTTTTTTTTTTTTTTTTTTTTTTTTTTAAATGTTAAGGAACTCACACACCCCCACATAAGCCCTTTAGGGCTCGAACCCCAGACCTCTCCCAATTTAGGGAGGAATGGAAATACCACAAAGGCCATCATAGAAGATATGGGTTCATTATAGTTACAAATTCATCATGATTTCCTCAGAATTTTTGTCCCAGACCAGCTAAATTTATGCACATTCCTATTTCATAAGCCAAGTCTGCAGATACTTCCAAAGTCGCCTCAAAGTAACGCTCATAAAGGAGATGTATTAGAAGAAACCAGTGTCAAAGATGATCATTCTGTATCTCCAATTCATTATATGTTATAGGAACATAAATCACCAGAAATCCTTGCACGAACACAAACCAGACTCAAAATGGTGAAACCGCTGTCCATCTCTCACGATAAGATGCCTGGATGTAACTTTTGAGATCAACTTCAGAGCAGTGTGACAATCATCACAAGTTCGCAGGTTCTTTATTATCGTCAAAGTAGCACCTGCATCGGTACTAATGAGACCAAATGCAATAGCTAATCTCTCACTGTGAACCTTAAGCGCTTCAACCTTCTCTTCCTTTTCCAAAGTCTTGAGTCACCATATCCGTTTCTGCAATATATCCAGCTTCCATGAGCTTATTATTTAGCTCCTCTAGCTTAGCATATATGTCTACCAACTGATGGTGAGATCGGTCTCCTGCAATGAAGACATGGAAGGAGCCGTTGACCTCAATTTGGCTCCAACCAGGTTCTTTCACCAATCCTTGCTCATTTATTAAACTTCTGGAGAAAGCCGCCTCTTTCCACTTCCCCATGGATGTATAAAAATTAGACATTAACACGTAACTTCCAGTATTTCCAGGATTCGCATCCAACAACTTCTTAGCTGCAAACTCCCCTAGCTCTATGTTTCTATGCGTTCTGCATGCACTAAGAAATGGAGCCCAAACTCGAGGTTGTACTTTGACAGGCATCTCCTGGATGGTTTTCATAGCCAAGTCCAGACAACCAGCTCGGCCAAGAAGATCCACCATGCACACACAATGTTCTATACTGGGTACTATTCCAAATACCTTTTGCATGGTTTCAAAATGCTGGAGTCCATCTTCGACCAAGCCTGAGTGGTTGCAAGCCAATAATACACTTGTGTACATCATAGCATCCGGTTTAAGTGCTTCTTCAAGTTGCATCTTATGAAAGAGGCTGAGAGCCTCTTCTCCCATCCCATGAATGGCATAACCATTTATCATGGAACTCCAAATAGCCAAGTCCTTTCTCGGCACCCTTTCAAACACCTCTTTTGCCCTCTTTATGCTTCCACATTTGCAGAACATGTGTATTAATGAGGTCTGAATCCGCAAATCTGACTCTAACCCACTCCTCATAATGTGCTCTTCAATCTTTTCACCCATGCTCAATGACCCTAGATCAGCACAGGCTGATAGTACGGTAGCCAATGTAATTTCGTTCGGCCTAACATTTGTTTCCAATAATTTCCTGAACAGCTTTACTGCTTCATCAGGCTTACCAGAATGAGTATACACACTAATCATCGATGTCCACACAATCACACCTTTTTCGCGTATCAAATCAAATACCTTTCGAGCAGACACAAGGTCACCGCATTTTGCAAACATACTAACAAGCAAGTTGTCAATTGGGTCTTCACACTCGCATCCGCTTTTGATTATGACACAATAAACTGACAAAGCTAGCAACAGATTTCTCAATTGTACACAGCCCGAAACAAGGTTTAAGAATACAATATAATCCGGGCTTACACTTTCTTTCCTCATTTGGTTAAACATACCAAACACTTGGGTAACATCCCCAATGGTCGCATACCCACCAAGTATAGTTGTCCACGAAACGATTGATCTCTCACACATCAAACTAAAAATCTTACGAGCATCTTCAACTTGACCCAAATGAACATACATGCTCATAAGCGAATTCGACAATGGCAACTCATTGTGAAGTCCGAGTTTAATCGCATATGAGTGAATTGACAACCCTTGTCCAAGCGAGCAACACGGCACAACGCTCACAAACGTGGCCGAGCTCGGCTCCAACCCAAGAAACAGCATTTCTTTCAACAACCCAAATGCTTCATCGATCCGAAAATGCCGACAACACGAGGAAATCATTGAATTCCAAGACACCAAGCTTCTCAGAGGCATTTCGTCGAACACTTGGCGGGAAGAGACAAAATCGGAGCATTTCGAGTACATGTCAATGAGAGAGGTTTGCACGAAGACATCGCCATGAAAGCCCATTCGGAGGACATGGGTGTGGACTATTTGGGCTTCTCGTGCGAGGCAGAGTTTGGCGCAGGACTTGAGGAGCAAAGGGAAGGTGAAATTGGAGCCATGAACACCGGACTTGAGCATTGAAGAGTAGGTCTTGAGAGTGTCTGTGAAGAAGCCATCTTCCGTGGAGGCGCGAAGCATGAGGTTCCATTGATAGAGGCTTCTTCTCAGCTTCGCTTGCCCACATCTTTGCATTCCTTGCTTTTTCTCGCATTATCCAATATTAGTTTTTTTAATTGCAAGAAAATATTAAAAGATAATTATAATTACATTTATACCCCTACTAAATATGATTTATTACACTCGCATCCTCTGTCTTTTAATCAAATTATAATAGACGCTTGTGGGTTGTCCGTCATCACTCGTCTTCTTCGTCCGAATCGAAGTCACAGACACTCTCCGCAAGACCAGGTGAATTTTGTTGTTGCCTTTTGTTTTCAATTTTAATTCTATTATCATATTATTCTTATTATTAGTGTTTGTAATCCAATCTTGATTTTTTTTAGATGTTTTTGAGGTATATAAAAAATTTCTTATACCCGTTTCCATTTTTTTATTGGGTTTCTGAAATTTTTATGGAAGTTGGAATTTCTGATTCCTTTTCGGTGAATCTGGAATTTCTGAATTGTCCATTGTTGGTTCTATGCAAGAAAACAGCTGAAGAATATGATCGATTTTGGGTTGTGGAAATATTGTAAAGTCCTAAACTTGAAGTATTGGTGTTTAAAATTTTCAAATCCCACTTTTTTATTTTATCATTCTTTACATCACAAACACAGCGTTAGTGTTTTGCTTATGTTTACACCTTCAAGCATGACTTGTATCATCATGATTCATTATTGTAGTTGGTTCTTGGTTTTGTTGGGTATAGGGAAGTCTAAGGGCTTGTTTGGAATGTTCAAGAAATTTTACATCAACCCTTTTGTTCATTCTTTTATCCAGCTTATAAGTGCAAAAATTATAGAGAATGAAGCTAATGGGACCTTTATTGCAGCTGTTTCCATGCAAGTTCAAATGAAGTCATACATTTGGAATTAAGGGTCATTCTATTAGCCAAATGTTAAGAAACAAAATTGTGTTTTAGAGTGAACTTTTGTGTGTTTATTGTATAATGAACATTTTGATTGCATTGGACATATGAAAAGCTTTTGGGAGTTTCAAATCTCAATAAAATGTTTCTCTTTTTTTGAAACGGGTATATGTAAATTGGATTATTGTAGATCAGTACCTTTGGTCCGTCTCTCAACCTACACATGGTAGTGCGGTTAATCCCTTCGTGCCTGTACTCATCTCAACAACCCGGTCAAACAATCTGTCTTCCCAAGCAAATTGCAGTTAGAAAGTACAGGAGAGACCTGAAAAGGGGTTGCCTTAAAAGGCCTCAAATATTGCCTTGTGCTAATGAAGAGGCGCTTGGCTCGCGGGTGTTTGTGCTCTCGGACTTGCACACAGACTACTCCGAAAACATGACATGGGTGAAGGAGTTATCAACATTGAGACACAAAAAGGACGTTCTTCTTGTGGCAGGTGATGTAGCAGAGGCGTACAACAACTTTGTTCTGACCATGTCCCTTTTGAAGGATAGATTTGAACATGTTTTCTTTGTACCCGGAAATCATGATCTTTGGTGCCGGGAGAAAGATGATTGTGTAAGGAAAATTTTAGTCTTTGGCAATGCTTTTTTATGTTTTTCATATATATATATATATGTAATATGTAGATAAATAGACATCAAAATGACATGTTCAGACATCACTTAGTGTTAGGGTTGTGGAAGACCTGGATCTAAATCTGGCCATTTGTTGGACTAGTCTGGCTTGGATTGGTTCCACGAGGATAGCTGGCTAAAGTTTGACATACTCGATTACCTTTGCAAGCTTGGTTTTAGCTCAAATACTTGCTGTGCTTGTGCATGAGTTCTATTGTAACTGTTGATTACCCTTGACATAATGACATACATCTCAAAGTTAGGAGTCAATTCTCATACTTCTACGGTTGCCAAAACAGTGATAATTACATACTCGAAAAGCCTAGATAGTTGTTTCATAACTTTGGTCAATTCACGGGGGCCACTTTCAGATGCAATGGTAAAAGTTTGGGCAGCCAAGCATAATAATTGCAGGTTCTACTATAAGTATGCCAATTATCCAAACATGAAGGAGAAAATTAGAGTTATACAGTCCATCCTCTCATCACCCTGCATAGGCGAGGCCATTATCATGTGATGGAGCTTGCTCGCCTTATATTATTTTTCATCTTCATCTTCGTTCTTTTAAGATTTCTTCCCTCCCTAAAATGTTCCTTAACTTCCTTTTGTAGCTTCTTGAGTGAGAGGGTTATCGCAACTGCACTGCTGTTGCCAACCTCAAATGTTCATGAGCAAGTAGAGTAGAGGTCTCAATCTGCTCAGGCTTTCCTTTTCAACTGAGCAAGGTTGAGATATAAGCTGATTTTTTGCTACAATGGGATTTTAAATGAGCTGATCAACAGGCCTATCTTGAGTAGTTCATGTATAAGAAGTACCTCATTCCTTTACCAGTGAACCCCCACTTATTTACAAATCTTATATACCCCTCCCTCTAGCATAAGCAAGTCAGGACTGGGTGGATTTAGCTGATTTGAAGATTTATTCTCGGACCTAGCCATGAGCATAATCTATTTGGTATTGTACATAAATTAATCAGACCCCCTATCAGGCCAATCTGAGCTTCGTAAAGCCTGGGAAATTTCTGTATATACTTCTATTACATCAAGTTATAGATTGCTTTTCTACTTTTATTCGATTTACATTGTAATTTTTGTTTTATCCTTTCCTGTTTTCAGCTAGATTCTCTTGAAAAGCTAGATAGATTGCTTAATGCATGTAGAGGACTTGGAGTGCTAACTAATCCTGTGATTATAGATGGCTTGGGAATCATCCCTTTGTTCTCTTGGTACCATGAGGTGATTAAAGAAATGTATTTGCATTTTGAGCCTAATCTTTGCTGTTTTAAGTGAAGTACTGCATTTTCAAGGTATTTTCTCATAAATTTTTTTTTTTTCAGAGCTTTGATAGAGAAAAGGACATAACTGGCTTTAGCATTCCATCATTGGAGATGGTGATTCACTCTCTTTTCTCCTAGTAAGGATTTAAAAATCTTTGATTACCACGGCATCATTGTGATGTTTTCTGACTCATGTATTTTTGAAGTTGCAAACGTAATGAGTCGACTGAAATCAATCTCCAATTCATACTTTTACCTCCTCCTTAATGACTAAAACTTCTGCATTCTCTAAAGTGATATATTATATTCATGAGAATTTTTCTAGTTTTGTCAAAAATTGGAAGAGATCATGACTGGTTCGTTGTTAAGATGATTTAATCCTTCAAGCTACAGACTATTGTTGCTTCTTTGTGCAGGTATGTAAAGACTTCCATGCATGCAAATGGCCTGGAGAAATTTCAAACGGCAACACTTCCCTTGCGCTATACTTCGATGCAATGAATGACAGCAATCAAAATATCATCGAAGAAATTCAGCAGAGCTGCACCCAAATAATTTCTTTCTCTCACTTTCTTCCTAGGTCAGTCAACTACTTGTCTGAATTCGAACATTTAGTTGTCTCTTCCTCAATTAAACTTGCTTTTCGTTGAAACGTAGTATATCTAGAGAGGTGCCACTAAAAAGACCCAGATCTTTTAGTTGTTGAATAATTAGGGTTGATGATGCATCTTAGACTAATCTAAAACTTGGATTCAAACTAAGCAGAGAAGAGATGTGGAAAACAATAATCGCATACAGCATACAGAGCTATCTTGGAAGAGTGGGTGAGGAGAGGCCCGGTCATGGTGACTATTTAATATTATTACTTCTTCATGCATCTCTCTCTAAATTCTCAGATACTTGAGCTGGGCGGAGGTAAAAAAATTGTTCTATGAGATCTTACCAATTGATTATGAACTAGAATTCATCAGAATTGTTAGTTATCGTTTAATACTTTGTATTTGATCTGAAACTAAATAATGGTTGTCAAATCTTGTTGAAACTTCATTATGAGTGATTCTTTAAATTCTTTGTCGAACTTAAGTGCACATCACTTGTATCTGTATCAATGTGCGGAGATCGTAGAATGACTAATGAGTTTTTGCCAAGCTAAGTAGGTTTACAGTTGTTCATATACCATGTTATGCAGGCAAGAGCTATGTCCGGAGAAGAGGATGCTTTTCTATCCTAAACTTCCCAAAATTATTGGCTCTGATTGTCTCGAGACTCGAATAAGATCCATACACGGTGTTGAAGGGGGTGCATCCATGTGTCACGTATTTGGTCATACCCATTTTTGCTGGGATGCTGTACTGGACGGTATCAGGTACTGTCTACCTCCTTGGTACACTTGCAATGTTTTTCTTCAAACAATTTAATGTAAGTACTCTTTTAGGTTAGCCAGTTACCAGTGGCAATAGCAATGACTGCTGTGCAGCTCTATCTGGGTTTATGATCTTACAACTGGGGATTTCCGTTTGTTTGAAGCATAAAAAACCAATCAAAATGATGGGATGCGAGCTTAGCAGAATTAAGAAATTACAGTAGGCATAAAATCAAATGCTGACAAAATCCTAATCTTCTAACAAAATCAAATTCTAAAGCTGAGTTGAGTGAGATGCAATCTCTGATCTCTAAGATAACTGCTAGATCGAAGTTGGGGATGTTGTGTTTCACCCTCGTTCTAGACTTCTTGGAACTTTTTGCTGTCAACATTCGTTTTCTCTTCTTGAAACAGACACATGAATTACTTTCCCCGCTAAAAACAAGTGGATCATAGAAGTCCTTTAGGGGCATTGTGGGATTTTTTGAACGTTTTATTTTTTCGTGTGTGCGCTTGTGTGTATAGGTCATCTTTGACAGTCAACGGATATATGTTCCGACAGTCATTAGCCAGAGAGAGCAATAAGCACAAACACTTTCCATTTGTTAGGAGGTACCAAAAAGGTAAAGATGATCGTGTTGCCCGGAAATTTGGTTAGCAATCTTCTATCTTGAGATTTATACTTCACCTCAAGGTCAAGTCGAAACTTCAAGAGTCACCTGCTTTCTAGAGTAGAAATTCTACTAGATTACATCTTACAATTGAATTTAGTAGTATCCTAAGATTTAGAAGATTCTGCTTTATCATCGTTAGCACTGCATTCCGTAGTAGTTAGTATAGATTGCTGATAATTATTTCTGAAATTACCTAGGCGACTAAGAAAATAGCCTAGAGGGAGGTGAATAGGTTTTTTATCGATTTTATGATCAATTAAAATTATTTAGCGGAAATTCAATTTAATCAGTCACGAAACCCTAATTCTCTGATAAGATTAATCAAGCAATGATGAATATAAGTGCAGAAAATAAATCATGAGACGACACAGAAATTTTTACGTAAAAAAACCTTGAAAACATTCCAAGGAAAAAATTACGGTTACACTTGGGTATCGATACACTATGAATCAGAGAATTTGTACAAAGGACTTACAACCGTTGTGATTTGCCATTCTTCATTTGACGTCTGAAAGTCTAGATCCACTCGCGCTCCATGAAATTCTCGCTCCGATCTTCGTACTCTGACGGCTTCGCTTCTCAACAGATCAATTTTCCACGAACTTGCTCACTTTGATCTCCGTACACAGACGGCTTCGCTTCTCAACGGATCGATGCAATCACGTTGCACAAGGTGGTGTGATGGTTTTACAGCAACTGGATTATTCAATTATGCATAAAGATGTCAAACATTGAAGTACAATTGAATATCCTTAAAAAATTAAAGAAACCCTTGATATAGAATGATCAAACAATCTCTTTTTCTCTCCTTATGTAGACGGATCTAATCTATGAAAGTATCGCAGAAATCTCACAAAAGCCACCCCAAAAATTTGTAGAGACTCCTCTTATTTATATAGAGAGGAATCCTACTTTGAGTAAACTTGTATCCTTTGTGGACAAGAATTCATTCCTTGTGTAATCTTCTTGTAATTTGGAGTGAATCTGCTCAATTTTGGTATAAATATCATTTATACATGTGCTAAGATACGTTGGAGTGTAACTCAAGTTGATAAAAGTTTAAACGGATCAGAACTTGAATTTGCCAAAACTCCACGTAACTCCCTACGCGTGGCCCCTACGCTTAAGCATAGGGCTAATTTCCTTATGCGTAGCTCAAGCGTAGTTTTGATGATTCTAGTCACTTTTAGTTACCATATGCGTAGCTCTAGGGAAATTCATGGAAATCACTTTTTCTAATTATTGCTCTGTTAGAACCCTCTCGACTTCGTTGGTATGTTTTTCAAAGTTTCGGTTCCGAAAAATGTCGTTTTTGCCCTCCAGAAGATATTTTTTGCTCAAACTTGCTTCTTTTTCATTTCTCTAAACTTGATTTAAATTTGACGAAGCTTGTTCATGTCTTTGCTTGACCACTTTAACTTTCCTAAACCTACCCGACATTATAAGTCACTCAACATGGTTATTGTCGAGAACATGCCAACAACGAACAATCCTACAAATGTTCTTACAATTTCGAAACAAACAAGATACACAACCAAAATTTGATGCAAATGGTTACTCAAAATGAACGACTGTACAGTACTACTAATCATTGGATTGTAGATGTATCTTATAATACTAGCATACGGTTTCTTACATAACTAATATGTATACATATGCTAAGAGGGATCACTAAACATTTGCAAAACTACAATTGCAGATATGTGCAGGCCCCGTTGGCTTATCCTAGAGAACGCAAGAGGAGAATGAATGGAGGTGAAGATTGGCTGCCCTTTTGCATCTATTCTGATGGCAAATTTGCAGAAAAACTCGCTCCTTGTTTCTGGTCTGATTATTACTCTGCAAACCCCCGAACACCTCACATTACTCAGCTTGCGCCTTGGGTTGCTAGATTTTATGGCCAACCTTCATAAAAGGCGCGCCGTTTAGACCTGTAAACGGGTCGGATTCGGATCGGATCGGTCCTGATCCGATAAGCTCATATCCGATTCGATCCGATAATCCGATGGATTTTCACTTAATTGATCCAAATCCGATTTTTTTCATTTTCGGATATTCGATCCGATTAGGTAAAAAAAATTACAAAAATTATTTTATTTTTATGTTGTTTTTTAAGAATATTAAACACTAAATTATGTATTTTACAATCAATGCTTATAATACATGACTATAAAAACATAAAAATGAAAAAGCAAAAAAAAAAAAGATGAAATATAATTAAGTGTACTATTTAATATTTATATATTAATAACACAATATATATGTGTATATAAAATTAATCAGATCGGATTAGCATAAATTCAAATTCAATTTGTTAAGAAATTGGATTATCGGATTCGGATCCTAATCGGGTTATCGGATTTTATTTTCAATCCATATCCGGCTAATTGGATCGGATTCGGATCAAAATCCGATCCATTAACAGGTCTAGCGCAGTTATTCACCACCACACCCTTTGATCCTTGAACCTTCCCCATATTGCCTGTTGGTTAAGTTCTTTGGAAATGTTTGTAACACATGTTGTGCCATTAGGATTTTAAGTAAATATGTATCATGAACAATCATTCTCTGGCCAAAGTGTTATTCAGTTTCATTGTCTATTTATCAGCTTTCATCTTTGTCAATTGCCTTGAATTTTCTTTACAAATATGGCTTGGAACTGATGTCTCAAGTGAGCTATAAACACGGCATCAACTTGAAAATCTGATGTAATTTTTTGAATTTGAAACAAGTTTATGCACATATTATGTAAATTATTAGTATAAATTTTCAACAATTTTTGTGCTTGTGCTTCCAAGGTGGTTCCTGCGATTGCTAAAATAAATCGAGGTTCTAGGCAAGAGGGTAAATATGAGGCCCCCATAAAAAAATACTATAACAAAATAACAAAAAAATTTATTTAAAAACATAAAATATACCAAGGTCCAAAGCAAATGTATTATATCCGTTTGTTTTTCTCTTCCTCCCAATAACAGAAACTTCTGAAATTTGGGGCCGACTTCGATAAATATGTATTGTTCCCTAAAATTAAATTAGTTTTGGTGTCTAATTTTATTAAATGTTTGTTTGGTAGAAGGAGTTAGTGTCAAATATATGGTTTTGGGCTGAAATTCGTGGCTCAATCCATGTTTGGTAATCTTAGTGTTGGTGCAACAGTGTCAAACAATTGGTACCAAATGCCCCATTTTTCACTCCATCTCAATAGATGGTTTTGTGTGGTTTGTTTTTGTTTTCTCACACTAAAATCATTCTTTAATTCAAACCTATTCAATTTGGTGTACAATTGTTTAACCCAAACCAATTCATTTATAATATTATATATATATTCGAAAAATAAAATATTTCAAAAAAATCAAACGAAAAAATATATTTCGTAAAAAATAAAATATTTCAGGAAAACAAATATTTCTGGAAAAAAATATATATAATAAAAATACATTTATTATTTTTAAAAAATATACAAATTATATGTATTTTTACTGAAATCTTTTATTTTTTCAAAATATTTTATTTTTTAAAAAATATCTTATATAAAATATTTTATCTATAAATATTTTGAAAAAATTAAATATTTATATATTTTATTTTTTAAAACATATATATTTACAAAATGTTATTTTAAATAAATAAAATGTCAAACTATTCCAAATTACCAAATATAATTGATTTCAGAATTTCAGCTCATATACCAACTCTACCAAACATGGTTTGATTTTTCAGCTTTATTTTTTCTCACACCAAAACCATCTGCATCAAATATGATTTAAGTTCAGAATAAAATCATACCAAACCCAACCCAACCCAAATCAAAACCGAAAACCGACATCGTACTGTACCGGTTGCCAAATATGCACAAAGTTTATGTTATTGGGTCGGATTCTGAATTTAAAATTATGTTTGTGAATTAAGTATTTATTTTTTGTTGGATCATAACTAATTATTTAATTTTGAGCCTATTATTACTAAAATATATATATTTTTTGAGGTCCCTCCCAAGACGCCCACGGCGGCCTGCCTTAGGTGAGGCCCGGGCCCTGCTCACATCATACTTCAACTGATATAAAAGAAAATTGAACACAAAATAGATACATTCGCCAGAAAGCAACATGGTTGTCAAATAACAATACTACATAGACTGTCCACAAAAGGCAACATTATTGATATTGTCCTTATTGTTCCATATTTAACTTCAACATAAAAACACAGATCACACACACAAAAGAAACAACACTAAACCAAACACTAACAGCACATACAGACTAATTACCGGGAAAAAAACAGTACATAAAGACTCTGATTCACAAAATGACCCGACCCGGACCGACTAGTAGTCCTCTGGAGCCAAGGGCTGGTGATGGGTATGGTGAGGGACCTCAGGCTGGATGACCCCAAACTCATATATGACCCCAGCCAGTGCTGCTCCAACCATAGGACCCACCCAGTAGATCCAATGGTTCTTCCACCTCCAACCAACCAGAGCTGGACCGAACGCTCTTGCCGGGTTCATGGATGCTCCTTCGAAAGGCCCGCCCACCAGGATGTTCGCCCCGACGATGAACGCAATAGCTAGAGGTGAAACGGTCCCCAAGCTTCCCCTTCTTGGATCAATTGCAGTTGCATACACCACGTACACTAGCCCGAAAGTCATCACTATCTCCATTAGCAGTGCACTCCCCACGCCCACGCCAGAAGCCAACGCGAACCCGGCAGGTCTCTGAAATCATATGCATACATAGAGATATACATAGATGTGTGCATGATCATATACCATAACCAAGTCACTATAAACCCACATCATAAATTCAAATGGGTATAAAATCTACTTTGAAATTATAATAAAAATGGAGCTGTACTTGCTCTACAACTACAAAGTTGAAAGTAAATTGAGTTATTTTTATTTACACTCCTGAGGTTTATTTTTACTTCAATTATACCTTCTCAGATTTGCAAATCTTCAATCACACCCCTCCCTCATGGTGTGAAATGTCTAAAATACTCTTATAACAAGCATCCCTTAAATCAATTTAATCTCTAAACCAAACACCCTCTTGAATCAATTTAACACTCAAACCAAACACCCCAACTCCAACCCCAACCACCACCACCACCATCCGCCACCACTACCACCACTACCATCATCCGCCGCCACCATGAGCAACCCTTAAATCAATTTACTACCACCGCCATTTTTAAAATTGGTCGAAAACGGGTCGAAAATTAGGGGGGGTGTATATATATATATATATATATATATGTGTGTGTGTGTGTGAGAGAGAGAGAGAGAGAAAGAGGAATTTATTTATTTGTAAAAATTAGTTTTCAAAAAATTAAATGTGTTTGTAAGAATTAAATATTTGGGTTTGGGGTTTTAGGATTTAATTTTTATTCACAAAATAAAAAAAAATTAGTTTCCAAAAAAATTAAATATTTGTTTGTGAATATTTGGGGTTGGTGTTGGGGGTTTTGAATTTTATATGGTTTTTTTTAATTTTATATTTATTTTTGAATTTAATAAAAAAATGAAATTTAATATATATATATTTTTGAATTTTATATTTATTTTCGAAATTTAATATATATTATTTGAATTTTATATGGGTTTTTTTAATTTTATATATTTGTCTTGAATTTAATATGTTTTTTTTTAAAAAAAAATCTTTCTAAATTTATATATTTTTATATTTTATATTTATTTTTGAATTTATAATAATTTTCAAATTTTAATATATATTTTTTCGAATTTTATATATATTTTAAAATTTTAATACAAATTAAATTATTAGAGGGGTCAAATTGATAAAATTACATATCCTTGTTTTCAAACAGTTCTAGGATTTACACTTAGGGTAATTTAGGTATTTATAAAAAATATTAGGATGATGTCATCATTAAGGGAGTGTAAGTGATGAGAATATCAAACCTGAGAAGATGTGATTGAAATTAAAACAAATCTTATGAGATATAAATGAAATTAATCCAAGTAAATTTTGAGGGAGAAATGAAATTAATAGAAATTCTCAAACTTGAAAATAGTCTTAGAAGAAACTTGAAATACGCGTGTTAAACCATGAATTCTCGCAATACTTAATTTTGAACATTTTCGTGACATTTTTTATTCATTTTCTTTTATTCATCTTAAACAAACTCACACCGAGTACAAGTATACTCCTAGGGCCACCACTAGAAAATCACTAGCATATTGATGATTTTTTATACTCCCCTGTTTTATATTAGTTATCCATTTCATATTAGTTATCCATTTTTTTTAATTTTATTAATCACTTTTAAATTTTAATACAATATAATTTTATGCGTTCACATTATCCGAATCAGTAACGTATCTTACAGTTCTAGAGATTTATATGAGGTGTCAGACCTAGAGATTTATGTAAAGGGCAGAATTATAATATCAAAATTTCAGTGGAAGTCTTGGGGGTGTTCATAAAAAATTCAGTAGGGGCATAATTGGAAATATATAAAATGATGGGGGTTTTGTATAAATACCATGCCCTCAGTAGTGAGCCTGAGCAAGAGAGCGGCAACAACAGCACCCAAGAGCTGAGCAACCCAATAGAAAAAAGCGCGCACAACTGAGATCCTCCCTCCCACAAGCGCGCCAAAGGTCACCGCAGGGTTCACGTGCCCTCCAGAAATGTTCATACTCGCAGCCACCACCGCAAAAAGTGACAAAGCGTGTGCGAGGGCCACCGCCACCAGCCCCGATGCCACCAAAGCCGTCTCGCGGTATATCGGATCGTGCCTGTACATCTTGTCTACACACATATATAAATATATATGAAAGATCATTATATAGTCCGATATAATCACAAGTTTAACATGCAAACAAAGGTGTTAACCTTTTTTCAATAATTATTCAATTCCATATGGTACACAATCACGAAATAAATTCCCTATAGAAAAAATTTATTTATGCAAAAAAAATAAAAATTTGATAGATATCATGCATGCATGTGTGTGACGGAACATGAAATGAAGAGTAGCGTACCGATAGCGAGGACGGAGCCTTCGCCGGCATAGACGAAGATGAGGGTGGAGAGGAACTCCAAGAAAGCGGCTCTGATGGAGTCCGGGTGGGTGGCGTCTTCCGGCCTCCCGAACGCATATCTTCTCGGCGGCATGATTATCTCTGATCTTTCTTCGTAGATATATGTGGTTTCTATTTTGTAAATATTTTCTGTAATAAATCTCCTCGCTTTTGATATGGATTCACAAACTTCTAACACATATATGACAACAATGAGCCAACTTTTTCTCTCTTCACTTCGATGCTATATATGTATATGTGTGTGTATATATTTCTAGTAGTTATCAGAAATAGATGAGAAAGGAAGTAGATGGTGAGATGGGGGCTTTGAGGTTTGAGGGATTAAGAGGAGTTATAAGAGAAAAATATGACAAATATATTTTGGAGTTATATGGGGACACTTGGGCGATGAGTTGCATGAAGAGTGACACGTAGAAATATGTGTTGGCATGCAGTCGAATACAACACCGTTTCTTTTCTTATTGTCTAAGCATTACCACCATCTCACATTATTATCCATTTATCTGCCTGTTTGGCTACAGGAGTAACTTTATCCTATGTGCGGATGGAACTCACAATTTAATTACCTTGGTTAGGATTTGCTTTTACCATACATTTAATAGGCCCAAGAGCCAAAGACTATCATACTTTGTCCCACAATAGTTGTTCAATTTTAATTTTTTAATATTTTATTAATTTTAGTTGACTAGTGTGCAATTTTCAATTTTGTTATTAATGATATAGTATTATGGTAGGTTTGATATTTGTTTAAAATTAGTGAAAGAAGAGTAGTTGAGAAAAGTAGAAGATTAAATTACATTGAAATTTGAACTGAACAAACATTTTGGGATAAGTAAAGGACAACTAATATGGGACAGAGGTGATATATTGACTAACAATTGTTAACTCTATATACCCATGTGTCATGCATGAGTATAATATATTTATAAGTAAATTGCTTAAAACTCCCATCAAGTTTATTATCTTTCCCTACTCCCTCAACTAATTATACCCCCTTCAACTTTCATTTTCTTGCACCATGGACTTGCTCTCAAATTTTTTTACCATTTTACCCTCCAAACTTTTTGTATTTCCATCTTACCTTTAATCATATCTTTACTATTATATTTCTTAATTCTTTAAATTACAAAAATATTATTTCTTTTAGTTAGAATATTAATTATGCCATTTACTTTTAATGTATTAGACTAAATATACTCTCAAATGTTATTTTATTTTTATAAGTTCTAATTATTTTATTTGTAAATCAATTAACTTGGTATTAAATTTTAGTTTGATTTAAATCATAAAACTCAATCCTAATTAATATATTCATAAATAAATCACAATTTATGAAAACAATATATATATTTTGAACAAAATATATATATTTCGGAATATATATATATATATATATTGGAAAATGATATATATTTCGGAATATATATATAATTCGTCAAAAATATATATTTTCCGAATTCTTTTAAAAAAATATGATTTTTTTCCTAAAAATAATTTTTTTGGGAAAAATATATATTATGTTCCAAAATATGATTTTTTCCGAAAAATAAATTTTATTGATAAAAATATATATTATTTTCCAAAATATGATTTTTTTCCGAAAAAATAATGTTTTTGAGAAAAATATATATTATGTTCCAAAATATGATCTTGAGTCATAATACCTAAACTACCATCAATAGTATAGGAGGGTTTAGTGAAATCAAAAATATGTATCTTTTGGAATATATATATATATATATATATATATATATATATTGGAAAATGATATATATTTCGAAATATATATATATATGATTCATCAAAAGTATATATTTTTCGAATTGTTTTAAAAAATATGAATTTTTTATGAAAAATATACATTATTTTCTAAAATATAAAAAAAATATATTTTGGAAAAAAATTATATTATTTTCGAAAAAAATCATATTTTGGAAAATAATATATATTTTTATCAAAAAAATTATTTTTCGGAAAAATCATATTTTGGAACATAATATATATTTTCCCCAAAAAAATTATTTTTTGGAAAAAATTCATATTTTTTTAAAACAATTCGAAAAATATATATTTTTGATGAATTATATATATATATTACAAAATATATATCATTTTCCAATAAAACTTAATTTGATTTAAATCATAAAACTCATTATCCTAATTAAATTTTTTTTTTGCCAAATGAAACTTTCTTTTCATAAAAATATATTCATAAATTGTGATTTATTTATGAATATATTAATTAGGATTGAGTTTTATGATTTAAATCAAACTAAAATTTAATAACAAGTTAATTGATTTACAAATAAAATAATTAAAACTTTCAAAAAAAAAATTAACATTTGAGAGTATATTTAGTCTAATACATTAAAGGTAAATGGCATAATTAATATTCTAACTAAAAGAAATAATATTAGTAAGGATATGATTAAAGGTAAGGTGGAAATACAAAAAGGTTGGAGGGTAAAAGGGTAAAAAAAATTGAGGGCAAGCCCATGGTGCAATATTTTATGAAACTTTAGGGGGTTCTAAGCTCATTTCATAGTTTAGGGAGTATAATAGGGAAAGAGAATAAACTTGAGGGGGGTTTTAAGCAATTTACCCTATATTTATATATCTGTTTAGCCCTGGTGTAAAGGCATCGTCTCATTGCCACTTCCTGAATATAAGTATTCATCTCACATTCAATGGATCCAAGTCCAACAATAATATATATGAAATAAAATTCAAAGTTTGGTCATTTTTTCCACGCATCTTTCAAATAAAATTCAATTTGCTATCACATATTACTACATTTCGTTATCTCCGAATAGCAAATGAGACCAAAGCTATACACAATGAAGACCATGTCATTGGAACAATGTTGATCATTGCCTATTCGACCAAGTTTTCACTTTAAAATATAATTCAACTCCTAATGACACAGCAAGAGGTATACCATATAATCCGTAATAATATAGATAATTCTACAAAATATCGATCAAAAATGTTTTGTATCACTTGGATTTTTACAACAAAAAATTCACACCACTACTTGGCAGCTGCAACATAACAAAATTAGCAAAATATATGAACTGCACCAGTACATTCCCTCAATATTTTCCTCTTAGTCTTCTTCACTATCGGAACTGCCGTATGCTACTAGTAAGTTTTTAACAGGGTTTTCAGCTTTGGTTTCATCTTCTGGTTTGCTTGATCTTGTTCGAAGAATTTCGTTCCGCTTCTCCTGATTAAGCCCAGATTTATGATTTGTTAGAGCACTTCCAGTAGAGACCGGCGTGGACTGATTCCCAGGAGGACTAGATACTCTCTGCTTCTTGGGTTTGACTTCCACCACCTTTTTCAATAAATCTTGTTGCCTACGAGTCAGTAAAATCCAATAAGAGCGGATTTTTTAAAAGGTATATGTAATGAAGGTATATGTAATGTATTGCGTATGGAGAGAGACGGATACCTAATCCCACTCTTCGGCTTTGGTTCAACGCGAAGAGGCAGGGGAACTAATACAGGCAATGAATCAGCTCTGTTTGCGGCTTTGTGTCATATAATTAAGGAAAATGTAACGAGACAGAAGAAAGAACAATTGCATCATCATAGAAAAGAATCATCCACCTTGCAGCAAAAGCAACAGCAAAACAAAAAAATTAGTCGAAAACAATTGCATCATACAAAGGAGTCAGCCATACTCTTAAGGGACGTATGGCTTTGAAAGGCAATGGGTAGAAGATGCCCTAGCTGGCTGGCTAACTTGCTCGGTGATGCTAATCAACAACTGGATTATTGAGAATGTATTGTACAGCCATGTGCTTTCCATATAAAAACAAATCAATCCTCCTCTATGGACTATGGCTGGCAACA
This sequence comes from Cornus suecica, assembly GCA_963922005.1. NCBI lineage: Eukaryota > Viridiplantae > Streptophyta > Magnoliopsida > Cornales > Cornaceae > Cornus > Cornus suecica. Next base: position 7,791,424 of record OY998242.1, on the reverse strand, counting down.
AGTAGAAGATGCCCAAGCTGAGAGGCTATCAACAACTGGGCTATCAAGATCAAAATTAAATAACAATGCAATTTCGGCAGCACTGAACTCAGAAAAACCATCATGGAAATAAAAAGGGGGAAAACAAAACAAAACAAAGACTGTCCAATTCAGCATTTATTTTCCTAGATATTCAGCAATTATTCACATTCAATTCACTTCACAATCGTATAATTGAATGCGCAGAGAAAAGGATATTTTAAATGCAGCAAACGCCCGTTTCTCAGTACGGCGTAGAAGGCGTTCTGCATCCTCCTCAGCTTCCATTTGCTCTTTGAGATAAAGCAGATCGTCGCTGTCCAAGGCTGCATATTTTAATTTGTTCAAAGTTTAAGAACTATTGGTAGATGTAACACACGATAAAAATAAAATAGATGACTGAAAAGAGGAATGGGTGCAAATTTATACCGCCTCGTCCATGCAGGTAGCCTCCACGTTCTCCAGCAACCTCTTGCATCTGTGGGCATCAGCACCCCATAAAAGTCAAGATCCCTGCCGGGGAATGTTATAAGAATACTGTCCGAAATATTCACACAAAAAAACGAAGAGAAGAAGGGTAAGCTAGGCCAAACCACACAACTTCATCGTCTAATGTAGCAAGCATCAAGAATTTACCCCTTTATCTCTTACCGCACTAATACTAGTGGAACAGCAGCGAGTAGTTAGCAAGGGGGTAACAAGAAAAACCTGGAACTTCATCCAAAAGAATGAAGACGACTATTTTTTTTTTACTTTTTGGTTATAAAAAGAAAAGAAAAAGATTAAGCTCATGACGAAGTTTAGTTAAGCCCACTAAGTTTGATTCTGAAATTTTCAGTTTAGCTCAGCATTGGCAGCGTTTATTAATAAATAAGATGTGGTGTTTCTTATCTTCTTCATTTTCTTTTCTTACTCATTTTATTTTCTCCGTTGGGAGAGGGGGAGGAAAAAAGGTTGCCCTTGCTAGGCCCCGATCCCTCTTTTATTCTTCCAGTCACAAAACGCTCATTGCTATACTGAATATGTAACTACTTCAATCAGTAAAGCACAAAAAAGGGTAATGAAGATGCGGATGCTCTAACAAAAACAGAAGAACAATTCATGAGAAATGCTACACCAGCAAACATTCATAATCCAATGATTCAACTTTATTTTTTTACCAAAAAGAAGAAAAAAGACAAACTTTCTTTCTCATAACAGATTTAAGTTTTAGCCATGATACACCAAAAAAAAAAAATCGGACCTTCCATTATTAACTATATCATTTGCAATTGACGTTGAATAAGCAGATGTGTGTTTTGGGTTGCTCTTCTGTTCAAAAATTCTTTCAACTAGATGGAATCCATTTCACAGGAAAATAACAGAATGGCTTGTAATATGATCCTAACTTGGAAAGAAAAGTAGAATCCTGTCTAGAAACGATTTTGGTACCAGTCCATAATGATCAAAGTAGAATCGCAAGCCTATATAATGTAATGAAGCAACCTATCCTACCCTCTTAAGGAATCCCACCCGGTTGACTTAACCATATGTGAGATTTCAATATTGCTAATACAAGGTACTATCTGAACCTAACATGTTAAGTCTAGTTGTTGTGTACTATTACTTTCTTCTTCTATGACAGAAGGCATATTTATCACAGTAATAAACTTTATTAGCAAACAAACTACAATGAAGGCAGCATCCTTTTCGGTATCACTATTATAGAAGGTTTATTCAAAATCATGTGTCATTCTATATAGAATAAAGCTGAATCAACATAACTAAAATGTGATATCACCAAGAGTCCAAGACAGGATACCCTATATCCAGCAACTCCAGTAACTCTTGAATATTCTTTGTTCTATATATTCGTTAGCAAATAGGGTGAGATCTCTGACCACAACAGAGTAAGTAAAATCAAGATATTGGGGCAGCAAATTTCACATCCACAACTTCCATCCATAACTACTTCTGTCACTTATACTTTTTCGTCTTTTATATTCCCATTGCCACACTCAACAACCACGTGAATTCCTTTGTAACAATATGCAAACTTTTGAATAGTATGGTTTCGGGATAATATAGCCTTAAGAGCAGGCAGGTCGTGGTCCATCAGTGTTGGATGTGCAAGAATGATGAAGAAACTGTTGATCACCTTCTTCTGCATTGTATTGTGACCCATGATTGCTAGAATTTGCTTTTGGGTTGGTTTGGAGGTGCGTAGGTTAAACCCAGGTCTTCCAGAGGCTTAAGAGAGGTTGTCGAGTTGCGGCCCAAGTCCGTGCCATTGTGCATCTGGCAACTTCTAGGGCTTCAAACAAATAAAAAGACCACTCAAAGGAATGTAGACTCTACTTGAGACATTGAAGTTCCCCATTATTAGCACTTGTTGAAGGTTTAAATATGAAAGTTACATCATCTCTAACAACTTAAGCTTTTAGAGTAGTTGGTTGTTAACATGGTATCAGAGCAGGAAGTCATGTGTTCAAATCTCACCGTCACCCATATTTGAAAAAAAGTTGTTTCACGTGTTGACCAAAAAATAGACCACACGTGAGTAAGGCTGCAAACGAACCAAGCACTCGACAAGTAGCTCGAACTCGGCTCAGCTCAATAAAAACTATGCTCGCATTTGTTTATTTAATAAATGAACCAAACTCAAGCCATTTTTTCAACTTCGTTTCATAAATAAACCAAACTCAAACAACTACGAGCTCAGCTCGAAAATATTCACGAACAAATCTCGTGAACATTTTCATGATCATGCTCATGAACAAGACTCGTTAAGAACTTCCCAACTTATATATATATATATATAATAAATTATTATATAATGTATTATATAATACATAATTCTTACATATCTAAAGACAAATTATTTTATAAGTGAGTCCCATATTGGATTAAGCTCAATTGTGCTTTAAGTATTAGTAAACTCTATTTCATTTCTTATCCTTTAGAATTCATAGTGTGTGTATATATATATATGAACAATGAATTTACATTATAACTAAATCTAAACTATATTATATAAACAAATTAAAAGACTTTTGTAAGAAAGCTCTCAAGCATGAAAATGGGTAAAGAATGTTAAAACTAAGAGATGGAAACTTTTTTTAGCATTCTCGTGTATTTTTAGGCTTTAAATTACACTTCCATTCATAACTAGAGATGAGAACTTGAACTTTATCCCACATTGATAGTTTAGGAATAAGAGTTGTATGGGTAAACTTATAAATAGAGTTTTCTTTTGGCATTTGAAAAGTGTGAGTTATATTGTTCTCATTAAACAACTTGTGTGGTTACTTTAATAATTTGTCTCACATTACTTGTTTAGTAAAAGTTAGGGATGTGTTATGCCTATAAATATATTATTTCCTTTAGAATGAGTGAAAGTGTTTGGGTACTTTCTATAAATTAGTGTCAAGTATTAATGGCATGAATTATAATTAAATTAGTCAAAAAAAATTAATAAGTCACTTTTATAGTGGCTTGTCGAGCCAAGAGTCATACGGCTTGTTGAGTGGCTTGTCGAGCCGAGCTCAAGCTCCGTTTTTCATATTTTTATTGAGTTCGAGCCGAGCTCGAGCTCTCCTCAGAATGAGCCGAGCCGGGCCCGAACACTTCAAAGCTCAGCTTGGCTCGACTCATTTGCAGCCCTACACGTGAGGGGGTGTTGAAGGTTTAAATATTAAAGTTACACCCTCTCTAATTAAGCTTTTTAGAGTACTTGGTTGTTTACAACACTCTTTACTGTTGATCCTAAAAAACAATATTCAGATTTTATTGGATCCTTCACAGTTTAGAGGCCCTATTTGAGCTAGTGTAGTTGTTTTTGGGATGTGTTCCACTTTGAAGACTTTATTCTGTGCTTATTACTTGCCAGAAAGGAAAAGAAAAAAAAACATAACCAAAATGCATATATCCAAAAGCTAGTGGAAACAATAATGAAATCTTTGAACATCAAATTGCAACTGCTAAATGCCAATAATACATAAACAAAAGCCAACCCATGTAAATAAAAAGAGGAATAAAAAATAAAACTGGAGAAGCGGTCCGCTAACCTTGGCTACCATGCGTTGGAAAGTGATGTCTTCATCGTCTATTCTATCCTTCCCTTTCCCAAATTTTTTATCTACAATTGTAAGCGATTTTAATTAAAAACTCACCACAAATCATCAATGTAAGGACCATAGCAACAAATATAATAAAATAAACAACACCAATAACGTGCATATGTGTGCGTATATATATATATATATATGTATATACAGATACACATACCTTTGGGATCGGAGAGATTGGTGTATTCTCGAACTTCTTTTCCTGCCATGCGATTGTTGCCGTGGTAAATAACCGAAGAACGGCTCTACCTCTCTGCAATCTCGCGCCAAAATTTTCAAAAACAAACTAAATACAGATAGATCAAACTTAGGGTTCAATTGATTGAGGGATTGGTAATGTGATAATGACAGGTGATGTTCTTCGAAAATAAACCCTAACCGCCTTTCTAGGGCAGAAGCCGAAGAAGAAACGACGACGACGACGACGAGAAAGAAAACGAAATTAGGGTTCCAGTAGACTGCGATTCCATCTCTCTATTCTCTCTCTCTGATTGGGAACGAAGAGATTGTGTATATAGCATCTGTATGTATGCACATACACAAACACAAACACTTTTGAAGACACAGACAATATTAGACTAGGGCCGGGTCATTCTGGCCCGGATTATAATGGGTTCTTCAGAAGTTAATAATTGATGGGCTTAGTCGGCCCATTTTGAAAAAAAAGTGAAACTCGGTGGGTTGACCCGGTGTTTGAGCCCAACAATTGATGGGCTGATGTTTAATTGAAAAATCAAGTTAAACTTAAATTACTCCCAACACCCAACATCCAAAAAGTCTTCAAAAAATAAAGGGTTAATTACAGTTATACCCCTCTAGATATGTTAAATAACAAGTAGACCCCTCTTGTTTGGTAAATTACAATCAAACCCCTCAAGTTGGTATGAGGTGTGAAATGACTCGATTACCCATGCCTATATTTCATTTAAAAAATTAAAAAAATAAGAATTTAGTGAATTACGTTTTTAACCCTCAATTTGTTTTAACCTAATAATTTTTAGGTGTTAAATGACGTTAATGGAGATGGTGGCCCCATAAAAGTCGGGGTGGGTGATTGGAGTATCGTTTGAAATTGAAGGGGAAATTTGAAAGGGCAAATATTGTTCTGACTTTTGAATTCCTAGGTGTTGATGACGTGAATCAAATAGTAAACCAAATATTGATTCGAACAATGGAGGAAGACCAAAATCCACACAAAACCAAACCTTATCCCAATTCAAACCCTAACAACACCATGAAGAAGAAAAAAAAGCAAAGCAAAAACAATAGGAATAAGAAAAATGATGAATTTGACCATCAATTCCTCTCTCACTTCCAGGCCCCGACCATCAATTGGTGAGGTCAATCACTCGTACATAAATTTCATTGTTTACACACACACACGCACATATAGATATATATATATATATATATTACACCATAATTGATTCGAACAAAATTTCCGACGTTTGCTTCTTCCTCAGAAACCCTAGCCTCCTCCGCCCCCAACACGCCTCCTGCAATTGCCTCACGTCTTCTACAACTCCGACATCAACAAGCTCTCTAGCTCATTCGCTTGGCAACTAATTCCTCTCACCCATCACCCTTTCAGTTTCAATTCCTTTGGTTGCTAAAAAAGTTTGAAGTTTAGTAAAAAAATATATATATATATAATAATAATAAAGAAGACACTCTATATTTGCGTTTAGTGCAAATTTTGGAGAAATGTTGTTTTTAGTAGGAATGAATTTATCCTTTTTGAATAGTGGAATTTCTATTCAACTATTATTGTTATTTTGATTACTTTTGTGTTTCATGAAGCTATTATGTTCATATTATTGAATGGGAACATTTTAGAAGAAATTGTGCAGTTGATCTTAGAAGAGAGAAGGGCATTTTGGTCTTTTTACAAATTTTGAATGAGGGCATTTTGGTCATTCCATGTGACCTTTGTATGAGCTTTATTGTCTTTACACATAATTGAGGGTACTTAAGTCATTTCACATTTGAAAAAGTGGTGACATTAATATTTTAAGGATATATGTTATAACTTACAAACTTGAGGGAGTCTAGCTGTAATTTATTAAATAATAAAAAATTTATCTATTATTTAACATATCTCAAGATGATCTAACTGTAATTAACCCAAAAATAAATTATCCAAAGGTTGGCATACAATAATTGATATTTAAGTTCGGAATAAAAATTAAAAATTAAACCAAGCTCTACTTCATTTGTATGCTGTCTAATTTTCACGGGTTAAGTGTTTCGCGATTTAATTCGTAAAGCTTTTATTATGGCTAATATAGTAATATCTACTCAATTTATACGTAAAATTTTTGTTTTCCGAATTCAATGTGAGACAAGAATTCATAATATTTTTTCCCAACCAAAATCCTAAAGCCCTTATCGCGAATTCCACCATTCATACTTGCCCGCCTTAATGGTAGGGACCTGATTCGATCTATACACCTCTGTATATGTTTAACATGACATCATATCACAAATAAAATTATGTTTTGGTACCACCTGTTACAAAATGGATAATCATGATTTAATTCAAAAATTAAAAGTTATTCGGTGAAGCTAACATTTAGTCCATTATCTTACATATTCAAATTTAAAATGAATAAGTTCACAAAATTCTAAAACTAGACTTGGATTATGTTTAATTAACTCCAGCTCGCTTGCTAAACGTGTCGGACCTTCATTACTAAGTCGACCTATTAATCAAAACGGGTACATATGTCACTCATTTTATGACCTATTTCAAAAAATTATATCTTATATTATTTACATTAATAATGAACAAAAATAAAATAACAAATACTCCATCTGTCCCATTTTAAGTATTTATTTTGGGGAACCCAACTTTTTAAGAGAATGACTTCCAGTAATTTTTATTGCATGGGTAGTGTATGAATTATCAACTTTACCCATAGTGGGGTCCTTGACAATGTAATATTTTGTAGTGTAGTCTTTTATTATTTTAATGCATGAATGTTAAATTAGTAAATTGACAAACTAAAGTGATATGATTTTTCAAATATGGACATTTATTTTGGGATGGAGAAAAACATGAAAATGAACACTTAAATTGGGACGAAGAAATTATTACAAAAGATATACATCTCAATAAAAATAAATTATAAACCATTTTTTAGTCGACACGATATTAATTCAAAAGATGCTCTTGAAGTAATAAAGTGTCGTGACAATGATGCACGTTGATATGGTATTAAATTATATGACCGATCATATGTCTAATTGCATGACACTCCGTGAATAATGTATTCATGATTAATTTTCATCTTAGACATAAAGATTACAAGTTTATATAAGTATAAAATGAAAATGATTATGACATGTTCAATTAAATAGATATAAATAAATTACACAAGTTAAATCTTTTATTCAAACCCCAATATTGGAAATAATCAAGTAGTCATGATTTATTTTTTAATATAATTATGAAAGATCCAATGTCACTTAAGTTATGACGTATTCAACTAGCATTGTTCGTTGAAATTACTTTTTGAACTTAGAGCATCTTGCGGTCACATGTAGGGCTGCAAACGAACCGAGTCGAGCCGAGCTTTGGAATGTTCAAGCTCGGTTCATTTACTAAACGAGCCTAGAAAATGTGTTCAAGTTCGGCTCATTTGCTTAACGAACGAGCCCGAGCCGAACGTCGGATTTAACGAGACGAGCCCGAGCTTGTTCACGAACGACTCATTTCAATGCAACATATATTAATCTTCCTAATAGTTGTCTGGATTGAATTGTTACATGTCTGTTTTAACATATTTTCACTAGTATAATTTTTTATGAATGAATTTTATGTTATGATCGCCTAATTTCTATAATCTTTTCACAATAATCTTCATAATTTGTTCAATTTGAACACTTTCTTTTGTCAAATATTATATAATTTTACTATTTAACTTAGACGAGCCTGTTCACGAGCTTGGCGAGCCGAGCTTAGTAATGTTCAAGCTCGGCTCGTTTACTAAACGAGCCTAAAAATTGTGCTCAAGCTCGGTTCGTTTACTAAACGAACGAGCATGAGCCGAGCTTTTAACGAGCCGAACCCGAGCCTACTCACGAACGGCTCGGTTCATTTGCAGCCCTAGTCACATGACACAATTTTGCTACAAGTTAAAAATAAATAAATTTCAAATGGTTGGTCCAATAGAAACTAATTTATCTTTTCAAAAAAATTAAAAATAGAAACTAATTTAACTTGTGCAAATTTAATAATTTTACTATAGATTAAAAATATATAAATTTTAGTTAAAAGAGTCGGGGAAAGGTGTATTAGAAAAGAACACTAGGTTCGTAGTCAAAATATTTTTAACAAAAATTATATTAATTTTTATTTTTATGAATTTTAGATCTATTTTATTTTATAAAAAGATTTAACCCGAGTCTAATTTGTATTGGATTAATACGACATTAGAAAAATATAGAAATAAAATAAAATTGATTTCCATAACTAATTTGTTGTTCACCAACTACTCATTTCATCTCATATCACCTACCACACCATTCATGATTCCACCAACCATCATCACCTGGGTTTGGTACATTATATGTATATACAATATTCATAGTCACCCAAACACAGCCACCATAATCGCCGTTCAAAGGAATACAGTCACTCCGATAATCGACTCTTCTTCACCGAAAATATGTCATCCTCGACCAAAAACCCTAATGTCATCAGCTGCAAAGGTATCTCAATAACACCCTCTCTTTTACACTGTTCCTACTTTTTATTTTCAATGTATTCATATATGATATATCTATTATTTGGTGACAATTTGACAAATATGTATGTCTGAATATATGTATGTGTATATATATATATATATATATATGTGATAAAAGCTGCGGTGGCATATGGTGTTGGAGAGCCATTGGTAATGGAGGATGTGGAAGTAAGTCCGCCCCAACCCATGGAGATACGTATAAAGGTTGTCTGCACCTCCATTTGTCGCAGTGACATTACAGCTTGGGAGTCTCAGGTTCTTTTATGCTTTTGTTGGTGTTGTTCTTCTATTATTATCATTTCAATTTGTCAAGTCTCAATTACCTATTAATCTTTGTGGTTTATTAGTAAAAAAATTGGTTTAATTTCAAATGCCATTTTCATAAATTGCAAATTTATCATCCGCAATCCGAGAAAGACAAGCCCGACAAGCCCTCTTGCATCATTAGCGAATTAGGCCCTCTTTGGATTGGCTTTTCAAAAGCAACTTTTGGCTTCCCAGAGTAAAAAACTGTTTTGAACGGTGTTTGACAAATTTTTTAGAAGAGCTCCTTGGTTTTTTTTTTTGGGGGTTTGCCATGTTTGAAAAACCAATCCAAATAGGACCTTAGTGTAGATATTAGGGTGTTATGGAGTAGTTGAAGAATGGTGATAAAGAGATACCTACTGGTATATATAATGGAGGAATGGAGGAGGGGGTGTTATGCAGTAGTTCTCCACCTCTTTGATTCTTTTTATTTTCCTTTTTGGTTAACCTTTCGTTTTCTTATACGGTGTTATCATTGTTATTTGATGAAATTGATCTATTAATTGTTATAGTTGTGGCTTCCTAAGTGTAAACTTTACATGTAACAACCTTTTTTTATTTCTTTTGTACAGGCGCACACCCATATATTTCCTCGAATTTTTGGCCATGAAGCATCAGGGTTACTTCTCTATTCCTCCCCTTAAATAAAAAGTGCTTATAGTGCAGTGTTCACAGCTTCTTATAATCTAACAAAAAGTTTACAATTATTGGCCACCAAGTAAATTGTCAAAGAGTTTAAAGACGGTGAGGAATGGGTTAAATAAAGGGTGGAAACCTGAAATAAGATCAAGTAATCAACAAAGGAGTTATCAATGTGAAGGAGAAAGCTAAAATATATTCAGAGCATTCTATGGTTTGCTGACATACTTTGTCCTCTTTTTAGGTTCTTGTAAAAGTGTATGAGAAACTTCCTTTGTGTGGTTTGGGGAATGGATTCAAGTTCCATCTCGTTGCTAGGGTCTCTGTTGGTGTGCCGAAACAAAGGATTAGATTATATCAGATGTAGTAATATTCATTTAAGTTTGCTGATTTTACAATTAAGGGTGGCCACCCAGTTCAAATCATATTGTAAAATAGGAAGTCCGCCGTTGTATTTGTATTTTTATTTTAACTGCCAAATGAAAGAGTTGCTGAATTTCTGTAGTAAATTGCAGTATTGTTGAGAGTGTGGGGCAAGGAGTTACTGAATTTGAAGAGGGGGACCATGTGCTTACGTTATTTATTGGAGAATGCATGAGATGCAGACATTGTACCTCTAATAGGAGCAACATTTGCCAAGAACTGGGGTTAGAGAGGAGTGGTGTAATGCACAGTGACCAGACAACACGCTTCTCAGTAAATGGGAAACCTATTTATCACTATTGTGCGGTATCAAGTTTCAGTGAGTATACAGTTGTCCACTCTGGATGTGCTGTCAAAGTGGACTCAGTCGCTCCACTAGAGAAAATTTGTCTTCTTAGTTGTGGAGTAGCAGCAGGTAAAACATTCTCAATATATATTGCCATCAAGTCAGTGATGATAATCCTTTGTTCTTGTTTATCTGTGTCATCTGTATATCATTGCAGCAAATAACATACACATGGAATAGAAACAAGCATATGGTACATATAGGATACACAAGAAAAAATAATTGCTTTAATGCATCCTGTTTGCGTAGTGCATATCTACATTCTTTATACTTTTAGGAAATTGTCTTTTTTAAAAGTACATATGGAGAAGAGCAAGCTGATCCTCCTTGTGGTAGGGTTGAGGAAATGGCTCTCTCGGGTCTTGGCAAGTAATTATGCTGATGGTTTGGCTCTTCTTATGGTCATACTTGGGGGCTATAGTGTGGTAGACGACATAAGATAGTTGTAAAAGAGTTGGAATTAGTAGTTGAAAGAAGGTTTTTAGTTAGTGCGGGAGGTTGACTTTTATGGAACACACCAATTCTAGCCCTACAATTTATTCTGTTTGATTTCACTCTGCTAGTAGCCTGAGAAGCTAAAGATGCTTCAGACAGACTTCTTATCCCGTGTTATTGATATATTAATAGGTCTTGGTGCTGCTTGGAAGGTTGCCGATATATCTGAAGGATCAACAGTTGTCATTTTTGGTCTTGGAACTGTAGGCCTTTCTGTAAGTAGGTGATTTATCATCTGCATCTTCCCAGGAGTTGAATTGTTTAGTTATATTAACTGGATTTGCGTTATTCATGATTTCTTCCATGATTAGGTTGCACAAGGTGCCAAACTAAGAGGAGCATCTAAAATAATTGGCGTCGACACTAACCCTGAAAAGAGAGAAATAGGTACCAGAACTTATAGCGGACTGAGTCCCTGGAAGCTTACTTATCTTAGTATGAGCTGTTTTTTATATCTCTTGTTGATGCAGCGGAGGCTTTTGGAGTAACAGACTTTGTCATCCCAAATGACTTCAATAAACCAATTCAACAGGTGCTTGATTTCATTCAACTAGGCTGCAACAATTGAGATCTAGAATGATTTCTTAATTTTGATTTTAATTTTATTTTTTTGGGTGTTGTTATATAAAAATTCTTAAAATAATGGAAGACAAAATAACAATAATGAAAATAATACTAATAATAGTAGTGACAACAATAACACTATATTAGTAACAAAATAAGATCGATCAAGGTGTTGTGAGCTCTTTTTCTACTGAAATTGCCATCAGCAGAATGAATTTAATATGAGTTCTAATGTATCCCTCTGTTATCCATAATGTATAGTAGGTATAAAATATGATTGATCAAGGTGGTGCAAGTTCTAATTCTGCTGAATTTGCTACCAACAGAATGCATTTTATACGAGTTCTAATGTATCCATGTGTTATCCTTATTGCTTGAGCTATGATTGGGGTGTGTGTGTGTGTTGGTGGGGGGACACTGCCTACTGGGTTCAGAATCTTTTTTTTTGGTTACTGCATAGTTTCATACTCCTCAATTTATGTAATGGAAGGGATTTTAAGATTCCAATATTCAATAATTGTGTAATTGCTGAAACAGGGTTCATGTTGCCGATTCCGGATCGTTGTAAAGGCTCTTTTGAGTTGGCATATTTAACCCCACAATTTGCTATATTATATATGTTTCTTTGCAGAATATTATATTTTCCTAGAACCCCTCACTTTTTCCATGCAATTATCTTCTCCTAAAACCACACACACTCACACGTTCACTCATTTGAAGACATAAAGTCTGAACTGCATGTTGATTTTCTTTTTCTTTTTCAGGTTATTAAAGATATTACTGAGGGAGGGGCGGACTACTCATTTGAATGTGTAGGAGATACAGGAATAATAACTACTGCTTTACAGTCATGTTGCGATGTAAGTGCTGTCATATCCCTAATTCATGATTTTTTATTTGAGGGAATCGTAGTAATTAATCTTGACGTACATTTCTTCTTTTGTAGGGATGGGGTTTGACTGTCACTCTCGGTGTACCAAAAGTGAAGCCAGAGATAACAGCTCACTTTGGGTTATTTCTTAGTGGGAGAACATTGAAAGGATCTTTATTTGGAGGGTGGAAACCGAAATCTGATCTTCCTTCATTAGTAGACATGTACTTAAAGAAAGTAAGAATAATTAGTACAATTTCCTGGTAATCCGAGCTTTATTTTTTGTACTTTCAGTTTTCAATAAATAATCAGTGTTTAGTTGGTGGATAATCCGTACTAATTGCCTTCGATTCTCGCCCAGTGGAGTCGAAGCACTACCCAGCTGTCTTCTCACCTAGATCGACAACAGAGGACATGCTTTGGGGCTAGTAGGCGACATGTTCTACTATGCCCCACATAAAGCACCACCGATTGCTTGCATGAATTTTGAACACTAGTAGATTTTTAGTGCTGACCCATAACTAGCTGGTCCTAGAAAGTGAAATTGTGTAAAATAAGAACACATCAAACACGTTCTAATGTAGAGCTGGCAGGTTTTGATCAAAATGCACCTTCTTTCTTTAACGTGATTGGGCCTGAAGCAAATGATTGATCAAACAGGTGCACATATATTCTATAAAGACAATCTTAGGGATTTTTTTAAGGATAAAAATGGAAAAAACCCAATCTTTCCTTTATCCGATGTACGATGTTCGGATTCTTACAGATTTGTGATCATGTCTTTATATGCTTTTGTGAACTAATTGATTCTACAATTTTTATATACAGGAGATCCAGGTGGACGAGCTCATCACACATAATATGCCATTTGAAGATATTAACAAAGCTTTTAATCTCATGAGAAAAGGGGAGTGTTTGCGATGTGTCCTCCACATGCCAGGAAAATAGCATAGTTGCTGCGTGCTCTTGCTGGACCTATGTGAGATGTTGACTCTTGACTCTTGAATTTCCTTATTCTCTCTTGCAAGTGTGGTTGTGGTAGAAACTCTGTAAGATCAATGGTGCTCAGATGCTTAATTGCCACGCAGGGTACAGAAACAGCAGCGCATTTGGAGGACATATTTTCTGCTACGCATGGCTTTGGAAATAGGTCCAAGTTGAAACTGTGAGTACTAGGCCTGGTGACACAAGTATGGAGGAGATTAATAAAGAGGGTGGTCTATGATTTAATTTATTAAGATTATTTGCTTAATAGGAAAACCCCATTGTAAAACTGTCAGTATAACTAATAAAAGAAAATAAGATTATTTGAGCATACATGTTAGATACAATAATAATGAGATAAATATATGACATGAAATGATAAGTTTCAACTATGGAGGATTTTATTCTGCTTAAATTATAGCCCAATCTTTTTAGCTGGTGTTCAGTTGCTGAAAGAGAAGTAACAATATAAACAGCTATGGACTTTTTGGACTACAGTCATAACACCCCATGAAACTCTGCAAGAAGCTACGGACTGCTGCTTTGTATTCAGACAGCAGAATTTGCTTAACATGTTGGCGTCTTCGTATATTGCACACACTCAAAATTGGTGTGCTCCTGCAGTGGTATTCCTAAACTTAAATTTTGATGCCGCCGTTAAAGAATGTGTGGGAGGTCTGACTTCAACGGTTTGTAATGGCAGTGTGCTTCATGTTCTTGTGTTTTCCTCCTTCCATGATTCCATCTGATGGCTGAGTGGGTGATGTTTAGAGTTGCTATCCTGTTTGTTATTCAAAATGGTGTGTCCAGGATGGTGATTAAAGGTGATTGCTATACTGTTCTTTGCCTTCAAAGGAAAGGTTGGTGGTGTCACTGAGTATGTGCTGTGCATACCAAGTGTGAGCAGATTCTGTCAATCCTCAGCTCTTGAATTGAGTCAAATTACTCTCCACTCCAGAAGCTGAAGTTAGTCGTGCTCAAAATATAAATTATATATTTATCTTTTGGGTAATTTTCAGGGACCTTTCATGAGGTTTGCCAAAAAACAAATGACCTCCCTTATTGTTTGAAAATTGTCAACTACCTTCCATGTGATTTGCAACCGTTTGCACATACCTCATTTGCTTCCCTTGCTTTTAAATTGCCTAATGGAAGTGAAGTGAAAGTACAAAAATACCCCCAAACATATGTTTTTATATTTGAAACTCAATTTTATATATATATATTTTACTATAATTGGTAGTTCGAAAATAAATATTTCGACATTAATTTTTTATTTTAGCATAAATAGAAAAATAATCATTATATACGGAATTTTTTTATATATATTTTACTATATATATAATTGGTAGTTTGAAATATTTTTTCATATTTTGGACTTAAATGTTTTTACATTTTATTAGAATTGGTAGTTAAAAAAAATCTATTCTTATCTATATAACTAGATAATAATATTAAAAGTGAGAAAATAATATACCCTAATTGGTAGTTCGATTTATTTATTTATTTCAATTGTAAAATTTTATTTCGGCATTATGCAAAAAATAATTCGTTTATAGTAAAATATATATAAAAAAAATTCGTATATAAAGATTATTATTCTATTTATACCAAAATAAAAAATTAATGCCGAAATATTTGTTTTTTAACTACCAATTATAGTAAAATATATATAAAAAATTAAGTTTGAAATATAAAAACATATGTTCGGGGTATTTTCGTACTTTCACTTCATTTCCGTTAGGCAATTTAACGACAGAAGAAGTATGTGCAAACGATTGCAAACCACAGGGGAGGTAGCTAACAATTTTCAAACAGCAGGAGATGTTCTTTACTTTTTGATAAACCTCAGAGGAGGTCCTGCAAATTACCCTTATCTTTTTGGTTACTGAAAATATTGTATTTTTTTGTTGGTGTTATATAATGTTATGTATCAGAGTTCAAATTATGAAATTTGTGTTTCACCCTTCTTCTTTTTTTTTTTTTATGTTAACGAGTGTATAAATTAAATTTAGAAATGATTTTCGCTCTGTTTATTTATTTGTCTTTTAAAAAAAGTATTTTTTTTTTTGTACTTCAATATATATTTTTCATGGTTAATACTTACAACATGAACATGTTGGCATGATCATTTGTATAAAAAACAGTGAAGTTGTAAGATCAATGGAATCTCACCACATTTCTTCAGTGGATACAAAAACCTTCAAGGGAAGGGAAAACGACCTTAATAACATAATACAGAAAAGAATATTAAATTTAGTTATATTTCTTCTATAGCTCTACATTATATTTTCTATATTAATACATGGATTAGGAAAGTATGTGCTATAAATAAAAAATAAAAAAAATGAGCGATTCTCGTGATATTTGTGAATGTCTGTCAATATTTAATTTTCTAAGAACTTTTTCTTGAAAAATATAAAAAAGAAAAGAAAAGGAAAACGAAATAAGATGTCGGATCGGGTTAAATTGGATATACACATGTCATGAGTCTCACGACCCATATACAGTTCAATTCGGATAAAACTAGAACTGGAAAAATAAGACACGATACGGTAACACGATACGAACACGACATGAATTAAAAGGTTTACGATTGATCATAAAAATGTTGAAACTGTATAAAAGTCGAACAAAACACGATACGAAAATATTAGTGTCAGGTTATGGTCAAACTCGAGTAACCTGAATAATTCGTTTGATACGATTATATTTATATATATATATAATTTTATCTTCTCTAATTGATCATGAGTTGAAATATATCAATAAGATATTATTGAATTATGTCAAATTCAATTTAATTTTGTTGATAAATAAATTAAATAATTTATTTCGTGTTAATTTATATCAAATTTAATTTTATATATTATAATAAATAGGTTAAAAGGGATTATATGAATTATGTGTTTAATGCTGAGTTGAACTAGAATTAAACATATTTTACACGTACCATGACTCCTATTTCAACCTGACACCTCAACCCGTAACAAACACACCCACAGACAGACACGAATTGCTACGCCCGTTGCATTTGTCTTCTCTGTTCTAGGGTTTCTCAGTTCAACTCCTCCTATTTCGCTCGTTCCACCATCTAATTTCAAGTAAGTTGCTCTTTCTCTCTCTCTCTCCTAGTTGTCCTATTGAGTGTTTTTGTTTCTTACTCAATTAAATCACGCTTGATCCCTGTAAGACGCTTTGATTTGAATATATGATAATATAGAAACATGTACTCACGCACACACATACACACACACATATATATATAGAATTCTTAATGTGAAATTCAGTGTTTTTTACTATTTCGATTCAACAATAGGACAATATTGGGGTTTTTTGGACCCTAAAAACAGGAAATTAAATTCTTATACTGAGAATTTACAAACTTACAACCTTGCTTGGGTTTGATGGAATCTTTGAGTTTGAGCTAAAGAGGTTAACCTAATTTAGTAACACTTTGATTGATGATTGGTAATGTTTGAGCAGGGAAGTGAAGTGATGTCTGGGGAAGAAGAATCCATAGAACAAGCGGCTGCAGTGCGTCGCGAGAGGCTCAGAGCCCTCAGGGCTGCCCAGGAACTTCTTAACACTCCGGATGAGGACTCGGGTCATGTCGAGGATAGTGGAAATAATGATGAAGAAAAGTGAGAACTTTCTTTTGACATAATCTATTAGTTATCTATTTAACCCAGAATTGTTCAGTTTTAATTTTGTGTTGTTGATGGTTGAAATGGTTTTGTTGATTAACCCATGATGTGGAACTTATATTCTTGCATGCTTGAATGTTGTTTGTGCCTTTGTTTATTGTGGTACTCCAAGGAGTTACTTCCATGTGATAAAAAATTGGGGTTATGCATTTCTATTACTAACTGGAATGGATCATACAGCTATGTTGTACGAGTCTGTACCTCAGTCACACAATTCTTCTAAATGTGTGCCGCTTTCATGCTCCACTCGCACTTTTGTCCCACAACTTGTATTGGCTTCAAATTTACTAATCCCGCTTTATGTGACTTAGATCTGTATAGACTGTGTAGTATAGATGTAGAGCATAAGAATAAGGAGAATTACATGATACTTGTAAGTTATAAAAAGTGGGTTAAGAGTCTTAAGACATAATGGTCAGCACATGTTTCCCTCTGTCTTAAAAAGACCATCTTCACTGACTCTGGTTTGGGTAATTGGGAGTTGAATTATATCAAACTTGTTTGCATGTGTAATAGTGTTGTTGCAACAAGAATATAGTCTTAGGTACACTCCTTAAAATTATTAAATGACTTGACATGCCTGTTAAAATTTATGAAAGATGGATTAAAAGTTGAAGGGTACTTCCATCATTTATTTGAAGGATTAAGCAATGGGATTACAGAATGTGTTGACGTTGTGGGATTTTCCGATCAACTGCTTACAGTAGTAGTGAATAGATTAATAAGGTTGACAGTTATATCTGCATTACTTCTGAACAATATATACATAAATACGTGTTTGTTTGTATCTTCAGTGTTGTTGATTTGGAAAAGGTAATTTCAAATGCTTGTGGTAAAATGTAACTCCTATTTCTCTGCAGCAATTTCAACATGAAATTCCGCAATTATGTTCCTCATGATAAGGAACTTCAGGAAGGTAAGCTTGCCCCGCCAGTGCTCCCAAAGTTTGAAGACCCTATTGCCACTGCACCTCCACCAGAGGAGAAGGAAGAGGTGTGGGATTACCTCTAATATATCTTCTTTGTGCTTTCGAGTCACATATCTTTCAGTGTTTTTCGTGTGTCCTAAGATGGGAGAAATGTACAGGATCCATTTGTAAACATTGCTCCGAAAAAACCAAACTGGGACCTTCGGAGGGATGTCCAAAAGAAGTTTGATAAGCTTGAGAAACGCACACAGAAGGCAATATTTCAACTAATGGGTATGTTTTCATGTTGCATAAATACATCAGTTTACTCTAGAAATAAGATAAGAATATTAGAAAATGCAAATATTTATTCGCGCCTACATCTTTGGTTGTGGGATTTGGGATTTGATAAATTCAAGGCTCGGGCTCATACACACACACCCCACAAAATAGTCTTTGTATATCCTGAAAGCATGAAAAACATTTAAAGGTCTCCAATCTGCTGAGTTGTACTGATTATGTAGACCTCATAGATAAGACCGGGCGCTTGTTAGGTAAGAACGTTTTCCCATGGCTGATACTAAATCCTTCTCCCCCCGCCCCCAAAAACCCCCCGATATAGGTTGGGTGATAATACCAAGAGTTTCAGTTGTTCTTAAAACAACTGTTATGGATGGAAATTCTGGTTTGCTTAGGGCTCTTTATTTACAATATTTGATGTTTGACTGCTTATAGTAGAAATATGACCTTTGATCTAGGTTCACATCAGAAAGTAGAAAGTTGATGCCCGAAATTTGACTGACCAAATGAATCGAGACCATGTTTCATCATTATGTGAAAATTTGATTTTCTTTAGATTTTTTAAATGTTAATTGTGTGTCAGTGCACATATGATATAGTTTGTTTAGTTATTCTCTCTACTGACCCTCTATTTCATGATTGAGTCTACATCTAGCTTGACATTGGGGCTTGCATGACCTTGAGTCTTGACAATTAATTGTGTTCGCATCAAAATTAATGGCCCGCCATCCGAAAAGAGCTTATTGTTTCTACACAGATTTTGCCAATTGTATGAGTTTCGAGCTGGCAACTCCCTCTGGTTATAATGGTTTTGTTAGATCAGTGATTCTTTTGCCATCAGATCCAAGTTTTCTTCCAACTAATATTTGGCCCATTCATAAGGATTATGACAAGGTAATGGAAAACACAAGAAGATGACACAAAATTCAATCTTAAATAAAGCTTGTTTTCTTAGAGATGTAATGGAGACTCTTAATGCAGGCTGCTAAAGGACGTCAAAGGCGAATTTATTTGTCAATCAAAAGTCCCGTTGTAAAAATTGCTTATGTGACTAGTATTCATCAATATATAGAACCCCATAACCATTGGCAACATGTGGAGTTTTACCTTTGGGAAAATCTAGATCCTGCAGCATATATTTAGTACTATAATAAAAAAAATATGAGACTTCATGAGCAGCTTATCTTTACCTCAATTAAATTAAATTCCAACCACACACACAATCACATTCAACTTGTTTTACAATGTTCCTGGATAAGCCATAATAGGTCACGGGACACTCGTACTAGAATTTTATGTAGGATTATTATTGGTAAAATAATAATCTTGCACAACCTTTTTTCCCCCCTTCACCCAGCCATAACTTGGAGTATGTAATTGCTTGCATCATTATGTTATAGTTCTATTTATAGCGTATACTGCTTCATGAGTACACAAATTACACATTATAATACTTCAATGAATTCTTTATTTTTGCAGAAGAACAAGAGAAGCAAAAATTGGTTGAAGTCGGTGGCACTGAAAGTAGTGGCGTGGATGATTAAACCCGGAATCCATTCAAACAAATATAAGTTGAGCAGGTACTATCGGCAGGAAAAACAACCAACCCCATATAACCTAGAAGAGTGACTTTGAATGTAGTTTTTGGAACCAATTGGTTATTTGTTGCAATTGGCTCTACCATCTGAATTGTTCATCAACAGAAATACTGGTCATCATTGGACATGGTGAAAAGTTTGAAGGAAATCATGGGATGATCTTGTGGTAAATGACCAATTTATTATGTCTTCATGGCAACGATGAAAATATTGGGTTCTGTGGTTAATCAGTTCCATCAGTTCCTTTATATGTACAGAGTTTTATATTATTTGTTATTTGTTATTATTTCTCACATTTGGTCAAATTCTGAATGTATAGTCTCTCATACTTTTCGCCTTCTTAGGGTTAGAAGCTCTTTCCCTGTCCCCTTTCTCTCCACCTATGGGCTGAAAGAAACTAATTACCATGTTTTACCAAGTTTTTCGATGCAACTTTATCACAAGAACCAAAGGCCTAATGGCCGACCTATAACTCTTAAATGGAAGGTTGAGGATTGAAACTTCGGTGGAGGCAGAGTGTACACTCTCACTGGTCTATAGACGAAATCATATCGGGAAACTCAAGAGATCCATTAACAGCAACAAATTTTGTTACTACACTAGCAATAACAATGCTTACGAGTCTTGTCACTTTTAATGTTGTTTAACTAAGAATAAAAAGAATCTGCTATGGTAGGAAATTTCTTGCACCATCTTTTCATGGGTGTTCTCTATTATGTCTTTTGAGAAGATTTTAAGTTTTTAAGGGTTTGAGAGTTTTATTGCAAAATATATTAGCGAAAACAATTTGCAAATAACTGTTAAACAAAAGTATTCCAATTTTTCCTATGACATTTTTCAAAATAATTAGGAAAATATGAAATTGGTGAAATTAACATATGTAATAAAGGTAAAAGTTAACATTTTTCAAATTCATGTATTTGTTGAAAGTATTGATTCCGAGATGGAAAAATATTGGCTTATTGAATCAAAGTACTCTACCTCCATGTACAAAAGTAGTACTCTCTGTGTCCATTTTTTATTGTTCAGGTTTGAAATTTCAACAATTTTTTAAAATTTATTTTCTTTCCTAATTTTTTCTTGATAATGTAGTATTGTCGTGGTTTTTAGTAGGGCCCATTACTTTTTGAAGTTAATGAAGAATGATAATTTGGGAAAGTATATGATAATATTGTATTAGAATTCAGAACTGGACAATTAATTTAGAACAAATAAAGTAGGCAAAGTGGACAACTAAATTAGGACGAAGGGAATACTTAATTAAATAAAAATAATTTAAGCGAATGCTTTGACATCGACTCCATAAGATTGAAAGTTACTCTCTTCAACTTCACGTATTTCATAATTATATCCCTATTTATATATGTGTATATATATATACAATTACTATTAGACCTGTCAATGGATCGGATTTTGATCCGATTAGCCGGATAAGGATTGAAACTAAAATCCGACAACCCAATTATGATCCAAATTCGATAATTCGATTTCTTAACAAATTGGATTTGAATTTATGCTATTTCGATACGATAATAATCGATCCGAAATTATATAATAAATATATCAATATAAAATTGTTATTTTTATGTGTATATATTTAGTACTATACCTCTATATAAATATTAATTGTTAATTATTTCATTATTTATTAATAATAATTGATCATTTATATTACTAATAAAAAAATGATTAATTTCAATATTTTAGTATTTATTCACCATGTTAATAGATTCGATTTTAAGCTGAATCCGATCTGAATTCGATTAGTCGGATATGGATTAGCAAAAAAATCAATTTATTAACAAATTGGAATCCAATCTGTTGATATGTCTAGATAATATACAGTGCACGTCCGTAAAACGGTAAGGGACACAGTGGTCTTTTCCACAAGGCATTTGAAGAGCGGAGAGATTTCCCTCCTGTCCTCGCCCAAAATTGAAATCAGCGAGTCAGTCTAGGGTTCTTACACTCCAACGACCACTTTTTCCATTACGAATCAAAGGAAGGTATCAAACCGCAAGCATACAGGTTCGATCTATAACATACTTATTATCTACAGATTCAACATATATGTATGTACATATAACATATATACTCTCCCTCGGTAGAAGCCATCAGTTGTGGTTAAGATCGCATTCCAAATTATCTTCAATCTTAATATTTTTTCACTTTGCACTGATTATATCATCAAGACTGTCTGTGAATGGACAGTTATTACTATTGTTATATCTATTTTCTTTGGGGGAAGTGAAGCCCTAAATAACTACGGAGCTGAACGAATTTGATATTTGACTTGTTATTTCGCCAATTTTAGTTTATTTTATGTTGTTTTTGCACCGCTAACTCGTAACTTCTGGAATTTTTTTTCATCTTTATTTAAATTTTTTTCCACGATTGAAACTATATTGGGGTTTCCCCACCCTTTCACTTGTTATCAAATTTTAGAATTTTTAATATTTTTCATATTGAATAATTGTCATTATTTTAGTACCCCAAGAAACGGTTCCTCCTCCTCCTATATATATTTTAGAGTGTGTTGTTTTTATTTTTTATTTTTTCTCTCCTATCTGGACGTATGCTTGATTGTATGAAATTATATTTATATAGGTTGCATTTCATTTTACATGAGGAAAGGAGCTTTTTCATGCTACAAAATTTCAGTTAATTTTTTTCTTCACTCCATTTAAAGATTTATCTGCTACTTGTGCTCGTACTGGTCAGTTACTATTTTGTAAGATATTCTGTATCACTGTAGCCTGTACAACATGTATTCCGTTTCATGCTTTCGATTTTATAATTTTAAAATTTTGAGAAATTGTTCTATTAATTATTGTTCCTTGTCACATTTACAAGTTGGAGAAAGCTCAATCGGATGAACCTTTAGAGGTGACAGTGAATAAACCCACTTTCATCCACACTGTTATAAATTTAGATTCCGAGATCATATATCTAGACCAATGACTAGTGTACATATATATTTTAAAGGGGTTTCTAGTAGTGGTAATTCTTTTATCAAATTTAAGGATTTCTTGTCAGATTGTATCCCTACCAAAAACATGGAGCAAAAGAAATGTGATGGAACCGAAGAAAATGTCTTTGATTTCAAGCGTCAAAATATTGTGCATGGGGTCGAGAAATTAAGTGATCAGTCTTCTGCCTCTGTGCGAAAACCCGGAAGTGTTGGATCCCAGCATTTGGAAATTGGAATTGCATCTCCTACACCAGAGAAGACAAATGAGCCTTCACGTATTAAGCAAAGAGAAGAAGTTGCTGAACTTCCAGAGAAGACAAATGAGCCTTCACATATTAAGCAAAGAGAAGAAATTGCCAAACTTCCAGAGAAGTGGGTCCTTCTGTTGATGCGTTTATCCTTACAAGTTAATTCCTATTCACTATTAATAAATATCTTCCTGTATCTCTCTCCAGATATAGGACAGTAGCCGAGCTTTTTGATCGTATGACTTGTTCATTGAGGCTGCTCAGTCTACGCAAAAAGTCACCTACCTTTGGAAATATTTCTACTCAGGTGGAAATACTGACGGGAAGGTAGTTGTGTAATTTTTTTTTATCAAATATTGGTTTAAAGCAAACTTTCCTCCTTACACAGTAATATTGCCTCTTGTTTTATTTTTCATATGAATCGAGGAAAAGAAATATTTCTTTTTTTTTTTTATGAAGGAAAATATGATTTTATTTTTCAGTTGCATTAACATGATATTATCTAAACTATGCCAGGATCAAAGCTTTTGTTGGGATAAGTGGCCAAAGAGGTTTTTACGGTCTATACAAAATTCATGCATGTTGATGTGCTGAGACAACGATATCTTATTCTAAGTTCAGAGATTAAATATTTGGACTGTCTTGATTAATTACCTACAGTAGTTAAGAAACCCCATGTGGATTCTTACTTTCTTACCTGAACAAACACTACAGTTGCAATTATAAAATGAATTGTGCTAGCATATTCCCTAAATCTCTTTTATCATTTCCATGTTTATGTACTCCCTTTTAGATCGCTGAATCTTGTGCTGCAATTTTCTTTTTCCTTGCAGAAAGTTCTTATACAAGCATCTTGCGCAGATAAAATATATACTTCCTGAAGCTGTAGAGACTGACAAGATCCTCATATATGATGAGAAAACTCTGTGTATGAAACCTGACATAAAAATCACCTTGGTGTTTGATGTAGTAGATGGTCATCATGAACTCTCCACTTTTATGGCTCTGCACAAAGTGTTTGCTTCTCGGCTATTGATTTTCTTTAGAGCACATCCAGAGGTAATACTGTGCTATATTATATCGTAAAGCTGTATTTGAAAACACTAAGAGATAACTCTGATAGAATTGATTCCAGAGTATTCATCATATTGTTTTTACTCCCTGAAGGGATAGTATTTTCCAATTTTTTTTTTGTTTCTTGGCTACTAGAGAAAAGAAGAGAATAGCATCAGTACAGTTGAATGCCCTAGATAATATATCGGAGGGTTTTTGCCCTGTTATTTCTCAAAAAATTAATTGATAATTGATCTAAATAATCAGCGGTCATTGATGCAGAATATATTAGAAGGAAAGAAGTTATTGCTTCAATGGATAACCATTTTAATTTTGCATGGTGCTATCCGAACGATCAATTGATATATTTAGGTACACGTAGCTGCGCTCATGAATTGGTTTAGGCACTATACATGTCTATTGCTGATGGATTAATCCTATAGGTTGATGAGAATTATTTATTTATTTATTTATTTTTGGATTTTTGGTACCAGGGCTGTGAAATCCCCGAGGCCATATTGCCAGAACTGTTTAACCAAAGAAGTGATGCCATGTCAAAAGGTGAATTGCCTGTGGATTCATCAACAGAATCTCAAAGAAGTGATGCTATGTCAAAAGGTGAATTGCCTGTGGATTCATCAACAGAATCTCAACCAACTTCCACCAAAACTGGGCTGTATTTAAGTTCCTCCCATCTATATCCATCCTTCAGTAGACACTTCTCTCAGAAGGCTGTTGCTGGAGAAACTGATAAGAGCCAGCTTGTAGCATCACCAGTCCCTCTTTCATCTGTCCGATATGATATGTTGACTAATCAAGCTATTGGAAGTGAGAAACAGGAAAAGTCAGCTGAAGTATCTTTGTCTTCCAAATCCACCCTCCTAGTGAAACCTCTCCAACTGACTGACACCCAATGCTGTGGTAGTTCCCCTGCTTGTAAAAACACTCCAATGAAGCTTTCCTTGGATGATGATAATTCTCTGGTGGAAACACCCGCACAACTGACACCAAAGAGATCAATGCCTAGTTGTGATGGCAAGGTGGAGATCACAGGAGATCAGAAATGGACATCATGCCATACGTCTGCGAAGAGGATTTTACAGTTTTCATTTTCTGAAGGTGAAGAAAGTGCTTTGCACTTCACTACTGATGGGATAGAGCAGCCTAAAGTTATAGGTGGTACTATCCCTAAAACAGTAGAGACAAAGGGGACCTTTGGGGAAGAGAATACTACCTGCTCTGCGGCCCTTCTCCAAAAGGTACAAGTTTTAAACCAATCATGTTACGGTAGCCTAAAGCTGACACACACTTCTTGAAGTTGTTCAGATCCTTCCAGAAAGGTTATGTGTTATTACTACTCCGGTTCTGAAATTTTAGGATATTGTTGGTATCAATATTCTTGACTTGACTCATTTCTTAGACTGTCAATGAACATAGGTAGTCCCAGCTTTGAAGTAGTGCATAAACATTATAAATTTCTGCTGAATAATTTGATTTTATTTTTTACCAAGTGTAGAATTTGTTACAAGAAAACTCCAACACAGGTGATAAGTTCCCAGCCTAAAAAGGTACTGGGAAGCTTGACCTGAAGAAAATGCCATACAAGTTGAGGATGGAGAATTGCATCATTCTATAGCCTATTCTCCACTCCTTAAATAACCAATGCAGGAACCTAGCCTTATAATTTCAACGCATTTCCTTGGAGAAACTAATGGAATTTCTTTTCTTCAATATTCTTTTGTATAGGTGGGAAAGAATGCTTCCAATGCTGCTGGTCAAGCCTCCATCTACTAACATATAAACACTTCGTTGAATACCCCTAAAATAGAATACATTAGATCATGGGATGTTCTGTGGCCTGAGTTTTTATTCAGCTCCGGCTGCAACTCTAGTTCGGGGGCAGCTACTACACGAAATTACTAGCTTTTAACTTAATTAGTAGCTCGTCCACTTTCCAAGAAAGTTGAGGATTCAAGGTCCCATGGAGGCAATGGGGTGTTGGATGATTAACTTGCCTGGCCAAAATAAATAAATTAGTAAATAATTGTAATAAAAATAGTAAAAGTATATTTTGACAAAATAAAGCCGACTGAAAATAAAATTTTAGTTGTTTTCAACCTTCTGTTTAGTGATACGTAGTGCTATGGCAAAAGCTTTGTGATAATGTGGGTTGAGTTTCAGACTCCTATTGTATTTATCATTGAAGGAACTAGGTAATGGTCACATGTCATCATACTCTTAGTTACTACTAAAAAGAGCTTTATTGGGTTTGCTGTATAGATCTTACATATCTCCTGTCTCTTTGTTATATTACTTGTGGTAGAATGAATATTTATTTTATTTTATTTTTTCTGTTGTCCCTAATAATGTGCTTGTTTTTGCTGGAGTGGTGTCCTCATTTTGTTCCTTAACCTCTTCCAATTGGATACTTTAGCTTCTTGTATGTTACTACTCTGTATTTCTACCTGTGACCACATAATTCGTTGTGATAGGTGGAGGAGATCAATGATTGCACCTCCAAGGATCAGAAGATTAATAAAACTGGTTCGATCTCACACCAGCAGATGTCTGCTTGCTTGTCTGACCTTGTCGCTTTAATTCATCATATATTTCAGTCCGTCAACTGCTCTTCGATCACAAGAGAGGAGCTCATGCACAAGATTATTATGAAGAACTATGATATTGTGGAAACCAGTATGTAGAATTGTCTAATCTTTTTTATTTATATAAATAATATATTCTATATTCTGAGGAGTTTTAAACATTTTGTATTGTTTATATAGGAGAGGTTGAGGAACAAATAGAGCTTCTTGAGAAGCTGGTTCCAGATTGGATTTGCAGGAAGTTGGCACCAAGTGGAGATGTTTTATACAAGTAGGTTTATGATTTTTCCTTTTAATGTTGAAATGCTGACAATTGTCTGATAGTAAGCTTTGTGCGTTCTTTATTCTTAATTATTGTCTGAAAATGTTCGAGGAAGAACTGGAATACATTATCATTTGTGTGATCGACAAATAATGTAGCTTGACATTGTATTATATGTTTCCGTAAAATTATGACATGAATTTATTGAAAATTAGAGTACAATAGATTTCTTCTAATTTTCATCAATATATATATATTTTTTTGTGTATTTCTATCCTCGAGTTCCTTACCATCTCTCTACATTCTCGGGTTACAAACAGTATCAGGAAAGTGTCTGATTTGAACTCAATTCGTGAAAGGCTTATTAGCATGT
This sequence comes from Cornus suecica, assembly GCA_963922005.1. Classification (NCBI taxonomy): domain Eukaryota; kingdom Viridiplantae; phylum Streptophyta; class Magnoliopsida; order Cornales; family Cornaceae; genus Cornus; species Cornus suecica. The sequence continues at coordinate 7,763,899 of OY998242.1, read as the reverse complement.
GATGAATTCGCTCGAGGTTGGTAATCAGAACCTTGCAATGCTTTCCTGTTTTAGTATGGATATACACTTGTCGAGTGCCAGAGATTTTCATGATGCTTTGTATTCTGTGTGCAGGAGGTTAAGCTTTTGGCAGGAAGATTTGGTCGTCAGTTTGCCTTTTATGTGATACCTACTGATGTCTTATTCGAGTACTCTGTATTTAACTCAACTTTCTCAGCATTTTCCTCCGGTCGCCCTTTCGATGACTGTTAGAGAGTACCTCTCCTGGATTCACCATGGACTGATCAATCATTTCAATATTGAATTCACTTGTACGGATTGGATATGTCACATTCACTTGTGCACTTTATATTTCAGTATATAAGTTTATTTCTCGTCTTGGAGGAAGGCAGGCATTTGAATTAATGTAGTTTTATTTATAGTGTGTTTAAAATGTTGGATTTTGTCATTCCAAGGAAACCTCAATCTTACGAAAGCATGAAGAATAGTGGACAGTCAGTTGTGTGTGTGTGAGAGAGAGAGAGAAACAGATAAGTGTCTCCTGTGGCCAACTCCATTGCTATGCAAGTAAGACATGGAAGATGTCTCTCATGTTACAGTAGTCTACCATTCTCCATTAGTTACTTTGAATAAGTATTTTGTTAAAAAAATTACTTGTTATTTGCATTATTTTTTTTTTTTAACAAATACTTATTCTCCACACAAACCCATGGATTCATGATATATTCTCATATCAAATATCCATGATATCTTAAAATTTTAACTGCATTAAAATTGAAACTGTACGAGGATATTTTTGTAATTATAAGATATATAAATTATAATATGGATGGTTTATCCACTTTTGGATTGAGCTCTAAAGAACTCAGGAAAGAGATCACCCTGGAGAGGATCCAAGTTCTACCCTTGAACAACCTTGAGTGTTAAGTAATAAGTGTCGGTACCTGTCCTTATTTTCAAATGACAAGGTTCGAGCTTTTGTGAAGATCGTGTGTATGAATTTCTTACTTTTCAAAAAAATAAAAATAAAAATAATAAGTGCCTTCGTCCACCGTATAATCAATTTTTATTTATTTATTTTTATACAAAATTAGAGTAGTGATACTTGTGTCACTAATTTGGTAGACAAAATTGTTTGACCTACGAATAATATTCATTAATGCACAAATATGCGATCCAACCATATTTATCTCTATCCATTTAGTCATTATTATTTATCCAGTATTTCTGTTCTATCTAACTATTTGGTGCAACTAACATTTTTATTTTTAAAAAATAATAATTATAACATTTAAATTTCATTGAACAACATTAAAATATAATTAATTATAATATTTAAATTACATTGAAATAATTCCACTCTAGCTTCAAAAATTTTGAGTGTCACTCGGAGTCAGCACAGAGATGAACCAGAAACTTTTCCGATTGCTACGATGGAAATGTGGGAACATCGAAAAGCTGAAGCAAATCCACGCGCAGGCCACAACAATGGGTCTCTTCAACCACCAACACTTCGCCTGCAAGTTAATCGACACCTACACAAAGCTCCACAGACCCATCGAAGCTCACTCTCTCTTCAACCAAATTCCAAACCCTGACATTGTCTCGTGGACCTGTCTCATCTCTCTCTACCTCCACATTGATCTTCCCGCCAAATCCCTCTCTCTCTTCTCCGATTTGGTCCTCACCGGCCTAAAACCAGATGGGTATTCAATGGTTTCCGCTCTCTCGGCTTGTGGGCGCGGGAAGGATTTGATTAGTGGGAGTATGGTTCATGGAATGGTGTTTAGATATGGATATGGGGATGAAACGATTGTGGGTAATGTTCTGATTGATATGTATAGTCGAAATGGGCGGGTTGTGTTGGCTGAATTGGTTTTTAAGGAGTTGGTAGTGAAGGATGTGTCTTCTTGGAACAGTATGCTTAATGGGTATGTCATGTGTAGTGATTTTGAATCTGCTCGGTATGTGTTTGATGAAATGCCAGAGAGGAATTTGATCTCTTGGACTGCGATGATCACGGGCTATGTCTGTGCTAAGACCCCGATTCGGGCATTAGAGCTGTTTCGGGAAATGAGAGCAGAAGGTGAAAATGAGCCTACAACGGTTACTATGGTGTCTGTTGTCTCGGCTTGTGCCGATATTGGAGCTATTGATCTTGGAAGATCAGTGCATGGTTATGTTTATAAAGTCAATTTAATTATGGATGTTACAGTGGATAATGCTCTGATTGATATGTACTCGAAGAGTGGAGCTCTGGATTTGGCTATGGTGATCTTTGGGGAGATGGTGGAAAGGAATGTGTTTTCGTGGACCACCATGATTTCTGGATTGGCGCTTCATGGTAAAGGAAGTAGTGCATTGGAGGTTTTTTCCAACATGTTGGAATCAGGTGTGACACCAAATGATGTCACTTTTGTTTCGGTGCTATCGGCTTGTTGTCATGCAGGATTGGTCATTGAGGGGCAGAAGTTGTTTAATAGAATGATACAGTGCTATGGGTTGAAACCCAAGATCGAGCATTATGGGTGTATGGTTGATCTTCTTGGTCGAGTGGGGCTTTTAGATGAAGCCCTAGAGTTTATTGGAAAAATGCCCATTAAGCCAGATGCTGTGATCTGGAGATCGCTTTTAAGTGCTTGCTTAGTGCGTGGCAGTTTGAAATTAGCTGAATTGGCCGGAAAGAAGGTACTTGAATTGGAACCCGAGGATGAGGGGGTGCGTATTATGCTATGGAATTTATATTGTTCCAGGAGTAGGTGGGAAGATGCACTGAAGACGAGGAAAATGATGAAAGAGCAAAAGATCAAGAAAAAACCTGGGTGTAGTTGGGTTCAGGTGAATGGTGTAGTTCATGAATTCCTTGCTGAAGATGCAATGTGTCATGACATTCCAGATGTGCAGATTCTCTTAGATGCATTTGCTAAGCAATCAAAATTGGAGTTCGATCTGACTAGTTTAGAATAACTACTTTTCGGTGCAAACAGAAATTATTCTGGCGATGGGTAGGTACACGTAAGGTTTACGCTTCTGCATTGAAACCACCAAAATTAGTAAAAAGAACATTCATCATTCTTTGAAAAGAAATCTGTGAAAATGTATTATGTATGTCTTTTCTTTTTCCATTTGCGCTTCTGTTCAGCTTCATCTTTTTTGCTTTTATTTGTAGAAAACATGAAGAGAAGACTTCCGATTCCAAAGGAGTGTTACTGAGCTGTCTCTTTGGTTTATTAGGTGCATAAGTATGTTTAGTTAGTGGCATTCTGAAACTCTTGCTTACTCTCCTTTAAAAAATTCAGATTGTGTCTGCTATGTTTTTCAACTAGAGGGCATTGCTTATTCCAGAGGGGATAACACAAGCATGAGGACATGAGTTCAAGTGTTAGAGCATTCTGCACTCATATTATGCCAAACAAAGTCCAAGCCTCTCCTATTTTCTCGTTCCAACACCCTACTAAGCAGGACCAGAATTAGGTGATCCCTTTTTTATATATTGTCCATTTCGTGATTGAATGTAATGATTACACCTGAGTTGTTTCCTGATAGGTATATGGGCACCAGTGAGGTGCAATGCGCTCAAGATGACTTCTCCAATTTGTGATGAAAAAAGGTAAATGGCTCTCCACAAAATTGTTAATTCGACCTTAACATAGGTGTCTCCAAATCTTTTGCTTTTACGTAGTTGGCTGCTATGAAAATATCTTGGAGTGAAATCAGTACATACCAAGTTCTGCTTTAGGTATATCCTGTTGAGTAAATGTCAATGATGGCGCGAGTTCGAGTTGAGAGTAGTCACTTTGTGCTGAGGCTAGCTATGTAGAAACTACACACATGGAATTGTAACTAATTTGAATTTCTAGTTCAAGTATCTTCAGTGAAAATACTGATCCCAATCCCACGATGCAGGACAACATTGGCATCTGTTACGACCACATCATGCCCTTCTTTAGCACCTCACACACACACACACACACATATGTTTCTGGTACTCGTTTAGTCCTTTTAGACCTAAATTAGGTTGGGCCTAAGCTGAACATTGTCAGCAGGACTTGGATATTATATCATTGTTTTAGTAGTTCTTAGTTTTGCTCTATCATTGATTATCTCTCCATAACTAATCTGTGATCAGAAGGGTACGTATAACTTATGTGTTAGACATAGAGGCAGGCCATCTGACTTTTTTTTTGGGTAATGGGTACTCCATCACATATCAGATTCAAATGTACTCATCCATACGGAAAGGACAGAGATTGTGTGTAAATGATGAGAGTTTTGACTTTTCCTTTATTTGGCAAGTTTATTGACTTTTTGAAAGGTTTTTTTTTTTTTTTTTGGTCTGTCTTTTAACTTTCAAAACAGAGTTTCCATTTATCTTTATCTGTATCTTTATTCTTATTTATTTTTATTTTTTAAAAAAGATCTTTTATTCTTATTTTTACTTTCCCTACATATTGGAATTAACTTGTGGAGTGCATCTGGGTTGGTTTTGATTCACTAATATCTTGATTTAATAGGTTCATTTGTACCATGTAATGATTCTAACTAATAACTTGGGAATTTTGAGATATTAATTTAAGTCTGGAAACACATTTAATACAAATTAAGATTCATATTCATCTTGTGTTTCAAATAATTTACTTGCATATAATAATGTCAAATATTAAGGCTGTCACCACCTTCCTTCTACCACCATGTCCGCAGGCAAGACACGTATCTTAGAGATGAAAATTTGTTCTTGATTTGGTTGTCCAATTTTAAGCCCATTCAGAACAGAGATCTATGCAACCAGTGTGAACCCTTTGATTTTAGGCCAGCCCACCCACATCTCCAACGTCATTTAGCCTCATACTATTCAAACCCCACGTGCATGTGCAGGCTCTATAAATACAAGCCCTTGTTTAACATTCATGCAAACACATCAAACACAATAACTACAATGAAGACAACAATGATATTGATTTCTTTCCTTCTCTTTGCTTTCTCAGCAAATCCTCTGCTCGGTGCAGCACAAGATGCTGTGCTTGACAGTGCCGGTGAGCAACTCCAGACAGGCGTGGACTATTACATATTGCCGGCTGCCAGTGGCAGCGGAGGTGGACTAACTCTGGGCCGCAACAGAAATGGCAGCAACTGCCCACTTGACGTCATCCAAGAACAAAGCGAGGCCAGCAATGGTCTCCCTCTGACGTTTATGTCAGTGAACCCGAATGAGGGGGTGGTTAATCTGATAACTGATCAGAACATCAAGTTCTCAGCTTCCTCAGTCTGTGTTCAATCAACAGTGTGGAAGCTCAATGCTTTTGACGAGTCGTTGGGGCGATATTTTGTGACGACTGGCGGTGTTGAAGGAAACCCGGGTCGTGCAACACTTAGTATATTGGATTTTCCAAGAAAATAAATAAAGTGCTTTATTAACATTATAAATGCAAATGCCGTAGTACAAACAACATTGACGTTTAGAGTATCAAATGTTTCTGCTTTTTATATGACGGGAAAGCACAAGCTTTCTTATTACATGATTATAATACAGAGATATAACTTCGTTTTAGCAGTAATTGTTATGAGCAACAAACGTTTAGGCCTTCTTGAAAATCACTTTGAGTGGTTGTTCACTCAAAGCCAAACGTCTTACTCCATTGTCAACGAAAATGCCAAGGTCTCCGCAAAGAACCTTGCAACCTTCATTGACACCACACACGGATGGACAAAAGACAAGCTTAAAGTCATCATCATCATACTTCTCAATCCTGAACCAGTTGCTTAGGGCCTGTTTGGTATAGCTGTGTTTGTGTTTGTGTTGAAATAAACAAAAAACAGGTTTTTGGTTTTTTTGTTTATTCATCCAAAAACATAAGTATGTTTGGTAGGGATGTTTTTTGGGTTGAAATTAAAAAATTAAAAATCAATAATTAATAATAAATAAAATATAATATAATAATAATAATAAATAAATATAATAATAAAAAAATGGACTAAACAATAAATAATAATAATAAAATAAATAATAAATTACATAAAACATATTTAAAAATATAATAAAAATAATAAATAATAAACAAAATGAAATAAATAATAATAAAAAATAAATAAATACAATAAAAAATAAATATATATAATAATAAAAAATGGACTAAATAATAAATAATAATAATAAATTAATAAAATAAATAATAAATTACATAAAACATATTTAAAAATATAATAAAAATAATAAATAATAAACAAAATGAAATAAATAATAATAAAAAATAAATAAATACAATAATAAATAAATATATATAATAATAAAAAATGGACTAAATAATAAATAATAATAATAAATTAATAAAATAAATAATAAATTACATAAAACATATTTAAAAATATAATAAAAATAATAAATAATAAACAAAATGAAATAAATAATAATAATAAATAAATATAATAATAATAAATAATAAATAAATATAATAATAAATAATAAGTAAATATAATAACAAATAAATACTTCATAATAATAATAAAAAATGAGTATAATAATAATAAATTAATATTAAATTAATAAAAATATATTTTTAAATAATTAAAAATGAATAAATAATTTATAAATAAAATGAATTAAATAATGAAATAATAATAAATAAATAAATAGAATATATTTATAAATTAATAAACAATAATATAAATAATAATTTAATAATATAAATAATAAAATAATAAAATATATTATAAAATGAAGAAATAATAAAGAAAGAATAATAATAATACATAAATAAATATTATAATAAATAATAAATAAATAGTAAGACCAAATTCATTTTTATAAATAGTGGAGTGAAAAAATACCAAATTTTGGTTTTTTCATTTTGTACTAAAAGAGGCAAGTGTTTGTTTAATGTGGTTTGGAAACACAAACATAAAAATCCAACCAAACATGTGTTTTAAACTAAAACACACAAACAGAAACAGAAACCCTTCAACCAAACAGGCCCTAAGTATTCTTGTTTCTTTTTGGTTTGTTTTGGAACCATTTCAGAATAAACAAATTCTCTACTTCAATTAACTACTTGAGCGGTTTTTGCGGGACAAATTTATTGCCATAAATCACTTGCAAATAATAATAATAAAAACATATATTTAAAAAGCATTCCATAATAATAATACTAATAATAAGATAATAGTAAAGTGGAGTAATTATTATTATTATTATTTTGAGGGGTGGAGTAATTATTATTATTATTATTTTGAGGGGGTGGAGTATACTTTTTTTTGTTACATAAAATTTAGTTTTAGTTGGCTATAATATCAAATTTTAGTTTTAGTTGGTTTAGTTTTATAAGATGTTAGTTACTTTTGAAGGAGCAATGAGTGGTAGCAGTAACCCTAATTACATATCTAAATAAACCTGTATGACATAGAATGCACGAGAATAGATATTATTCATATTTAGTAGATAATTAACACTTTCAAATTCTCACTAATAAAGACAAAAAAATGACTATTTTATCGATTGTATAATTGTGACTGATTTTACTTATTAATACTATTATATAAGCATCGCTATCCCTTTGTGTATTCATTCTCCTCTAATTTATAAGGCATATTATTTATTAAAGGTATTATTTATAATTCTTCACTAAACATCTACAACTCTATACTAATTCATTACACATATAGATTAAATCACTATGATTTCTGGTAATTCTATAATGTTCGAAAATAGTCTAGTAGCCTCCAAACACAACTTTTTTTCAGTAATTTTCTTTATTGTATATATTTATAATTGATTTCGGGTACTAATTTATAATAAAATAGAGTAGATAGAGTTGCACTTATTTGTTAGACCGAATTGCTTGACATATAAGATAATATCCATCTGGATGTCACAAATATGGGATGCAATTTTTTTTTTGAAAGACACTATGGCTCGAACCATCAACCTCTCATTTGAGAGTATTTATTTATTTAAGCATTATTATAAATTAGTGGTACCAAGCTCTTACTCCTAAATGGAGGGTCAACGGTTCGAGTCTCAGTGACATGTTTGATTTGTATTTCTGAAAATAATTTTCTATTTTCTGAAATTTGAATATCAGAAAACTATATAAAAATATGTTTAATTGGGTTTTTTGAAAATTATTTTCAGAAAATTCAATTATAAAAATGTCAGTTTTCAGAGAACTCCTTTTTATTGATATCAGAAAACAGTTTTCAGTTTTCAGAATTTTCAAGAACAGTTTTTAGAGATATAATCCAAGCAGCCCAACATTTTTTTTAGAAATAATTAGAATATTTAAATTACATTGAACAACATTAATATATAATTAATTAGAATATTTAAATAGGGTAAATTATAGTTTGACTCCCTCGAGATTTAATATATTACATCCATACGTGTTATTGTTTGATAAATTACAGTTTGACTCCCTCTAGTTTGTAAGTAATAACAAAAATTCTCCTCCGGTGAACTGATAGTATGATCAACGCTTACATCAGTAGTTGACCATGACTGAATTAACTATAATACACTCATTTATTTATAAAAATATTTTAAAATAAAAAATAAGTATAAGTATATAAATAATTTGACAGCTGCAGTCACATTATATGAAGGCGATTCAACTAGAGGAGATTAAACTAATATATCATATGGGGTAATTTACCCTATTTAAATTACATTGAAATAATTCTATTCTTACTTCACACTGTATAACTTGAATTTTGAGGAGAGATGACAATTCGTGTCAATAGGGCAATCTGATACTAGTCGACACAAAAATCAAATATTTTAAATATAACACAATCCAACACGAAAAATAAAAAATAAAAATGAAATTGAAATTGAAATTGAATTTGACACGATTCAGTAATAGTTTATTAATATATTTCAATCCATGATCAATTAGATAACAGAAAAAATCAGCAAATAAATATAACAATAAATATTATCGTGTCAAACGTGTCAAGTCGTGTCAGAAATTATCAGCTCTATTTTTGAGTGTCACTTAGGCTTCGTTTGGTAGGAAAGATTTGGAGTGATTTGGGGATAAAAGAAAAGAAAGGATAAAGACTTGTGTGTTTGGATTGCCACTTAAAAGAGAAAAGAAATGATTTGGAGAGATAGGGTTATAACTACAAAGCTCTTGGATATTATCTCTCAAAAAAAATAAGAAAATTTGGAGAGAAAGAAAAACACTTTAAGTGATATTTTAAAATGACAAAAATATCATCCATAATTAAAAGAATAATTTTATAATGACATCTTAATCCCAATATCATCTATAATGTTGTGTTTACACAACATTTTCCCATACAGAACTCTTCACCTTTTGCTTCAACCGTTTTTTTATTCAAATTCAAAAGTTTTATACTTCTATATTTATGTATTAGCATATGCATATATATATATATATATATAGGGTAAATTGCTTAAAACCCCCCTCAACTTTACTCTCTTTTCCTACTATACCCCCTCAACTATGAAATGAGCTTAGAACCCCCTAAAGTTTCATAAAATGTTGCACCATGGGTTTGCCCTCAATTTTTTTTACCCTTTTACCCTCCAAACTTTTTGTATTTCCACCTTACCTTTAATCATATCCTTACTAATATATTTCTTAATTCTTTAAATTACAAAAAATATTATTTCTTTTAGTTAGAATATTAATTATGCCATTTACCTTTAATGTATTAGACTAAATATACTCTCAAATGTTAATTTTTTTTTTGTAAGATTTAATTATTTTATTTGTAAATCAATTAACTTGTTATTAAATTTTAGTTTGATTTAAATCATAAAAATCAATCCTAATTAATATATTCATAAATAAATCAAAATTTATGAATATATTTTTATGAAAAGAAAGTTTCATTTGGCAAAAAAAAAAATTAATTAGGATAAGGAGTTTTATGATTTAAATCAAATTAAGTTTTATTGGAAAATGATATATATTTTGGAATATATATATATATAATTCGTCAAAAATATATATATTTTTTGAATTGTTTTAAAAATATATATATTATGTTCCAAAATATGATTTTTTCCGAAAAATAATTTTTTTAAGAAAAATATATATTATTTTCCAAAATATGATTTTTTTCGAAAATAATATAATTTTTTTCCGAAATATATATTTTTTATATTTTAGAAAATAATGTATATTTTTCATAAAAAAATCATATTTTTTAAAACAATTCGAAAAATATATACTTTTGACGAATCATATATATATATATTCCAAAATATATATCATTTTCCAATATATATATATTCCAAAATATACATATTTTTTCGAAAAATAATTTTTTTGAAGGTTTGATTTCACTAAACCATCCTATACTATTGATGGTAGTTTAGGTATTATGACTCAAAATCATATTTTGGAACATAATATATATTTTTCTCAAAAAAATTATTTTTTGGAAAAAATTCATATTTTTGAAAATAATATATATTTTTCTCAATAAAAATTATTTTTCGGAAAAAATCATATTTTGGAACATAATATATATTTTTCCCAAAAAAATTATTTTTCGGAAAAAATTCATATTTTTTTAAAAGAATTCGGAAAATATATATTTTTAACGAATTATATATATATATTCCGAAATATATATATTTTGTTCAAAATATATATATTGTTTTCATAAATTGTGATTTATTTATGAATATATTAATTAGGATTGACTTTTATGATTTAAATCAAACTAAAATTTAATATCAAGTTAATTGATTTATAAATAAAATAATTAGAACTTATAAAAAAAAATAACATTTGAGAGTATATTTAGTCTAATACATTAAAGGTAAATGACATAATTAATATTATAACTAAAAGAAACAATATTTTTGTAATTTAAAGAATTAAGAAATATAATAGTAAGGATATGATTAAAGGTAAGATGAAAATACAAAAAGTTTGGGGGGTAAAAAAGTAAAAAAATATAATGGCGTGCGTATTTTGCTACGGAATTTATATTGTTCCATGAGTAGGTGGGAAGATGCACTCATGACACGGAAGATGATGAGAGAGCAAAAGATCAAGAAAAAACCCGGGTGTTGTTGGGTTGAGGTGAATGGTATAGTTCATGAATTCCTTGCTGAAGATGCAAAGTGTCATGACATCTCAGATGTGCACATTCTCTTGGAAGCATTTGCTAAGCAATCTAAATTGGAGTTCGATCTGACTAATTTAGAATAAATATTTTTTGGTGCAAACATAAATTAATTTTGGAGAGAATTAGGTAGATGTAAAGTTTACGCTGCATGGAAAAAACAAAAATTAGCAGAGGTACAATCATCATACTTTGAAGAGAAAACTGTCTAACATTGTATCATGTATGTCTTTTCTTCTTCCTTTTGTGCTACTGTTCAGCTTCATCCTCGCTTTTATTTCTTAAAGACATGAAGCGAAGACTTCGGATTCCAAAGGAGAGTTACTGAGCTGTCTCTTTGCTTTATTAGGTGCATCACCATGTTTAGGTAATGGCATTCTGAAACTCATGCTTATTCTCTAAAAAATTCAGATTGTTTCTACTATGTTTTTCAACTAGAGGATGTTGCTTATTCCAGAGGGGATAAGACAAGCACGAGGACATGCGCTCGTGTTAGGGCATTCTGCAATCATATTATGCAAAACAAAGTCCAAGCCTTTCCAATATTCTCGCCTGCTAAGTTGGACAAATGTATATATACGCATATTGACTGAAATTCTTTCAAAAAATATATATATATATATAGATGTCAGCACCAAGAATCAGATTAATGAGTTATATATAGATAAAGACGCACATATATATATATATATATAATTAAAATTAAAATTATAAACAGGTCGGGATCGGGTTACCAACGAATTTTCCAAAAAACCCAAACCCAACCCAAACCCACTTCGAATTTTAATTTTAGATACCAAATCCGTTTATAGGTTTATCAAACCCGCCCCAATCGAATTGGGACGGGTAACTATTTTGTCATCCCTTATTATGCGAGCCATGTGAAATTGTCAAAGGTTTGACTTATACATATGTAGATAATATATATACATATATATTCGATTCAAATGGGAATGCGGTGTTTCAAATATGATCTTTTCTATTAATTTTGGACTCAATTATCATTAAGAAATTTGTATTTGAATTATTAATTTTGGACTCAATTATCATTAAGAAATTTGTATTTGAATTATCAAATATACCACAAATTTCTATCATTCTATTTTAACTGATCCAAAAGATTGACAAAAAACCATTTTTCGAAAGATTGACTATATATATAGAAATCATTTTTCCAGTTCCATTAACAAGTAATTTCTCCCAACTATATGAATTTGAAGTGTGATATTTTTAGTCGATTGATGGGAAAGGACTAAGGAGGGTAAGTATCGACTTTTCAACTTTATGAACTTTGACTTGGTCCTAAACTTTTATAGATAATTTGCATGCAATTAAATTCTGTGGGACGTATTATCTTAATTCCCTTCGATTTTGACAAGACCATAACTCTGAATTCTCATTACATGAAGCCTAAAAAAGATGTTATTCCGTACAACTTATTTTGTACCAAATACACGAAACGGTGGATCATATGTATGCTAATTGCTAAATAATTGGGAAACCATAAGTACACAAATTTTTGGACTGCAACTTACAAATGTTTATATATAGGGCCCATATATATATATATATATATGTATATATGTTCAAGTGAGCAGGCATTTATTCCAACTACCCACAATTTTGGTCACTAGTTTGTTATGAATGAATTTTATTCAGGAAGGATGAAGTTTATCAATTCCATTGGTCCAATATATAATTTAGATACGTGGCTAATTTTTTATTTTTTCTGAAAATGAAAGATTGATATAAAATATTTCGCAGGTCCCTATCCAATTTTAATTCACATGCCTTCAAAATATACTTCACCAATGGTACATATCCTATATTCATGTAAAAAATTAAATAGTTTATGCACAAGAGGGATACTCAAATACCCCTGATAGTAATAATACATCATAAGCATAGCACATAAGAATGAATTGAAAAAGATAGTCAGTTTTGCCTAGCGATATATTCAAAACAAATGGAACTTAATTGGCACACTGAAAAACTTTAGTTCAGCGCGCGCACCACAACTACTCCAAAGTCTCACCAACTCCCCAAGCCACCCTTATTGATCCAAACCCATGTGCATGCATTACACAGTTTACACTATAAATACATACCACAAGTACTTGTTCTAATATCACTCAAACCATCATCAAACACAACAACTACACCAAAATGAAGCTAATACTAGTACTTGTACCACTCTCACTCCTTGTCCTCACCTTCCTCACCGGAGCAGCCAACTCCACCTCCGCTCCGCCCCCAGTCCTCGACACCTCCGGCAAAATCCTCCGTGCTGGCGCCAACTACTACATTCTCCCGGCTGTCCATGGCCCGGGCGGTGGACTAACCCTAGCCAGCACAGGAAACAATACGTGCCCACTCCACGTGGTCCAGGAGCAGAATCCCAGGGACAATGGCGTCTCGTTGACCTTCTCACCCGTGAACGCCAAGAAAGGCGTTGTGCGTGTGGCCACCGACCTCAACATCAAGTTCTCGGCCACCACAGTGTGTCGCCACCAATCCACCGTGTGGAAGGTTGGGAAGCAAGTAGTGACCACCGGAGGGGTTGAGGGCCACCCGGGCCGCGAAACGCTGAGCAGCTGGTTCAAGATTGAGGCATTTGGAGCGAATTACAAGTTGGTTTTCTGTCCCAATGTGTGTAAAGAGTGCAAAATTGTGTGCAAAGACTTGGGTGTTTTTGTTGATAAGAAGGGAATTAGGGTGTTGGCTCTAAGTGACGTGCCACTCAAGGTTGTGTTCAAGAAGTTCTAAGAAGGTGGTTATGACCATAAAATAATGTGTTTGTATCTATATCTAAATAATTCCCAAAGGGTGATCTTTATGTATAATATGTAATAAGGAAGGTTTTGTACTTTCATGTGGTAATGCAATAAAGGGCTGCAAGAAAAAAATAGTATAATGACAGCCATATTTCACTACTATTCAAGAGAAAAGGGTGATCTTTATGTATAATATGTACTAAGGAAGGTTTTGTACTTTTCATGTGGTAATGCAATAAAGGGCTGCAAGAAAAAAATAGTATAATGACAGCCATATTTCACAACTATTCAATGTGTATTTCCTTTACTCGGCTGGATCAATTGTTCTTTGGTTCGGTTATAATTTGTTTTGAGAAATGCTAAACATGCGGAAATATTTAAATTAGTATTTTTTTGTGACTACAAAAATTAACACTCCCTCCCTCTCAAATTAGTTGTCCAAGTCTAACTTTTTAATATTTTTTTGATTATTTTGTGTTTCCAATTTTACACTTTGATAATATAGTATAGTTGTAGTTTTTAATGTGGTTCATTGCTTTTTGAAGTTAATGAAGAGGGATAATGCGAGAAAATATAAAATTATATTGTATTGGGATTAAAAAATGAACAAGTATTTTGGAACAATTAAAATTGAGAAAGTGAACAACTAATATGCATGCATGAGACGGAGGAAGTAATAATGGCTATGGCAGTCCTTTGACGTTCGCGCCCGTGAACCCAAAGGAAGGTGTGGTTCGTGTCTCAACGGACTTGAACATCAAGTTCACGTTTTCGACACAATGTAGCCAATCACTTGTTTGGAGTGTTGGCCATTTTGATAAATCGGTGGGCCGGAGTTTTGTGACAACAGCAGGCGTTGAAGGTAGACCGGGTGCCGGAACCCTAGGGAACTGGTTCAGGATTGTGAAGTATGAAGATGGGTACAAGTTTCTTCACTGTCCCCGAGTGTGTGGTAAGTGCATGTTTAGTTGTGGAGACCTTGGACTTTTTGCGGATAGTGGATCAAAATTTTTGGTTAAATTTGGTGAACCACTCAAAGTAAAGTTTGAGAAGGTTTAAGCAATTAGAGCTTATGATAGGTATATATATATATATTAATGTAATAAGAAAGCTTGTGCTTTCCGTTCATATATATTGCAATAAAGGTAATTAGTAAGAGGTATAAAAATATTATAAATTGGGCGATACCGGTGAACCATGCACTATATACGCTAATATTTGAAGTCAATCTTATTCACTGAAATTAATATAATTTTTCAAAGGCTTATTATCAGAAAATCTTCTATGATTTTCAAATTATTCAAAAAAACTCTAATGATTTAAAAAATAACCCATATAATTTTTAATTTAATCAAATACCCACATGCCCTCTATAAAATTATGAAAAATACCCTCTAAAACTCTAATTCATTCTATTATTTTAATTTAAATCTCAATTTCAACCCAATTTCAATTTATAATTATATATCTCTCTATATCACTATATATATATATAATCATATATACATACTTATTTATACATATATAATTATATATGTATAAATAAGTACATATATCTATATGTATACTACTTATAAAAGTACCAATCTCTTTTAATATTTTCAAACATTATTTTTCATATTTTAAATAAAATAAAAATAATAAAAATTTCAAGAGGTGTGTCTCTTAATTAATTTAAATAGGTGTGTATGTCCTTTATCTTGTTTCACTCCCAATTATAACATCTCAAAACCGTCCAAACCACACCCCTTCATCACTATTTATATTTCACATCACTTCCAGTACAAAAATCCACAAACAACATATGTAACCACACACACATACATCCTGACATTCACACACACAACTCTACATTAAACATAATTTCTCCTTCATTAATTAATATTCCCTTTTATTGTTCTTCTTTTACCTTTCATTGTTCCATTCATGGCTTATATTTTACATATATCAGTTTAAGTGTAAGATATTGAATTTTAAAACCAATTTTTTTTTAATTTTTTTATCATATTTAATTATATATTATTTAATTTTTATTTTGATAAATTTGTTTGGGTTTTATTTATTTCCTCTTTTTTATTTTGTATTCTTTTTCGTTTCTATTTACGTGCAACTCACGTGCTTTTATACTAGTATGATTATATATATAGTGATATATATATATATATATATATATATAATTATAAATTGAAATTGGGTTTGTGATAAATTGAATGAATTATAGTTTAATTGGATTGAAATTGGGATTTAAATTGAAAGTGGATTTATGATAAATGGAAGGAATTAGAGTTGAATTGAGTTAAAATTAGGATTTAAATTGAAAGTGGGTTTGTGATAAATGGAAAGAATTAGAGTTTTGGAGTAAATAAGTGAGAAAAAGTGGGTTTGTGATAAATAGAAGGAATTAGAGTTTAATTGGGTTGAAATTATGATTTAAATTGAAAGTGGTTTGTGATAAATGGAAGAAATTAAAGTTGAATTTGATTAAAATTAGGATTTATATTGAAAGTGGAGTTGTGATAAATGGAAGAAATTAGAGTTTTTGAGTAAATGGGTGAGAGAAAGTGGGTTTGTGATAAATAGAAGGAACTATAGTTTAATTGTGTTGAAATTGTGATTTAAATTGAAATAATAGAATGAATTAGAGTTTTGGAGGGTATTTTCATAATCTTATAGAGGGTAGGGGGACATTTGATTAAATTAAAAATCATAGGGGTTTTTTTTGAAACAACATGATTTTTTTTTGAATAATTTGAAAATTTTAGGGGGGTTTTCTGATAATAACCCTTTTTCAAATGCAAAAGGTAATAAATAGAGTAACCACCTTAATTCACAAACTTAATAGTAGTAAAATTCAGCAACATATCTGGTGTTTTATACTCTGTTCGGATATCTAGATTTGACTGGCCTTTCAGAAACCGTAGCATTAAGGTTTACACAAGTAAAGGTGCATGGCTAGAACACACACGGAGAAAATTCGATATTTGACATTTAATTTTCAATTAACATAGCCAAAGCCTGAGTCGATAACAACTAATCTTTTATTTTTTTACTTTTCCCAATTTTCTCCAATATAGTATCCGAACATTACAAGTAATGCATGTGTGTGTTTTCGGGTTAGTATAGTTGAAAGTGGTAGTCTTGTGAATGTGTCCCTAGCCATCTCTCACCACCATCGCCGCAGTTTTCTTTGGTTGTAGACTTGTAGTCACTTGTTAATGAATTCATTTATCAAATATTTTTTCACGAAACTGCAGCAATGTTATTAAAAAGAAAAATTATGAATACATGATACGTATATGACTACAATGATAAGAAGAAAAACAAAACACAATGAGATAATAGTAAAAATAAATAAAAATAATAAAGCAAAATGTGAAAACTTTGAAGGAGAAAAAAAACAAGAAAGTATTTGAATGAGGTAGGAATACTTATTTTTTGAAATGAATTAAGTGGAGTAGAATAGAAAATAATGAAAGCAGCTAGGTTTTCATCCAAAACATTGCCCATAGGCTGTAATGAAAACTATGTACCAATTAAAAATAATGAAGAAGATGAAAGAAGATTTATACAAAAAGCAGAAAACAAAACTCATTTACATTATCAATTTTTTTTATTTAATTGTTCAAGCTCTTTAATTTTCATTTATTTTATTTTATTATTATTATTTTTTTATAACAGTGATGTTCGGATAAACTTACGCGCACTTTGACTAATTCTCAGGACCCGTGCAAGGCGACCCCCACACGAATCGGATAAGTCTCAGATTATGTCCGCCGTCGTGACCCTAGTGAATTATTTGCACATAACAGAAATCGAATATGAAACCTCATACTTCTTGAGATATCAAATTTCAAGTCTTTTTTAACTAGGTTAACCTACTCGGTTATTAATTTTCATTTTATAAGGCCAAAGATTTCTCATAGATTGAGAATTTTTCCTCAAAAAATGAAATGGTTAGGAATCAGAGGTCTCTAGATTGGTCACTTTATTGAGAATGCAATTTTAAAACTTTTCAATTTCCAATGAGCCGACGTGAACTGAAAATGATGAACATTAATTGAACAGTGAATAATTTAGACAAGCCATGTGATTTTTATCAAATGTTTGACTATACTATATATTCAATTCAAATGACTTCTATATCTAGAAAGCCGAGCACTTAATAACTATTTTGACTTTATTTTCATTACTACACCTTTACACAGACAATTTATAACGTTATCTTCTTTGGGAATGTTGGTGATGTGTACGACGTATGATAAAATATTGACTTTTCAAATCTAGAAAATTTGACTTCATTAACATTTTCGGCATATTTGCAAATCTATATCATATCGCATTCCAAACTACATAAAAATACTCTCACTTCCTCCGTAAATTGTGTGCAATAAATATATATATTTTTTCACAAAAAATATAATTTGTTAAACAAGTCTCATTCACATAATGCAAATTTATTGAAGAACCGTATCATAACAGCTCTACCTTTCTATTATATTTAGATTCTATAATTGATAGACTTTATTTGATTGTAATTATTTTTTTAGGATTTTTTATGTATCTCATGATTTTAGGCTTAATTAGCTAGATTTTTATTCTTTTCATACTGCAAAACTCTGTATATATATTCTTACAGAATCAATACACATATATAGAAAACATTATTCATAATATATATTGTCTTTCTTTTATATGGTATCAAAGTTGTTATAGTTCCAACGAGCCCAAAAAGTTTCTGGCATTTTCCATCCCATTTGATTTGTTTCACACTTGCACTCAAAGCAATGGCGGAATCCACAGCCACCTCCATCATCAAACAAACCAACAATGAATCTATCACTTCTCTAGTCAACACCAACACCTTAATAGCTATAAACTCCTTTCAACTCCCTGACAAACTCACACCATCAAATTATCCTTCATGGAAAGCTCAAATATATGCGCTTCTTTTTTGCTACGATCTTATCGGTTTCGTTGATGGAACCAAACCATGCCCTCCAAGTATGATTATGGTGGACAACAAAGAAATCTCCAATCTTGAAGCGCTTCTATGGAAAAGACAAGATAAGCTTCTCTTCCATGGAATTCTCGTCTTATTGTCGGACCGTGTGAGACCCTTGATCAACTCCTCTCAAACATTTGCAGAAGCGTGGAGCCGACTCAATAAATTGTATGTAAATGCCTCATCCTCTCGTACCATGGGCCTCACCGATCAATTGTCGAACATACGAAGAGGTAACCAATCTGTCATTGAATACCTTGGTACCTTTTGAGGCTTTGCTGATGAACTTGCACTTATTGACGCCCCTATTCCTCTTTCCCATCTCATCAACCATACTCTCAACGGACTTGGACCGGAGTTAAAGGAACTCATTGCTGCAGTAAGAGCCCGTGATAAAGTCATCTCCTTTGAAGAACTCTATGACAAGCTAGTGGAGTATGAGCTTTTTCTCAAGCAAGAGGAAAATCAGGCCACTACTGGTGGCATTACTGTGAACTCTAGCAGGTTTCATTCTTCATCCAAGAATACAAACCATGCCTACCAAGGGAAGAAGAATTATCAACCGAATTACCAGTCCACTAAAACTGGTAAGAATGGGCAACGCACCAACAGTCAAAGCAACAATGGAGGCAAAAACTCCTACCTTGTTTGTCAATTATGTGACAAGCGAGGTCATGTTGCCCGCGATTACCATACTATAAAACGCATGATGAGCCTTCCCATACCGCCCAGGGTAAACAACACCACTATTTCCGCAAACAACTGCACCATAGGCCCAAGTTGGATCCTTGAAAGCGGAGCCTCTCATCATGTTACTTCTGATATGGGTAACCTTTCCATCCGCGAACCTTAAGAGGGACCAAATGACATAGTTATCGGTGACGGTACAGGTGTCAAAATCACCCACACTGGCACTTCTTTCATTTCTCCTCCCAATTCCTTTTTACTTAAAAATGTGTTATGTGCTCCAAATATGAAATAAAACCTTATCTTTGTTTATCAATTTTGCAAAACCAATAACACATCAATTGAATTTGACCCATTTTCTTTTTGTGTTAAGGATCTTACTACGGGGGCACCTCTCGCCCAAGGCCGGAGCAAGGATAATGTCTATGAATGGTCCAGCATCAAGGAAATCCCGCCGGTAAAGAAACACGCATTTGTTAGCATTAAAACAACACCTGATCGTTGGCATGATAGACTTGGTCATCCGTCCTAAAAAATTCTCTCACACATTATGTCGTCTCATCAACTTCCAGTTCACTCTAGTTCCTCCTCATTATCATTTTGTGATTCTTGCCAATGTAATAAAAGTTATAAACATCCTTTTGATATTTCTAGTCTAAAGAGTCATCGTCCATTAAAACTTATTTATTCTGATGTGTTCTTTTATAAAATTTCTTTTACTATAACTATTTTCAAGGATTCAAACTTTAGATACTAATTCTAAATATCATATTTTTGTGAAAAACTCGTCATTATGAAATGAAAATAATGAAAACTCTATTGGGTTTTCAACTTTAGAAGAATCATATGATTCATATCTCAAAATATTTAATAAAGATCACAAAATCAACTGTATTATGATTATTACCATTAGATGAACAAGTCAACATTGTAACAAGTAGGACTGACGTACAATAGAAACTCACACCAAAGTCTCACCAAGCCCTCCTAATTGACTTCAACCCCTATCCATTTCACTCTATAAATACCACCACTACCACTACTTTCGACATCTCATCAACCATAACACCATCTCCTACCAAAAAATTGAAGCTCATAATGTTATTTGTGTTACTCTCATTCCTTGTCATAGCCAACTCCGCCTCCACTCCACCTCCGGTCCTCGCCATAACCTCCGAACAAACACCGACTACTACATTCTCCCGGTCATCCGTGGCAGGGGCGGCGGTCTAACCCTAGCCAGCACCGGAAACAAGACGTGCCCACTCAACGTGGTCCAAGAACAGCATGAAGTGGACAATGGCCTCCCATTGACCTTCACACCCGTAAACCCTAAAAACCGCGTTGTACGCGAGTCTAGGGACATGAACATAAAGTTCTCGGCATCCACAACATGTGTCCAAACCACTCTGTGGAAGCTGGACAACTATGATGAGTCCACGGGGCAGTACTTCGTGACCACGGGTGGCGTTGAAGGCAACCCCGGTGGCGCGACGGTGAGCAACTGGTTCAAGATTGAGGCTTATGAGGGTGATTACAAGCTTGTTTTTTGTCCCACTGTGTGTTATTACTGCAAAGTTATATGTAGAGATGTGGGGGTTTTTGTTGAGGGTGGAGTGAGGCGTTTGGCTCTTAGTAATGTGCCTTTCAAGGTTATGTTTAAGAAGGCCTAAAAGGGTTTGAGGATTGGTACTGAGATTAATTATCTTAGTTGTTTTCCTTTTCTTTTCTTTTTTCCAAGTTTAGCTATATGTAATAAGGTTTGTGCTGTGAGATTTCAAATTTCCAATAAGGCAGAAGAAAAAATTTCAAGATAATAAAATTTTAATTGTGGCAAGTTTGTTTCCCTAGTGTTCATTTTGCATTTCCTAAAACTTACTTTGCTAGGTTTAGCTTGTGGCTTGCTTCTTTTTTTTTTTTTAAATATATAGCCGTATGTATGTTTTTTTATTTGGCATATGAAGGCGCCCCGTTGGTAGATTCACAACAAGAAATAAGGGTTGTAGTGGTGGCGGCAACTGTCACTAGATCGAAGGAATAAAAATTAGGTTTATAACTTTGGTCTAAAAGCCGCATAATCTTAGTAACGGATTATAAATTGTCAGTTCTAATATTAATTTTTTTTTACTGACAGTAAAAATTGTTATTATATAATATATGTCCTAAATAAATATATATATATTTTGTGTCCTAGTGACAAATAATTTTTTTTCCCTAAATGGTTTTGCATTAAAGAAAATAAACATGTACAAAACATGAGTGAAGGCATTCCCTCAATTTAACAACACTGTAATGGAGTATCTCCATTTCCAGTAGCAAAAGAAAAGTGGATCTCAAATGAAAACGATTACAAATCATGCCACTCATTAATAGATATCCTAGCAACATCAAATTAGTTCCAAATGGCCTGTCTAGTGACAAATACTTTTAATACACCACTATTTTTTTTTTTTTCATAATAAACTAAAATTTTCATAGTGTTTATGAAAGAATCTATCATGCTTTCCAAATCAAAATCAAAATTTTAATTTAAGTGAATTTTAATTTAAGAGGTGTTGACCTAAATAATCTCACTATTAAAAATATTTAAACTAAATGTTTCAATTCCTACAAACAACTCCTTTAATTAAACCATCAGTGCTATTTTTTTATTTTATTTTTCTCGCATATTACTTTTTATTACATTTAACATCATTAGATTAAAAATACAATAATAATAAAAAATATTATTATATGATGGATTAATTTAGTGCTTTAACCATGTAATATTTAGATAATATATTTATGAACATTAAATTCACGAAATAATTATATAGCAAAATATTTGAATTACATATTTTGTGCACAGCACAAGGCTATTGATCGATGTCAGATTAACGGTAAAATGCAATAAAACAAGAGCAAATGAAAAGAATCTGTACATGTACATGTCATGTGACTTCATAGTTGTTGAATTTAAATTTTTTAATAATTTTATTAATTAAGATTGATAAGTGTGTAATTTTTAATGATATAATATTATAGTGTATTCCGTATTTATTTAAAATTAATAAAAAAAAATATTGAGAAAAATAAAAGATTAAATTCCATTAGAATTGGACTTAACAAGAAAAATTATAATAACGGATAAGTGAGAGAGGTAGTAATTGACACCATTCGGTTGAGGAATATACCCCTATCAAAGTTGCGTTATTACAGTCTCCATAGTTGGGCTCATTTTATATCCCAAAAAATATAAGAGATAATTACAATTACTCTCCTTCAGGATTTAACAAATTACAATTGTCCTCATTATCTTTTAAATAATTATAATTTTCTCCTTTTAAGTAACCAATGTTCATATCATAGTGATAGAAAAATGAAATTACTTTTATACCCAAGTGTTTTTATTTAATTTATTCACAAATAAGTAAGAATATTATACTTCCTTCTCCGTCCCTTTTTACTTGTTCATGTTGGAAAAATTAATAATTTTTTTATTTTATTTTCTTTCCAATTTTACCCCCAAAATAATTTCTTAAGATTTGTTTTTTAGTGGGATTTATTACATTTTGAATTTAGTAGAGAGGGGTAAGTTGAGAAAATATATGATAATATTATATTGAGATTCGAAACTGGACAATTAATTTGGAACAAATAAAATAAATAAAGTGAACAACTAAATTGAAACAAAGGGAGTAATTATTTCACCACTGAGAAACTACTAAGATAAACGTTTAGTGCTTTTGACCATGGCAGAAATTAGTCGGAAAGACCAGCGGATCAAATGGCCCAATGATATTTGCTCTCCTCCCAATTGGGAATTTGAGTGATTCAGTCTCCTTGGGGGATAATAGTAATTACTCAAACTAAAGGCCTTAATTTGATAAATCTTGAGGGGGGTAATTGTAATTATCTCAAATATAAATAAATATTGTTTGTGTCGTCACGCCATGCCCCTCTGTGTATATATACACACACATTTATATATACTTTAAAACACATAATAGACTTGTCTGTAGTATTGCTTTCACTATTCAGACAATCTAAGTGTGATTCTCGCTGTAAGTTCGAAATACAAGACTTGAAATCGATTTGAATATCGTCGCAACGAATCGATTGCTTTTGATAAAGAAAGAGTAAATTTACCATGGTTCGTCCTCTCTCTCTATTGATGATATGTATATATATATATATATCTGTATATTATCTGCTATATTCATCGTCAGTTCATCCGTATTTCTATCTGCTATCTATAGTCAGACACTTTCTCACTCTACTTTAACACACTCACATACTCTCTCTTCTCTTGTCTATCTATATATATCTATGTGTATATATTTTTATATGGATCTATGGTGACTAGATTGGATTCGATCGCCGCCGCAAGAATTCGACTGATTCATCTAAAATTTGGTGTTTTCTTTTTGTTTTTATCCTGAAATTCAGTTGGAGAGATTTAAGGGGATTCTTTGACAAATTTAGCTTTGCTTTTTCTATATATGCGAACCTCGGCTAAATTTGGGGGAAAATAGATCTTCTTTTTTTTTTTTTCTTTTAGATTTTTTGGGTTTTGAATTTGGACAACGAATTGGCAAGATTTGGATTGGTGATTGAGAGAGTTGTAACCCATTTTAGTCTTGCATTTCTGATCAGCAGTTAAAGTTAGTCAATCTTATCTTAGACTTGTACTGTTTGTATCATTCTTTTATATTTTTATTTTGTTTTCTATTATTCTTCTTAATTGTTATTTTCATGTGGAACTTCACTTTTCAATGGCTGGCTTATATTTGGTTAAATTTAATCAAATCAAACATTTGGATTGGTGGTTGAATTGAGTTGTAGAGGTTTATCCTCTGTTGGTTTTCTAGTGCCTGAATTGGGAAGCACCCATATTGGGCTTTATGAGCTCTCTGGGTTCTATTTTCTCTTATTGTTCTCCCCAGGGACATCATTCAAAAGTAAAATTCATGTCTGAATTGAATTGGGTTGTATGCTGCAGAAGATAATCTATTGTCGCCATTGTCACGGTTATCATTATAGTCGTCGTCTTCATTTGTCAGTGGTATCATTATTTCTTCTCCTTTTTCTTATGTTAAAGTACAGAAAGAATTGTAGAACATAAAGCTTTATGATCTGTATTTGTTTTCTAACGAGGAATGAGAAATTTCCATAATTTAAGCTTATTAGCGATTCCTTCATTTTGATATTCTTTACAAAATTCATACATTTCATTTATTTAGTTAAGTGTATTCCAGTGTTGCACTAATAAATGGCTGTTTGCCGATGGCATTTGCTGTTCAGTATGTATTTCTGATAGGGTGTGTTCTTCATGTGAATAATGTGTTAAATTCCAATGCTACACTAGATGAATCTGGTTCTCTCCTCCCCACAGAGTTTTTGTCTAGTAATAATTAATATTTTTAGTGGATGGCTGAAAATATGCTTCTGTTAGTTTCTTTTCCTAATATTTTCTCCAATCTAATCTTAGGTAATTGATTTGTTTAAGTTTCATTTTCTAAGAAAATAGGCATATATGATATATCTTAATTCGTATATCCAAAGTTTACCATGTTACTGCACGCTGCTCTTATGCTCCCTTGCCAATTACCATATGTTTGCCTCAAAATTTTCTTCTAGGAGACATGTTCCTATTTGGTGCATTTGACTGAAGTTTCAAACCTTTTTGTGGATGCTAGAATCTGTCAATTACAAGTTCTTGATGTTTTTCGTGCTAAGTTCATAGTTGGACCCAAATATGATGTTCTCATATTAGCTCTCCAATATTAGCAGGCACAGCAAAAGATGCATTGTGCCCATCAAAGAACCTGTCGCAATACTCAGAATGTTGCAGACGGAGGAAATAGTTCACCGTGGAGGAAAGCTTTAGAGCAGAATAATTTGAGACCATCTTCGAGAGTGAGTAATGTTTGTTGCAATAATTGCTTCAAGACTGTGCTAGTTTTCTTCCATTTTAGATTGGTTGGGCTTTCCTGACTTGTTTTTGGTTGATGTTAATCAATTATTTCAGGACTCTGAAGTATCTTCTTTTGTTTGGAAGAACTCTGATCAAAGGTAAAATATTTTAGATGTTCTGGTGCTTAGATGTGGGTTGCATCTTGCATAAGCCCGTTTGCTTATGGTATAATGTATTTCGACTTTCTTGACTACTCAGCTACTACTTTTCATGCTATGAACATGTATGGGTGTGGAAGTCAGTGGCTCTAGCTCTGGCTGTATAACATTATTTGCCTTATGCATGTAATGTCTCTGACATTTCAAAAAAAGAACACCGGTATTGTGGTCCAGTGGTTTCATGGGAAGGATTGAGGATTCGGAGTTTCGTAATCAGCTATAAGGCGGGTGATATGTGTCTGGGGCTTAGGACTAGATTAGAAGAGAACGCGATTCAGAAAAAATTATCAATTTTATTGGTAATATGAGCTTGTTAATGGCCGGAGGAATTATATTAGGTCTTATTTCATGATGTCCATCATGAATGATAATTAAAAGGGTGCGTTTGGAAAGCCTGTTTTTTGTATGTGTTTTATGTATTCAAATATAAAAACTGTTTTTGTATTTGTCATTGTTTTTTTCAGCAAAAACTAAAAACAAAAAAACGTTTGGATGAAAATTTGTATTGAAAAATAAAATGGTATTGGTGGGCGGCCGGGGTGGGTGGGTGATTGGCGGAGGTGGTGCCCGGCGGCGACCGGAGGCGGCGGCGGCGGTGGCGGCGGAGACCGGTGGCGGGTGGTGGTGGCGGCGGTGGAGGTGGTACCCTAAACAGTGAAAAAACTCAAAAAATAACTAAAAGTTGTATTTGGTATTTTCACCACTTTTACACACTATTCACAGAAAACAGTTTTCTTGGAAAAAAAAAAAGGGAAAAGTAAACGGGTGCGTTTGGAAACTTTGTTTTTGTTTTTCGTTTTTTATCTCTTGAGAACAAAAAAATTTCTTGTTCTTGTCCTAAGGTAATTTGAAAACAAAAACACGTTTGGTTGGAAATTTTGTCTAAAAAATTTTCGGGAACAAAAATAAAATAAAATTTGGAGGTTAGGGTTTGGAGGTTGAAGATGAAGGTTAGGGAATCTGCAACAATTAAATTTTTTTTTGCTAAGAACAAACAATGTCGAAAATAAAAAAATACCATTTTAGTATTCTCAAATTTTGAACTAAGGGTGAGAAAACGTTTTTTTTACTGTTCACAAAAATAAAAATCATTAAAGGCTCCCAAACGCGTTTTTATTCCCGTGTGAACAGTGATAAAAACAAGAACAAAAATGGAAACACCCTATCCAAACGCATCCAACGCGTTTGCCAAACATGTTTTTTTTTTGAACTCGGTGAACAGTAAAAAAACAAAAACTGTTTTTCCGTATCCAAACGGACCCAAATATTATTTTTAATTTCATACAATTCATTGTGACTTGGGTATCACCTGATTCATTGGTCTCTTTTCATTTACTAGGTGCACAATATTGACATTCTTTGCCCTGGAACCTGATGGACGATGGAGAATCGTTGCAATGCCAATGCATTGTCCTGATCACTCAGTCCACTTGGGATCTGGAGCTCAGGTAAAAATGGATGGTCTCCATTTGATTTCTCCATCACCAGTTAGTTCTCTTAAGGTTGATCGACAAAAGGCACATGGAGGGAATACTTCTGATAGGAGTTGTTCGGTCAAGTCTCATACAGCCAGAAGCCTTACTGGGTCAAATTTCCAGCATCAATCTCGAAATAAAAGCTTGGCTAACAAAGTGAGCAGATGGAATCAGTTTCAAGGCAATCCTTCATGTCAGAATTCTCTTAAAGGTGGTGATTCTTCTGCCATGATCCCAAGTGTTTCTGATGTTGCTAATTCACCCGATATCTGTGTAGATATTTCTAAAGTAGACAAAGCCGAAAAAAAGAACTCAAGAAAAAAGGCAAGGAAGAAAGGAAAACGGAACAAAATGCTTTCCTGTGATGCTGGCTCCACTGAACTGGAGTGTGCCCATGGGAGTTCAGTATCTGAAACTGGTGTCAACCAGACTATGGATCATGTGGTTGGACCACTTCCCTATACGACTACATTGGCAGTTCCACTGCCAGTGCTTAGTTGCAATGGGAAAGATATTAAAGGCAACAGTAATAGGATTATTGACTGTTTCGAACTACCAAAGACATGCACATCTTATATTAGTGAAGTGGATGTCTCAGAAGCTTTACCGCCTTCCATAGTTCAGAACTTTGCCGGTGAACAGTCATCATCGAATTCCGAAATCGGGACTCAAACCGATTATCCAGAAGTTTCCATCTTCAATGGAGGAATACAGGACCCGTATTCTAAATCAATCGGTTGTTTCAATGATTCATACTCCAATGTTGTACCTGACCCACAGGACTCTTCTGTCTTTGATTCAGTTTCAGTTGGTTCAAACAGTGATAGAAGTATTTACAGTAGTTCTGATGTTAAAACATCTAACAAAGAAAGTAGTGAAATTAATCTTTCAGAATCACCCAATTCTGCTGCCAAAAAAGGATGTTTCCCTCGTGGAAATATGTCAAACGGTTTGGCGGGCTCCTATTATCATGCTGTGGGAACAACCAAGGGTGTCAACAGTGACACACATTCTGTGGTACCAGCCAAGAGAAGTAAGCAAATCAAAAGAGTTCCCCGGAGTTCAAGTGTCCACAGAGTTAGCAGTGTCGAAAATTTTCGTAGTCGTTATGGGAAGGAAAATTATCACTCTGTTTGGCAAAAGGTTCAGAGAAATAATACTGGTGAATGCAACTATGAGTTGAACAAAGTAAACTCAGTTTGCTCGCTGCCAGAAATTGAGTTGAAAGAGGCTCCTTTGCTGAAAAAGAGTTGTAATGATGTTGAATCTAATAGATTATCAAATCATGAAGATAAACGTCAGTCAAAACCCAAGGTTTCTAGAAAGTTGAAAAGGATAACTAGTCCAGTATCAAAGCAAGAGTATAATAGTTATTCTTGCAAGGGATCTCATGCTACCAAGACCAGCTCAAATGTTTCTACAAAGATAAATATGCAACCGAGTGAACTGTTGGATGTTCCAGCTCGAGTGAATGGTCAAAAGGGGTCAGCCGGTATCTCAAGATCTCATTCCAAAATTAGTGGTACAAAAAATGGATTTCAAACAAGCAGAGTTGAAACCATTTCTTCTGAACCAGTTCAGAGCTTAGAAGTTTCTCCCAATCAATTGGATCTGCTTGAAGATGTCTATAATGATGTTTCTGGTTCCAACAATGAACCAGCACTGTATGAAAATAGGTTATTGTCGAAATCATGGGACTATCCGGACCAATCAGAGCTGCTTGAAGGGCAGTCTGCGGTACACCTTCATCCACTTGAAGGCGATGAAACTACCAAAATAGACAAAGACGTGCCTACTGCGGAACCCAGAAAGCAAGACCACAGTACTGGATCCATTTTGCAGAAATGGATACCAGTTGGAATGAAAGATTCTTTGTTGGTGAGCTCATGCCTTTCTAATAATAATCTTGATCAATCAGCTGCTGAAAGTTGGACTTCGAAGGACGTTGCAGAAGAGGAATTGGCATCTGATCCTCACCAACTTCCTTCTTCGATGGTTGGCATGGCTATATGCACAGTTCAGGGCTCTGGAGATTGTAAGGGCTTACCCTATAGAAGTGGAGGTCATACTCCTAAATTGAGGGATTGTAATGCATGCATTCCTAAACAATGTTGTACAGATCATGATAATGGAAATTGCTTAGTTGATGAACCTAAAGGCCAAAATAATGTTGAATCTTACAACGATTCAAACAAGATGGCCCAAGCAGTGAGTGATGCTTATAAGGCACGATTGGCCTCTGAAGCTCTCCAGATTACCAGTGGTTGTCCAATTGCTGAGTTTGAAAGACTTCTTCATTCTGCTTCACCAGTTATACCTTTACAGCATAATTCTCTATGTTGTCAGACTTGCTCGAACGATGGGGCATATGGTGAGTATTTGCGCAGACATGGAAAACCCAGAATGTCTTTGGGATGCTTGTGGCAGTGGTATGAGAAACATGGGAGCTATGGTCTAGAAGTAAGGGCAGAAGATTATGAACAATCAAAGAGATTGGGTACTGATCGTTACACATTTCGTGCCTATTTTGTCCCATTCTTGTCAGCAGTTCAGCTTTTCCGAAACCGTAAAAGGAGTCCCTTAGATTATAAGATAGGCGTTTCTGGTACTGAGACTATGGGGGCATGTGAGATGGATGAAATATGTGAAAGTCCCACTAACAGGGGCCACCTTCCAATGTTTTCAGTACTTGTTCCTCAGCCTCTCACAGAGGAGACAAGCTTTGTGCCACAAAGGAATCATGTAAATTCTGTGGAACCACCATCTTCAGTATGTATCGAAGATGATGTGTCTATTAAATCAGTTGATTCTGCATGGTCTGATGATTCAGAGCTTCTTTTTGAATATTTTGAAGTTGAGCAACCCCATCAAAGACGACCATTGTTTGAAATGTAAGTGTTGTTCTTGTTTTTATTTTCTTCTTTACAATTTCACTTTACGTGCCGTCATAAAAGGTTCTGATGGATTTACTAGCTCCACAGTAATGAATCAATTAATCTCGGCACAAGTTCCCTATTATGTCTCAACTTTTCACAGGCATAGCTTAGCTTTTAGAAACTACGAATATTCTTAAATAATTATCGTCTTTCTGGTAATTGGTAAGCTATTGTGAAAAGAAATTATAGATACTAGACAAAAAAGAGCTAGACATTATTATTATTATTACTATTAGTTTATTGTAATTATTTTTATTATCATCATCATCCTTTTATTTTATTTTGACAAAGAAATTTAAATATCTTCTATATACAAAATGATGGGCACAAGAACATGCTTACACCATATTGTTTGATCGACTGCACTTGTTTTTCCAAGGTTACAGACTGATTGTTTCAGATATCTTCTTCAGGAGTCCTTTATTTTTTGTTATTATTATTTTTTTCCTTTTTCTTTTTCAAGCAATAACATTGCCCCTAGCAAGTATCGAACACTCAGCATCCCCTTTGGGGAGGAGAGATGATACCATCCGGGCTGATGCCCATTCGTATTGAGTCCTTAGTTTTGCTACCCTAATGGACCTGTGGAACTTTTATGGAGTTGTGTGCATATGCATATGGTCATTTATATATTATGACTCTTCCAGGGATTCTCAGGAACTGTGGTTTGCTCGAGGAAAGCGGCCTTTTGACCAATGTTTTTTTTTTGGATTCAGGATAAAGGAGCTGGTTAGAGGTGATGGACCTTCACAATATAGAGCTCACGGGGATTCAACTACATTAGACTCCGTAAATCTACATGATCTTCACCCAAAATCCTGGTTAGTAATTGATGTGATCCAGTAAATACATTAAATCAGATAGTGCCGGGAACTATAACCTAAATTATTTCCTCAACATTTATAAAATAAAGTAAACGGACTAACACAAATTAAATTTAGGTACTCTGTGGCTTGGTATCCAATATACAGAATACCTGATGGCAACTTTCGTGCTGCTTTCTTGACTTACCATTCGCTTGGTCATTTGGTTCATGGAAGTGCCACATCAAAATCCTTCAGTGAGGAGGGTTGTATAGTTTCACCAGTTGTTGGCCTTCAAAGTTACAATGCTCAGGTAGTTGTAATTAATTTAATTGTTATTTGTTTCAGCTTATTAACTCTCTAACATTACTAGTTGAGATATATAAAATACAGAATCTCTTTCTCCTCATGAGAGTGCTCAAATACCATTTGTTATAATATCCGTGGCTTCTGAATGCAGTGATTTAAGCCATTAAGTTTCTTGGATTGCTGATACTAATCAGCATGTGGTGCATTAGGGTATTGGCACTTGCCCATCATGATGCAATAGCGGAATGGTGCAAGGCTAGGAATGATAGCGCCAAAATTAATGTAGTAGCAGAGAAAGTCTGTATAAATCGAAATTAATTAAATACATATTCCAGTAGGAGCTATGAAGCACAGAGATTTCTATAAGGGAGGGTCATACCCTACCATGTGCGTGTCTGGTACCGAGACTCCTTAGATACTTGGAAATATGTTTTATACTTTGTAAGCAGCTTTGTGTCATGTATATTTTATTTGGTTCTAAAATGTTTCCTTGGACTTGTCGAGAGGGAGGATTAGTTGGTAAGGCAATGAGAATATCATTCTACATTCTAACCTTTATTGTAGTCTTTGTAGCTAACTAATATTCAGAACTTCATTCTTGTGTGATTGTGTCAAAAATAAACTACATGATCTCTAATAACAGTATCCATATGTGCATTATTGTCACTCTTAACTGTGTGGTTAGACACCTACATTGCTGCTCATTATTTCTCCATTTGGTGCCCATGTTTTTTCAAGTGCATAAAATTTTCGTGTGTAAATCAATAGACATGTACCCTCTGAATGTTTAGGCAGCCGTGTCATGGGTTACCTCGGGCTGTACGATATTGTATAACAAATGACTTTTGTACAGTTAAACTTCCCACTCGTCATTATATAGTGCTTTGACCATTGGTGTCTGTTCTTGTTTTCTTTTTTACTTGGCCTTTGTTGCCACTAATACATAGTAGGTTTGCACGAATCTGTAATCTGATTTGCTTACTACTAATTTGAATGGCGAATGAACAGGGTGAATGCTGGTTTCAGCCAAGAAACACTGCACCGAGCCAGACAGCAGAAAACCCAAACTCGAACCCTTCTGGAGTCTTGAAAGAGCGGTTGAGGACACTTGAACATACAGCATCTCTTATGGCAAGAGGTGTTGTTACCAAGGGAAATCTGACATCCGTGAATAGACAACCTGACTACGAGTTTTTCCTCTCTAGGCGATGCTAGTTAACTACTCTGAATTGCTGTTAGGTCTATGACTTACCAAGTAGTCAGCTTATATTTGCCAAAGTAGTTCTGTAAATTCTAATTCCCAGTTAGGAATCAAAAGTAGCACATCTTGTCACTGTGCTTCATGCTCCCCCTGTTCTTCTTTTTTCCTCGCGGTGGAACTTATTTCCATCTGTATAGAAACTCGAAAATAAGTACTTTTTTTTTTTCTGCTGTGGTAAAGTCATTTAGGCTTCAGATGAATGCTGCTGATAGCGGTCTAGCAGTATTCGAATGTTGTAAATATATGTTGTATTACAGTTTAAAAATTCTAGTTTAGAATCTTTCCTTGGTTAATTTTTCATGTTAAAAGTGTGGCCAGTTTCTGCATTTCTCTCATCAGAACCCTCTGGGTCTTTCATTTTTGCTCTTTTCCTCTTAACCTTCCCTTGTAGCATGGTTGAAACATGAAGCCCTCTTCTGCTTCTTGTTTGCAAGCCATTTGAGCTTTAGTCCAGGTTGATTAGTATGTTAATGCTTTGGTAGTTCCATAATTGCCATATTGTTGTAGGTGAGATGAAATTATTTCGTGAATTGGATTTCACTTGACTATGTACGATTTCATCGATGAACTCGGGTGTATATATCCTGTACACTACGAGGTGGGATAGAATAACCCAGTTGAAGCATGATGGTGCCGTCTTATTATCCTTTTTCCATCTTTCAATTCTCTTTCCATCATTCAATTGTATATTGCTATGCATCATGTCAATATCACTCTATTCTACTTTGATAATGGGAACTTCATTATATGGAAGATTGAGCATTCGAAGTGTGGCTTAAAATATCACTACAACTGTATATTCCAAACATTATCACCATAAACAAAATAAATAATGTGTAATCAATTAGATGAACATATTTGTCAATGACTTTGAGTCCACCATTTTCCAGGCCTAATTTACTTGGCTAGGTCACCATTTTCCTTTAATTTGTGGAAACTTTGAACATATATGGATCAATAGAATTTGGATTCTCTCTAACGTAATCTCTCTTGGAACTCAATCTAAAGGTGGATAAAATATTCATTATATAATTTATATATCTTACAAAAACAAAAATTTATATCCACCATTCATGGTATAATTTATGTATCTTATAAATTACAAAAATACTTTCTTACAGTTTGAATTTTAATGCAGAAACAACTCAAGAGAGAGATTAAACCAGAGACGTGTACGGACCAATATGTATGTATCTGTATAGATCAATTCAAAATAAATGAGAGAAATTAAGGCAATGGAGAAAATTTCTTGTGTGACCACTGTTGAAGTGTCCTATTCAAACCCCACATATATTGAAATTTAAATGCATGGAGGGTGAGGGTGAGGGTGAGGGTGAGGTCAATCAACCAAAGAGACAAAACTGAATTATCTCATTATTGATGCCAGCTTGCCAACCTATCTCATATATATACACTGTAATAGCACTAATAGCTAAGTGGTCAGATTCATTTGTCACACTTTTTATTATCAAATCAGAGTACTTGAAATATCAAAAGTAGGTAGTTTTATGATTCTTTTACAATTAAATTTTCATTTAAAAAGAGAAATGCAAAAAGAATGTATTTATACAAAAGTTCATTTTGACACATAATATATCATTTTTTATATATATATAATCAACTAAGATTCAAATATTTAAACAAGGAAAATGGAGAATTAGAGGGACTCATGCATACCCCCAATCAGAAAGACTAATATCTTTTGGATATATTTATCACATGGTGCTCAGTAGTTTTGATTTGATTGGAGTATAAAGTAATAGTAGATTATCCTAAATCATCTAATTTAATAATCTTTTAATACAGGGTTTGATTTCAACATATAACAAGAAAGGCAATAAAAAAAAAAAAGAAAAAAACAGGGCAATCAAACTGGTCCTTCGGGACAAAGAGTCATCACCTTTGCATATTTAATACTCCCTTCTTTTAAATTTAAATGTCCACCTTCCACACTCCCTATTCTATAGGGTCCAAAATAAGTATTTTAATTAAAATATTAAAATATTTTATTTAATTAATTTAATTTTTAAACATTTAAATTATAAATAATTATTTTATTTTATAAAATTAATAATAAAATTAATTTTTCATTCATTATTACAATAATAAAAATCATCTGTCATCAAAATTGGATTCCACCAAATAGACGGAGGGAGTAATTGAATTGAAGGATGTCTCAATTCAGTTAAATATAAATATTTCAACAAGAGGCTTTAGATGGCATTAAAAAAATCAATACTAGTAATTACAATAGCTAAATGAATAAATAATAAAGCATGGGTCTATCTAAGATAACTCGAAAGTGGACGGCTCTCGTCATATTGTGGACATGATTGTAACTAGACCTGTTAATAGATTGGATTCGGATCGGATCAGTTAAATCCAAATCCAATTTGTTAAGAAATCGGATTATCGGATTCGGATTCTAATCGGATTATCGGATTTTATTTTCAATCCATATCCGGTTAATATCGGATTCGGATCGGATTCGGATTATAATCGGATTATTGATAAGTCTATTGATAAGGATGATAAAAACTCCCGATCCGCGATCCGAATCCGATAATTCGACAGATTTTCACTTAATTAATTTATGTTCGAATTTCTTCATTATAGAATATCTGATCCGAATATCTAATTAAAAAAATACAAAAATCAATAAATACTGAAATACTAAAATTATTCACACTTTTAATAATTGTATTTATGAACAATCATTATTAATAAATAATAAAATAATTAACAACTAATATTTATATACATATACAGTATTAAATATATACACATATATATAAATATATATATGTATATTTTATCGGATCGGATTAGGCTAATCCAAATCCAAATCCAATTTGTTAAGGAATCGGATTATCGGATTCGGATCATATTCGGGTTATTGGATTTTTTTTGCAATCCAAATCCGACTAATCGGATCGGATTCGGATCAAAATCTAATCCATCGACAGGTCTAATTGTAACATCATATATCTATAACACACATATCTATCTATATATAGGTAATATATATCATTATCTTTTTCCTAAGAAAATTCCCCACCCCAATATTCATTCACTCCCTCCTACCATTATTCCACGAAATTGGAGAGAATGGAAAAGCTAAAGGAAGAAAAGATAGAGGAGGGAATATATTTAGAAAATGAAAAAATCTGTTTGGAAGCCAAGAAAAAGGTAAATGCTTCATACCATGAAGAAGAGAAAGAAGAAGAAAAAGAATTGTCTGTGGAGAAAATATTCGAGAGTAAAGAAGTGCCTTCATGGAGGAAACAGTTGACAGTGAGAGCCTTTGTAGTGAGCTTTGGACTGTCAGTGATGTTCAGCTTCATAGTGATGAAGCTCAATCTCACCACTGGTATCATACCTTCTCTTAATGTCTCTGCTGGACTATTGGGCTTCTTCTTTGTCAAGACATGGACCAAACTTCTTCATAGTTCTAGGTTCATCAATCAGCCTTTTACCCGCCAAGAGAACACTGTTGTTCAGACCTGCGTCGTTGCCTCGTCTGGCATCGCCTTTAGCGGTATGTACCTCCATTCCCGCTTTCCCTTAAACTTTAGGCTGATAATTGAAAGAATAGTCCGTTAAGTTTTGTTTGCATATTTGAAAACAGTTTATAAAAATACAGTGAAAATATGTCGAATTTTTTGAAAACGGTTAACTCTGGTTGGATTTTTATAAATATGTTTTCACAAAATTCAGTTATAAAAATATATGTTTTTAGAGAATTCTTTTTTATTATTCTCAAAAAATAATTTTTAACATTTTCGAGAACAATTTTCACATATACAAATCAAACATGCCGAACTTTTCACAAAATTTGAATTCCGAGTTGCAAATCAAGCAAACCCATATCTTTTTATGGCTGAATTTTCTGAAAATGGTTCTCAAAAAACTGAACTAAACATACTTTTCATAAAAACTGAATTCGGAGTTGCAAATCAAGCAACCCGTGTCTTTTTATGACTGAATTTTCTAAAAATTGAACCAGGCATAGTTTTCAGAAAATCTGAATTCAGAGTTGCAAATCAACCACGCCCTAAGGTTATCGTACATTTGACTCGCCCAACTAGGAAAATAAGAGTGCATACATTTAACTCTCTCGATTATAAAATAAATGATTTTTGCATCGTGCTGACCTTTGTACATAAGCAAAGTTGATGCCTAGTGCAGGCATGGTCATGCTTAAGTGTTTTTTTAGTGCATAAAAGTGATTGAATAATGAGCTCTATTCATTTGATTATTGAATTGAGATAGTTTTATGATGTCTCCATTTTTCTTTTTCACAATCATTGTGACAAAAATAGGAGGTTTTGGGAATTACCTATTTGGAATGAGTGAACGAATTGCCAAAGAATCAGGAGAAGACATAGACTACAAGAATCCAAGGATTGGATGGATGATTGGTTTCCTCTTTGTCGTCAGTTTTCTCGGCCTATTCACAGTCGTCCCTCTCCGAAAGGTATTTATTTTTAAAGTTGTAAAGAACTGTTTTCAGAAAACTGAATCAAACCGTAATAGTTTTTTCACTCGCTTTTGGGGTAGAATTGAGAAACTCACGAGGAATGGTTTGATTTGTTGATCTAGTAAAGTTATGTTGGAAACTATAGCTTTAATTGAATGTAAATTTAAATGGTGTAGCAAATGGTTGGTTTCAGATAATGATCGTAGACTTCAAATTGACATATCCAAGTGGTACTGCAACTGCCCACCTTATTAACAGCTTCCACACTCCTGAAGGAGCTAAGCTAGCAAAGTAAGTGCTACATATACATATATATGTGTATGTATGTTGTTTCAAGATTTCATTTTGTAATTACTAAAATAAATGAATTTTAGAAATTTCCACTAAATTTATTCCTGCTCTACTAACTCAGGAAACAAGTGAGACAATTGGGCAAATTCTTCTCCTTCAGTTTCTTGTGGGGCTTCTTCCAATGGTTCTTCACAGCCGGTGACGATTGTGGATTCACAGAGTTCCCTACATTTGGACTCCAAGCATATAGATACAAGTACACATTTCACCCTCTTTATACTGTTTTTCAAATTTCTGAATTTACCCTATAAACGCAGGGCATAGAAATGTCATTTCCCATAATCAGAGCTGGTTAGAACTAGTATTTTCTAGTAAACAGAACTGCTTAATGCCAATTGATCACTATTTTCTTCTCATGTTCTGTATTTCGTGTTGGTGTAAACAAAACTACATAATATAAATTTCTATGCCAGCTTCGGCCTTTTGATTTATGCAATTTCGAAAATGCAGGTTTTACTTCGATTTTTCAGCCACTTATGTTGGAGTGGGGATGATCTGTCCCCATATCATAAATGTATCATTGCTTGTTGGTGGAATTATTTCTTGGGGAATCATGTGGCCTCTTATAGAAACTAAAAAGGGTGTTTGGTACCCTGCAGACCTCCCCCCAACCAGCCTACATGGCCTTCAAGGTTATAAGGTGCTTTACTGATACATACACACACACACACACACATATATATATATATATATAGTTTTGGATATACTTCAATTTCTCTTAATCATGTTCTTGTTATGTGCTTTATGGACTTTGTTCCTCTTTCACCATATGCAGGTTTTCATAGCCATATCTGTGATTCTTGGTGATGGTTTGTACAACTTCTTCAAGGTGCTGACGCGAACTCTCTTGGCCTTGTTATACCAATTCCATAAAAAATACTCAAAATCAAGTCCCCCTTACGACGACAGTCACTCTTGTGTTAGCCCCAGTGGTTCTTACGATAGCCAGCGCCGAACCAAACTGTTCCTCAAAGATCGAATCCCAACATGGTTCGCCATTGGAGGGTACGTCGCGATAGCTGCAATCTCAACCGCTACACTCCCCCACATATTCCACCAGCTCAAATGGTACTACATTTTGGTCCTCTACGTCTTTGCTCCCGCCTTGGCCTTCTGCAATGCATATGGCTGCGGGCTCACTGATTGGTCCCTGGCGTCCACCTATGGCAAGCTCGCAATCTTCACCATTGGGGCGTGGGCTGGCGCCTCGAACGGTGGAGTCCTAGCCGGCCTGGCAGCGTGTGGCGTCATGATGAACATCGTCTCCACGGCGTCTGACTTGATGCAGGACTTCAAGACAGGGTACCTGACTCTGGCTTCGCCCCGGTCCATGTTTGTGAGCCAAGTGATTGGCACTGCAATGGGGTGCGTGATTTCGCCTTGCGTGTTCTGGCTATTCTACAAGGCCTTCCCCGACATCGGACTCACTACAAGTGAATATCCCGCGCCCTTTGCGCTTGTGTACCGTAACATGGCCAAATTGGGGGTTGAAGGTGTCAAGACCTTGCCCGAAAACTGCCTCACACTTTGTTATGTGTTTTTCGGTGCAGCCATTGTTGTGAACTTGGTGAGGGATGGTTTGGGGAAGAAGAGGGCGTGGTTCATTCCGATTCCAATGGCGATGGCGATACCGTTTTACTTGGGATCATACTTTGCCATTGACATGTGTGTAGGGAGCTTGATACTGTATGTGTGGCAGAGGATGGATAGGGCTAAGGCTGATGCTTTTGGACCAGCTGTGGCTTCTGGTTTGATTTGTGGGGATGGGATATGGACTTTGCCTAGTGCCATTCTTGCTATTGCTGGGGTTAAACCTCCCATTTGCATGAAGTTTTTGTCTAGAAAAAATAATGTCAGGGTTGATGGCTTTCTTCTTAAGCCGTAGCAAGTTGCTACGAGACTGGGTTTAGTAGGAAGGAATGAAATGGAATGATGGTTTCAGCTTAATAAGTGTACCCGAGACTAGGTCATCGTATTCATATATACCATTGTGATGTAAATTTTGTCCCCTTGTATTTGAATCAAGACAATTCTGTATGTTTACAAACCTCTTATTTTCAATATATGGTGCAACCACTTGAATGTAAAATAAAGAGGTGAAAATTTGACTCTTTTATTTTCCTTCCAAGGTAAATGAAAATCTGACTCCTCGAGATAGTTGAGACACAAGAAGTACATAAAACTCAACCTATTTAGTATGCGTTTAGGTTTTTTGGTGTGAGTTTTAGAAAATATGTGGTGTTTTTGGGTATAGGGAAGTGGTGGTCAGAGGCGGTGGTAGTGTTTCGGGCAAAGGAAAGTAGTAGCAGTGGTGGCAGTGGTAGTGGTGATCGGAAATGGTGGCGGTTGAAGGTGGCGGCACATGTGGTGGTGATATATGCATATATATATATATATATATATATATATTGAGTGAATAGATGAAAAAAAAAAATTATTAAAAAAAATGGGTCCTTTTTTGCAAACTGTTTAAAATAAAACAAAATTTGCCAAACTTGTTTTTATTGAGAAAAATATTACAGTACCAAATAAAAAACACCAAACTTTTGCATAAAAATAATAAGTACCACTCAAATGAGAGATTCTTTGGAGGTTGTTTTTGGGTTGGGCTCTTGTTTTTTTTTATATTTTTGTGTGATTATTTTATTCTTTATTAGGTAATAACTATTATAATTATCCGCCAAGAATTTTGAAATTTAGCTGTTTGTAATTATTATTCTTAGAAATATATATATACAAGCATACTTTTCAAGAAAAAAAAAGGAAATAAACTTTGTGCCAAATTTCTGTATAAAAAAATAAAATTATAATTAAACTATATTTAAATGGAACAAATTATTCACATTACATTTTAAATACAACAAAAAAACAGCAAAATTAATTCATTTCCCAATTTGATCTATTAACATCTTGGTCTCAGAGATATTATAAATCCAAAAGCAAATCAAGATAAATTAATGGTTTCTTTTTCCATTTGGAGACAATTTGAAATAAAAAAAATTTATAAAAAAAAATTTCACAAAATAAAAAAAAAAAAGTGTAAATCACCCTCACCTTTAAGCATCTTCTTTGTTAATTTAGAAGTTAAATCAAAACCAGTATTGCCTTATCCTTTGACATTTCTTTATAAATTTTGAATTAATTATTAGTATTTGTTCCATTATTGAGATAGTTATCCATACTTTTAGTCTCTCCAAATTGATTATAAACCATATAAGAGTATGATCTTTCTTAATAATCATATGCACAAAGTATAATTGATAATTGTTTCTGTTTTAATCATATATATATATATATATAATATGAGAACAATGAAAAAATAAGAATAAACCTAGTCAAGTACTACAGCTACTAGCATTTTTTATCTGATAAATGTAAATTCACTCTGCACACTGATTCTCCGGATTTGGATCTTCTGCAAAGTCACAAACACTCGATTCAGAATTTCAGATCGGATTCGAAACCCTAGTTCACCCAACTCAACTCCAGAACTTTCCTTCATTTTCTCTCTGAAATTTTCCATGGAAAATCTCCAAATCTAAACCCTAACCAAACCTCCTCTCTCGATCCCCTACTCCACTCCACCCAACAATGGTGAACAAAACCGATGCCGCGAACGGCGGCGCAAAATCTCCCGCCACCGCGTCGCCACCACCACCGTCCTCCTCCCCCGATCTCTCCTCCGCCCCCATCTTCTCCCTCAAAACCCTAAAACTGAAAACGAAGCAGCAAGAGCTCCTGATCCGAGTCTCCATCCTCGGCCTCGTCTACATCCTCGCCTTCATCACCCGCCTCTTCAGTGTCCTCCGATACGAGTCGATGATCCACGAATTCGACCCGTACTTCAACTATCGCACCACTCTCTACCTCACTCGCAATGGCTTCTACGACTTCTGGAACTGGTTCGACTCCGAGAGTTGGTACCCGCTGGGTCGGATCATCGGCGGGACCCTCTATCCGGGTCTCATGGTCACCGCCGCCATCATCTACTGGTTTCTTCGCTTCCTCCGCTTCGCTGTCCACATCCGCGAGGTCTGTGTGCTCACCGCGCCATTTTTCGCCTCCAACACCACTCTGGTGGCGTATTTCTTCGGGAAGGAGCTGTGGGACACCGGAGCCGGCCTCGTCGCGGCGGTGCTCATAGCCATTTGCCCCGGGTACATCTCGAGGTCGGTGGCGGGGTCGTATGACAATGAGGGAGTGGCCATTTTTGCTCTCTTGCTTACATTTTATCTGTTTGTGAAGGCGGTGAATACTGGGTCTTTGGCTTGGGCGTTGGGCTCGGCGTTTGGGTATTTCTATATGGTTTCGGCGTGGGGAGGCTATGTGTTTATCATTAATTTGATACCGCTTTATGTGCTGGTGCTTTTGATCACTGGGAGGTACTCTATGAGGTTGTATGTGGCGTATAATTGTATGTATGTGGTGGGGATGTTGCTCGCTATGCAGATTCGGTTTGTGGGTTTTCAGCATGTGCAGTCCGGTGAACATATGGCGGCTATGGGTGTGTTTTTCTTGATGCAGGTATCAATTTTTGCCACTGAATGTAGATTTAATGGTAGAATTTACACCATATTGGGCTTGATAAGTTTATAGTTGCCAGTGCTTGGAATCTATTTCATTTCATGTATAACTTGCTTTGGCATTAAATTTGTCATGCTGAATAGAAGGTGGTGTCCACATTCACTCTCAGCTTTTTAAAAATTGATTATAATTGGTTAATACCTATTTCCTCGGAGCGAGAGAGGGAAATCTAAAATTTTGTCCGGTGAAAGCAAGAGCACTTGTATACTTTTAAGCTGTTAGGTGTGTGCAAAGGTTTTTAATAATGGTACAAATGTTGAATACCAATTTGAGCTGAGCTTTCTTATTGAATTACACATTCAATCTTAATATTCTGCCTTGAGGAAGATCCAGAAGAACCTCCACCCACCATTGCAAGCTCAATATTGTCATGCAGACGTATTTTCTTCTGTTAAATTAGTCTGTGTGCAATTTTCTCTTCCTGCACCTGTTGACATACCAAGTGGCGTGTTTTTGAAGACCCAAGACGATCATTATTTTAAGGCGTGCTAGCAGGTCAAAAGTCAAGGCAGACAAGAGGAAGATCCAGAAGAACCTCCACGCTCTTTGGCAGGAGATTTTGAGTCCCTGTGAATAATAAAAAGTGTAATATTATAACCATTTAAAATTGTGTTTCATCTTGTTTCTTATATGTTCAAAGAGACACAAGATTATTAACAGTTAAAATACAACAACTTATGGTATACATGTGACATGGAAATCTATATATTCATTCTAAATTCTTAAAGAGATATTTTTAGAAGTATCTAGGCAATTTGTTTGTATATATTCAGGCTTTTATACAATGTACTAACATATCTAATATTCGTTCACTCAAATAACGAAACATTAAATAAAAATATCAATATTAAGCAGACATTATTAGGTCAAGGATTTGTTCGGTTTCATTAATATTGTAAGTTCATTCTTAATTTGGACATTTCTAATTTTCTTTATCAATACTATCCTTATTGGGTACATTTATAAAAGGGGAGTGGCGGTTATTTGTTATTATTTAACTAAGGAGGATCGCCATTTCCTGTTTCTTATTGCCAACCATTATAAATGTCAAAGTTAGTTGTCCATAAGTCAACGACTGAGAAATAGTTGCAACTTTGAGATTCGCAATCAGAGTGCTGATTGGCGCGTGGAGCATTAACGCCAAACCCTTCACAAATGATTGGTTACCTACATAAGTTGCATGAGTACAATTTTTTTGGATGAACTAACGAAAAACAATCTGATTTAGAATCTCCGACAATTTATTGCAATTGAGGTGTTCATTCTTGTTTCAGTTTCTTGGTTTTTTTATTGCTTATAATATCAACTGTTTGTTACTGAAATCAGTAATATTAGTAAGTAATTTTTTTACCAAAAAAATAATTAGTGAATAATTCACCATAATAGTTGTTTCATATGTTAAATAGACTCAGCTAAGAGTGTAGGATACATGTGTGTATCCATGTGTTAGATATGTCAAATTTTTATATAAAAGGATACACAAGCACTACTTAAAATTCATTTTATTTTATTCTATTTTTAGAGAGAAATAGTATTTTTATCAAATATAACGTTTCATATAGGCTTGAAACTCACTTGAAAGTAATAATATATACTATTGAATGATTGGATATACTTTTTCGGTACATGTCCAACCAGAAGTGCCGGACTCATACCCACACCTATGTCCGATAGATATGTATCCGACGCGGGTACTCAAGTACTTTTGAAAAGTCCATATAACATATGTTCTCTTATATCTCCCATCTTATGGATATTAAGGTCTTCTTCTGTTTCAAGCAATAAGTGGCCATGAGTGTCAAAAAAAGAAGGATAGCACTCAAAGAACTCAAAATCTATAATTTTTCTTTGTCTATACTGGAAAACTCGTTCTTTTTTATTTGGCCTCCTGAATAGACATGTAGATTGGTCCACATAATTTAGAGTACCTATTTAGTTGTTTTTGGTTAATAAACACAGAATTAAACAAGTCTATAGTTTTCCAATTTTTTATTTTCTTGTTTTAGATTTTTTGTTCTTCCAATAATTGATCTTGGGAGATTTTCCTGTTGATGATGCATATGACT
The DNA here is from genome assembly GCA_963922005.1 of Cornus suecica. Taxonomy (NCBI): domain Eukaryota; kingdom Viridiplantae; phylum Streptophyta; class Magnoliopsida; order Cornales; family Cornaceae; genus Cornus; species Cornus suecica. Next base: position 7,719,960 of record OY998242.1, on the reverse strand, counting down.
CCCTACAATACTAACTCCAACTCTATGCAGGTATTTTACTTCCTAGGTTGGGTCAAGCACATGTTAAATGATGAAAAGTTGTTTCAAGCCTTTTTGAGGATCACTGTGACCTGTGCGGTTGCTGTGGGCGGTACTGCTCTTGGAGTTGGCACGGCATCTGGATACATTGCCCCATGGACTGGTCGATTTTACTCTCTTTTGGATCCGACTTATGCAAAAGATCACATCCCCATAATTGCATCAGTCTCTGAGCATCAGCCAACTGCATGGTCATCTTTTATGTTTGATTTTCATATCCTGCTTTTCCTTTTCCCTGCGGGTCTGTATTTTTGCTTCAAGCGCTTGTCAGATGCCACAATATTCATAGTTATGTATGGTCTCACAAGCATGTATTTTGCTGGGGTCATGGTTCGGCTTATTCTTGTTGCTACACCTGCAATGTGCCTAATTAGTGCGATTGCAGTGTCTGCTACTATAAAGAATTTAACTCAGTTGGTAAGGGCAAAGGAAAAGGCTCCTCATGCTGCTTCTGGTAAAGGAACTGCTAGTGCAAAGGCTTCTTCTAAGGTGAGGTTCCTATTACTTTGCTCACACCATTTCTGTGTTGAATGTCTCCCTTTTTTAATATGAAGATCTGATAGTTTTAGGAATCTTGTTTACGAGAGTAGAATATGTTTAGTTGTGTTATTACTGCCACCTGGCAACAGCTTCTACGAAGAAAAGGCTGGGGCCATGAAATGAAATTTAGGAGCTTGATAATTTTTTGCAAGGATTTCACCTGAAATTTCTTCTTGTCTGGCTTTTTGCTTGCATGCTTCATTGAAGGGTAAAGTAGTAAAATAGTCAATGTTGTGCTACTAGAAGCCTAGGTATCCGGTAGTTTGTTAAATGACTCCATTTGACTCAAGAAAATTCAATTCCGGAAGAAGTTTGTTTCTCAGAGATTATATATGCATATATTCATGTAGAATTTATCCTACTATTGAAAAATTTACAATAAACATACATTAGGATAAAGCAGAAGCCATAATGCAATAATTTTTCCTCCATGTTTTTTACCGAGGAAAATTAATTATCAAGTTGGATATCTTTCAACAGAATTAGCTTATATTCCGTGCATCAATTAGTTGTGGATTACATTCAACTGCATGCTTTCATTTATGTTTCAGGGATAGTGAAGAGCTAACTTATAGTGGTTGTCTTTGCTCTCACTTCAGGATAATTGAACTTCACAGGTCAATATCTTAGGGTTCAATAGATCATATGTTGATAAATCATTTTTCCAATTACCATGCATAGCCAAAATATCTTGTTTACTTTGATTTGATGTGAATTTCAAGCTCCAAAGTCACATAGTGAAATCCATACTCTTAACATTTCAGGGTAATTTACCATTCCTCTTGCATTGCCAATGAGTTGTACCCTGAAACATACTTCTTTAGTTGTTAGCCGCGTCATAATTAGCACACCATAACTTGTAAAGCTCTGGTGTATTAAAAATACTTCCTTAAAATATCATTATATAGCCTGCATGTTTGGTGCCACTAAATAAATAACAGAATTGACCAATGCAGTTGCCTCATCTAGGGATAGCTGGAACATCTTCGTGTACATATGGATTTTGTAAGTGTTCAGTATGCTATAGAGTCACATAGGTGTCATAAGCTGTAATCCACCTGGGAACTTTGCTTTGGATAGCACCATAAAGTCGATTTGTTTTTGGCATGTAGACGTGATACTTTTATGCTAAGTACATTAAGTATTTGGTGGTCTATGGTGAAAAAAGAAAAAAAAAGATTTCTCACTCACATTTGTTGTTCAAACAGGCTTCATTCGACCAATCTCTGCCTTTCCAAAAAAATGGTGCTATTGCATTGCTTTTTGGTGCTTTTTACTTGCTGAGTAGATATGCTACGCATTGTACCTGGGTCACCTCAGAGGCTTACTCATCCCCCTCAATTGTCTTGGCTGCAAGGGGTGCCTACGGCCAAAGAGTGATTTTTGATGATTACCGTGAAGCGTACTTTTGGCTTCGGCAGAATACTCCTCCAAATGCTAAGGTGATGTCATGGTGGGATTATGGGTATCAGATCACTGCCATGGGAAACAGAACTGTGATTGTAGACAATAATACCTGGAACAATACGCATATCGCAACTGTTGGACGTGCAATGTCATCGTATGAAGATGAAGCATATGACATAATGAGATCACTGGATGTGGATTATGTATTAGTTGTATTTGGAGGCGTCACTGGTTATTCGTCTGATGATATTAACAAGTAAGTGTTTGCTGAAAGAACTTACATTGTCGGTCTTCTGATTAACTGTTCTATTTTTACATTGCTGTCTCACGCACTAATCCCTACAGGTTCCCATGCATAATTTTCTTCAATATATTTCACCATTTCTTTATTTTCCGGTAGTCGCCTGGAAAGGACAAAAGAAAGATCTTTCAATCTAAATGAAGTAGTATATTTAGTTCTTGCTGCAAAACTCAGTTAAACAATATAATTGAAGTAGTTTTTTATTGTCAAAAAACATTATGGTTTTTGCTTAATATTATTATAGCGTAGATCTGGAATCTTGACAATTCTAATGCCACATGTATGAGTATGGTAACAAAGTATTCCCAATTAGATCAAACCTTCGAAGATTTCTTTGTTGAGATGCTTATTAAATTTATACCAATGATTAATAATAATTTGATCCTTCTGATTGTGATCATTATTCATAATGTAATATATTCTGGGGCCAGTTAGTAGGGGCGAGTGAGTGGTCTATGTAGTATATTTTGAAATTGATTTCTTAGTCATTTACAGTTTTATGCCTCTGTATATATATCCCTTTATTCTTCTGTCAAATTATTTTGAAGTACTTGTCTGCTGTATTTGTTATTTGTGGGTCATGATCTTTAGCAGGCGAGGTTTATGTTCTTTCTACTAACGATTAATTTTATACTAGATTTTTGTGGATGGTGAGAATTGGAGGTGGTGTTTTCCCTGTCATTAAGGAACCTGATTATCTTGTTGATGGTGAATACCGTGTCGACAAAGGTGCTGCTCCCAAGATGTTGAATTGCTTAATGTAAGTTGCCTCGCTAGTGGGTAATTAGTTAAGATACCGATATCTGTGTCTAAATGTTGGATATGGGTGTGTAGACACATACTGTGCGTTTAAATGCTTTTTTTGTTCTATTATATTGTTCATCGTGAGATTTTATACTGTTAAAAGTCAAATTGGTAATATGAAGTGGTTTACATCTACCATATATAGGAAGCTCATTTCTCCTATTTAATTGAGTTTTTTCGGTTTTCTTCAATCATGCCATATGAAGGATTGGGGTGTCTGATTTGGGTTTGTTGTCGGAATACTATAAACATACCAATGTCATGTAACAAAGTTTCTAGGGGCTGCCCTGCTCCCCTTTTCTCTCCTTTTTTCGGGAAGTACAAGAGTGAGTTTATCTTCTGCTTTATAGCCAATTGAAATTGGGATGATCTTCCATCTTGGGTTTGTTATCCTGGTATCCCCAATCTCATGTTTCAGTTTTAGCATGTTGTACTTTGATTCTTAGGTTAATGTTAATTTATCGAGCAATGTCAATTTGTTCTTTGAAAATAATTTGCTCAAGATTATCATTTCAAGGTCGTCACAAATTTGATAGCATAGAAAAGACTCCTACCTTTTGAGAATGTGTATGCGATTGGGTTTTGGTACTTTTGATGCACTTAGTGAAGGGGAGTTAATGTTATCTATTTTGGTGATTAGGTACAAGTTGTCTTACTATCGCTTTGGGGAGCTGATGACAGAATATGGCAAACCTCCTGGGTAAGAACAACGTTTACTGCTCTTTCTGGATTTTAATTGTTCGTGTTTGTTTGTATATCTGCTTGTCTATTTGCAACCATCATCATCGTCATCTTTTCCTTTTGCCACTTGTGTTTTGGGAGCTGTCTATTTGCATTATGTACCATAAATTTCTGAATAAGTATTTAATGATCTGGCAATATCAGTTCCCCGCATCACATCAAGGTACTGGTAACGAAAATTGTTACGGGCGTAGCCATGATTATGCTATTATGTGTGAGAAAATAAAATTTGTTGTTGCATTAAAAAAGAAAACTTGCTTTCGGCTTCCTGTTAAATTCCAGTCTTGAACTCCCATTGAGGAGAATTTGCTCCACTCATGAATCATGACAAGGTGATACAGTTGCAGTTTTCACCCTGACCTAGACTTGTGCTTGTGAAAACTTCAGGAAAAATAATCTCATCTTGAAACTTAGAGACGTAAATTCATCTTTCGACATGACCATTGCCAGCTTAGAATCAATATGGATCCCAACTATTATCCCTGTTTCAAATTTACCTCAAGAGTCGCATTATATATCTTTGTATAGTAACTTCTGTTTTGCAGACAGCTTTGTCAGATTGGTTTGCAATGGAAGCAATGTTCTGCTTTCATCATGCCTAAAATACACTAACATCCTGTAATGGCTTATTCTGTGGCAGGTATGATCGGGCGAGGGGAGTTGAAATAGGAAATAAGGATGTGAAACTTGAATACCTGGAAGAAGCATTCACAACATCCAACTGGATAGTTCGGATTTACAAAGTCAAACCACCAAATAATAGGTGGTGATTAACATAACTCATCCTCCCTTTTATGTAGGACAGTAAGAACATGATTGATGAATTTTGAGAGCTTTTAGTCTGAGAAGTATTCAGAGATGATACACATTTTGCCGTTGAGTCTGTGCTTTTAACATTTGAGGCTTCTATTTGTTTCCTGGAATCCTTTTATGTTGAAAAAATTATATACTGCCTCCGTACCTCATCAATCTAATATTTTATCAAGTCTTCGCATTATCCCAGATCCTTCACTGCTTAGGACGATGCCAGTAACTGACTTCGTAAAACTTATAATTTTTAGCATTTATTTTTTAAAGTCGCGCAAGACACATCCACATCGACAAATGGAACTCTCTTAGTTACTGGACAGATGCTTTGAATAGGTTTTGAATTGGCTATTAATTTATGCTCTGTGGATTTGCTGCGATGGATTTTTGTGAACCATCTTGCTTAGATAATGATGTCCATGGCCACAATTTAAACAAACGCTGTTGTCATTGGTGGCATAGATGGTCATCAGACTAATCACATAGCATTCTTGCTTAGATAATGATGTCCATGGCCACAATTTAAACAAACGCTGTTGTCATTGGTGGCATATATGGTCATCAGACTAATCACATAGCATTCTTGCTTAGATAATGATGTCCATGGCCACAATTTAAACAAAAGCTGTTGTCATTGGTGGCATATATGGTCATCAGACTAATCACATAGCATTCACAGAACAATGTTATCATGAATGTATGGAGGCTTTAGCATCCAAACAGGACTTCGCATAATTGCATTTTTTAAAAATCATTAGACTCGTACCATTTTGCAGCATATTCTCACTTCAAGAGGAAAGAAAGATAACTGGTCATAATTATTATTTTTTAACTTACACGGTATTAAAATGTAGCTATAGATTTGAAATCACCCATTAGATAATCCACCACTATAGCAAACATAGTACAAGAATATCAGGAAATGTTCAGAACAAACAGAAAATTTTGTAGTATTTTTGCAGTAGTAAACTCTTCATTGCAGTTTACTCGAGCCGCTGCTGCTTCAATTTTAATAAAATCGCCTCATTTTCAAATAGAATATCAACCAAGAGATGAACGAAGATGTGTTGGACAATTTCCACTTTCTTTGTTCCCAGACATGCTTCAACCTGCCTGCACTTTGCACTTTGCAGTTTGATATCTGGCGGCAAAATCTCGGTCCTGTGAATAAATCAAAGGTGAAAAACACATTGGTTTCCGTGGATATACACATATTAATTGTGCTAATCAAGAGCAGTTTTGCTCCTCCGGCCAATTACTGGCTTTGGCAGGCCATCGAAAATTGGTTTGGCAATAGATGCAGATGAGAAAGCCTGTAGGTCTTGTTTCAAACTCCACTTCAATGTCCGCCAAACAAATGAAGTTTTGTTGTCCTGGTCTTGTACACTCGACGTGCTTACTGATCTACGGAGTCCAGCAAGCCCGTCAGTGATTATAGAATCCCCCAGACCCACAATGAGGGAATTCAACCAGCCAGGCTCAACATCAGCAACCAATGCATTTCGGCTTCCTGAAGTGGTTCGCTGTGGCGATTGTTTTCCAATTGTTGCTTGAGAATCGCCATTGTCGATGTCATCTTCTTTAAACAACTCCTCTTTTGGGCTACTCCCCGTATCAGTTTCAGTTTTCTGACGCCTTCGGACGGACTTCTCACTCGATCTCTCATCCTCGTCTCCAACCTGCGAAATAGCGGCATCTGCACCATTCTCCAGCAAGAAACCATTGGCTAAGCTTCTGGTATCGTGGTGGTCTGAAGGTGGATTACAAAATGGTGAAACTTTAGGTAGGAATCTGTCATCAAAGCGACGAGAGCTCCCTGAGTGATAAACTGCCATCTCTGTTCCCTCAGCTGCACTCTTCGGAGTGGGAGATTCGAGACGATAATAGTTCTGTAAAGTGCCCATGGCTGGAGAAACTTTCTGCTGGTGTGACTTCACTCTGAGGGAATGGAACGACTCTGACGCATCAGAACAGCCTAGATGCCGAGGGGTTTGCTCACTGCTGCTTTTTCTGCAATATGTTCAAATACATAAGCCACTGTTTTCCTAAAACTAGAAGATGGTAAGTGCACTGTGCAGATCATTACTTGTGTGGTAACAGAAAAGCAGGTGACCAATGGGGAAAGAGAGAAAACTTCCATAACATAAGAAATACATGATATGTCCTTAAGCAGCACTATTTGGCACAATTCTCTAGTCAAGTTGGACCACTGTGGATGAGCAGAGAGACCATACGAGGATCTAGGATTTTTTTGGGTATCTGATAGTTTGTGACAATAGGTAAAATGCTAATGTTTGCATTGTATGCAAAACATTCTTCCATGAATAAACGGAGGAGTATGATGGTAGATAGATATAAGTAGTACGTGTATTGCAAGGGAACACCAAAAAAAAAAAAAAAAACAGAAAGAGGGAGAGAGAGATAGTATACCTTGGAGAAGCAGAATTAATAGACAAACAGGGAGATAGAGAATGGTTTCTGGGCACAGGTATCTTCAGCGACTTCAAAGCGAACATTTGGAGATCTGTTACTAGTTTATTCATCCTTTTAATGTCGGCAACCTGTAGAGTATAAATTTTCTTTAATTAAGCAAGGAAAGAAGTCTTTATCATCAGATCATAAGACATGAAAGTTCTCCAAGAAGGCATCTAATGTCATGCTTAATCCCACTGCAATTTTAATTGAACAATCGGCATCTATTTTCAAATGAAAAGAAGCATTGAATCTAGAAAAAAAGGTAATCAACAGCAAATAATCACGGTGTCACCTGACTTGGATATGTTGAATAAAAAACTTCCTAGAGGACCGGTAGAGACATCACAATCACCCCCTCTTGGGACCCTAGTAACAACTCGCTCCAACATGTGGTATGAGATTGTCCGCTTTGGGTCCAGACTTGCACGGTTTTGTCTTCGGGCTTCCCCAAAAGGTCTCATACCAATTGGAGACACACATGCACATATAAGCACATCACCATCTCTATACCCGGGCGATGTGGGACATCACACTAACCCAATATCAAATCACAATATTCTGCATCTCTCATACACAAACACATGTGCATGTACATACTCCCAGCACATTAATTGAGAAGTTTGACAAGTGTGGCAATGGAGTAAGAAAATGCAAGAGTGAACTTTTAGGAAAGATGCGTCCAAGTCCAGTATTATATGCTCCATGTTACGTCCTATGCAACACGGAAAATTCCGCTTACCCTGTAAATCTCAAAACCTATTAAAAATCAATAATAGCTAAGGCGCATGTTGAACTTTGCAAACATGCTCATTTGCAGCAAGAATGAGCTGATTCAACTACATTCCTTTCCACAAGGCCAAAAACAGTGACTTTGTACTTGCATTCAACTTTGTATATATAGAACAATTCCTTCATATACATAAGTATGCAAAAAAACCATACATTTGAAATCTTTAGAGTATCCCGTTAATGAGACTTGCATAGCACATCATGCTGACATCCATATAATATGCAAGAAAAACATACATTTGAAATCTTTATTTTGCAAAAAGAAAGTATCATAATTTTATTTTATTTTTGTTACTAAGTAGAAAATTCTTTTTTTCGTTAGCATATCAAATATCTCAAGTGCTAGTATGGTACTCAAGACCAGTAGTACGAAGTGTATTAGACCCCATATCAACAACTATACATGGGCTAAGAATTCCCATTATTCTTATTGTATCATTCTGTACAAGCAGAGTTTCACAAAAGAAAAAGAGAAACAGAATTCTAATTCTATCATTCTCTTTTCTTCATTTCAAACAAACAAAGGTAATTAATTTTAAAAATAAAAAGAGTAATAACCCCTGGTATGGCCTTAAAGACTGGTATGAATTAACCCAATATGTTGTCAGGTTCGACGATTTTGAATTTCAGGCGGTAATGAACCTCACTGATAACAACAATATAACAAAAGTAGTGGATTTTCTAGAATCCAAGGATCACATAGACCAACCTCAATTTATTCTGATTTTAAGGAAACAAGTTCATTCCTAATAAAAATTAGTTAAAATTAGACATTGTTCTTGTTCGAAAAACTAGCAATCCGATAATGAAAAATAAAAACAACAAAAAACCTCTAACCGTTACTAATTGGGAACCAAACATGCATATGTGATTTCTATTTTCTACATACACATATATAGCATAGCCAGATCAAGAATAATCTATGAGATCATTTAATCCCAAAATTAAATACAAGTGAAATTTCGGACAATTTTCAACTTAAATCAATAATAAAGTAGCAAAAAACAATCAATTTCAATGGAAAAATAAATGGGATGTGAAAAATAAATACCTCGACACCATACTTGATTGCAACACCGGCAAGAGTATCCATTTTGGAGACCTGATGCTCTATGCTCATATTGTGATTCACGCCATCTCCATTCCTTGAAGAGGACGACGGCGATGAACTTCTGCTACCACTACTACTACAACTCGACGCCATTTTCTTCCAATTAAGACTCTCTCTCTATCTACATATATATAAAGATTATATATATATATATATACACGGGCACAACAACAAAACAGAGATTGTTGAACACTAGAAGCCCCAATTGAAACACGGAATTGGAAGAAAGGTATCAGAAATGAAATGAATTTCTCAATTTTAGGTTTATAAGAATGAAAATTTAAATTGGGGGTCGGAAATGGAAGCTTTTTGAGGGGATTGTGGTGTCAGAAGTAAGTAAAGTAATGGTGCCAACTGAGGAATAGTATTTAATTAATGCTTCACTAAAAGTCTCAAGTGAGAGAGAAAGATACATATATATATATATATATATATAGATAGATATAGATATACACACATACATATAGTCATATACATATAATATATGGATTTTATTTTTGACGCGGTTTTAGCCAGCACTGAACCACACCGACAGCCCCTTTACTACTGTCCACGGTTGACCCGCGGATGAATTACAAGTCGCCGTTAACGGACTTGAACAGACTCGGCAAAATGACTAGTTATATAATAATATCGAATTTAAAATTAATATAATATATTAAGAATAGAATTATTAAAACATTCTTTATTTTTATAAATAAATATTCAATGTTTTTTGATATAAAATTTTGTATCACAATTCTAATATGTTAAAGGCTTTTATATGATTAGTCAATACAAGTCACACATGTTGTTGTATTGACGATATTATTTGTGTTATGTTAAAGTTTAAATAGTGTTTGTGTGGATTGTTAATGTAACATGTTGTACAATGTTGCCCATATAAATTAATGATTTGCACGAAATTTAATTATTCGAACTTAGTTATCAAGTCATTATCAAATTCAATGGTTTATAGAAAGGCTAAAGGAGAGAACAACCATAACCATTGGTCCAGAAAACAAGTGATGTTAATTTTTTGTTATTATTATTATTTTGAAAAGCAGTGATGTTAACTTTGCTTCCTGCTTAATTGTTATGTGTCATTTTCCTCATTATATGTGACAAATGCTTCATTTTTCTGTTTATTTCAAAGAGAAATAACTTAATCAAGCAAATCAAATGCTAATATTTTTGTAGTAATATATTATGACTCTTGGGTCGAAACAAGGTTCAAATACAAACACACACACACACAATGGACACCAAATATATAGTGGTTCCCCAAAATTATGGGTACGTCCACTTTGAGAGGTTCACTAACTTTCGGTTTGAAACACAACCGAGATGGAGGGAGGAGATACAATTGTTTCTCTCGACTCTACCTCTTACAAACTCTCTCTCTCAACCTCACAGACACTCTCTGTGGTTTTCTCTCTTACAACACTCGTGTATCTTTTTCTTATGTTATATATTACAAACTTCATTCACTGCCCATATATATATAGCAGTATATCATATACAGACAAAGATATCAACAACAGGCGTGGGTTGCTTCTTCACGCGTTGTCACAAGCTGCCAAGCATGGCCACCGATCTTGACTTTCAAACACATGCGTGATCTTGCAAGTTTGGATGCATGCGGCGGCTATGGTTGTTGTATACGGCAGTGGTTGGTGGTTTGTCTGAACATGAGGCCGTTGTGGATACACATGTGGGTATGGCTATGGAACTAACAATTCTCCCCCTTCCATACCAATCAGAGGAGAACGTCTTCACCTGATCTCCCCCTCACTGCCAATTTGGGGCTGGTGTTAAACCAGCTTCTTCTTTGCAAACTTCTAGCTTTTCTCTGGACAGGCTCTTGGTCATCATATCTGATCCATTATCATCTGTGTGAATCTTCTCTAGCTGTAGAAGTTTATCTTCGAGCACGTCACGGATCCAGTGATACCTGACGTCAATGTGTTTGGACCTTGAGTGGAAGGTTGAATTTTTGCTAAAATGAATAGCACTCTGACTGTCATAGTATATGACATACTTTTCCTGCTCTTGTCCCAGTTCTTGAAGAAACTTCTTCATCCATAAGATCTTTTTGCATCCTTCTGTTACTGCAATGTATTCAGCTTCTGTGGTGGATAAGGCAACACACTTTTGTTATCGGGATTGCCATGAAACTGTTCCCCCTGCAAAAGTGATTAGGTATCCCGATGTGGATTTTCTGGAGTCACTGTCTCCGGCCATGTCTACGTCTGTGCAACCTTCCAATAAAGGTTTACCACTACCAAAGCATAAACAAATATTGGTAGTTCCTCTAAGATACCTGAGAATCCATTTTACTGCTGCCCAATGGTCCTTTCCAGGATTTGACAAATACCGACTGACAACTCCAACTGCATGAGCAATATCAGGCCTAGTGCATACCATGGCGTACATCAAACTGCCAACTGCTGAAGCATAAGGCACTTTCTTCATTTCTGTTTTTTCTGTCTCACTTGAAGGACACTGCTTCATATTCAACTTGAAGTGGCTTGCAAGTGGAGCACTGACTGGTTTTGCTTTGCTCATGTTGAACCTTTCAAGAACTTTGCCAATATACCTTTCTTGAGATAACTAGAGCTTGTGTTTCAGTCTGTCTCGAGAGATCTGCATTCCCAAGATTTGTTTTGCCGGTCCCAACTCCTTCATAGCAAATAACTTGTTCAGTTCCTTCTTCAATTTGTTGATATTGCTGCTGTCATGGCCAACGATCAACATATCATCGACATATAGCAAGAGGATGATAAAATCTCCATCAGGAAATTTCTTGACAAATACACAATGATCTGCAGTGGTTCTGCTGTACCCATTCTGGTCCATGAATGAATAGAACTTTTTGTACCACTGTCTTGGTGCTTGTTTGAGCCCATAGAGACTCTTCCTCAATCTGCACACAAGATTTTCTTTTCCTCTGGTTCTGAATCCTTCAGGTTGCTCCATGTAGATTTCTTCATCCAGATCACCATGTAAAAATGCGGTCTTTATATCCAGTTGTTCGATCTCTAGGTTCAAGCTGGCTGCCAAGCCAAGAACAACTCGGATGGAGGACATTTTCACTACAGGTGAAAATATTTCTTCAAAATCAATGCCTTTCTTCTGACCGAATCCCTTCACAACCAGTCTTGCCTTGTACCTTGGTTGTGGATTATTTTCTTTAGACTTCAGTTTGAATACCCATTTGTTCCTGAGAGCTTTCCTTCCCTGCGGTAACTTGACCAAGTCATATGTGTGGTTCTCATGCAGCAATTTCATCTCTTCCTGCATGGCTTTCATCCACTCCGCATTTTTAATGTCTTCAACAGCTTCCTGATAGCTCTCTGGTTCTCCCCCGTCACTAAGCATCACGTACTCTGCGGAGGAATATTTACGATTCGGTTGTCGCTCTCTAGAAGATCTCCTTGTTTAAGGATCAACCGGATTTTCTTCTGTAACTGGTTCTGGTTCTGCACAGTCATCAGCTGGATTTCCTTGAATAGTTCCCCCATCATTTTCTGCTCTCGGTGAGGGAACCGGGTCTAGATTAGCTGGTAACTCTTCAGGTGGATCTGATTTCTTCTGTTTTTCAAGATCTTCAATGGTCTGATCTTCGAAAAATACCACATCTCTGCTTCTGATGACCTTCTTGTTGATAGGATCCCAGAGTCTGTAACCAAACTCTTCATGGGCATATCCCAGGAAGATGCACTGTTTGGCCTTTCCGTCAAGCTTGGATCTTTCATCTCTGGGGATGTGGACAAATGCTCTGCAGTCAAACACCTTCAAGTGTTTGTAGGAAACATCTTTCCCTCTCTATACTTTCTCTGGAACATCACAGTTTAATGGAACTGAGGGAGATAGGTTGATTAAGTCAACCACTGTTCTCATTGCTTCACCCCAGAACGGAGTTGACAACTTGGCATTAGATAACATACACCGGATCCTTTCGCAGATGGTTATGTTCATTCTTTCTGCAAGACCGTTATGTTGAGGAGTTTTCGGCACTGATTTTTCGAGTCTGATGCCGAAGCGTCTGCAATACTCCTCGAATGGTCCTCTGTACTTGCCACCATTATCTGCACGTACGCACTTCAGCCTCCAATTTCTCTTTCAACCTTTACATGAAACTCCTTGAACACTTCCAGCACCTGGTCTTTAGTTTTCAAGGCAAAGGTCCATAACTTCCTGGAATGATCATCAATGAATGTGACAAAATAGAGGGCACCTCCATGAGTTCTGGTTTGCATGGTGCAAACATCCGTCTGTACGAGATCTAGAATGTCTGGTCTTCTAGATGGAGGGGAACTGCGGAATGCAACTCTGTGTTTCCCCGTGATGCAATCGACATAGGTGTGTAATGGAGTACCTTTCATTACAGGTAAGAGTTCTTTTCTGGCAATGATCTTGAGTCCTTTTTCACTCATATGACCGAGTCTTTTGTGCCTTAACTCGGTGGGGATTTCTTTCTCCATTGTATTCACCTCAACTATGCACAGCTTTGTTTGCGTTATGTAGAGTGAGCTGGTCTTCTTTCCTCTGGCCACCACAAGATTGCATTTGGTGAGCTTCCACTTGCCATCACCAAAATGACTGTTGTAGCCTTCATCATCTAGCTTGCCGGTGGAGATCAGGTTGAGACGAATATCTGGAACATGTCTCACATCTTTGAGGAGTAGTTTGCATCCATTGTTGCTTTCCAAAAGAATATCACCTCTGCCGGTAATTTTGGATGCTCATTGGTTTCCCATCTTCATAACTCTGAAGTCACCACTGGTATAGGATGTGAACATATCCTTCCTCGAAGTGATGTGACAGGAAGCACCTGAGTCAATAACCCAAGTAGAATCTTCGGATGTGAAGTTGACACACTCATCATCTTGAACAATGACGAGCCCTTCTCCGGCTGTTGCTGCTGCTTCTGAGGTACTTTCTTCACCTCTATTTCTGGTCTGTTGTCCAGACTGTTCGGCTTTTAGCTTCCTGCATTCTCTGATAAAATGGCCTGGCTTGCCACAGTGATGACAAGTTTTGTCTCTTCTGAAAGTGGACTTTGATCGCCCACGATGTTGTGGCTGATTGCGATGGTTTCTGCTTTTGCTTCTACCGCGCCATTCTTTTCTTTCTCATCTTTCAGTGACAAGAGCTTCTGACTCCGGATGATATCCCAACTTTTCGGAAGGGAGTGTAATAGAAATATTGCCTGCATCTCATCTTCTATAGTCATTTTCATTGAGTTGAATTGATCCAACAGCCCCTGGAATTCGCTCATGAGTTCTGACACACTTTTGCCGTCTTTGTATTTAAGATTCACCATACGGCTCAAAAGATTTACCTTGTTCTGATATGTCTTCCGTGCGTACATCTTCTCCAATTTTTGCCAAAGAGCATAAGCATCATTGTCGTTGGCAAAATTTTGGTAAATGCTTTTGTCGATCCATTGTCTGATTTGGGCGGCACATTTTTGGTTGAGTACCATCCAGTCTCCGTCGGTCATGTCCTTCGGTTTGCCATCAGGTGCATCATCGGTCCTTTTGATCGGCTTCCACAGATCTTTAATATACAAAATATCCTCCATCTTTGACTTCCACAATGAATAGTTGGTTGCGGTCAATCTGATCATCGTTCCGGATCCTGAATCTTCCATCGAAACGGAATCTTTAAGCCCTCCTGGCTTGTTTGATATATTCGGAGTGGAATCATGCAAAACGGAGTATATCGTTGCGTCCGGAACGGTCGAAAACCTTAAGATCGCCTCTGACTGAGCTCAATTCCGACTTCGGATAAGTCCGGAATGGTCAAAACAACGTCGAGGGGCAAAATTGTAATTTTGCAAAGTTGGTGATGACGTGGCAGCATCAGAGGGTGACATGTGGCAGTACACGTGGCAAGGTGTCAGTGGTGACACGTGGCAGGTGTCGTGGCTGAATGGTTGGCTGACACGTGGCAGTGTCAGGGGATGACACGTGGCAAGGGGGTGACGTCAGCAGTAACGTGGCACCCTTGCTGACGTCAGCAGTGACGTGGCGTGCGTGTGGCGCGTGGCTGTGAGTTCAAATGCAAACACACACACACAATGGACACCAAATATATAGTGGTTCCCCAAAATTATGGGTACGTCCACTTTGAGAGGTTCACTAACTTTCGGTTTGAAACACAACCGAGATGGAGGGAGGAGATACAATTGTTTCTCTCGACTCTACCTCTTACAAACTCTCTCTCTCAACCTCACAGACACTCTCTGTGGTTTTCTCTCTTACAACACTCGTGTATCTTTTTCTTGTGTTATATATTACAAACTTCATTCACTGCCCATATATATATAGCAGTATATCATATACAGACAAAGATATCAACAACAGGCGTGGGCTGCTTCTTCACGCGTTGTCACAAGTTGCCAAGCGTGGCCACCGATCTTGACTTCCAAACACATGCGTGATCTTGCAAGTTTGGATGCATGCGGCGGCTATGGTTGTTGTATACGGCATTGGTTGGTGGTTTGTTTGAACATGAGGCAGCTGTGGATACACATGTGGGTATGGCTATGGAACTAACAATGACAATATAACTTATGCTAGTAAAGGAGTAATAAAGTTGGTAATTAACCCATAATTTTTTTACCATGCATATAATATAATTATACTCTTTTTAGTAATTTGATGGTTCTGTTTTTCCCCCTGTAATGGCCAAAATTCACGGCCTATCAAATAAGAAACTCAAAAATAATTTTTCAAGAAAGATGAATAGACTGGGTCTGTCAACAAAAAATATATCCCATTTTCGAAAAGGTTCATCATTGTTCATGTTACAAGTCCAATTAGCTTTAAATATAATCATAAGAGCCACAATAAAGCATTCGAGTGTTTTATCCCAATTCTAATGAGCCAAGACCCATCTTATTCTCATATAAATATGATCATAAGAGCCTCAATAAAGCATTCGCGTATTTGAGCAAAAAAATAACATTTGCAACCCCATTTGCATTAATTGTAATGTTGAAATATTAGAAGAAGAAATCTCAGACCTCCACAAATCAAATGCACCGACAAGTTGCTAATTTCGCACCAACCATATGATGATATGACTCTTTTTTTTTTTCTGTATTAATTAAATCACACACAAAAATCGTGTAATAATACCCAATATTATTAGTATATGTTTGCTCTGCCTTTTTTTTCTATGTTTTTCTTTTTAAAAAATATCTTGTCAAATTAGTCATTTTGTCTTCTTATATAAATCTGAACCTTTAACTTCACAATTTTCAGATCCTCGTTCATAATTTGAACTTATATTAAAATATTGTATAATACATGCAACATTACTACCAGGGTCCATGGCCTAGAATTTCGTTTTAACCTCCTTTTTATTTACTCATTCTTATTCTATTTTGGATATAATAGGAGGAAAGTAAATTATATAAAAATAGAAAAAGCATATCAGTGAAATCACTAGGTATTGGAGGAAATTGAAGAAATATCAACTCTCCAAACATGTTTGATTAATGTTTGAAAAAGATGATGTGAAAACTGATTATGAGAAAAAAAAAAATTTATTTTGAGAGTAACAGGAATAAGACTGAA
This sequence comes from Cornus suecica, assembly GCA_963922005.1. NCBI lineage: Eukaryota > Viridiplantae > Streptophyta > Magnoliopsida > Cornales > Cornaceae > Cornus > Cornus suecica. The sequence goes on along the minus strand of OY998242.1, from coordinate 7,703,336 downwards.
ATTCACTTATTATATAAACAACAATATAAGTAAAACAATTAAATCAAATAGTTATTAATTATCTAATATTGTTTCCTATTCATCTTTCAATAAGGCAGCAAATGAACCGAATCGTTCGTGAGTAGGCTCGGGCTCAGTTCGTTAAAAATTCGGCTCGTGCTCGTTCAGCAAACGAACCGAATCTGAGCACAATTTTTAGGCTTGTTTAGTAAACGAGCCGAACTTGAACATTACTAAGCTAGTGAACAAGCTCGTTTAAGTTAAATAGTAAAATTATCTCATATTTGACAAAAGAAAATATTCAAATTGAAAAAATTATGAAGATTGTTGTAAAAAGATTGCAGAAATTATGCGGTCATAACATAAAATCATTCATAAAAAATTATACTATTGTAAATATATTAAAAAAAGACATGCAACTATGGATGACAATGGAGCGAGTACGAAACGGGTTCGCTTATATCCATCTCCGCCCCATTTAATTTTTTTAAAATACCATACCCTTTACAGATTTTTTACGGGCTGTCTTTTCATAAACCATGCCCGCCCCATTAACTGTTTTCTATACCCGTGCCCGCCCCGCCCCATCCCATTAACACTTAATTCTCATTGTCATCTTCATCATGCACAAAAGAATTTTACACACAAAAAAAACACCTAACATATGAACTTCTTTCAAATCATCTTCCAATCGATCTCTCTATTTTATTTTTTATAAATATTTGGCTACTCGTATTTTCTTGAACTTAGATGTCGAGCCCCATTAAAAAATAATAATTAATAACTAATAAAATATTTAGGATTCATAAAAATTCTTATACATATCATAAGTAAAAAATTAAATAAAATAAATATAAATGGGGGGCGGGTCATGACAGATATTTAATAAAACCCGAACCTCGGTACCTATCCCATAACCTGTAACGGGTTCAATTTCTTTTACCAAACTCGCCCCTACGAAACAAAAGGCGTTCCCAAATCCTTGAATAAAGGGTCGGAATGGGGCGGAGCTCCAACGGGACAGTACAAATTGTCATCCCTACATGCAACAACTCAATACAGGCTATTGACAAATATTAGTATTAGCTATTGATAAGAGTAATATATATTGCAACTAAAACGAGTAGTTTGTGAGCAAGTTCGGGCCCGACTCGTTAAATCTAACGTTCGGCTCGGACTCATTCGTTAAGCAAATGAACCGAACTTAAACACATTTTCTAAGCTCGTTTAGTAAATGAACCGAGCTTGAACATTCCAAAAATCGGCTCGATTCGTTTGGTTTGCAGGCCTAGCTTTCAGATATGGCATATTCTGTTGCTCAAATTAAGCAGGCTGATCGAAATTTTCACTACCATAGAAGGTGGCCAAAAAAGAAAAAAAGGCACTGTTAATGCGATGAATAATATATGATTAAAAAATAAAAATAAAAATATCGTTAATGTGATGAATAATATATGATTGCGTTATTATATCGTTTATCGAAGAAGTAAAAAAAATCCGTGCCCCAATTCTTCTGATGGTAAAACATTCTGATCATTATTATCGCTGTGGTGGTGTGATGGTACCATAATTTCAATGATCGTCATCATTTGATTGCTACATTCAAATCCAACATTCGATCATCAATTTTTTTTTAAAAAAAAATACTAATAATAACAATAATATTAGATCACCAAAGTAAAACAGCATTTGCATTGCCCTTTGAAGCAAAGTTTCCTCAATGCCCAAATGTCCAAAAAAAATTAGACTACAAGTACCTGCATCAATGAATCAGTTTTGAACGTAAAGGATGCGATGCAAAACAAATGTCCAAAAAATAATTGGAACGATATAATTGTACAAAAGTTGCAAACCAGTAATGCACATATAATAGTCAAGAAAAGCTCAAACTGTAGAAAACTCCAAAAATGAAAACACATTATACCTATTCTTATTATCAAATTACACGGCACTACTCTTCAGTATATATGGGGATCCTTCAAGGTTCACACCATTACAAGCTTGACCCGCTGTTCCCTGCCAAAAATTATGAAACAGTTAAATCAACAATTTTCATATGCAAAATATAGATGATAATCAATAAGGAGGCATTGCCCTACAAATACTGAACAAGCCGGCACATTCGTGAAACAATCCAAACGCAAACATGCTGAAAACAGCACACAACTGGATTGAAACCACAGCTAAGACCGGAAGGGGAAGAAATGCAACTATGGAGTCAAAAATCGGCTCCACAATCTGGTACATGCGTACCAAAATCCACAAGGACAACCATATTAGTAAACATTACAGTAATTCTGAAAGTCATAAACTAATTAAAAAAGAGCCCATATAAGTGCAATATTAAATCTGCGTCTATCAGGTACAATTGTCACAAGAGAGTACAGTCTTCACAGTTCACAGGACTATTTCAAACACAATACAGGAGTAGTATTCTATTATCATGCATCAGAAAGAACACTAATCAAATAGCTCAAGAACTTAGGACACGAAAGAGTCAACTCATTGGCTCCCATACCTCTTGGGAAGAGGAGAAAGGTTTGGCACATTTGGCACCAGGCTTTACCACCCAGGCTTTAATCCTGATTCCACAAGTATACTGAAAAATTGCTTTCAGGATGAAATGGGGTTCCATAAGGTAATTATTAGCTATACATCCTCCTTGCATTCTGCCTCTATGACGATTCTAGGACTTCAGCTTATGTAGATTAAAGATCATGAAGTGGCCCAGAAGCTGAGGGAACTCGTACTCGAGCTTGAATTAAAGAAATATTCTTCGTTGATTACTACTGATCCAAGTTAATGGAATACAAAGAATCTAAGGGACTACCAGAAACTACACCCAGGCTCATAACCCCTTTCAATTACAGGGTTATGTGCAACAGATCCATGTGCTAAAGTTTATCAAGTTATTGCAGTCCCAACTACCAAGCACAAATCATCTTAGCTACATCCAACACTTGAATCATTAAATATATATATGAGCAAACTACTTGGACATTCAAATACATCTATTGTGAACATGCATTTCACAATTTTGTGACGATGGCCATCTTCAATCTCCTTTCTCGCATGGATCATTTTTTTTTATGTCTAAATCGTGTCCGGATCATGTCACCATAAGACTCTTCGCCCACAGGAAAGATCTAATCTCCACCTCACTGCTCAATTAAGTTAGAACCTTTGCTGCCACAAAAGACTCTTCGCCCACATGACAATTTCATTCACCAGAATGTATAAAGTCATAAGATCTTTATATCCCCTATCACTATCTGTTCTACGTTTTATTACTTTTGTACCCCCGTGCATTACTGCCTCCACTTTCTCCTGAAGTGAGGTCGACTTTCCAAATCGATGTTATGAGGCGGTACAAAAGCTAAATCCAGAGAGCTGTCTGATGTAAGCTTGGAAAGTGTGTATTCAAACTTCATTAGGAAAACATGAACATGTTGACTGCTCCAAAAAGGCATAAGTACCGTAGTAAAAACTTGGATCACTGCACCTTCCCTAACAATTCTTCTTGGATACCGTAATCGAGACTCCCCAAGGAAAAAGGAAAAAAATGCAGTGGTTATGAAGTTCCAAAACAAACAAATGGAAACAAATATGCCCATGGGAAAAAGACTTCTTATCCAAACATATCTCTCAATCAAAATTTGCTATAACAAAAAAAATACAATGCCAATAAAGGGTAAGAGGGAAAAAAGTGAGAAAATATATGCTCTCAAGAAATACAAATCCATAGTAACATCAGAAAACACTGCAGCTGTGACAACTAAACTAGATTGCAGGGCTAGTACCAAAAAATTGAATGTCGGATTCTATGTTATGAACCTAACGAGCATCCAAGGAAGCAAAATTGTAGCTAGAGACCAACTAAAGAGGAAGATATCGAGTGCTCTTTTTCTTTTCATAGAAAAGCTCTGTTGATGCAATATTATGACAAAGTCAACCTTCGCGTAGCTTTTGGAATGCATTCCCTTTAAGAACGCTTTCTATACATTACCATATACTAAAATGAAATGACAATGCTAATATAAGTTGCTGTTATAAAATTTTCCTTTTAGGGTACTGAACGGTGGCAAATTCAACAGCCACACAGTACTAATCATGGAATGACATCGTACGCATGAAAGTCAATTTCGTTTTAGAAGTATCCTAATGCAAGAATTCACCAGAAAATAACTGATGATTATGGTATGACATTATATTCTCTTCCTAGAGATTATACATTTCAAGGTAAGCTGATTTTGCAAGTACAAAAAAAAATTAGAATGGCAAGGAAGAGAACTCTTTTAGAATAGGCTGTGACACATTTATTCCTCCGTGGTAGGCTGAAACTTTCCTCCACCCAAGCGACATAATTTATTCCTCTTCCATTTTTTACTCTTGTAGAACTATAAAATGTAATTAAAAGCTAAGAGTGAAGAGCCTACAACCCAAAAGGCACTCATGGATTAAATGAACTTCCAAAAGCAAATAAACAAATAAGATGGGCTACCAACAACCTGGGGTTCACATTTTAAAAAAATGATGTCAGGACCTTTGCAGGCCTGGAGTAGAGGTTCACAAAAAGTAACACAAGAAAGGGGCAGATCATGCACTTGCATGAAGGAAGAAGCAAATCAGGATTAGTAAGTTGATTCGATAAAAAGGACTAGCCAGAAGAATAATGCATGGAAAGAACAACATAGAACCAAGGGAGGAAACCACAAGAAGTGAAAATGCACATCAAGATAAATACCAAGCAGTGAACCAAACAGAAAACTAGCCAAACATGAAGATCCTATGTTTGTGTGTGGAACATGAGGAAGATTGGCCATTCAAACTCAAATACTAAGAATTGAGCCCCAGTAAAGAAGGTGACTTGTCGAGCTGGATATTTACAGTTGAACAACTTCATAAAAATGGTTGAACTACAAGAGCAAATGACCGTTGTGGTTCTTGTGCATTCAGCAAAACATTTTATTCCATAATTCTAGTGGATAGAGCAGATTGGTGACGAGATGACTTAGCCCCAACATACACATGCACTCTCAGTAGAATCGCCACTATATATGTAGAACCAAGAGGTACAGCCCCCAAACTAGTACGATCAAGATCAACATGCTAAAAACATATTTGAGCAATCAATGAACAGTGCCGCTGGATCTAAAATCCTTTCTGAATGTTTTATGTCATGGCTAAAAGAGGCAATGTTTTGTGGGAATTCAAGATTGTGGCTGCTGATAATATTTCACACTCGAGGAAACAGCCAAGGCAATTGATGAGGTATTCAAACCAATTGTCACCCAAACTCTACAACCTAATTAAAAAGCCTTCTCCTACTAAGACAGATGTTATGCCTTTTATAAAAATTCAATGCACAATGCAAGACAGTCACGAATATAATTGAGGCTTGGCAAGGGTTCAGAAATGCAACAGTTTATCGTGCATCCATGAAGTTAGGGGATTAGCTCAAGCAATGAAGTCTTCTATCTCCCTTCCCCAACAACAAAAAAGAAAAACATATTTATTCTAATTCTTTCGGATTCTGCTGAGATAGAGGAGTGTCTGGATTAAAAAATGGGTCATTGATGGTTTAGAGAAGTATGGGTTTTGAGTGTCTATGCATATACCGATACTTGTTCATGCAATTCAAACACATAGGGAATAAAGTATAGTCTTGAACACAAGCAGATGTCGCCTCCCTAAGTGATCAAAATTTATCTCTTTGCTCTAAAATCTGTGTTTTAGTTGCTATCATTGTGGTTGTATGAAACAATCAAGAAGATATAAATGCAGCAAAAAACAAATGCCTTAGAGCCATATGGGTAAACCACAATACCGTTAATCCAGATCTTCTTCTCTTGCCTGACCTCCCGAGTTTGATCCTCCCTGATTATTACCACTGTTGTTGCCAGCTTCGCTATTGCTCGTCTCTGCAGATGCTCCAAATACATTCAAGGGCCATGGCAAAGATATCCTAAATCTCCGCTCTACGGTTCGCGGTGTCAGAGGACTTTCCTGAGATGCCCCAGCATCAACATCAGCACCAGCAACACCAGCACCACTACCAGAAGCTGCTAACCCAGAACCCATGCTTGGATTTGCAGGGACCGCTGTTCCTCCTCGAGCCCTGTTCTCATACTCGGGATCATCAGTGGGCAACTCATACCGACAAACCGGACACGAATTATGCAGCTCCAACCAAGGCATAATACAATCAGAATGGTATATATGTTTACAAGGCATCTGTCTTGCCTCCTCCCCAAGCTCAAAGGTGTCTTTACAGACTGCACACTGCGCCGAATCGGATGCAAGCAATTCATCGGTTATCATCACAATCGGAAGAGCCTCAATTGCCGATTTTGCCGCCGGTGGAGTCCCGTACCGGTTCGGATCGTTCTCTGCAAGCTGCTGAATCAGTTGTTCCAGCCCCGGACCGATGAAATAGTCCCCCAAATTGGCGGGAAGCCGGAAGCCCGATTCGGACGAGTTGTTGTCAATGACGAACTGGATGGTGGCGCCGCCTGCTCTGAGGTCGTTGAGGTAATTCTGAAGGAACGCAAAGGGATTGAATTCGCCGGGGGTTTGAAGATTGCTTCCCGATCGGCTGAGACCGCCGAATAGGGCGGAGAGATCAGGCGGGTTCTGGAATTCTCCTCCGCCGCCGCCGCCGCCTCCTCCGACGCCGCGGGTGGAGAAGACGACGGGGGTGCCGCCGAAGCCGGCGGGGAAGGAAGGGAAGCCGGGGAAATTTTCGGAGGGAAAGCCGAAGAAGGGATGAGGGTTAGGGGTAGGGTTAGGGTTGGGGTTTTCGACTTCTTCAAGGAAGCCGCCGAGGCAAACGGGACAAACGAGTTCGGAGGAAGGGGATGGGGTTATGGAGACCGTGCGATTGCACTGGTGGCAGAAGTAGTGTTGAGAGGCGGCGCCGCCTCCTTCTCCGCCACCACCGCCTGGGTTTCCGGCTGAAGACATGATTGAATCGACAACGCGCGAACAACAGGGGAGAAGTTAGGGTTTGTGGATGGGGAATTCTAGAGAGAGAAAGGGAGAGGATTTAGAGAGAGAAACCAATGATCTGTTTATCAATGCTGAACCGTAGACCACAGAGAGAGAGAAGGAAGACCTCTTGAGAGAGGGAAGGCTTTACCTATTGCGCAGTGTGCGTGTGTGTGTGTGAGAGAGAGAGAGAGAGGGTTTGCATTTTGCGCACTGTGTGTCAAAGAGAGACGGGAATCGTGGATTGAACCAATGGTGTTCAAGTATAAAACCGAATCGGTGAGGTGGGCATTCGTGGTATATCACGTTGTCATATTTGATACGAATGAATGATCATTTTATTTATTTTTTTATTTAATATGAAAATTTGAATGTGAATGATTATTTTCAAAGAATAAAAAAATTACATATTTAAATGAAAAACTTTTTCATTATTAAGGTTGCGTTTAGATACATATTTTATGTTCTGTTTTTTATTTTTGGGACTTCAAATGAGAACAAAAATTTGTTTGGATAAGGAAAAAATCCAATATATTTTATTGCATAATAAAAAAATACCTCTCAAATTTGGGCTCAAAATGAGAAAAAAAAAAATGATAATTGTAGCTCTCATCAAACAAAAAACTTGTTCAATACATAAAAAGAACAATAAGAAAATCATTCCCAAAACACAATCGAGAACACTCCTCTTTCTTCTGCTAACAACATCCATTCTTAGGGTTTGAGACGATTCTTCATAGCACTCAAGATTCGGCCATGAAATCATGATCTAGGGTACCCTCATCCTCATTTTTACCTGATTTAGGGTTTCGATTAAAAGAGACGACGACTAGAGTTTCGATTGGAGCGTGTGGGTTTCAACTAGTATTGCATATATTTGCGATCCTTGTCGATTTGAACTCATGTTTACTAATCTTTTTTTATTGTCTAGTTTGTCCACTATTCTCCCATATATGTGTTATTGGAGCTCAATTTGAGCAATTTTTCTGTAAATTTTTTAGGGTTTAAGGTGTGTGTGTATGTGTGTGTGTTTCTGTGTCTGTAATTTTTTAGGATTGTGTGTAAAACCCCCTAATTTTGATATATGTGTGTTCGTGTTCATGTGTGTGTGTGAAACCCCCAAATTTTATGTATGTCTGTGTGTTTCATCTTGCATTTTGTACATCAGCTTTAGATCAATCTCATATAGCTCAAACCTGCAGATAAGTTTTATCTTTAAATATAGGAATTGACATAATTATAAACCTCAAATGCACATCAATTCTGATTCAATGGCTCTGTTTTTAAGATGATTATTGCACCAAATTATCGATTGTGTCTTTAGTACTATTGCATGGTGGTTTGTTGTGAAATTCAGTATTTCCATGTAAGTATTGTTTTAATATCAACACTTTCTTTGTATATAATTGAAGTCAGTTTTGAAATGACCCATTTTTCACTTGAATAACTAATTCCTGGAACATTTCAAATCAGTTTGTTAGCATTAGAATTTTAATGGAGAAGACATGTTTAAAATGTTGGAAATAGTTAGAAACATAAGTAATTAAACCCAACTTTAAGCTTAAATAATTATGGGATCCAAACTCCGAATTTAACGGGACCGCACTAATGTGTTCTCCTTGGTGAGGAGATCAAGTTGGTATAATTACATATTCAAAACTAATAATTATTGAATGAGAAATTATCTCTCAAAGAGACCCATTTGAACTTGGGTAATAATGTTTGTCCCACATTGAAAATAAAGTAAATTCTAAAGGTGTTTATATATAGTTGTTTTTGATGAGTGACTGGAATATCTAGAGGTATGGGAGGAGAGCTAGACCATGCATGAATCATGTTAGTCTTAGACTAACCACACACGCGCACCCGGTCCGGGCCGTGGTCTTGGCGCGAGAGGGTGGGTCATCGGTTCTACCCATTTCTTTTTTGGAAAAAACTGCAATGACTCTTCTAAAGAGTTGCGTATATAGTTTTATTTTATCAACCATCACCTAGACAGTTTGAATGCTTATTGGAGTGGAATGGATGCTTACACAGTTGAGGTGTCTTTCCATTTTCTATATCTATAAGTTGTTGCATTTCATTCAATACACGTTTTATTTTCACTCTACCAGAAATATATCATCTATCTACATTTGCATATATATATAGATAGGTCTGGTTCGGGTTCGAGTACAAACACAAAGCTTGAGTTCGCCGGTCTTCATCATGGGAGGCATTTGTTCGGATTCCTTGAGTACCGTAGAGGGAACAATATTGCCTTAAGGAAACTGTGGCATCACACATGGCTCGGATTATTTCTGTTCTTCTTGCATTCTTGTATTTTCGGGTCAGTTTCCTGTTTATTGCAATATATATATATATATATATATACAGTTGTATGCATGATAGATTTATGGGTAATTTGCATTGACACCCCCTGAGGTTAGGGTCAATGGCAATCAGAATACAGTCAACGATGTTTTGGCACTCACACCCCCTGAGATTTCAACTTCATTGCAATGACACCCCCTGGGCTGGTGAAATGACTAGAATGTCCATTTAATTGTTTCACTTATTACATTAGGGTAATATATAAAGTGTGAAATTACCCATATGCCCAAACACTTCATCCATCTGAAATTACTAATTACACTTCCACCCCTTATTACAAAATATATATATATATTACGAAAAATTACAATTTAATTTTTTTTCTTTATAATATAATTTGTATATATAATTACGAATATATATATATACAATTTGAAAAAACATATAAAATTCGAAAAAATATATAAAATTTGAAACAATATATAAAATTAAAAATATATATATAAAATTCGAAACAAATATATAAAATTCGTAAACAATATATAAAATTCAAAAAACATATAAAATTCTAAAAAATATATAAAATTCAAATATATATATATACAGTTGTATGCATGATAGATTTTTTTTTATATATATATATATAACAGAAGAACATGTTTACATAACATAAAATTACCCAGTGATAGTGTTGTGGGATCACTATGGATAGATTGTTGTGTAATCTGTCTTGTCACCTGAGCACCTTCACTAGTATTTTTTTTTTTTATCATTATTTTGTGTATAGAAAATAGCAAGAGTTTGTGAGTATAATTTCAACCAGTTTATGAAATTATAGGTGTAAATGTTTATGAGTTATTGAAACTGAGATCTGTATAAAATAAATAAATAGCAAATGCTTGTAGGTTTTTAGTGATTAAGAGTGTTCAATGTTGCTGGAAGTTGTATGAAATGAGATTTAAGTTTTTATTCAAAGGGTGAATTTTTTTTGAGGTTCAGACTGATAGTTTTGTCTGCAGGTTTATGGTTTGAGTTTAACTGAGGTGTTTAGTATTCATTTATTGTTTTCTAGGACAGAAGTCCAAATTTTGATGTATAACATATTATATTTTACCTGCCTTGATAGCTTGTTTTTCAAATTAGGTCTGGATTGTTAGCTTATAATTTTAAAACTGAAGTTCCAACAATATGAATGTAAAGAATTTTAATATGTATTACCTGTTTTTTTAGCAGAGGGTTCAAATGTGTGTATTAATTTTTGTAGTAATTTGTCAGCTCAACTAATTGGAAATCGGTAATTTGTTTCCGGTTTTTCTACTTTGCCATGACAAACTTTGTCCTTTCTTGTTTAGCTTGTTACATTGGTTAGACAACTAGTTGGGTATATGTGGACTTAGCATGGGTAAATCTCAAAACCTCTCCTCGATTGTAAAAAGGCCTATTGCCAAAAATTGGAATTATGTATGCTACTTGAAATCAGGATTTTATATGCAGGTTTCTCGTTGCTTAAAAGCCAATCATCTCTTCACCTCTCAATATTTTTTTCTTGAATGCAATTACAGCTTCCAATATTGTTTCTTCTTGAATGCAATTATATTAATGGAATTGAGTCGAACACCTATATGACAAAGGATTATTTTAGTTTATTTTTGATAAAAAAGGAATGCATATGCAACATGTTGGAATACATATTTTGAAATATATATTTTGATGTCTATAATTGATTATATATGTTTTGGAATTATAGGATCACTACCGTAATTTTCTGTGGATGGATAGACTAAATGCCGAATTGCAAGGAATTGAAGAAGTAGAGGATATTGACAAGGATTTGGGCAATGTCAACAACAACACTATCGACAAAAGTACATGATATATGGTAGTTGTATTTGCCTCAGTTCCTTGTTGGTTCTTATGTGCATTCTCATATTAATTGTATTTCTTGTTATTGTACTGAAATGAAAATATCCTAGTCACTCTAATTTCAGGGTGGGGTTGTAAAATATTATTGACATTTATGGAGTATTATGTATGTAAAATATGTTGGGTATGAAAATAATCGTGTCATTTTTTTTCTCTTTGATTTATTTATTGCTAATTATAAAGGAAAAAAAAATTACTAGTCATTTTTAGGGGAAGGTACTGTCGGAATTTTCTCAATTCCAACACTTAGGCAAATTTTTAGTAAAATATTTTAAAAAATAATTCAACTCGTCAAACATATTTTTCTGTTTCTGTTTTCAAACTTTCTGGAAAAACAAGGTCTGTCAAACGTGTTTTTTTGTTTTTTGTTCTAGAAAATTTTTGAGACAAAATTCTCAACCAAACATGTTTTTGTTTCCGGGTTACCCTTAGGACAAGAATAAGAATGTTTTTTGTTCTCAAGAGGACAAAAACAAAAACGAAAACACTGATTTTCAAACGAGCCCTAAACCTATGGAATGGTCATTTCATTCCTTAAGTTATATTTTAAAAATATAAAATTACTTTAGGTAATGTTTGGTACGCATGAATGAAATGGAATGAATAACCATTCTCATTCTATTATTTGGTTGTAAATATAAAACTATTTAGAATTGGAATGAACTTAGTGCATGTTTGGTACGTTGGAATGGAATGTCCATTCATTGGTTTGGTACGTTATAACATAATGAATGTGAATGACCATTCCCAAATAATGAAATTTCATTATTAGGAATGGATTTTCATTCCATTACTAAAGATATGGAATGGTCATTCCATTCATTTAGGAATACTTTTAAAACATAAAATTACTTAAATAACCATATCACATTTCAAAAAAATAAGCCACCGCCATCGCCATTTCACCACCACCACCGCCACCTTTATTTTCCGTCATTACTATTCTAGTTACTTTTTACCATTTTTTTGTAAAAAATAAAAAAATAGTATTATTTTATTTAATTTTATATTTAATACTAAGAATGGTATTTTTGAGAAAAAAAAATATTACAGTCTATTTTATTCCCAATGTGCTTCATATTTACAACCAAATAATAGAATAAGAATGATTATTCCATTCTCACTTTCATTTCATACCATTCAATCGTATAAAACGTGTCATAATTAAAAGAAAATTTCTCAAAAATACCCCTCTTAGTGATAAATATATAATTTTAATCAAATAATATTACTTTGTAAATTTTTTATAAAAAATTGTAAAAGGTAACGAAAATGGTAGTGGTGAACAATTGAGGTGGCCGTGGTGTTGGCGACGGCGGAAGGTGATTGTGGTGGGAGTGGTTTGTTTATTTGAAATGTGAAAAGGGTTATTTTAGATATTTTATGTTTTAAAAGGATTTATTAAGGAATGGAATGACCATTCCATAAGTTTATTAATGGAATAATTTTTCATTTCAAGAAATGAATTTTAATTCATTGGGAATGACCATTCTCATTCAACAAGATATACAAAACAAATTAATAGAATGAATAGGCATTCCATTCATACATATCAAACATGACATTATGTTATGTTTGATACGTTGGAATGAAATGCTCATTCCAACCATTCTCTTATTTGGTAGGTATTATAAAGTGGGAATGGTCATTCTCTTGGAATGAAAAACTATTTCAGATAATGAAAATCCATTTCACTACTAAACCTATGGAATGGATATTCCATTCTTTAATGAATGCTTTTAAAACATCAAATTACTAAATAACCCTTGCATATTTTAAATAAACAAACCACCATTTCCTCCACCAGTACCACTTTCCTCCACCACCACCTTTTTTACCTTCTACCACCACCACATTCATTACTTTCTACCACCACCTTCCACCACCACCGTCACCATCTACCTTCACTATCTTTTCCACTTCCAATGTCTTCTACCAATACCGGACCATCACTATTGTCTTCCACCATCACCACCTTCCACCATCACATCACCACTTTCCACCATCATCGTTATCGCTACCACCATAACTTTTTACTACCACCACATTTGTTATCCGTCATCTCTATTCTCATTATTTTTTAATAAAAAAATTTTAAAAATAATATATCTGTTACTAAAAGGGGTAAATTTGAAAAATATATATTTTAAGTTCAATCCATTACTAATATGATTCCTTTTGCAATAAAATAATAGAATGAGAATGGTCATTTCATTTCATTCCTACATTTATTTCATTCCATTCTTGCGTGCCAAATATAGCTTTAAAGTTCTCTCACATTTCAAGTAAATAAATTAGCATAACCACCGTCATCGCCTGCCACCACCCCCACCCACACCCCCTCCCCCTATTGTCCGCCATTACTATTCTAGTTATCTTCCACCATTTTTTGGGAATAAAATTATAAAATAAAATTATTTTATTAAAATAATATATTCATTACTAAGAAGAATATTTTTGGAACATTTGTCTTCAATTGATTCCATTCCTAGTGTATTATATATTTACATCAAAATAATAGAATGAGATTGATTATTTCATTTAATTTAATTAAACCATACCAAACATAGGATAAGAGTGACTAGTTAATTAGGTGAATTATCAACTCAGGGGTGTTGTGTGGTCCAATTTAGAATGTGTTTGGAATTAAATTATTTGGATTGGAATAAAATTGGTAACGAAATAGAATTTTATTTATTTGTTTTGAATAAATAGGAATTTAAGTGAAATAGAATTTTTTTGTGTGTTTAAATGCTAAAAGAAATTTTGAAATAGAATTTAATTTGTGTATTTGGATGTCAAAAGAAATAGGAATTGGTGTAACAACAATTCTATTTATTAAATATAAGGGAATTTTAGGGTCCAATTCCCCCTTTTATCTATCATTTGTATCTTACTGTGGGATTTTTAGGGTGTCATATGTAATTTAAATAAATTAAACTATATTAGATTTTGTATCTTTCGATTTGGTCAAATTGGACTAATAACGGGCTATTTAACTATAGGCATATTAAGTATAAGTTCCTTAATCGGTTTTTGTGCAGGTACTTAGTCGAACAATACCTTACTAATGTAATTTTATATTTCACAACTTCATCGAACAGTACTTTATTTATCTGTTTTGTTGTTGGATCCACGACTCAAATGATATTTTTGTTCCAACTTTTGTCTCTGTTTTTTCTTTGAATCAAACTTGTCCTTGCCATAACGATTGAAGAAATTATTCAATTTCTTCTTAACTTCTCTATTTTTGGTTAATCAAAAAAATGATATTCCAAATTTGAGGAAGACACAATTTTTTTTGTTAAGGGTGCGATTGAAAATTATGTTTTTTTTATTTATTTTTTGCCTTCAAATATAAAAACTGTATTTGTATTTATTTTTATTTTTATCAGCAAAAAACTAAAAATAAAAAAGCGTTTGAATCAAAATTTGTATTGAAAAATAAAATGGTATTGGTGGACGGTGATGGTGGGTTACTGGCGGCGACCAGAGGTGATGGGGGCCCGCGGCGGCGACCGGTGGCTAAGGGTGGTGGTGGTTGGTAAAAAAATTCAAAAAATAACTAAAAGTTGTATTTGATATTTTCACTACTTTTATCCACTCTTCACAAAAAACAATTTTATTGTGAAAAAAAAATTTTGAACAGTAAATGCGTTTGCCAAATATGTTTTTATTTTTGAAATTGATAAACAATAAAAAAAAGAAACACAAAAAAACAAGTGAGTCAACGGACCTAATAATTTGGGCTCAAATTTAAGAGAATTGTACTACCTTATATGACTGTGGGTAGGGTAGCAATCCAGCGGGATTGGGTTGGGTCAAGAACAAGCGGGTTGAGAACGGATCTTTAACTCATTCGAGGGTCAGATATGGGTCAGGTCATATTCGAGTCGGGTGAACCCGCATATATATAAATGTAATCCAAAATTTAAATTTAATTTTTTAAAAAAAGCTCATATATTTTTAAAAAATGATTATATATACACACAAAAAAGGTAAATTAAAAAGATAGGTAGAGTTTATATAGAAAGAAAATCAACAAAATTCTTTTGATGAGTGTTGGCAATTTCTATCATATAGAAAAAAATTTCTCTTATTTGACTTAAAACTCAATTGAATATGACATTAATATATGTATACATACAAATACCAACAAGTTAAACCTAGATCTGCAAATTGAAAAAAAAAAAAAAAACCTAGATCTGCAAACATTCATGTATGTATATATATATATAAATACACACTGCATATATAACAGATAGATCTATAAAAATTCATATATGTAAATATACACAACCCAACAAATTAAAACCTAGATCTGCAAACATTCATGTATATATATATATATATATAAATACACGCGCCAACGAGCTAAATCCATCATACTTTATTTGGATTTTTAAAATGGTAAAAAATTTCAGCAAATTACCATCCTATGTATGCTAATATTTATACATACATATAAATGCATATCCCTAAGATACATATAAATATATATAGAGAGAGAAGGGTTGAGAGGCCAAATCGAAAGAGACTGCACCGACAGATGAGTAGAGAGACGAAGAACAGAGACTGCACTGACATCTGTAGAGCACTAACCAAAAAAGAGATAAGGCTTGAGGCATTACCGAGTTAGAGAGTTACCCTCAATTATCCCGTTAATGACTTGTCTTTTTGTTGGGTGTAAATGCAACCAACTAGTAATTCATGTCTTAAATTACTCAACCATTAATATGAATTTAGCGGTCTTAAATTACTCAACCATTAATATGAATTTAGCGGGTGGGTATGGGCGATTCGATAGATTTGAGTAGTTTTTGCCATTTATAAATAGATAATATCATAACTTATAATTACACAAACTTCTCCTAAACTATAATATAATTGCAAATAATTTTCTTAACATTTCAATAATATCACCAGGATATTGATCCGGCAAGAAATAGTAATGAAATAACGTATATACCCTCTTATATTTTGAGATATTTAGAGAATCTTCTAGATGATGGTGAATTTACTACTTTACCCTCAAATTTAAGTTTTTTGCCTTGAATCACTAAATAATGCTTCCATATATGATAACGAGAGAATAAATTTTTTTAGAGAGAGAGAAAGTATGTATTCACAACCTTCTCAAGTGAATTTATATAAAATAGCAATGAGGGAAAAATGGTCAACCAAATTTAAAGTATTCAACACAAATGTAAGGGTAATAATGTAATTGCACGAATAGTAAGGGTAAAGTAGGAAATTTGATAAAAAAAAAATGATTCTTTTGACCAATATAACAACTTCTCGGCATTGACTTTGGACGGAGGGGGATAAATGAGACACCGGAGTTAAAATTAAGAGGGTTTGTTATTGAAACGTTAGGAAAAATATTTATAATTATACCATAGTTCAAAGGAGGTTTGTGTAATTATCCCAACATTCTTCGTTTATTATTCACCAACTTGTCATTCTCTTCTAAGAAATTGTAGTAAAATACATATTTGTAATATAAAAGCATTAGTGACTTTTTTTTGACACTTAAAAGTCATTTTTTCTTTTATGGTCAAGGTATTATGACCAACCTGATGGCACCCATGGGACCTTTGCCGGTTGCCACCATCCTCAGTTTCCTAACCTCTGGATTTGGTATTGTTATAAGTGATAAGCCAACATATCTAATTTAGTGTGCATTTATTAACTTTTTAATTTGATATGGTTTTAGTCGGATTTCATCACCCAATACCAATTATTCCTAGGTGGGTGATGATATCTCAACAAATTAATATATATATATACATTAATGATCTCTCTTAATCACCGATGAACAACAAATTTATAAAAACAAGCATATGAACACGTGAATAAAATAATTACCATAAAAATTAATCAATCACGTCCAAAGCGTTGTGATTAGTGAGTATAAGTTTTTTTGCTCACCGACTATCATTATCACGTAGTGAAAAAACTAAAGTTACTTCCAAAAATTAGAATAAGAGAAATGAGCCAATTAATTAATAATTAAGATTCTTAAGAAATCTTCCTAGTAAAAAACAGAAGGATAAACTCTTCAAGATAATACATCTGGAAATTCATAGTTAACTCTAGAGAGCTCATAGTTCTTCCCACAAAAGAGAAGCAGATGTTATATTGTTAGAGAAAGCAAATGATATATTGTCAAACTCTGTGAATATGTTTTTGTTATTGCCCCTGCCTGCCTATCTTGAACAGCATTGCTCTTGAAGAAATAATATCAAAGGACACAGCTTTGAGAGAATTAACAATGGAGATGCCATGGGACTACTTAGATCATGGACACCCATTTCAAACACCCATTGGACTTTCAAAAGAAACCTATATCTTCCACATCAATAAAAGAGAAAGAGCAGTGTGAAGGAGAACAAAACCTGCAAACTAGCTCCAGCCAGTACTTCAAAATGCGAAAGCACCCTCGACAACCAAGGGTAAGTGACGCTCATCAACCACAGCTTCTGCAGCCAAAAGTTGAGCAAGCTGATGATTCTTCAAAACCTATTGGAACATCTTAATCTAAACCATTCTGGAGACGAGGGTTCGTACTAGAACCACTATATGGTACTACTATCCTAAAAAAAAGACTGTTCCTCTTGTCCAGTTACTCATATCAGCTTCTTTATATCTGCCGAAACAAAGCGCCATAGCATATTTGGGACACTGATGAGTTCATTAAGCGTGGCTTTGTATTCCACCGATGTTTGCCGACATATGTTGAAACTTGGAACATGTTGATGCCAAATTCATAATGGAGCACAGTTAGATGAAAGGAACTCTTTAAAGATCCTGTGGTGGAAGAATTCCAGTTGACCAATTATATGAATCTTCCATCTACTGTAGGCGATAGGTGATCTCTGTTTGTTTCAATCCAACTGGAACCAGGCATTTTCTTCACATCCCTAACTTCCATTAGTTTTCGCAATGTCCCCACACCTTCCCAATTGCTCGAACCGGCAAACATGTTAGATAACAATACATAAGTTGAAGGATCTTCTTTGTCCAGAACAAAGGCATGCTCTGCTGCGCGTTTTGCAGTTTCTACATCCCCATGTAACCGGCAAGCACCAAGCAGAGTTTGCCAAACCAGCACACCTGGTTGAAATGGCATTCCCCGGATCAACTCCTCAGCTTCTTTGATACGCCCTTCACGGCCAAGTAGATTAACCATACATGCATAGTGGTCTTCTCCGGGGGATAAGCCATGGTCATGGCTCATAGAAGAGAAATACTTCCATCCTTTGTCAATGAGTCCTCCTTCACTACATGCGTAAAGCACACAGATAAGAGTGATATAATTAGGCTCCACGCCCTCTTGAATCATCTCGTCGAAAATTGTAAGAGCCTTCCTGGCATGTCCATTCTGTGCACACCCCATTATCATTGATGTCCACGAAACAACAGAACGATCATCCATCGATCTGAAAACCCCCAATGCACACTCCAAGGATCCACACTTTGCATACATATCAATCAGAGCATTATCCACACAGACATCAACTTCATCCCCAAGCTTTATTCTTAATCCATGAACTTTCTTCCCTTCCTCCAAAGAAGCCAAATTAGCACATGCATTAAGGGCAGTGGCAAGAGTGAATTTGTTCGGCATTACATCCAACTTCCTCATTTCTCTGATAACCCCAAGTGCTTTGCTTGCTTCCCCGCAATTCAGACACCCTGCAGCCATCTGAGTCCAGGAGCAAACATCTCTGCAAGGGATTTCATCAAAAGCTTTGATCCCTTCAACCAAGTTCTGATTTTCCAAATACAAACTCACCAAAGAATTCCCAACACACATCTCACTTCCATGACCAGACTTAACAAGCTGCGCGTGAACTTGTATGCCCGCTGTAAGATCAGAAAGAGCAGCCAACCCCGTCAGAGCGCTCGCAAAAGTGAAATTATCGGGCTTCACACCTTCCTGGTTCATCCTAAACCAAAACCCCGGCACATCCGTGTATGAAAACTGCACATACCCAGCCATCATTGCATTCCAAGACACAATATCCTTACACTGACACTCCTCAAAAAGTTCCGAAGCCTCACACAATCTACCATGCCTTATTAAAGCCGTCAAAAATGCATTCACCAAATACACATTGGACCCAAATCCAAACCGGACAATCATGGCATAAACTTGGTACGCATGAGTGAGACTCTCGAAAAAGGAACAAGCATGGAGGGCGCTGACAAAAGTAAACTCATTAGGCTTCATTCCGCTACAATGCATTCGGCAAAACAGAGAGAGGGCCTTCTCGGGACACCCATGTTGGACGAAGCCCGCAATGATGGCTGTCCACGACACCACGTTCTTGTCATACATTTCGTCGAACAGTTGGTGCCCACTTCGAAGATCGCCACATTTGACGTGGACATTGAGGAGATGGTTGCGGAGGAAGAGGGTGGGGATAAGAGCTCCTTTGGTGAATTTGGCATGGACTGCTTTGGCACTGCGGAGGTCGCGGGTTTCGACGCACCGTCGCAACAGAAGAGTGTAGGTCTGCTCTTCGTCGGCGGGTGGAGGATTTGGCGCGGAGCGATTGGATTTTGATGCATTGTGGAATATGCGGAAGGAAGTGGCGGTGAACGGTGGTGGTGATGGTGGTGATCTTGTTCTGAGCTGCGAAAGGAGGGTTTGAAGGAGCATCCGTCTGTCGCATCATTCTCGATTGGGCATTACCGTTGTGTTTGAGTTTTTAAATATATATTGAGCTCCGTATATATCAAACTGATCAAGGCACACTTGGCCCTAACAATACTTAAAACACTTTACACTCTTTTTCATAGAGATCATATAATTCGATGGTTGAGTTGTTCTCTATATTTGAATCAAACATATGAAATGTGAATTGTTTTGAGTACATTGTTGATAAAAAACATATTTAAATGAACTTGTTTTTAGTTAGTAGCAAAAGAGCCATTTTTTTTTTTTTTAGTATTGGAATTTTTTTCCTAGACGTTACTTTTGTATCAAATTTTCAAATAATTATGAAGCGATTTCAATGAGATGGAATTTAATTTTTACAATAGTCAAACTTGTAAAACATATCTTCACTCTATTTCTTTATAAATACATATACATTTTTATCATTCGAGATATTATATAGTTTTGAGGTATGAGGACGATTTTATCAAAAAATAAATAGGATTCGAACAGGTTTTAGAATTTAGATATATTAACAAAGAAACATGATAAATTTATGATAGAAAGTTAAAAAAAAAAAAAAAGTATGTTGACGAAGAAAGAAAAAAAATATGCAAAGACAACTTCGAAAAACATATAATAAATTAATAATCACAAACATGATTTTTCACAATTTTGCAATTAAATAAAAAATTGTCATGGTGAAAAATTGGTGAAACCAGCTATGGATGAAACTTTAGGCGGTAAAGATGTCAATTACATATTTATTTATTCATTTTCCTTAAAAAAGAAAAAAGAAAAAGGGCAAAGAAAAAGTTCAATTTTGTTAATTAAACAATGTCGTAATACCTTAATTTTTTTAGTAAATAAAAATAGAAAAAATAGTGAGAAATTTAAAACTTGGAAGGGAAGCAAGGAAGAAGAAGATATATTAATCCTGCAATTATTTGTATAACGAGTCAAAGCGTGGATCCATTACCAAACGGTATTGTAGGGAATACCAATAACAGTTTCCATTCCTCCGCCATTACTAGTACTAGCCCCCATTCCCACGCAGGTACATATACATACATATATATTTGTATCTATATCTAGACGGAGAGAGGGGGAGAGAGAGAGAGCACCCCCTGTCTTTCTCTCTCCTCTCCGACTTAATCTGCCGTTGATCGCTTTCCGGTGATCCATGTAAAGATGAACCGGAAGGCCTCTGTCTCTAGGGACCTTAACGCCAAGCACACCAAGGTTTACATATATACACACACATATTCTGATTTAGTGTTTGATTCGATGAATTCAAAATCTTATTTTAAATGCATGATTTGGTGTATATTTTCGTCAGTAATGCCTCGCATTTGCTGATTTTATTGATTCAAACTTCGTATTTTTTTCATCTGTGTTTTTCTAGGTCACATTCAATGAGAATTTCTGGAACTTTAAATATTTCTTGGTTAGGATTTTATATCGCTTGTCCTTTCGATTTAGTTGAATTTTGTTTCCAAACCAATTGAAACGTACAAAATGTATAGATATATGGATGCGTATATATATATGTCGCCGCGACTGTTATATGAATCTGACTCCACTCCAAAATCCATTATAACATACATGATTTATTGGGGTGTTTTGCCGTCAGTAATGTGATGTGTTTGCTGATTTTATTAATTTGAACTTCATTGTTTCATTTTTTCTCCATCTCTGTTTTACTAGGTCACAGTACTGAAAGTTCTAACTTCTAAATTTTTTTGATTTCTTTTTGCTTGTTTCTTGAATTGTTGCTATCATCAGTTAGAATTATGCTTCTTGTTCAATAATTGTTGCTATTATTTGTTGGATCATTTTTCTTGTTCTTTAATTGTTCTATTGTTATTTTAGAATGATATTGCTTGTTCTGTGATTGTTACTCTATTTGATTGGATAAATCTTGGCTCGGGGTTTATTTTAGTTTGCCTGAGGACATTGCACTCAATATTTTCAAATTCCTTCCGGCAAGATTTTTTATTTGCGAATTGATGCCCCGGTCCTGGGTTAACCAGTGATTTCTTTGGACGCTTACTTTGATCATATGATAAATAATACTAAATGCTGTGTTTTCAAAGTCTAATATCCTGTCGTTTCTAGAAAATCAAGTCATTATGTTTCACAAAAAGTAAAACAAATCTTTTTAGTGAGCAGTCGAGATGGTACATCATTATGTATTCTAGCGTCTTGATTCTCCAATCCTGTGACACATTGCAGTAGTTAGAATGAGATACACATTACCCAAGTAAAATCAGTTTCAATTCTGTATAGGGTGGAATCAACTTCCTGTGGTGGTTTCTTAGAACTTGTCTTTGTCAATGCAAATGTTGGATTACATGCTAAATATCACTGAAAGTATTTAACTGTCCATAAATGAATTGATATGTCTCTGAATAAGAAATATTAGAATAAATTGATAGTTGCATTCCTTCCATGTGTGGGTATTACACGTGAATTATAATGTTTCAAATAAACTTTTCACCTAGGGAAGAACTGTTTGTCCTAATAATGTTCTCAAATTATTTTATACCTTCTAAATGATTGTTTGCCCCCATCAAAGGTAGATATGTATATTGACTGATAAAAAGATGCATATGTATATAATATCTTTATACATCTCTCACCATTAGGGTATAATCACTCTTCCCTATTTCTTCTTATGATTTTCAGTAGTAATACTATCTTGCAAGCTGTGTTTTGCAGATATTGGAGGGTCTTCTTAAGCTGCCAGAAAATAGGGAATGTGCAGATTGTCATAGCAAGTATGCCTTACATATGTCATTAAGAAATATATCATCATTATAGTTTACATCACAAGATCTTTGATAATAGTTGGATAGTTTATAATTCTCAGATGCACTTAAACTGCACCTAGTTATTCTCTGATGGCTATCAAGAATCTACTTATGTATGTTTCAGTTTTAGTAGTTGATCTATTATTATGGTAATCTGTAACATTTAAAAACACCTTTGAACTTAAGTTTGAACTTCCTCTGTTTTCCCCCCTGAAATTATTTTTTTACCTTTTATTTTGTTCTTATGTCGAAGATGGTCGTGCCAAGCCCTCTTAGAGCACCCAATGATTCATCAACGGTAGCATGAAATTCTGATCTTTACTAACTGTGTTTTTCCTCCTTAGTAACTGCCCTCTCTCATCAGTCTAGGATAAGTATCAAGTAGGCAGTCTGCATTTTGTAATTCTATATTCCTAATCAGTAGTCAGTTATAATTCTAGCTTACCTGGAGGTCTCCTACTCACGGTAATATTCATCATACTTCTCCAATGATTCCGTTAACTGCTATGTACTAATACGGTGACAAAATGTGTTAGGGCAGGAGGCCTCCTAGTCAGCAGTTAGGCATGTTGACCATCCTTACTTGGGCAGACTGATATTTTGAAGCTCTCAGAACTAAAAGGAGTATCAAAGGACCACTTGGCCCAACGGTATGTCCTCTCCTCCCCAGTGGGGAAGGTGAGGGGTTCAAGTTTTCTTGGAGACAAAAATGGTGTGTGTGTGGGAAGTAAACAAAAAAGCTTACCTCTCAAAAAAAAAAAAGGAGTAAACAAGGTTTGAAAGGGATTTGATTGGATGACACAGCTCTAAAGCATATTATTAGTGGAGGTTGAGGTTCTAATCGCTTGAAATACTGGATATGTGTCACTGGGATTTAGGTTTTGAATTCTGGCTCTCATGGTGATATTTCTCCAATTCCAGCTCTCGGGATTTTGATTTGGTCCATTGTGCAGGTACCGCATTACAAACTCCCAAGGCCTGATTTTAGTGTCATTGGAGGCACATGTTGAGGTAATAGATGAAGAAGGTTTAGAGAGAGTATGGTAGAGGAGTAGTGCTCAGCTAGGGAATAAGAATTGTTTATAGTAGAAGCTGAGAAAAACAGGCTGAGTAGGTGTAATGAAGCAGGGAAAATTCTGCATTAAAGGGTCGGGATCAGTATTTACCGTCCGTGTTCAGAGAATTAGGCTCTGTGATAATTCTTGAAAACAATTTTTGATGAATTTAATATGGCGGAGTGAGTGAAAAGAGCCTCGTGTTTGTCTGGTGGATAATGTGAAAGCAAGTACATTTAGATTTAGGCAGCTATTTGTTTGGAAAACGTAACTAGGTTATAGTGTGTGGCTTGTAAGAGAGATTAACTTTACTGTTTTAAGTTTTCCAATTTGGGAAGCTAACTTTTCAGCATTTGGTGTTAAAAGTGGATACTCTCCTATTTATTTATCCAAAGACAATGGAAATTTGTGCAGTTAATCATATAACCAGTCATTGTTCTCAATTCTTAGTGGGACTTGTCAACTATGCAATGGAGGATTTTCGAAATTGGTATTGTAGAGGTAAAGTATTCTCGAATCAGTTGATTTGATTATACTAGCTATTGCTGTTTCTTATTTAGACGAAAGAGCTATTTCACATCTAAGTGTTATAGTCCAATTAAGTGAATCTTAAATATTACAAAAGATCTATTTTACATAACAGGCCTTCTTGCTCAATGGGTCAATAGTAACTAGTAAGAGAGAAAAAAATGGACGATTAATTAATAGCCATGCAACACAGTAGATTACCATCAGCATAGCGGGCAAGTCTAAACAAGTGAGAAGTAGTGAAGAGATACAAAAGAAATGACCATCAACATGAAAGAATATAGAGCACAGTCAACAAGCTGCTACCAGATTGGGTGCAACAACATCCCCGAATAGCCGAGTAAAGGCAGCTTTCTGTTGATTTATAGTCTTCAAGATATGGGACTTAGGCCGGGAACCTCAGTTAAACAAACTAGTAAATTCCTCAGTCATCCAATTGGACTTAGGCAGGGAACCTCAGTTAAGCAAACTAGTAATCTAATCAGTCATCTAATCTTAGGCTTTGCTACCTGACTTATCAGCCAGATGTATATTTTCAAGCAACTTAGATAAAACTCACCCTTCAACAGCTTGTTGCATTGTTGGACCCAACTATTGATATTCATTCTATTTCAGTTAGATCAGCCAGAACTGATGTTTATACACATGTAACACCATATATTAGCCCTAAATTGAATTGCTAAAGTGTAGGCTATGTACCTTTTGTCTGGTGTAAATAGCTCTCTTGTTTTATTGCTATATATACTCTATCATGGTAGTTCAAGTTAAGATTTTTTTCTATTAAATCTTTCTTATTTGGTACATTTACCCGATGAGCAGAAGTTCCATGATGTTGTCTTTATTGAGTGGTTCCTAATGCAATATTTTGAGTGTTGAAACACATTTATTTCAGGGCCCCACGATGGGCAAGCGTGAACCTTGGAGTATTCATATGCCTGCAATGTTCAGGAATACATCGGAATTTAGGGGTGCATATCTCGAAGGTTCACATTTCTCTCTCTCTCTCAAGTTGTTATCAGGTTTAAGATGTACAAAGACCATGATTGTGGGTTTATCTGTTGTAAACGGTTGTGCATCAAATTTAGATGAACAACCAGTTGCCTTGTTTCAGCGTTAAAGGATTTAGTTCGTTCTTTTTATGGGCCCTTTTAGTAGATAAAGAAAAGAACTTCAGGCCTTGCTTGGAATGCATTTCAAGAAATAGTTTTCAAAAACACTTTTTGAGAATGAGAACAAAAATGAGTTTTCAGTTTGTTGAGTTTGAAAATTTGCTTGTCTAGAATTTTTGCAAAAGAGTTCCCAAAAAATAAAAAATCACAAAAATACAAAATCTGCTTGGATTATAGTTAGAATTTCTCAATTAAAACTTTAGATTACACTCACCATATATGTATCCTATATGTATATAGATATATGAGTATATACAAACACGTTTATACAGTCAATCGCAGTCAAATTTCTGATAAATATAAACATGTGTGTATATATACATATATCTATATACTACGATTGATTGTATAAACGTGTGTGTATATACACATATATCTATATACATATAGGATACATATATGTCTTCCAGTTGCTAAGAAGGAGAAAGAGACGAAGAGCTGCGTTTGTTATAAACGATGAATTGGGTGTGCGTTAAGTTTAAGTTAGAGTACCGTATCTCCGTGTTTCTATCCTTATTCTCAAAACTGAGAAAACAGCTTTTTTTTAGTTATCATAATTCTGTAACTTTTTGTTTTCAATTCTTTAAAAAAAGTTTTCATAAAAGAGTTCCAAGTGATTTTTTTTCCAATTTTCAGTTTTTTTGTATCTTATAAAACAGAAAACTGTTTTTTGAGATACAAACCAAGCAAGGCCTCAGTTTCTTTAACGTCCTTCAAAATGTGTTTACTTGTGAGTATGTTTGCTAGAATATACAGGACCTCTTGGAAAGTTTTCTCATGTTTACATGTCATTGGGCATTGGTTAGTTTTGGAGATAAAAATTTGCTACATCCTTCCTTGCCAGGAGGAAGAAGAAAATAATATAGAGTTAACAATTTTCACTGAAAGGTTTTCTAACCAAATTTATGCTTCTCTTTTTCAACATAGAAAGGTGTTGCTAAATTTCTTCTCATATAAAACCATTCTGACATGTCGTCGTACAAATCTTCTGGGCCAACTGACTTTATGGCATACCATATTTTGTAAAGGATAATATATTGGAAGAAGCAGATGTGGAGTTTACACTAGTAGTGGTTTTTACATTCTACTACGGTTGATTTCCACATATATATGGATATGATTTTGAGTATGAGAGAAGCCACCTATTGCTAAATAAGGCCCAAGTCACTGCATAGGTGGGACTGCGTGAATTTTACAGTTCCTCAAATTCACTTTTGATAAATTGATTGTATTTTTTCGTTTTCGTCCTGTCTTATATCCGACAGTGGCTTTTGTTTACTTTTGTGCGATAGGTAAGGTCTACAAACTTGGATACATGGCTACCGGAGCAGGTTGCTGTGGTGCAGTGTAAGAATATATTGCATCTCATAATCTTTACTTTCCCGAAGAAAAAAAAGAAGAAAGAGTAGCAATAATAGCATCAAGTAAATTTTGTTCCAATTCATTTCCCCATACAAATAGGCTGCATAAGATATGAAACACCCATTCGAATTTTCAGATTACGGAACAACAAGTTGACCTTTTGTATTATGATTCGCATTTTACACACGAAGAAAGCATTCTTCTTGTTAAATTTTTAGGTTGACGCTAAAGATGTGTATACAAAGCTACTAATATCGGTGCAATTTAAGTGTCTGCTAAAGAAATAAACAAAGACAATATTGATAAAAATTGGCTTCGTTATTCCTTGAGTTTTGCTAAATGATTCTGATAATCTGCCATTCTATTTTTGGAATTGTTGGTATTTACTGCGTTGTTAAATATGCTACTTTTTTTTTTTGTGTGTGTGTATGTGTGTAGCTGTGGGTAATGAGAAGGCTAACAATTACTGGGAAGCAGAATTGCCACCAAGTTTTGACAGAAGCGAGACTGAAAATTTTATCCGTGCCAAGTAACTTGTCAGCTTAACCATGTTGTGTTATTATTATATGACATGTCTAACAAAAAAATTTCCTTATATTTTCTCGTCATTTTTCAGATACCAGGAGAGAAAATGGGCGTCTAAAAAAGCAACACAGCCAGTTCCTATTTTTGGTGAAAGGAATTCTAATTCTCACAAATTGGTAGAAAATGGACGCAAAAGAAGTATTCCGAAGAAACAAAGAAGCTTTTCCCTTGAGGAAAATATTTTTGCAAAACACATGGAGCAAGTTGCTTGTACTACAAAATCTCGTCAGGTAATGTTGATACACCTTAACTTTAATTAATTCAGCTTGATATGAGAGATTTCTTTCTGGATGTAAGCTCATACAGGTATATTGTCCTTCTTGCTCTGTTTTTATAACGTTATGCTGTTTACCAATTCCCTCATGAGCCATTTATAGCCTTTTGCATGTATATTGTTATCCGCCCAATATGAATACAAATAGATTTCTGATCCTATAGTCACATATCAGACAATAAATAAATCAAAAGTGTCAATAAGAGTATTGCGCGTATAAAGTACCATTTTTACATGGATAGACATAATAGTTCTACCTTAAAGTCACGGTTTCACAGTTAATAGGACAAGAGAATCGGCTTATCTGGGATTAATGTATATATTACAAACCTAACAGTTGAAATGGTCAGGTCGCAAAAAACTAATATATAGGAGTGGTAGACCAAGAAGAAATAGGTGAAGAATAATGCAGGTAAGGAAACGGAAAGAGTTGAACCCTTTTGTCAAGAGGGACTATTGTTCAAAATGGTGAAAAGTTGTTCAAGAGAAATATACATATCCAACTGGATTTATACTTAAACCACTGAATCATTGGAATACTCTAAGTTAATGTGTAGTTGCTCTATTATCAAGTTTCCTGAATTGGCAATAAGTTTAAAAGATGAAGGGACTTTCATGTGGTAAGGGAGTTGAAATTGACAATTTGTGATTATGCATACTGTTGAGTGTTATGTGAAATACCAATCTTCCTTTTCCTTGGCATGTTGGCCATGGATGAAGTGCTTGGTCTCTGGGTTTTGAGATTATTTTACTGAATTTGTTCTCCCCCTCCTTGGTAGTCTGAATTTCTTGTTTTTCCTGCTGCTTCTTTGAGCACATTTTTACTGTCATTTTTATTAAATCACATATATATATATCAGATTTTTTTTCGAAACTCACTAGCAAATATTGGACAGGGCTCTTTAGACATGAGCAAGTTTATATTATCACCTCCGCCTAATGGGTCCATCCCTGAACGTAGTACATCCGTTCAGAAGGTTGATGGTACTGCAGATTGCTTTGGCTTCTTCAGTAACAAAGATGCAAAACAGAATCACTCTATTATACCTCCTTCCAATTGGGAAACCTTTGAGTGTAAGAATACTACGGAATCTTATACACACCTTTGGTTGTAACTTAAATATTTATCCTTTGACTTGATATTTACACGACTACTCTTGGAAAAAAAAAAAACCGTTTGCTTAATTAGGATTGAATTCTGAATGATGTGGGCAGCTGCCATGTTAATGGGCCTTAGCATTCACTGGTTCTATGAACGTTAAACGATAATTTTGTTCCAGAGTGGTGATGTGACATCTAATTTGAATTTGTGTTTGTAGGAGAGGATTGTAAGGAGATGAACTGAGGGAATCTTTGTCTAAGTTGTTCTGCATAGAAGTAAAAGTTGTAGTTAACTCTACGGGTGAAAAAGGGGAGAGTAAATCTCATTAAGGTATGCAATCTCTTTATTTCTTAAAAAACTTGTATAGCATTATAGCATTGTTTCTATGTTGTGCATGAATGGGGTTAATTCTGGTATATACAATGTACAGCTATTCCCTCTCCTTCCAAAAGAACTAGTTAGACTTGAGGAAAGAATTGATGGATGATGCTAACATCAACAAAGTATGCACCAAATCCTCGAGTGCTGGACCAGTGGTTATTGGGCTGAATGTGCTTGCTCTCATAAGATTGGGGAAGCCCTATCTTAACATTCTCCGGAGCCCAAAATACACCAATAGTTGTCAGCTAAGAAAAGTAAAAGAAGAACGAAAAAAAAAATTTGGCCCCAAAAATTATAGCAAACAGTAGAAAAGGGAAACTATCGAGTAAACCATTTAACAGCTAATTATTATTCACATAATGGATTTTAAGAAAAATGTGCCCTTTTTATATTGTCGTATATATGCCAGATTGAATCATGCAGATGATTTCATTCTTGTTCGGTTATTTGAATTGGTCACTCTGTCTGCTCTAATTTCTGAATCATAAGAAGTTTTGAAAGCAGTTTTTACTGTCGCAAGAAGCATAGAAAATTTCTGAAAATAAAAGCATAAAAGTTCAAGATTCAGATATTCCCCCGGACAGTTTAGTTCGAACACTATGATTCCTAAGGCTATCTTTGTGACCATCTTATCTCCCATTTAATTACCTTTTGTATCTAAAACTTCCACTTTTGCTTGTTAGCCCCAGATGCTATAATACAGGTATCAAGTGAACCATAGAATGTTCACTTTACCACCTTGGTTATTTAATTCTGTCTTTCTTCACTTAAAATTGCTACCACGGCTTGACCAGAAACGATAATGTCTTTTTCTTATGGAAGGCTATGCAAACTCATCCCAAGGAGAACCACTTGTCATCTGGCCTTGTTCTAGCATTTCAAGACTATCCATTACCAGGAAAGTTTTTATTTTGAGGTTCAGAAAATTTTGAAATGTTCCTTAATCTGCTCTTCTTCTATGTAATCAACTGGTTGACGTTGATTGGATGGCTTAAATTATATATAAGCTCCTTCGTTTTTACCTTGTAGTTACTTGTCAATTTTGATGTGCTACTACTATATTGGAACTTCACTAGCTAAAGATGTGGATAACAATGGTTTTCTGTTACAAAAGTTTTTACACGGGAGGGAGCAAAAAAAATATAACTTGTGTTTCAAAGTTGAGATCCCACAGCTACATTGGTTCAACATGCGTGTTTGTTTGTCCATCTGTCAAGTGCGCATAGATGTTCCCACAAATGTTGTCAAATGCCTTGTAGCCTGATGGTATCGCCTTTCCTCCCCAAAGGGAGATTAGGGGTTCGAGCCCCATGGGATTCATGTGGGGGTGTGTGAGAGTGTGTGGGTGTGTGCGTTTCTTATCAATAAAAAAAAAAATGTTGCATTTTCATCATACTAGATAGATTTAAAGGTTAACCTAGAACCAGCCTATGATTAGACACTTAACCCAAACCCAACCCAACATGTAAACTCTTAGGAACTTTTGGTTGTTTTATGGTGGAATTCGGGTTCGCTTTTGGTTATATTCAAGTTAGGTTTCGAATTTCAAACATCCATGAGAATAACGAATTCTCTTACTTACCATTTCAAAGAAAATGAAAATATTTATCTGCTAATCATAGAATATGTGTAGTAAGGAGATTTTTACACGTGTAGGACCGTGCAAGTTGTAAAAGTACTTGTCGTGCAGTACCCTTTTTCTCCTATATGAAGTCATTCATTCAGGCCTACAAGACTTTCTAGAATATAATCGAATCATTTGATTAGTAAAGGGAATAAAAAAGTAGTGCATATACACATAAGGTTGTTTAAGCTTTCGTTTTCAATTTGGGTTACTCACAGTTCATATTATCTCGACCTGAATTAGACTAGCGCCAAGTTTAGTAGTCCTGCTCGAGTTGTGGCCCTAGTCATTCAGGACCATTTTTCTGGTAATGTGATCATTTCCATAGGAGCCTATTTGCTAAACATTTCCTTAATTCAGATCTAGCCTTAATTTTACGCCACACTTCTTTTATTATTTGTTTTCAATACCACTGTTACTTTCATTAAATTTTGTAAGTAAATAGTCACTGAAAAGTCATACAAAATTAGGATGAAAAATGGCCACAATTGCTTGTCCATAATTGCTAAATATGGTATTTTTAGGGTAAGTAATTGCTTAATATAGTTGAATTCAGTCTGTGGTAGCATGGTAATCACATCAGAATATATGAAAGAGACTCTCTCATTTGTTAGAGATCTGATTATTTTGCTTTTTGTGAAGTGATGCATAACCTGTAATAAAATATGGAAAATGATGTATCAACAATGTTTCATTAAGATAGACATGAATACTGCTTTCAACTAATCCTTCCCATTGTGTATCAGTTATAGTTTGGTGGGTGCACTTTTCTTATTATATTTGAAACCTGAGTGCTCCAAATTGAATTCTCAGACTGAAAAGGTTTTTTTAGGTTTTTAAAATACTCCATTCTTTATTCATTTTTGAATTCCTATAAACATATCTTTCTAGAAATAATATATAATATGAATAAAACATTGCATCTGTGTATATCTATAATGGAACCAGAGCAATAGTTGGTACCAGATCCAAAGCGGTTGGATGTCTATAATGAGGAGCCTACAAATAGATAATTATTAGTTGATACATCCATTATCTTAATCACATTTTTTTATTGTCCAATAGAGAAAGTTGAATGTGTCTAGACTCTAAATGGAGGGTTAGACCCATCTGCCTCTGAATATGGAGGCAGAGTTTGTAGCTTTATGGTGTTGTCAATTCTCATTATTCATGACACCTCAACAGTTCTCTTGTTTGGACCCCCTTCCCTCACCCTTAACATGTAGTGAAAAAAATGAGTGATACTTCTTGTTTGTTATGTTATCTTCAAAGTTGAGTGTAATAGACCTTTTATAAAAAGTTATGGTTATGAACTTGACAGCCCTACAGGAAGGAGGAAATTTCTTCTCAATGTTTTAGGAGGGGTGTTTCAACATTTAAACTAGATTCTCTTGAGTTTTTATTGTCTGAATATATATATATCTGTATATATATAATGATATATGAGTGCCACTTCATTGCATGGTGTTAGGCTCCTAGCTCCCTAGTACATATGAAATTTTTATTAGGAAAATTATTATCCACATTTGTATTGTGATTCTCTGACTTGTATTTGTATACAACTAAGGTCAAGTTTGAGCATGCTTATTGATATTTAAGAATAAATATAGCGGTGATAAATGGGGAGCATTTGGCTTCCCATTTTGTTTCAGATAGATTAGAAAATTATTAATTCATGTTGTATGGTGGTTTTGTGACTTCTTATTCAATTAAGGGTCAGGTCTGAGCAATCTTACTGATTTCACTCTTGTGACTTTGGGACCTAATTATGTATAAGTGTCTGAATTGATCATTGTATAATACTGATATAGATGAGTCTCAGTTCAATGCATTCTGGAGAAAAATTATATTTATTTTTGTATTGCAAATCTTTGACCTAATTATATGTGATTCAGTGCTTACTGAGTTTCCTTCTCCTAATTTGGAATTATTAAGATTTATTCTACAGCATATATATTAGATATGAGATCTGTGCAGGCCAGAGGAGAACTAGTTGATGAATGTGCATGAACTAATAAGTCTTTATCAACCCAGCAAGGTCATGTGCAAGTGGGTTTCACCTTGAAATCATAATTCATTTTCTAAAACTTTAGTAGTATATCTCTAATGTCATATTGAGAATTTTAGATAGAGTGACATTAATTCATGCATATTATTTAAATGACAAAGTTCCACCCAACCCTCTCTTAAGTTTTATTTAATTTCCATTTTCTTCTGGATTCGCTTTTAGGTGATCTTTTGGCGCCGCGTGACCCTCTTCTCATTTATTTATCATCATCTTTTGGAAGTGCCCACCCAGCATTGTTTCATTTAATTAAAAAGAAAAGTCGAAAGTGGTTAATCATTTTTTTGAAAACTGTACCTCTTTCTTTACTTTAGTGGTAAATGTTATTAGTTTTTTCTGTGATGATTGAAAACCTAGTGTTTGTTTCACTCTATAGATTATTTGTTGCTTGATGAAGAAGTTTTAATCGCATATTTGAACCCCAGTCTTGGTATTTTCTGTTCAGCATCTCAGTTATATTGGTTTTTTTGGATACTCATAAGTAATTATTTCAATGGAACGGAATAAACAAGATTCATTTCAAAATAAAATAAAAAATGAACTAAAGTCTAATTACTCAACGATAATCTTTCTTATTCTCAAATGAGAGGTCAGTTGTTTAAGATCCGGTGGTAGTGTATATAAGTAATTGCGTACCGTATTTTTATTATTAATTTTGAATACCATGGGATACTTATTCCTATGATATTGAAATTATAGAAAATAATATACAACACTCTCCGGTCTTATTTGATTGCTTACCGTACTTCTTTTTGTAGTTTATATTTCTTCATGCATGGTCTATTTGCTTATATTGATACTTTGACGACTCCAACCCATACGAGCTCAAATTATGATCTAATATTATTCGCTTTTGCTATTTAATATTGTTACGATCTGGATAATATTCAACGTCTATGAAAAAAATAAAAATAAATAAATATGTGTGCTTAGTGACGTATACCTCAAAGCAGTCCATGTGATGGTGGGCATCATTTTACATAATTCTATTAGTGCAATACAGATGACTATCATATTAATTTGGGTTCCTTTATGTGGGTGGGAAATGTGAGATACTTGGTCCAGTGTAAATAAAAAGACACAGATGACTTGATCGCATTTTAGTTGGTTTATGTGTTTTATGGGTAATTACTAGCAACGTTGTCAGAATCCGATTCTATCCGGTAAAGATTTTATACAATTATATATGATTGTAATATTTTACTATGATTCTACTACATTTTTATGATAATTAGACAGTTTTGTCATTCATATGAAATGTCCAAAAACTTTATGATTTAGTCCAATATCCCAATATATGATCTAGATTTATGAAAAAACATTTAAAGGGGTAATGTATTAGAAAATTTTGAAAATTTCAATATGATTTAGATTTTTAAATTAAATATTTAATTATTTATATTTTTTAAAAAAAAAATAATACGAGCTGCTAAAATCTTACGATTTTACGATTCTGATTCTACGAACCCCAAAATAATTTTACCTAGAATTCCGATTTTGACAGCCTTGATTACTAGTGACGTAATAAAATATTCAAATTATGCTCACTTTCCAGTATTACCACGAAGGTTTACTATTATGAACAATACGGGTATTGTTCAATTTTAGTTGTCATTAATTTTGTTATTGTGAACAACACTCAGCATTCAATATTGATATTATTTAAATTTTGTTACATCATTATCATTACAACAATTAATACCGCAATTACAAATTATATAGCATTGATATTATCCGAATGTGTAAAACTGTTACAATCCTCGTGAATAATATTGATATTGCGACTGCGAAGTTAGTCTGGTTGACATAGTATACAAAATCAATCATTAATTGAGATAGGTAGAGTTTGAGGTGATTTACTATTCAAATTAGTAGAATGTACCTTATAACTGTTTGATAACATAAGCAATAAGCATATATAGGGGTCGCATATTTCATGTCACGTACGTAAGCAAAGTAACCCAAAAATGATGAAATAAACTGTTGAAACAAAGAGCTTAGAAAAGGGTTCCATGAAAAAAGAAATGGCCACTATAAAAGTGACATAATAGTAGTGGGTCATGGAGCCTTAATGATAGAAGGGCACAATTACAAACCCTAGTGAGAGAAGGCTTGGCGTGGCATCAAAGAGTGTCCCCAACAGATGGAAGGTGGAGAATGGAAGCCCTAACTTCCAACTAAAGCAATATATATATATATATATATATGCATATAATAAGCATGGTGCAATATGTCTCCAAAGTTGGCAAATTGGACGCTCTATGGGCCGTTCTATTAGGGCCCACCTAAAAGCCCCCCTCTACCCATTCAAAATGACCCTTCCTTGCTAAACAATATAGAAAAAAGGAGAGAGAGTGCCGCCGAGTGGAGCCCCACCACCACCGCCACCCCCAATTCCGGTTGTAGTGGAATGATCTTCATCTATCCCTACGAAAACGATATTTACTTGTTGCTACTTTTACTATGCTATTACGAGTGTTGTTCATGAATTTAAAGGAATTTCGGCCTCTTATTTTAAACCGAATAATAGTTGCCTCTTACCCCAATAAGGAGGAATTTCCTTATCCCATAATATGACTCAATAAAATATGAACAAGTGTCATATATTTAAATATTAATCAATTATATTTTAAAAGGTTAATTGAGTTACTATTACATATTCACTTTCCCTATTAAAATTTAGTTAATGGATAATTTTGCCCTTAGATTTTTATTTAAATTAAAAAATTTAATATTTATAACATACCCGAATTGACCGAATCTATGACTCACACAGAAAACTTAATAACGAAAAAAAAAAAAAAATCCATGTATTTATAATTGAACTATGGCGTAATGTCAAATTGCAACCTTAATTAGCTTACTTGAATTTACGAAATCCTATAAAATGGAACCCTAAAATCACAAATTCCATTCCAGATGGGGCTACTCAAAAGACACGCGGAGTACGAAAATAGTGTAGTCTCCAAACATATCTCAGCCTGCAAAAATGTCAATTCCATCATTATTCTTGATCTCATCTATCAACAAATCAAGTAATGTGTATTCCTTTCCTTATCTTCTTTCAACTTATCCTTGAGGACCTCAACAAATCAAGTCTTGTGCTTTATTTTCCAGAAAATAGAAAAAAAAAAAAAAAAAAAAACTCTTCCTAAACCCAAAAATTCATATTTTTTTATATAAGATATGACGGAGGGTAGTTTGGCCTATTTTGCTTTGGTATAAATATATATATTGAATTTAAATAAGGGAAGTGAATATGTAATAATAAATCAATTAAATTTTAAAAATAGATCTTATTTATTTTTTAAATGTAGGACATGTGTCCATATTTGATTGAGTCACGTCATGGGATAGGAGGAAATTCCTCCTTATGGGGTAGGAGACAAGTATTGTCCAAACTTTTAAACCTTAGACATAAAATTTTACTTGTAATAAACAATTATTATATTATTCGTTTTGATTTAGCCGCACGATTTAATTTTTGAATTTCTTTTAAAATATTTCATACCAATTGAGATGCATATATGCATACTTGTAAAATTATTTTTTTCCCGTATATCATTCTTATATTTATTCCTGGTTAATAACTTTATTATCTTTAATATTAAATACTTGTAGGTACTTTTTAAAATAAAGTTTATTATAAACTTTTGTTCAAGCTTGGAATTTTTTTCTTTACTTCACGAGGGATTCCAAACTCGTCCCTATTCCAATCCAGAGAGTTTGAGACGAATTGTTATTTTCATTAATTAATAATACAAATTAGAAAAAGGATCTCTGTACCAAATCCAACCCTACCTTAATAATGCCATTTGACTTGCTAATTGGATTGTAATAGTTCAACGAACATATTTTCAGATCTTTAGAAAGAACATAATCATTTCTTTTTTTCTTCTTCTTTTTTTTCCCTCTTTCATCTTTTCATTTATCTCTAGATGTTTGTATAATCATTATAGCCTTCAAAATATATATATATTTGAATTTACATTGAAAGGAATAGAATCAATACATGATATGAAAAAATAGCAAATGTCATATAAAATGTCCTAAAGTAAAGAAGAGGAGTAAGTCTCTTTGGTTTTGGTTTTTATGATATGATTTCATATTTTTGAGACCAAATTATGTTTGGGAAGGTTGGTCTCTTAAAAATGAAACCAAACCACTAAAATCAAAACTCACCAAAAATTAAATTTTTGAAACCGCCACTGCCACGCTAATTTTAATGTGACGGTATATATGAGTGTGTGTATATATATATATTTAATAAATTTTAAAACCAGACCAAATCATTTACTAAATAAAATTTCAAATTAACACGAAACTAGACACTTTCCAAAGAAGCTGTGTCCTTACAATCATAACCTTATTTATCAATGAAATATTATCCAATTTGAAATCTACTAGTAGAAGATGCTCAGAAAGGTGACTAAATAAACAACCCTCCAAAATTTCAATTCTCCACCCCATACTTTATAATCCAAGTACTGTTTATGTTACTACTAGTGTACAAACCATAACCCCCCAATCATACAATTAAATTAATAACTCAACATTTTTAATTCTACCCCTATATTCTGCTAAGTTGTTAGACTAGAGCGGCTTTAGAGCTACAACATTTGAATATACACTCCATAGCTAGTGCTGGACCATTATCTGTCGTTTAGTTCTTGTATAAACCAACGGCTGAGATCTAATTAACCAAGCAAACTTGCAAGAATTTTAAACTCTAATCTGAACTGGTTGGTCCAGTTTAAATAAACTTTAACCGCTAAGAAAGTTCAATTTATGCATTGTATAAATAATTTTTTGATGGGCATAATCGAATCTTTCTCGATTTGTGTGAAATATCGTTTTATATGAATCGAGTTAAAATAAAAAATTTAACAGCTAACGAAGCAAACTTGCAAGAATTTAAACTCTAATAAAAACAAGTTGGTCTAGTTAAAATAAATTTTTAATGACTAAAGAAGTTCAATTTATAGCGAGTATAAATATTTTAGTGAGACAACGACCAAACATATAATTCGAGTCATATTTAATTCGTAGAAATCGTTTACGCTAGTCCTATGATTTAGTGATAAGACTCCTATGAAAAATCATTTTACACAAGTATCGTCAATTATTCACATTAAAATATTTCACATTAAAATATCTTACCACTTCAATTATTAAGAAAAAGAAAAGAAAAAGAAGAAGAAGGAAAGAACTTTAAACTCTTTCTTTCCTCTCACACTTTTAAAATGCTTAGCCCCTCTCTCTCTATATAAACCCAAACGTGGTACTCTGTACCAGTCTGTAGTATGTGGACTGTACGGATTCTGTAACAGCTCTACCACTCTAACCATGATCTTTCTCTATCATCCTCTCCTCTATATATACCCCCTTTAATCTAGCTACTTCTTCATATATGTAATCATATATATATATATATATATATATTCCTATATGCATGTATGAGAGAGTGGATTATAAGGTAAATTAATTACAGCCATGGTCAGTCTGGGTTTGTTTGGAGACTCATGTTCCTCCAAAAACAGATTACAAGCTGCAATCTGGGCCGTCCAGCTTCTCCTCATTTCCGCGGGAATCATCTCCACCGTTCTTCTGTTCAAAGCAACGTTGATTCCCTACTCGCTGAGTGTTTTTTCCTCTACTCTGCCGACTCTGTGGACCTCGTGGCGGACATGGCTATCACCACCGTACATTTACATCATACTCAACTTCATCATCATCACCATCGCCGCCTCCTCCTCTTTCCACGCTCACAAACACGAGACCCACATGGAACACCATACTGATCAGCCACACACCCCATCACTACCCCAAAACCACCCGACCCATTTCGTAGACTCACCCAAACTCTGGGAAATTCCAGAACCAAGCTTACCATCGTCTGATATTGTCATGAAAAAATCAACACCGTCCATTGAAAAAACAATTGAATTATCGCCGGAAAATTCAGCGGAGGTCAATTCCAGCGAAAATGATTTTCCGGCCAGTCAGTCAGATTCTCCGAAATTGGCGGGAATTAAAAATGGAATTATTAGAACTGTGCCGGAGATTGAGAGTCGCCGGATAATAGTCGCTGGCAGCGACAA
Organism: Cornus suecica; assembly: GCA_963922005.1. Taxonomy (NCBI): domain Eukaryota; kingdom Viridiplantae; phylum Streptophyta; class Magnoliopsida; order Cornales; family Cornaceae; genus Cornus; species Cornus suecica. The sequence goes on along the minus strand of OY998242.1, from coordinate 7,664,389 downwards.
TGACGAGGAGGAGACGATGGAGGCGACATGGAAGGCGATTACGGAGGGGGAAGGGAAGGCGGCGGGGCGGCAGCTGAAGAAGAGCGAGACGTTGGTGGCGGCGCCGCGGGTGACGGCGGAGGTTTGGCGGGAGCTGAGGAAGTCGGAGACGTTCAACGAGGCGATGACTGCGAAGAAGAGGGCGGGGCTGAGGAGAGACCCGTCGCTGAGTCAGGACGAGTTGAACCGGCGAGTGGAGGCGTTCATAAGCAAGTTCAATCACGATATGCGATTACAGAGACAAGAGTCTGATCAACGTTTTTTAGAGATGGTCAATCGCGGAGTTTGAGTTTGACCCTCCTTAATTCACACCATTATTATTAGTTAGTATTATTACTACTACTGCACTTTTATTTATCTTTTTTTGTTGTAGTATATATATGAGAATATAAAACATGCTTACTTGTCTTTTGATTCTGTCTTCAAATGGCTCACAGAGTGTCATTAAATTTCAAGCATACAATTTTTTGAATTTTTTTTTACATTAGTATCACTACTATATATATATATATATGTGCGCGCATGTATATCACCGGTATTAAATTGCAATGTGTGTTTGTGTGTGAGGCTGGTGATATTTTCTATTGTACTTTGAAAGAATTTTCTATGTTCTTGAAAGGATACATATAGTAAGTATTTTGTTGAGTATGATTAGTTATCTGCTAAGGGAATCTTTTTAAAATAAATTGATGTTGGGTTGGTTTGGTTGTTTATTTCAGATGATGTTAGTGGGTTTGTTGGTAGGGGTGGTCAGGAACCGGAACCGGAATTGGAACCGAACTGGGGTTTGGTTCCGGTTCCAAAATTCCAAGAATCGAAAATTTCGGTTCGGTTTCGGTTCCGGTCCCACGTAACCGAATCGGAATCAGTTTTTTTTTTTTTGATATATATTTTTTATTATTAACCAAAAAAATTAGCAATAAACCTCTACTAATTTCAATAACAATACAAATTCAAGCTACTTTTTTTATTCCACTAATTATATATTTGATTTTAGGTTTACCCCATTTAACAATTGAAAGAGTCACTCCATTAGAGGAACAGAGTTGAAAGTGATGTCGGAGACGAAGACTCGGCATCTATATTTGCAATTCATTTTAAAAATCCGACAAATGAATCTTTTCTGTGTGACTAGTACATCGGATTGAGTAAGAAATGTATTATATCCGCCTATTGAAGTGAGAAGTGAGTTGCCACTGAACATGACTTTACTTCCTCCTCTTATTTAAATGTTAATCCACCATATTCTTTTTTTGAGAAGTCTGTACCTTATACAAGGTCCGAAGAATTATTTGCACCTAAAATTTTTTTAACACAAGATTGGGAAAATATTCAAATTTTTGGTAAGTGATAATGTGGTGATAGAATTTCTCTACCAGAAGGGGTTTGTTTACTTGTTCGCACTAAAAACAAATCAGCCAAAGAATTAGGGCGAATATATTTTTCGTAAATCGTGGATGTGTCAAAATCGGTGACGTGCCTCAAACGGTTCAAGACGAACAAACGATCGTCTTTTTTGAACAAATTTGCTAATCAGACGATTACACGAGAGATAACAAAAACTCGTGTGTGAAGGTTCTTTTGCCTCAATCAAGAGGACTTTCGGTAACCAAGAAATCATACTACGAAAAAACTAGAATGAAACGAATGAAATTTGCAAGACAAAAATTTAAATGAACTGATAAATAAATTATGCAGAAAAATAAAATAACAGTGTTATTGAAACAAATAATAAATTTTGATATTTGATGTCGTACCTCTAAAATCTAAAATAGAGGTCTTGTTCCTTATTTATACTAAAGGTAAACAAAATAAAAGATAATTTAAGTTAAACACTAATCCTATCAAAATAAATCACTACTCATTACAACTCAAATTTGAAAGTCATAGCACTCCAAAATTCCTTGATCTTGATCTGCATGAAACTTGATTGGCAAGAATAAATCACACCTTGGGCCAAAACCTTTAAACAAGAACTCATATTTTTTGGCCCAAATAGTCATCACAAAGCCCAAGTTTCCTTCCATCTCTTAGCCCAACTTTGGCCCATTATTGTAGCCCAACTTATGGCCCAGTTTAATTTCGGTTTTCTTCAATTTCGGTCATGTCATCAACTCCCTGCTCTTCACTGTATTGACTCAATAGTGGTGTCAACATTACTCACTCCCATTAAGCTAATATTCAAAATTTTGGTAAGTGATAGTGTGGTCGGGCATGGACCTAAAAATTTAGGTGAGTGGGGTGTAATTGTTATTATTTTAAATTTAAATTCAATAGTTAAGTTTTGAAAAATTTCAATGAAGACAAAATCATAATTATTTAAAATTTAAAGGTAGAAAGTCACCATTGGTCCCAACATAGGTCTGTATCTAAGTATCGTGACTCGTGATAGAATTTCTGTACCGGAAGGGATTTGTTTAGTCACTCTCGTCGAGCTATGCTGTTTCACCTCACTGACTCGTGATAGAATTTCTGTACCGGAAGGGATTTGTTTAGTCACTCTCGTCGAGCTATGCTGTTTCACCTCACTTTCCCACACCAATCCTTCTACATGAAGTCTCTAGATAAACAAATTGAGATCAAAGTCATGGTATTCACCAACATAAATTAATACATTAATATATATATGTACTACGATTATGCCTTTTAACCCCTAAAATGATATATTCTTCAATTAAATCTATAATGAGTAATTTTACATTATCAATTAATTGTTATTGATTCAAAATCTCCATATAAAATTTATAATTTATAACCTACAGATGAAGAATATTACGGGAACTAAAACTATAACAACATTAATTTATCAAACTAATGAAAATCTATCAGTATTGACTACTTAAATTTACAAAATTATTGTTGTGAATTAAAGTTTATTAACCATGTTTTAATGAATCTAAAATTGATACTCCTCCAATGTTTTTGTAGGTGAAATAAATTGCATAATTTTCCTTTAATTTTCAAGCAAAATAATATTATATATATAAAAAACTTAACCAAATTACTGAAACTACAGTTATATCAAATTAATGAAAATCAATTATTTATTGTATATTTTTTCGGGAGAAATAAAAAATAAAATTGAAATTTAATTACAACAGCTTAAAAAGCACGCAGTGTTTGGAGAAAGGAGTATTTGGCGCAAAAGAACCTCAAAAATGAGATAGAAGGGACAGATATTTGATACTCCTCACTCCACTCCACTTTTAGAGCCAGAAACAGACAAAAAGCCCTAGAGAGAGAAAGAGAGAGAGCGCGAGGGTTTTAGATCAGGAGAGAGAGAATGGCTTCGCCGCCGTCGTCGCCGCCGTCGTCGCCGCCGTCGGAGGCGATGGTGAAGAAGAAGAAAGAGAGGTTGGGATGGATGGAGTGGCTGAGGGGATGGTTCTACGTGATACACGAGATGCTGTTTCAGAGGATAATGGCGAGCCACTTGGAGAATCCGATGCCTCTGCCTCCCCTCGCCGACATTACCTGTATCATCACCGGATCTACCAGCGGTATTGGGCGCGAAATCGCTAGGTCATTTTTCTTTCTCCGCCATTGATTTTGTTTCATCTTCTTCGATATTGTTTCTGTGGCTTTACACTTCACTATTGGTCTTGCTCTATCTATTTTGATTGAATTAACACTTGATGTTAGTGTAAATGATTTATTGTTTGGATCGCTAGAAATTCAGCAGCGAAAGTAATTATAGTGTGATGTTTTGCCCCTAATTTGGTTACGACCTAGGTCACGAACTCTATTTAGTACTCTCTTGTAAGTTTTAACAGGATAGAGTGAGAATCATAGAGCTAGGGTTTGGGAGCTGAACTTGTAATCTCTTGATTTTTGCATAGTAATTCTTTTCACTGTGGATGTGGATACGTAGTGTCGAATCCCGCAAGTCTTTGTATGGCGTGTTGAGTCTTCTGTCATTTTATTTCTTGATTTGTTGTTAGTTCTATCGGCGTTTGTTGTTACCTATGGGAGGAAAGAATATCTAGAGTGTAATGTGGCAGGAAAGTAAATGTAAATCGGATACATTAACCTATCCCGCACTACTCGAAGCCTTCGTAAACTCTTGTCAGGTTCTATTGTTTGGTAGCGAGTAGGGCACTGGTGTATAATAGCCAAGAGAGGATGTTGAGATGGATGATTGGTGGCAACGGAATGTTTTCTTAAGAAAAGGGTACACATTGTTGCAGGTTGAGGGTTTGTTGGTTGGGATGGTGTGAACATGTGTAATGAAGGCAAATAAGGCAAAAATAAGCGAGTGTAATTAGGTTAAACTTACGAATATAGGAGTAAGGTGAGGGGGGAGGGATATTTGGTTGAGGTTGCGAAAGAATTACAATGATGGCATGTGATTTGATCAAATGTGGGCATTACGGTTTCGGGTAGAATCTAATGGTGAAATTTTCTATCAAAGGCGGCTAGGATAAGGCATTCCTAATTTTTTGAAATTCTTCGTTTTTCTTTTTCTCAGTATTCAAAAAGCATTTCCTTTAAAGGTACAGATAAAGTTAGCCGTGCTTGAGGCAGCCACTTTATGCATATTACACCAAATACTTGGTGGTGTACATTTCATTCCCTCCAGAAATTTGTTGTTGGGACTAGCATTACCACTGGATAATGGCATGCTTTCGTGAATTACATCGCCTTCGGTTTATAAGCATGCTGTAGAATGTTTCTAGTAAAAACAAGACAACAAATACTTCAATTAATTTCAGCAAGATTTTCAGTGTTGATTAAGTTATTCTCTCAATATAGAAGGCACAATCTTATAATTATGTGGTTTGTTTTAATGTAACAGGCAATTGGCAGAATCAGGGGCACACGTTGTAATGGCAGTCAGGAACCCAAAGGCAGCTAATGAGTTGATCCAGAAGTGGCAGGAGGAAGGGTCAGGAATGGGGCTTCCTCTCAATATTGAGGTATATGATAGTTTACATTGCATGCAGCAGTATGTGAAAAACTGATCATTAATTTTGTTGGATAACTATGAACAAAATTTTAAAGAACACTAAAATATCCACTTTGCAGAATGGCTCCTTTTCTAAAACTCCATTCAATAGTTTAGTAGTAATATTCGTTATGAATACCCTTTTTATATGATTTTTACTGGTCCATTTTGTCAAACTTTCAAAAACATGATATTTATGCTCCTGCACGATATTTACAGTAAGGTAATGTGTTTGCTGCCTCATGAGGCATCCCTCCTCTCTCTGGAGTATTCTTAAGGTATTACTGTTCTATTTATTTTAAATAGTTGCAGGACCATTAACTTTATTAAACCATGACTTTCAAGGTAATGGAACTCGATCTTCTCTCTCTGGATTCAGTTGCACGATTTGCTGAAGCGTGGAATGCACGTTCGGGGCCTCTGCATGTTCTCATCAATAATGCAGGGATATTTTCCATTGGGGGTTGGTATATTTTGTTTAATTCTTCAGAACTTTGCATCCTTCTTGGTGTTTTTACTCAACAATATTCAAGTCCTGTTTGTACTTTTCTAGTGACTTGGACGCTAAACTCTCTTATTATATTAGTAAAGTAATTTTACTGTTGGCATGATTGTTATTGAAGCATCAGATATTTTTGGGTGATGCACAATTCTTCTTAAATAAAGTCATCTAATTTACCAACTTTGCAAATTCATTTTTGGTGCGACTTGGAGAGGAGTTTATTTTGATTGGATTCCATGTTGATAATCCTTAATAGCATATTTTCATCTAGGCAATCCCATTTTTAATAAATTTGTTTCTTTTAGTTACATTGCCATCTCGATTTGAATGTCCCTCTTATTTGCTGTTGCAAACTTGTATATTTTTTTTAAAAAACTTAAAAGTCTTTAGTAAGGTTAATTGCTCAAAACATTCATGGAAGTAAAAATGATAAAGTGGAGGAAGCTGTTAATGGCACCACTAGGTGGTATATATTTCTTGGCTTGGGAGACAAGGTGTAAAATATGACTGTGGTGAGAAGTTGTGTAATTTTTTTTTTTAGAGCTGTGAAGAATTAAAAATTAGGCACAAATCTATGGATTGGCAAAGTTAAATTATTGAGGTTTAAAGCCATAGTATTGACTTGTACAGCAGATTAGATGCCAAGGAAAGGTGAAACAATTTGCAGTATGTGTGGATAATTGGTGTTAGTTATGTTGGCGGATTGATCTGTCATGTAGCAATTCTTGTTGTGCCCAACAAATTATTCTATTTTGGAATTTTGTTTCATTCATTTTTTAGCGCTAATAAATTGAGAAGACTAGACTTTCTGTTCTGTTAACCTAATACCTTCTTATCTATTTTGTGCTTAGAACCACAGAAGTTTTCAAAGGATGGGTATGAAGAGCACTTGCAAGTGAATCATTTAGCTCCAGCATTGCTTTCAGTATTGCTTTTGCCATCTCTTATCAGAGGCACCCCAAGCCGAATTGTTAATGTGAATTCAGTTGTAAGTTCATTGCTGTTTCGGGTGTCTATGTATTTGTATAAAGAAGAAAACTATTTAGTACCTATTGATACGTATATTGCATAGATTTATAATTTTATATGGTGTTTTTTACGCGACTAGTTATGCACACTTGTTGGTGTTCTTTTTCCATGTTGTGGAACACATTGACAAGATTTAAATGCTGAAGCTTTGTTATAAAAGGTTGTTTATGTAAAGTATTTATAGGGAGTGAATGGTTGTGCTGACACAGGGATGTTAAGAGGAATATGGAAATAAGGTATGAAAGATAACACTTGTTATAGTAATACTCAATAATACTCATTTTTCCGTTCAGTAATAATTTGGCACGAGTATATGTGGCTTTCTTGCATCTTTTGTTGAATAAATGAAATTAAGGCAGATTGAATAACCAGTTATAAATAGTATATTTTGTAAATTTGTTTGTCTTTTTACTACTTATTCTCTTCTTATCGTGCTTGTAAGCCTGAGAGTCTGTTCATTTTTTGGGGGGGTTAGATGCATTACATTGGATTTGTTGACACAGAAGATATGAACGTTGTAACCGGGAAAAGAAAATATACAAGCTTATTGGGGTACTCAAGCAGCAAATTAGCACAGGTGCAATTTATTCTCTAATGGTTGCAATGTATGTACGGGCTTCCTTTTCTGTTATCTTTTTTGTTTTCTTCATTGGTTTTCTACTGCATTTACGTTCCTAGCACAAGTAAAAAACACTATCTGATGGCTTGTATAGCTAAAGATGATATGACATTTCATTATAGCTCACCTTGGGGTATGGTGAGCACCAGCTTTCTTCTAGTTAGAATTCCATATTAGACAAGCAATTGCCTTAAGTTTATGTTGTCAAGGTAAACTTTCCTACTTTTCTTGTTATGTCGTGTATTTTATCCTTATAATAGTTCTTAGTACTACTATTTTGGAGCCAGCTCGAAGGAGCTCTATTTGGGATCGTATAGACTAAACTTGGTTGAAGTCCACCACTTGTAGGAATTGATGCAGGATTATTTTTATATTTTTACTAGTAAGGTGAGACTAACCCCCCCCCCCCCCCCCCCCCCCCCCCCCCCTTTTTTTTTTCCTTTCTATTTTGGCTTTTTCTTGTATCATTTATCCCTCCAAATTGATAGGAAAAACATTACCTCCTCAAACCCTTTTTTAGTCTCACCCTACTGGTGTGACTAATAGGCCCAAGGAGTCTCATATTCTCTTCCCCCTCACCATCTAACTGATGGTTTATTAGTGCGTTGGACAAATCTTGAAGTGTGGATGGTCAATGTTTCTATTTTAGCTGGTCTTGCTCAATGTCTGTCCTTTTTTATTTCTTTATTTGGATAATTGGTATGCATTCTCTGGATTTTTTCAATCAGAAGATTGACTAGTGACTAGGGAGTTGTAACTCGGAATTGCGAAATATTTTCTTGCACTAATTCTTTCTAATGTGATAAATCAAGGCATTCCAAACAGTTTCTGGTTAAATTTCTATAGCAACTCAGAAAGTTATTTGCAGGTCATGTTTAGTAGTGTCCTCCATAAGCGGTTGCCTGTGGAAGCTGGCGTCAATGTACTATGTTTATCTCCTGGAGTTGTCCAGACTAATGTGGTATGTCCCTTGAGCTATTTCAATTTTCCTTTTTTATTAGTAGATGCATGGATATATGTTTGTGCATAAAATGTATTTCCCAACACAAAACAACTGATTGGGTCCTACTATTGCAACTGAGTATTGGATGTTTTTGTCTGGGTATTGGAGCTCCCGGACCATTCATTTTTGGCTTAATTTAGATTAGGTGGACACAAATTTGCCTTGAGGAGCAGAATGTTAAGTCTGTAACTTAAGCCATGACAAATATAAATATGACCCCATGGACCACCTGTTTTAGCAATGTATGAGTGCGTTTCAAAATATGTAGTTGCTATAATGGTTAACTATTTGAAACACATCCAAATATTGACTTCTACCCTGTCATTAAGATAATTGAATTTTTCCTTACAAGCTCAAAATACTACCGAAGTACCAATATAACATACACTTCCAAGAGGCAGACTTGAAAAAGGTTCATCTTTTAAAGCTACCTTTCCATATCGCAGTGTAAATGTATTGAATTTGATACTAGACCGACTATTATCGATTTAAAAAAATTCTTACACATCTGGTTATATTGGCAATGTACACACATCTCACACTTGTGTTATTATTGGCAGGCAAGGGATCTTCCGAAGATTGTTCAAGCAGCTTATCACCTAATACCCTATTTTATCTTCAGTGCTCAAGAAGGTATGTTTTTTTGTGGCTGTTAATTGCATATTCATTCTTTAATTATTTTGGCTTAAAAAATCCTTCGATATGCATGAAATGAGGAGTCATCATTAAAGCAATTACCAATTTAACTGGCGTAAACACTTCAGATATTTTGATTAATTTTCTGTAAATGCGTGCACTGCCAGGTTCCAGAAGTGCACTTTTTGCAGCTACTGATCCCCAGGTTCCTGAGTACTGTGAAATGTTAAAAGCAGATGAGTGGCCTGTATGCGCCTTCATTTCTCAAGATTGTCGTCCCACAAACCCATCTGAAGAGGCACATAATATAGAGACTTCTTACCTAGTGTGGGAGAAGACATTACAGATGGTTGGCCTTCCTTTAGATGCAGTAGACAGGCTTATAGAAGGGGAAGAGGTTGAATGCAGATATGGTGCCCATCAAGGGTAGTTTTTGCTTTTACTACGATCCTCAACTGTTTTCATGTGTTTCAGAAAGAAAAGAATCTTTTTGGCATGATCGCTGAACAAGTTCTTTTTTCGGCGAACTACATACTGCAAGGGTTGTGTTGAGGCCCCAAGCTCTGCTCGTTGCTGTGCACCTGCTTTTAACAGGGGAATCCAACTCTCTGCTGTTATTGTTGTTAACTTTTTTCTGACTTGTTAAAGGAAATAAAAAAGCAGAACAAACAAGGAACTGGGCTCATATTCATGCCTCCGATTATAACTGCCCTTTTTAATGTCAATTTTCTTCGTACTTATTTATTAAAGGGTTTTTTTTTTTTTTTTTTTTTTTTTCTCTCCTGCTTTGAAGAACATAATGAAATTGTCTATGCTGAGCAGGGATGTCTTGGTGAACTGCACCCCCTTATCAGAAATGATATGTTAATAAACCCCTTCTTCGAACTAGACATCTCTCAGATATTATCCTTGTGGTCGTCAACTTGACATGAAACTACCTTTAAAGTGGAGAAAAGTTTGTTGCAATTATATTTGTTTGAACTAAAATGGATAGTGATTTTGTTATTATAACTACTTTTTGGATGATGTTATTTGATCTGTTTTGAAAGCTCCGTGAGAAAGAAATCTGATTGAAGAGATGTCCCTGAGAGAGTCAGACGCATACCCAAATGATTGTACATAAAAGGAAACCTATTGTATAACCGTTCTTGGGTTTGTATTATTTTATCTTTTTCCTTTTCCTTAATTTTCTACTTCTTCCCAATTGATTATTGTGTTTATTACAAACATAGAAACAAGTATTCACTAGCCACGAATATGAAGTCCCTGCTATGGAATGAAGAATGTTTTGTTTCTAGATCATCACAACGTATTAGTAGCAAAAATTGGTGATGATTGCAAATAAGAATGCATATTGTTTATATAATCTTAAAATTATACCACCCTTGTTCATACAAAAAAAAAAAAAAACCCATCATTTGGGCATACAAATAACACAGCTGTGGGGAAAGCTAAACTACAGATATCTTACCAATGCTGCTTCAGGTTCAATATGTGGAACAGAAACTCTCCAATAGCAGATATCTGGTATTATTTACATGACTACCTAATCATTGTATGATTATCTTATGTGAACCTTCTACCCACAGCAATGATGCTATTGAGGGGGTGACTTGATAATTTTTTAATTACATCATCAGCAACTCTATCAATATGAAGAAAAACTGCTTCTAAGAGATTGCTACTGCATATGATATTCTTACCTTGTTTTCATTGCTTTCCACACTAAGCTTGCTGTGAGGGGAGCCATACCAGCATAGTTGGGACTTGTATGTACGCTCATCAGCAGTTTGATCAACGGGAATGCTCACGTTTAATGAGTTCAGAAAGAACCTTTTGTCAAATTACGTAGCCGTTAATACCACGCACAAGCCTAGCAATACCCGATTGGCACTCTACAACTAAAAAATTCATAAGCGAGCATTCAATTTCAAAAAACAAGTAGTGATCATATTTCTAAAAGAGACGACACCAAGCACATCATGATGCTGAGAAAATGTCCACAAATATTTCATTCTATCAATGTGCATTCATGCTTGTGAGATGGTTGCTCATAATCTTATATTTAGACTTATTTACGGTTAACGTTTTCATAGTGTTATTAAGGCTTACAATAATGTCATGCAAGTGAACTAGCCAGCACACATATATTTCATTAAAGATCCATATATGCTTTATACAGTGGTGTCAATCACTAGCTAAAATTAGCGGAGGCAGAACCTAACAATCATCGAGGTTTTCTGAATCGTTAGACTAGCTTTAATAGTAAGTATGTTGTTTCATAATCATCAACATCCTTTTCTTTGTTTCATATGAATGGAGTCGGCCACATGAATTTTTTTTTTTTGCATATTTTCCTCTTATAAAGCACGTATCTTGCAATATTTAGTTTCAAGAATATTTCTAAGCACTTCATTCCATGTCAATTTTGGTCATTCTCCTAGGCACTTGCCTTCCAAATAAGCCCTTCCTCCCCAAACCGGTGCATCTTACAGTTTATGTATGACTAGACCACCAAAACTTTCTCTAATTTTATCACCAATATAGAAGCTAGTCCCAAGTCCTAACTTACCCCTCACTCTTCTAGTTACCCTCACCATCCATTGTACTCCTCCTACATGAATGCGTTGTTAACTTTTTCAACACAACACTCTGTGCCATATAAGATAGTTGTGTCCTAATAACTGTTATAAAATCTTCTTCTCGACATATTTGAGATTCATCTGTCACATAGGATGCAACTAGCTTGCCTCCATATTGCGCCCCCAGCTCCAATCCTCCTTGGTACATACCCCCCTATCTCCTCATCCTTCGGAATATTCAACCTAAATAGCAAAAAATAGTTATTTGGAGTACTATTTATATTATGTTCTTCTGTTGAGAATAATGTTATTTTGAGTAACCATTTGGGTCTTGAATTTTACTATTTATATTGTCTCCTTCTATTGACGATACGACATGATAGAAAAGAGTGGCAAAAAAAAAGAATCCATGTGACCGACCTCATTGGTACGACATAAAGGCAAGGATGATGACGATGATGATTGTCTTCTTTTGTTGCTTCATCAAAATTACCATCGATATACTTTATAGCTTCTCTTTATGTGTCTAACATTGTTGCTAACTTCCAATGTGTCTAACATCGAAGCTAGTGCTTCCTTCAATGAGCCCACTGGAATTATGTCACCCGCCAATAACAAACATGGAATGTCATCCTATATATATATATATATATTCGATAAGTTAATGTCATCCTGTATATATTTTGGTATTTCATCCAACACTATCGTAAATAAGTATGGACTTAACAATAAATCCTTAATGCAGTTCTGCTTTTATGGAGAAATCCTATGTTCTTCACATGTATGATCTCATAGAGTCTTACTATACATAATCTGAATAGGTTTTATTGGTTTCCTAGAAACTTATTTTCTTTGTAGAGTGCACCACATCAAATCCTTTGGCACACTATCATACGCTTTCTCCAGGTTAATGAAAACCATGCTTAGACTGCTTATTAAGTATACTGGTCTTATAGTTGATCTACCTCGCATAAATTCCAATCATTATCTGATAGTGATGTTTCTGTTCTTAGGATTCACTTGGATAAATAAGAGAGTGAAGAAAAGAAGAACATCATTAATGAGAGGAAAGATAAGAAAGGATACCAACACCCTGTATTTATGTTTGGATAAATTATTAAGAAAGAGAGAGGAAATTATAGTATCTTATTTGGAAAAGATAAGAGGATGGGGAAAAGAAAGAAACTATTATAATAAAATCACTACCATTATCTTTAATGTGATTAAAACGATATTCAAATCTCATATAAAACAGGTTAAGGGCTTTCTTGGCATCATGAAAAACGTAAGACAAGAAACAGATCAAAACCAAAGCTTAATATTATTACGGACAGAGAACTCAAACCTGAAAACAGTAGAAGCAACTTTTCTGTTCATTACAATGACTGATTCATATAACTTCACAAAATCATGGCAAATCCGCAATAGCAAGCTTCTCTTGAAGCCTTGCGATTCGAGCCTGAATAAGTTCGATCAAGATATATTAAGCAGGTAACAAAAAATATCTCACAAACAGTAAAATGCACATGCCATCATCAAAATCTTAAAGAACAGAAAGAGAAACCGAATAATACATATATATATCTATATATGTATATATATATACTAAAAACCTACAGTACCTTGATCTGCTTCAACAGTGGAAACAAATGGATGATAACAAATCAAACACAGGAAGGAATACGAACTCAGAATTTCATAGAAAAACTTTTGAATACGAATGGAACCTTAAATGATTTGGAACGGCGGATGGAAGGATCCAAGTCTATAGCCATCGAATAGGAATTCTCAGCTTCATCAAATTGGTCAATAGCTATAAATGCATCACCTTGACATATATAAGCCTGTAAAGTTCATATGTGGAACTCATAAATATCTTGTCAAGAAAAACAAGAACCACATGATTAGGAATTGGTATGACATGTGCTCAAAGCTTTCATCATATTCTCAGGATATATACCATTGACCTGTACGACATGCTGACTGTTCAACATTACATGTACACACAACATATGGCCACATATACACTACCAAACTCATCCACAGGCACAAAGAAAGAGGAATCAGACAACCACCACAAGGCCATGACTCGATTAAAATTATTAGTGAGAATGAACAATTAGGGGAGCTACTAATTCAGCTTACCTCAGAATATTTAGGAGCTAGAGCCAAAGCTTCTTTAGCATCTACAAGAGCCTCATTTAAGTTGCCCATTGCCAATTTTGCAGCAGACCTGATCGAACAAAAGTAAGAATAACCCTTTTCTTCAATTAGACCACAAAGAGAGAGGCGCCTTTTTTTACAGCACCAAAGGAACCATTGATGCAAGATAGTAAGAATTCAGACACTAAAAACAATTCTTGATATCTGGAGTATATTAACCATCATACATTCATAAAACATTAAGCAAAAAGAAAAAGGACATGTAATGGGGGGGTGGTTGATGAAGGTAAGCCTACACGGAAAACATATTATAAAGCAAATCAAGTACCATTCATTTCTGATGAATGTAAAGATTTAATTTCTACAAACCTGTCTTTATATAAAATATGGATCCCTCCCAATGGTTTAAGATCTATAGCCTGCACCAATAAGAAAAATGGCATCATCAGTTCCTTGCCATCAGCACCTCTTATATAATGGAACTCAGTTATTTCTCAGGAGAAAATAGGAGTTGCCAACTAAAACAAGTACTGTTTTACAAGCAATAAAAAACAATAATATTTATTGCTGGAACACTTTGAATCGGCTAAACACACAATCCATTTTTCAAATTCAACTTAATAAATTAAAGGGGTTTACCACTTATGGGAGTGTTTCAACTTTAAAAGAAAACTAATCCTTCAATTAATTTGGAAAAAAAGGAAGAGTAAATTACATTGGGAGGTAAACTATACAATCATTTCAAAAGCTTGATTGCACAGTATTTGGTATCATTAGGATTAAATTATAAGTTTTTTCCACCAAACCTATACCATTTCTCATATCTAGAAGAAATCATCAAAGTAAAAACAGTATCAACCTACAACTATTGCCCTTAACATATCAACTTCCAATGCACTCTCTGTAGTCTGTATCAGATTCCTTTTCACTTTCATCATCTATCCTACAAGTCTCCATCACACATTCATAAACTCCGATCATATTCGTTGAATGCTTTACTCTTTGCAATTTATCAAAAGCTCCTCCCCTCTTAATTCATGTAATGATTTCAATCATCCCCTTCCATTTCAATACACCTATCTAACAATCATATCCACATAAAATGCACATCATCTCCGCTGCTTCAAGCAACATGAGATATGCTTACTTAACCCCAATATAATATACATACATATATATATATATTCTAAAACTCAAAAGAAGCCCTAAAACACAAATGCCACACATCAGCAACCTGCAAATTCATCACACACACAGTGACACACACGTCTTGAATTATATGATAAGTCGCTGCAGAACTCAACGAATCTATATTGTATACACACGCGTGCACACACACAAACACACACATATATGCCTTGAATTATATGAGAAATTGCTGCAACAATCATCGAATCTACATGAGCAACAACTGACTATTATCATAATCATTACCTCCGAGAGTAAAAAATCAGCCTGAGAGAAATTACCCTTGCTCGTCTCATCTTCAGCTCTTTCCCTCAGTGCTAGTGCCTCCAGACTCCTCCTCCAAGACTCCCAATCGCCGCCGCACACATCCATCATTGTCCGCGCAACACGAGCGGCGGTCCCGCAGTGGCCAACGAACACGGCGTCGGGCAGAACAACGAGGTTGGGTCCGCCACCGCACCGCCCCAAACAACCGCAGGACCTGACGGAGACGTCCGGCGGCGGTATGCCGGAGAGAGTCTGGAAGGTTTCCATGGAGCCTTGTCTCCGGCAGGTACGGTTGAGGCAAACCCTAATTTCTGTCTCGGCCTTGATTGGACCGAAATTGGGGATTGTTTTGGAATTGGAAACAAAGATGGAGTTGAGTATAGGGAGTGGAGAAGCATATGTACAGGCGAGAAGGATCACACCTCCTTTCATCTATCTGTCTCTCTCTCTATATATATGTATCTGTGTAATATATATATATCTGAATATACACTCACAATATTTTTAGGTGGTCTACTGTAAGGTTATGGTGAGTCTCAGTAGATGAGAAGACACGTGGAATAGTTGAGGGGTAGTGTGGGAAGTTGATGAGTTTGGAGGGTGTTTTTGTAAAAGCATATGCGAGAGATTGGGGCAAAAAGGGGAAAAAAAAAAATTTGGACCATTTCTCGATTTGTGCGTGTCATCCTTGCGCAGGGGCCATGCTAATCTTCTCTGTATCGTTCCAATTTTATCGGATGTCCCCGAAGGGACAACCCTATCATGCAAACAAAGCTTATATAAATTATAAAGACTTTCACTGTTTAAGCGATGTGGGACGAGTTAGTTTTTTGGGAAACGTGCTATGTGAAGCCTAGTGGCCTACAAGGCTATAAGGGCAATTAATCCCTACATATATATATATATATAGCATTAGAAGACTTTTGTAGTCGTTCGTCTTAAATTCGCCATAAAACTATTTATTTTCATTATTGATTGGTTCATTAGACCTTAAAGTTTGGACTTGTTAATTTGTTCTACAATTTAGATATTCAGTTGCCAAAACGAAGTGGACAAAAGGAAGAGCAATAAATAAATTGCTCATAAACTCATAGTTACCTGCTATGCAAAGAGAGATACAAATATGTTTGTTCTTAAAGTATGAATAGATTATATGTCCAATTAAACTAAATTGAAGGCAAGTAAGGTAATAAAAATACAAAGGCAAGAAACTATATAGTGTAACTGCTACTCTGAACGTCATATAATTACGTAATTCAAGTGTATATTGAACATATTGTAAATCAAACATATTAGATTTGAGATATTCATTTTTGTATTTAATTGATAAATGATAATGGATATCTTATACTTTTTAATTACAAGATTAAACGAATATATTTTATCTTTTCTAAAAAAGATTAAGGTACTGTTTGATATCACTATTTTAGTACTTTAATATGAACTGATTCAACACTTATTTTATTTAATGGGAGGGGTATGAAATGGGTTCGTCTATATCCATCCCCGCCTTGTTTAATTTTTTAAATACCATACCCTTCACGGATTTTTCAAAGATTGTTTTTTCATAAACCATGTCAGCCCCATTAAAAGATTACTACACCCTTGCCCGCCCCGTCCCAACTCATTAACACTTAATTCTAAGGGTCCGTTTGGGAACTTGGTTTTGGTATTGGTATTGGTTTTGGTTTTGTTTTGGTTTTGGTTTTGGTCTTGGGTGGTTTTAGGTAAATCTAAAACCAATATATAGTGTTTGGTAAGGAGTTGGTTTTGCTTTTGGTCTTGGTCTTGGTATAATTATATATATATATACTAATATGTATTAAAAATATATAAATATGAAAAATATATATATATAAAATTGGAAAAAAAATAATTTTCGGGAAAAAAATATTTTTCCCAAAAATATAAAAAATAATTAATTTTCGGAAAAGAAAATAAATAATTTTTTCCGAAAAATTAATTTTTTCGAAAAAATATTTTTTTCCGAAAATTAATTTTTTTCCAAAAATATGATTTTTTTCCGAAAATATGATTTTTTTTCCAAAAATTATTTTTGTCGAAAAAATATTTTTTTCCAAAAATTTATTTTTTGACGAAAAAATAAATATTTTCCGGAAAATAATTATTTTCGAAAATTAATTATTTTCCGAAAATTAATTTTTTCCCAAAAATATGATTTTTTTTCCAAAAATTTATTTTTTGACGAAAAAATAAAATTTTCCGAAAAAATAAATATTTTCCGGAAAATAATTATTTTCCGAAAATTAATTTTTTCCCAAAAATATGATTTTTTTCCAAAAATTTATTTTTCCGAAAAAATAAATATTTTTTTCCCGAATTAATAATTATTTTCCGGAAAAGAATTTTTTCCCAAAAATTAATTTTTTTCCGAAAAAATAATTTTTTTCCGAAAATTTATTTTTTTCCGAAAAAGATAATTATTTTCGAAAAAATAATTTTTTTCCGGAAATTAATTTTTTTCCAAAAAATATAAATTTTTTTTTAAAATAATTCATATTTTCGGCCATATATATATATATATATATAGAGAGAGAGAGAAGTCAAAAATGGTGGGCCAAAACCAGGTTTTAGTGGTTGGTTTTAGGGTGTCCAAAACCAAGTCTAAAACCGGCCAACCAAACATGGTCTTGGTCTTGAAATCAAAGACCAAAACCAAAACCAAGACCAAGACCGGATTGCCAAACGGACCCTAAGTGTCATCTTCATCATGGACAAAAAGTTTGACAGAAAAAAAATAATAAAAATGAGTATTAACTAATAAAGTACCTACGATTCATAAAAAGTCTTGTATATATAATAAGTAAAAAACTTAACATATGTACTTCATTCAAATCATTCTACAATCAAATTTTTTATTTATTTTTGTATATATTTGATTACTCGTATTTTCTTGGTCTTAAATGCCGAACTCCATAAAAAAAGAATGAATAGTAACTAATAAAGTATCTATGATTTATAAAATGTCTTGTATATATAATAAATAATAAAAAATAGAATAAAAGTAATATAAACGAGGCGGGTCATGACGGGTATTTAACAAAACTCAGACCCGTCCCATAATCCGTGACGGATTCAAAATTTTTTACCAAACCGGCCCATACGAAATAAAAGGGGTTCCCAAACCCTTAAATAAATGGACGGAACGGGAGCGGTAAAAATTGTCATCCCTAATTCTGTTAAATACATTTGACAAAAATTTTGAAGATCAGTGAAGTTTGAAGTCGAAAAATTTATAAAATATAATTTATGTAAACACACGCTTAAAACTTTAAATACTTAAAATTCAATTTTTAAAATTTTCAGCACTTAATTTTTAATTTTATGAAACAGCCCCAAGGCTTTGTGATAGTTTTATTTAATTTTTGCCACCAGTGCAATCAAAATTAAAAAAAGCTTTGTTATTTTTTATTTACCGTAATAAAAACAAGAGTAGAGTAGAACCCTTTTTTTAGTTTCTTCGGTAACTTAATTAAACTAGAATAGGAAACCTATGGATACATTAACTATACACGTGCACATATATATCTACAGATGCATATTTTTCATTCATAACAAGTAATTTAAACTCCTACTTGTCTTGAGAGCGTAAACTGAATTAGGAACCCTAACCAAAGCAGGAAACTAGGAATCCTAAGCAAAGCAGGAAAATTGTGCTAGGGCTCCGGTATATATATATATATTGTCATTACAACAATATATATATATAAATTATTGTCATTACAACAACACCCGAATCTCTCACATACATTCCCATTCTCTCTTTCATCATCCATACCCTCATATTTTTTTCGAGTCTTTTACATTAATTAGTAGTCTTGTTTCTGCTTCAAACAATGGCGAAGCAGTTCTTCTTCGTTGCTCGTAGTCTTTTCGAACCATCTCGCACTGTTACTGTCCAGAAAAGGAAGATGATCAGTGACAACCCATGCTGTTCTTTCGGTCCAAACCCTAAAAAACAGAAGACTCGTAATCTTTTCGAACCATCTTGCACTGTTAGTACTGTCGAGAAAAGGAAGATGATCAGTGACAGCCCATGCTGTTGTTTCGGTCCAAACCCGAAAAAACAGAAGACTTCAGGAGAGATTCGAAGCAATAAAGTTTCAGAAGAAGAAGAAGAGATGACAAGATTGAGTTTGTATACCGATCCTTGGAAAATCAAGAAGACACTGACGCAAAGTGACGTGAATAATTTATGCAGGCTGTGTTTATCGAAAGAATCGATCCACAAGCACGTGATTCCTCTGTTCAACGACGAACAAGTGAGGGATTGCGGGACAGTGAGTGGCACAAAGGTGACGATCTTCGACTTTGATACCAAGACGGAGCACAAGTTGACACTGAAGAGTTGGAAGACAGACAGTTATTATATCACTAGTAATTGGAAGGAGGAGTTCAAGAAGAGGAGGAAGTTGGAGGAGGGTGATGAGATAGGCCTTTTCTGGAATCCTTATGCTTCTCAATTCTTTTTCACCCTTCTCAACCAGACTCGCAAATAATTTTTTAATTTAGGCTTCTTAGTATGTGTTTGGAAACATGTAATGATTTGAATAGTTTTTAGATGTTCAATTGGTGTAGCTGTTAAACCATTCAATGAGTGTTTTTTTATTGGTATATATGTTAATGCTTTGTTGTTGATGTTAATGCATGGTTATAATAATACTAATGTGTTTTTATTGGTCTATATGATAATGGTTTTCAATTAGTTACTATATTTCTGTTGCAAAATAATTCTTACAATGATCCTAAGTTCCTAACCAAACCTTATATATATAGTTCATAATTTAACTATGTCCATATATAGGTTCGTGTCCATTAGAAATAAAAAGATATAATATAGTCCAATGCAATTTGCTCCATCCCCATCAGCAGATCACAAAAGGCTATTGGAAGACATTAATTGGAAGCCAAACCAAGATTATATATATTGAAATATACTACATTCAAGTAGCAAAACCAAGTCCAAAATACAACAGCAACAGTGAGAGAGAGCACCATAAAAAAAATAAAAAATAAAAATACACAGATACATACATACATAACATAACATAACATATATATATAGAGAGAGAGAGAGAGAGAGAGACTTTTAGTCCCTAGCCACAGATAATGTTGAGAAAATAAACTCGGGATCCATTATCGGATGTGTTGGAACTGTCCCAAAAACAAACTTTGCTTCTACAACTCACTTGAATAATTTTTGCAACATAGAAGCCATATTTATGCCCATCTGCAGACCTAATACCGAAGTAATTAGAGCAGCGATATTTAATACAAGTTTCCTTGTCACTAGAAATGATCGAGTACACTTCTACATGGGCAAAAGAGAAAGGAAAAGAGTAAAAATCTCAACATCCGAAATATACCTTAAAAAAAAACATCAAAATATAAGGAATTGCAACCAGCTAAAACTCCCTAAGAAGAGGGTTTCTCGGAAGAGGGTTTCTCAGAAGAGGGTTTCTCCTCTGCAGCAGCTTCAAAGGTCTCCCCAGCCACAAGCTCTGGGACCTCATCATCATCATCCTCTTGTACTGTTGCCATGCCCGCAGCTGCTCCCGATCCAGGTGCCTGCTTTTGGAACTGCTCTGCCAGCTTCCTCAAGTTGTCCAAGTTATCAGGTCCTGGAATGATAAAAGGTAAAGATTTAGTCGAACTTTTCATTCATCACAACAATCCCCACTATAGGGAAATATATACATTATAGCAAATAGTAGAGACAGGAGGCACATACCCAATTGATTAATAATTCCAGGAAGAATATCTTGCAATTCTGAAACAGAAAATCAAAAGTAAATTCAATATCTAGTAAGACTAATCTAAAACTATTAGAGATGATGGGGTTGGTCTAGGCACATCTTCAAGCGAGAGTTGATATAAGGCAGATGTTAAATAAACCAAAACCTACAGATTGTATAGTTTGGATTTCGCTACATATACAATGACATATATGAGCAAACCCAGATGGATAGGAGACATATTTAAGTAAACAAGCATATACTTATATAGCAGAGGATAAAGGCATACTCTTGGTTTGAGGAGAACCACTAACAACCCACGTGTTGGCAGCAATAGAGGCTTGGACTGATATATGAAAGACAAATAAGTTATCAGTTACCCAAGGTTAAGCAAAAACGTGTATAAATAAAAATACAGGGCTAATCGCCATATTTAGAGCTACCTTTTGGATTAATAAACTGGATAACAACATCATCTTTAAATATGTTGACTTCCTCAATTGCAGGTATGGCATTCACCCCTATTCTCTTCAGGGTGCTTTGAAGCCTCTTGTCGTCTGTGGTGGTTGTCTTGTGAACAGCCTTCTTCTTTCTGAGGTTATGACAACACGCTTAAGCATATAAAGCACAAGAACAGATGGAAGCTAAATTTAAGGAGATGAGATGCCACACAAAACAATTTACACCCCAAAAGAGAGGTATGCTGTCAATCAAATCAAAACTACTTGACCCATACCAATTAGCAAAACATGCAAAATGAGTAAACTCAAAGCATGAAAATCTAATTCTCATCTACTTTGGGCAACATCAGTGTTACTCACTATTTCCTCCAAGAGATACAAGTCTCTCTCACATCATCCAATTTTCCAACAGGTCGAACTAGTTCTATTTTCAATTGAATTTTCCCAAATCCAATTTTTTTACTCATTGCAGTTATGAAGGTAATTTAGTAGATGATAATAAAAATTATTTGCTTGAAGAGTTTAAATCTTTCACGACTGTATCCAGATCACACACACCTTCTCATGCTACCCTTTCCACCGGTGCGAACTGCACCAGCCATCTTCATGAGCTTCTCAACATTCATCTGCAACGTAAAGAGAGTGGAAATACATGAGAAGGCAATCGTGGTCAAAATCTCAAATACTTGTAGAAAAATTTATTGCAAAAGAAAAAACTAAGAACAAGCTAAAGTGAAAATTAGGTCTATATATACCAAAAAGATCAAACTATAACATCATAACAAGCAGACGACATGAAGAAAGAATTTCAATCTCTGCACTCATCTGAAATACCATTATCATCAACATGACAACATCTATAATATTCAATCAGGAAATCACAATCCAAATACCAAAATCTGTACATATACAATACAAAAGAAATGAACATGATGACAATCAGACCCAAGAAAAAATAATGAAAATCTCTACAGTCCTCTAAAATAGCACAATCAACAACTATAAAAGTATACACTGAACCATACAAAACAACTTTTATATCATGCAACCACAAAATAACCAATTAATCAAGTCCTAATATACCTATGCATAAGTGAATTTGTGTGCAACGTCACTGCCACTCAAATTGATGCAATACAAAAATTGAGTCAAAATCCAACCCAACAACTAATTCATGTTTAGCACTTCTCAAATTAAATAATAGAATGAAACATGAGAACATTAATAGTTCATTTAAGTGAATCACAGATTTTGGTTGATGCTATACACAATCGTAACTAAGCAATAGCAAGACAAAGAACAAAAGTTCCGATGCGGAAAATAAATATAAATATGCACAAATATTTGCATATAAATATGAATCTACATGCCTACAAAAACCTTAATTTAAGGAGTCCACAAAAATTGGCTGTCGTGTAGGTAAAACCCTAATTTCTCATCCAATCTATGATCCACGAAAAAAATAATGGATCATGAAACAAAGTAGAAGGAAACGAAACATTTTCAGTTAAGTCATCAGATCTCATCCAATACTAAACCTGATAATTATCACTTCCGATCAGATCACCAATATATGTGTGTCTATATATATATATGTATATGTATGTAGAGAGAGAGTACTAAGTAAGGATTTAGGTTTACCTTGCAAGTTCTGGTGTAGAAGGAAGAAAGATGAGCGGTTGAGGTGAAAGAGTAAGCCCGAGACCTCTGAGAGAGAATGGATAGAGTGCGAAACCCTAACAATTTTTATATACTAGACAAAGTCGGGGTAATTTAGTAATTAGACAAACGGAGACGGGTCGGGTTGCCCGTTTATCTGGTACGCTCCCATTTTAACCTTTCAAATCCAAAAAGAGAAAAATAAATGGAAATATAAAAAATATTAAATTGTTACCCAATCATTTAAATAACTTATAAATTTAAGTTATTTACAAGCATTTTCATTGCATTAATTTGATTTAATATATTAACCTCTCAATATTTCGAGGTCCTCTACACTTCAAACAATAAAAATAAAGAAATAAAATTAAGTGGTCACATGGCAACAAAATAAAAAATAAAAAAAGAAGAAAAAACCTTGGTCACTTTTCTACCAACAATTTACATATAAACTTCATTAATAAACACATTTTATTAGAATCAATAAAAATTCACAAGTAATTACAAGATTTTATTTTTTTTAACTCAGTGCAATATTTAATTTTGAACGAATTCAATATTTATTTAACAAATGTGTCAAATAACACAATTTGAATATCATAAAAAATAATAATAGTGTTACCCTCTTATCAATGAACAGATACTAAAAAGATTCAATTATAAATGCAAAAACTTTACGTCTAAAATTTAATCTTGTAAGATTTGTATTACTTAATTGTTAATTTTATACTCACATTAATTTTCAAAGTTAATCGACAATGCTGAAAATTTGGGAAAATAATAAGCCAATTTAGTAGAATATTTGAGTATCTCTCAAGTAAATACATGTAGTAAAATTTTACACTCTGTTTGGTAGAGCTGTGTTTGTGTTTGTGTTTGTGTTTGTGTTAAAATAAACAAAAAACAGGTTTTTGGTTTTTTTGTTTATTCATCCAAAAACATAAGTATGTTTGGTAGGGATGTTTTTTGGGTTGAAATTAAAAAATTAAAAATCAATAATTAATAATATAAATAATAAATAAAATATAATATAATAATAATAATAAATGAATACAATAATAATAAATAAATATAATAATAAAAAAATGGACTAAACAATAAATAATAATAATAAATTACATAAAATATATTTAAAAATATAATAAAAATAATAAATAATAAATAATAATACAAAATAAATAAATACAATAATAAATATATATATATATAATAATAATAAATGGACTAAATAATAAATAATAATAATAAATTAATAAAATAAATAATAAATTACATAAAACATATTTAAAAATATAATAAAAATAATAAATAATAAACAAAATGAAATAAATAATAATAATAATAAATAATAAATAAATATAATAATAAATAATAAGTAAATATAATAACAAATAAATACTTCATAATAATAATAAAAAATGAGTATAATAATAATAAATTAATATTAAATTAATAAAAATATATTTTTAAATAATTAAAAATGAATAAATGATTTATAAATAAAATGAATTAAATAATGAAATAATAATAAATAAATAAATAGAATATATTTATAAATTAATATATAAATTAATAAACAATAATATAAATAATAATTTAATAATATAAATAATAAAATATATTATAAAATGAAGAAATAATAAAGAAAGAAAAATAATAATACATAAATAAATATTATAATAAATAATAAATAAATAGTAAGACCAAATTCATTTTTATAAATAGTGGAGTGAAAAAACACCAAATTTTGGTTTTTTCATTTTGTACTAAAAGAGGCAAGTGTTTGTTTAATGTGGTTTGGAAACACAAACATAAAAATCCAACCAAACATGTGTTTTAAATTAAAACACACAAACAGAAACAGAAATCCTTCAACCAAACAGGCCCTCATTAGTATATAAAGTCTTATTACTCAATAAATTAAAAAAAAATGCAAAAACTAATTATGCTTTTTATAAAAAATAATTTGTGAATTTACTTTTATTTTTATTTATAATAAAACTCAACAAAAAGCCAAAATAAATTTGTAAACACTTTATACAAATATATATACATATATAACACGGACAGAGCAAGAGGGCCTCGGAGAAGAAAAGCCAGTGCGGGGGGAGAAAGAGAGAGAGAGAGAGGAAGCAAAGGGTTGTAAATGTCAGACCCTTACGAGAGAGCGAAAGCAGGGAGGCTTGCCTTCAAAGGCGGCGTTCTCGCCACTCGCGCCAAATCCATCGACAAGAAGAAGAAGAAGAAAAGGAGCAAAATCAATAACGATGAACCCTTATCTTACGAAGCCGCTGAATTTATCTCCGACGAGGTCACTGCCGTAGACGTCGGCGAGGAGGGCTCCACCGCCGACAATTCAGGCGGAGGCGACGGAGGAGAGATTTACACGATCGACGCAGCGAAGAAAATGAAGTACGAACAGCTGTTCCCTGTTGAGGCCAAGAAATTCGGGTACGATCCCAAGTTCAGCGCCAAGACCGTTGAGGACGCTCTTGATGATCGTGTGAAGAAGAAAGCCGATCGCTACTGTAAATAGAAACTTGAATTTGTTCTCTTCATTCACTCTCAGGTACTTCATCATTTTTGTTCATACTCGTTTTAGGGTTTCATTCATTTTCTCCTGATTCACCAATTTTATAGACATTGTTCTAATAATTTGGCTATGAGTTGATTAGTTACCTACTTATTTTCTTTATTCGATGAATTTCGCTGCACATCAACCCTAGGTAGAGTTGATTAACTAGTTTTGGGGAACCTATAGATTTTTGGGTACGATGTAGTTTTAAGGATGGGTTTAGTGGGTTTCTTACTAGAAGATAAATCAAGGAATTTTAGGTAGTAATGTGCTTCTTGCACATATAAACAAGAGAATTGTGCATGAGTATTGACACTTGACAAAGGAACAAAGGGTAAGCAATGGTTACTTCTGTCCTGTTATATTCGTAGATATTTCTATTTTAGAGCATCTCTGGTCTGTTTTATTTATGCGGCAGCCTTTTCTTCGCTTCGGTAGTGAATCACCTACGGCCTAGGGAGAGAATATCCGTCCTTCAGGGGATGTATTGTGAAGGAGGGGGGGATTTGTAGGACTGTTGTATGGCTGGAGCTACCAGGTAGGACTTTGGACCCACTGTGTGAGCTCAGTCAAGGGTGAAGCCACTTTAGGCTCGTCGTGCCTGAAGTTGTGCCAGTATCAAATGGCATTGTGAGTTATGACATATGAGATAGCTCAACACACCTTCACATTATGAAGGGACTGGAAAGAGCATATGGCATGGAGGCAAAGTGTAGGGATCATCGTGATAGGAGCTCATTGGAAATCATTCTTAAAATGAGCTCCTATGGTGATCTTCATTGATAATCTCGAAGATACATGGACACCAAAATTGATAGTTAGTGATCAGGATATGGTTTTTGTAAGCAAGTTTTTGAAGAAATTATTTCTTTGTAAGGGACGTAGTAGAATAGGATCGTTGGCAAAGACGGATGGAAGGGTTCCATTATACTTCCATGTCAAACCTAGATTATAAGTTGTCAGAATTATGCGATTTAGGTTAATTTCGCCCTTACACCAAAAACTTAGGTTGTTGGAGTATGGCCAATTAATGCATGTGAAGCTTTTACAGCTCCCCATACACAAAGAACAAATATAGCGGGTCAAAGTTGTAGCTTAATGGGAAAAGGCTGACATGGCACTTATAATGAAGGAGTGTGCTATTCTTGTTGGTAATAGAAGAACGAAAAAGAATAAGATAGACAGAATAGAGCGCAAAACAAATAGCTAGGATGGAAAACAAAAGGGGAGAGAACTAATGCAGATGTCACCCAAAAGAAATCTATTGATGATAGGCTATGTTTATTATTATTATCTGTGGCCCAGCAGGTTTCTATTGATGGAAGGGTATTTTTCTTATGAACAAGGATCCTCTCCAGAGTGATCTCTCTCCAGCCTTCACCAGTGTATGATCTAACGGTTAGCCTTGTTTTAAATGACTTGATGATGTGGCATGCTTTCAATCACTAATTTGTTCAGGAGAAGGCTGGAGAGAAAAAATATCAAGAGAGAATCCAAGTTCTTTTCTTATTACTATCTGTGGATTCTTCATTATTGTAATATGCAACATGCCGGCATTTTTCATGTCCAGCCAGACTGGACTTCCATTTATTTGTATTTCATACAAGCATGCCATCTAGTGAATGGTGTGTGAGTTTTGTGAATGTAGATCCTATATAGATTATGTGCATTCTTTGATCTACTCTTGGTTCAAAATGATTTTTCAATTTTCAGGCACACCAGAGGTGCAATGGGAAGCAAGTTGCTGGGTTTTTCTGGTTCTGCCTTGGCTATGTGTTGATCTCCCCCGGTCAAAGCTTTTGTCCAATCCTACACATTGCAGAGTGATTACTCTTATACAAAGATTTTTGTAATGCTGTATTTGTACTTTGTTACGCGATCATAGATTTTGGTCAGAAACCCTGTCAAGTGGTGGTTGTATCGAGGAGAATCTTCTATTTTCTCAGTAGGATTATGTTTAAAGTTGGGTGTTTGGATCAAGTACTACGTAGTTATTAATTTAACCAATGTATTGATGACAGTTATTAAGAATATGATCTGGCATTGACACTGAATGAGGAAACGATCTAAAACTGTAGTTATAGTACTTGAACTAATCCTTTGATGAAGAAGCATAGTGATCCTTGTTCTGTTACCATGTTACTTTATTGGACAAGAAGACAGAGTTTGGTCTAATTGCTCGGCATCCTCCTTTATTTTGGAACACAATGATGGTTTAATCTCAGTTGTGTTGCTAACTAAAAACTGATTGGCATGGCTTCTTTTGTTGAATCTGAATTTTTATTCTCAATCAATCTGATAACACTGATTAAGATGGTGTATGATCTGTATCATGATCACTATTTTCCCTTAAAAGTTGTAAAAGGAAGAAAATTCACAAGATAACTATCATCTGTACCCAAGATACTGCATGTTCCTACAACCGTTTCAAGTTCTTTTAGGAGCTATATATATATATATATATATATGCGTGTGTGTGTGTTATGTTTAACTTCAGTTGGATTCTGTACATGATCAGACCAAATTTTGCAAGTTTTTCTTCATATATTCCCCCAAGTAATCCAGCAAAACAGTAACTGCAAGGTGATATGCAAAACAGTAACTGCAACCTAAAGAAATACAATATCACCTTGCAGTTCAACTTCAACCTTTCCCCTTTTCATAAATACACAAATGCTATTCAACTGGATGCTACATCTGGGGCAAAAGTTTTCTACAAAACAACCTGACGTGATATTACAAGTGCTCTTTGTTTGATTCTGTTTCCAACAAAAATGTAACCAAACACTAGCTAGCTTTGAAGTCTAAGAAAAGTTGCAATTTTTGCGAAAGGATCCCGTGGGTACCATAAGAAGGTTTGCTGCTGCTGATCCAGTCCTTCTCAAGTCGTCCTGCTTTGGCACTACTCACCATCTCATCATGGAAAGTAGACACGATGCAGTAAATACAAGTCCTCAAAATGTCAGCCATAGAATATGCTTTTGAGTACTCTGGGTTTCGTATTCTTCTTCCAGTGATGCCCAAACCCACGTCTCTCTTTCCTGTGCTCAATGTTGCCCATTTAATATCAGCAGCACCCATCAGAAAATTTGGGGATTGCAAGTTGATCTTCTTCCCCATAACTGTTTCTACAGCAAGCAAGCAGGACAGTAGCGTTGAAATAACGGCTGCATTGCTACCAGAGAGTTGAGCAACCCCAAAGCGGTCCTCCTTGCGTGAGTGTGCCGTAAGTGAAGAACTTGCCTGGGCACACCATGCACATAGCTGCATTATTGTAGGCAACCATTATTAGCCTGTTTACCTAGCACGGAAATTTAGAACCGAAAAAAAAAAAACATGGCTCATCTTTTTCACCTTCAACTGCGGAAATGCTCTTTGAGCACATCAATATTTATAGCTTAAGAATACTTTCACAAGAAACTTCTTATAATGTGCATATACATCTACCATCGATATCTCTAGCCGAAGTGGAAGAATTAGTTCTGGCATGAGTCATTTCCTCCCTTTCTTCTCCTATTACTATGACTTCATCGGAGCAACTAATCTAGTTTCAACTTTACTTTTTTAAGAGAAAATAATGTACGATCCTTTACACACGGATGGACAAAAACAATGACAACCCGCATAAAAACTAAAAGGAATGCAAAATGCGACATACAAGAGACAATCAAGAAAGAGCACAGATAAAAACCGCAGTTCAGAAATGGATATGGACTTGTGTCAAGCTATATCAGCTCAATAACACATTTACGTCGAAGCTTCACAAAATTTCACAATGTCTTAGCCGTACTGATTATTTCAGCTTCAGACAATACATGCTGTGTTGTCAGTATCGGATACTTCCATAAATTCCAAAATTGCAAGACATAAGAATACACATAGGGGCTAATTAAACATAATTAAGATTGCGAATCATTAAGATAAGGTGACCCGTAGGATTTAATTAAACATAATGTTAGGCACATAATACAGGTTCTCTTCCCCCCTCACCAAGGATTATTACATATTAACAACCAGATGAGAAACAACGACATATGGAAGCACATAAGGCAAAATTACATATCGATGGAGCAAGAAACACAAAGAATATTATTTTGTTGCACACAGAATAACATCTATACCATAACAAGAATAAAGGAGATCAGTTCTGAACCTTGATGTTGCAAGATAAGTGTGACTAGATCTATTCCTTCTCAAAATCTGGAAGTCCTTTGTATGAAAGTTATTAATAAGGGCTAGGAGGAATTTTTGAGGTGGAGTGATTGAGGGGATAAATTCAAGGTCAGATCTTGTTACAAAGTGCTTAAGAAAGGAGATGGTTTGTTGACAGAGGAGATAAAATAGGGACAATCAGTGCTTCTTGTGTGAAAAAAGGGGTGGAGAAAGAGATCTTTTGCTGCTTGCGTGATGGATAGAAATTTGTAGAACCTCCTGTTCTTGCTCTTTCGTTGGGTGAATGATACACAATTGGTGGGTGGCATGAGGTTGCCAGCTCAAGAAGTTAAAGAATGGAAGGAGGGTCAGTACAGTGTACAGAATAGCATTGTTTAATGACATATCTACAGGAGTAGATTTAACCTCTGCACAGGGAGCAACCTAAAGGAGGTAGAGTGTCACAAGATGTGGACAGTGAAGATATTAACATCTATTACGCTGAGAGTGAAGAAATTAACATTCTATTACAAAACCAGTACTGAGTAACGCATTAATTCCCGAAATTGCAAAGAGAAGTAAGCCAAACAAACATGTCAATAAGATATTAGTACAGGTGTCTGTTCTACCCATGGAATATATGGTGACCCAAACAAGAAATTAGAAATCTAACATTAAGACAAGAAAGTAACAAAAGGGAAAAGCAAGAATTATATATATTTGGATTAATCTGAGTGGAAAGCAAGAATTATATGCTAAGAATAATCCGCATGCCTAGTTAACAATGAATTTCGTACCTGCAAGTCACTAAATGGTTCGTGGCAGCTGGAGTTTAGTTGTGACTTGGTTGGTGACTGTAACTGATGGGATAATTGTAAGGATGTCTCAACTGAAGAACCTTCCAAACCTTCACCCAACCTCTGTGCTAGCTGTTCTAGAGGCTTCAAGCATGCACCTATAACACTTTTGTAAGTCTCACCAGTTTCCTCAAAGAAAGCAGCTCTACGCCACGTATCAACATTATGTTCACAGACCATACAGAGATCAAGATAAGCAAGATATTGCGGAAGAGATCTTGGTAGGCTATCCTCTAATGCTGCAAGGAGAGGTTCACTTGGATTTGTTTCCGCTGCTGCTGATCCTTTTGGGGGTGCAAATATGAACCTTTTGGTATTTAGCACCTATATAACAACTCAAAACTGTCAACTAACACAAGAAACGATGTTGAAAAACAATTCAAAATAGATCGTATCTTCTAATTTAAATTATCACCTAAGGTACATGGCTGATATGCAATGCCTCTCTAAAGACTTGCAGCTCAATTGGTGTGAACAGAGATGGAAATTTGCAATAGAGTGATCTATAAAGAACCAACCTGATGCAAATGATGGCTTAACTCCCAGCAGAGAAAAACTATGAAAGTTCCAACAAAAAAAATGATCTGCTCAGCAAAGAATTTTCCCGTTGTAACCTGAGTTGAAGACTTATTAGGCAGACAAAATGTCATCACAGCTGAGAAAAGGTAACCCGAAAATGAGAGCTTTAAAGCTCGTGCAATAGCTGAAGGGATCCCCATCTTGAAGCTGAAGAAAGGAGGACGCTGGTGATATGAAAAAATAAGATGTTGTCACAAGCATGATCAATAAGAAACCCAATCACAATAAAGCAACTAACGGTTGCGAATGACATGCAAATAAACACAAGTGAACAAAAAATTCCACAAGAACAAATACTATAAATGTATAACTCGAGATGCAAAGTCAAAATTGACAGTTCAACTTTTAATATGAATACGTCAGCATAATTATAAAACGGGTATTACAAGAGACAAGCTACTAGCAACAAAAGGCCAATAGAGTGAGGGCAATTAATGACAATTAAGTACCCAACTTGTACACCCCAGCAGCAAATTAATCAATCATATCTCTATAAAGACATGCTTCAATGTGTCACTGAAAATATCTGGAAACCCATGTTACAAGGACACTTTAAAATCAACAAACTAGCCAAATTACACACTCTTTTACATCATTTTTTTTCCCTAATAGGGTTTAGTTGAAAGACATGCTTCACGGTTTCACTGAATAATAGATGTATACTGCTGAAATTATCAAAAACCAGGGTACAAGGACACTTCTAAAATAATGAAGTAGCTATGTCAGACACTCTTTCACCCATCATTTTTTTCTAAGAACATCTAGTCATCTCTTTGTCTTGGATATGGATACTTAATAAAGCCGACACATACGCACAGCCACACATATACCTAAGTGCATATAAAATGGCCCAAAGCCACTCAAATACATAGTGCATTCATTTGTGTGTGTGTGTGTATAGAATTCTCAGCTTTGGCTGCTAACTAAGACTAACAGGCAAAAGGAAAGAAACAATGTTTTGGTGCTTTGGAGTTGGAGTTGAAAGAAGCTGAGTTCAACAACCAAAGTGTAAACAAAATTTTATTTCAGTCCCAATTTCAAGACTGCCAATTCCGTCCTCACAAACATAATAATATTATTTCCAAGGCTACAAGCTAATTGAATGTATTATGGTCAGATTCAATCAGAAATGCCCAAATTGAACAAAAGCCTGAGCTAATCTAAAGAGCAAACGTATATAGATATACACGAACACATATAAACATACACAAACACAAAATGGACGACCTAGAGGAAATACAAATACCAAAAATCACCTGAATAATGGGGAACTCCAAAACCCATCGCCTCTTCAAAATGTAATGGAATCCGTAGAACAACCCAACCACGAAACCCCTAAACCCTAGCGTCTCCAAGAGCTGCCGCGTCCTCAAACGAGCAAAAGCATCGCAGTTCCAGCAAACACAAACCACCGCTAGAAACCCCGACAACGCCGACGCCGTCAAGAACAGAACAAACCCTAGAGTAGTAATCGCCCGCCGGCGAAACTCGGGCGAGAGGGGCCCACCACCGGAGACGAAGATGAGTCGGACGAGGCCGAGAGCGAGCTCCAACGGGGAGGCGGTGCGGTGGGGCTGCGGGGAGGCGACGGCGAAGACGGCGGCGGAGAAGAGGAGGAGAGATAGGTGGAAGAGGAGGAAAGTAGCGATGGAGAAGAGAGAGGGAGAGAGAGGGTTTTGGGTGAAGAGAGAGAGAAGGAAGGGTTTGCAGAGGAGGAAGATGATTGTGGATTGGACCGATTGCCAAATCAGAAACCCTAGAAATCGATTCTTGATGACGATCTCACCTACAGAAGACATTTCTTGAAAATACTTTCAGCCAATACTGTGTGTGACCGTGTGTATCTGTGTGTGTTTTGTATGTGTATCTGTGTGTGTTTTGTATGTGTATCTGTGTGAGAGCGTCTGGAAGCTATTTCTACGCTCTTTATAGGCGGGAATATCACGGCGAAACAAAGTGGCTTAACCTAATTGGCTGTTTTTATAATTTTTTTGTCGTAATGGTTTAATTTAAAATGTAAAGCGAAAATACAAACTTAATATGAAAGCAAATAAATAAGAAACAATGTTTTTATGTGGGTTATGTAAATTGAAAATGCGAAGTTATTTACCTCAGATGTCAACTTGAGCAAGTTCGAAATTAAAAACTTTAAACAACAGTGGACACAATAATAGTGTTTTATGATTATATATTATTGCACTTGTTAATTTTTTGGTTTTTTCGTCCATGAGTGAATGAGTGATAATATAATAAGTTAGTTTTGATTTATTTGCAGTTAATTTCTGTCACTCTCTTCAGGTATTGTAGTTGTGAAAAAGTAGGTTATTTCATTTATCATCACAGTAATGTAGGTCTAAAAAAACATAAGGGAAAATTATACAAATTATTCCTGAATTATGACATAATTGTACGCGGTATCTCTTACGTTTCAATAATATCATAAATTACCCTTAAAACTACCTCCGTTGTAACACTTAGCCCCTTCCATTAAAAGTCAACCCCTTCCGTTAAAGTCAACGACGGAAAATTTTCTTTTTGGTCAATAAAGCCTATTTTTGAAGTAAACTTCCAATTTTGCCCTTATATATGCATGTTCCAATTTAACCCTAACTTTTTTTACCAAATTGCCCTCACAATTTCATTTAAAAATTTTTTTTTTTGTGAAAAATACATATTATGTTCCAAAATATGAATTTTTTTTGCGAAAAAGTATATATTATGTTCCAAAATATGAATTTTTTCCGAAAAATAATTTTTTTGCAAAAATTATATATTATGTTCCAAAATATGAATTTTTCGGAAAAAAATTTATATTTTGGAACATAATAAATATTTTTTTGCAAAAAACTATTTTTCAGAAAAAAATTCATATTTTGGAACATAATATATAATTTTTGCAAAAAAAATATTTTTCGGAAAAAAAAATCATATTTTGGAACATGATATATACTTTTTTGCAAAAAAAAATTCATATTTTGGAACATAATATATATTTTTCACAAAAAAAATATTTTTCGTAAAAAAATCATATTTTGGAACATAATATATATTTTTCGGAAAAAATCATATTTTCCGAAATATATATATATTTTGAAATTTATACTTTTTACGAAAAATATAATTTATAGAATCTTTTTATTTAAGTTTTTGGGGTTTAAACTAATATTGATCTTAATGGAATTTGCTAAAACATTGATGTTTGTGTTTTTTGGAACAAACAATTTCAATTTTTATATTTTTTTAAATGAAATTGTGAGGGCAATTTGGTAAAAAAAGTTAGGGTATTTAAGTAATTTTGTATGTAAAAATAAGGGTTAAATTGGAACATGCATATATAAGGGCAAAATTGGAAGTTCACTCCAAAAATAGGCTTTATTGACCAAAAGAAAATTTTCCATCATTGACTTTTAACGGAAGGGGTTGACTTTTAACGGAAGGGGCTAAGTGTTACAACGGAGGTGATTTTAAGGGTAGTTTATGATATTATTGAAACGTAAGGGGTACCGCATGCAATTATGTCATAGTTCAGGAATAGTTTGTGTAATTTTCTCAAAAAATAATTGGATTGAGTTCAGAGTTGAATGCCAAACAAGATAATTCCAACTGATTCTTAGTTTTATTTTTATTGGAAGATTATACTGAAGTAAAACTTGATGGACCAAGGCCCTCACATTGGGGAGAAATTCGAAATTATTACTGTATCCACTTAAAAGATACCGAGGCCGAAAAAGAACATTCCTGCATTATGAAAAAAAATTCCATGATATACCTGAGTAAGCCACAAGCTCCAACTACTAGCAAAGTTTCAAAAGAACAGCCTTCCAACTACTAGCCAAACGCTATTCCATTCTCGATATATATATACATATATATATAGGCACATTCCTGCACATAATTTTGCAGTAATTGCACACAGTGGGACAAAAAGCCAGCTTGTAATCATCTTCATAAGCCTCAATCTTGAACCAGTTGACCGGGGTTGCCTTCAACCCCACCTGTTATAAAGAAGTAATGGTCTGCAGATTCATCACAATTGTCCAGCTTCCACAAAGTGATTTGAACACAGATTGTGGCTACTGTGAATTTGATGTTGAGGTCGGTAGACACACATACAAAGCCTTTCTTGGGGTTCAGCCGCGAGATGGTCAATGGGAGCCCATTGTCCACTTATTGCTGTTCTTAGACCACATCGAGTGGGCAGGTCTAGTCCACAGTTTCTTGCCGTCAGTGTCAAGCAGCCAAGAAGGAGCAGAGTCAGCTCCGGCGAGTAAGGCAGTAACAAAGAATGAGTGGTAGAAATGCCACAATGATCATTTTGGTAGGAGATGTTATGTTGATGATGGTTTGAGAGAGATGAAAATAAGCAGTGGTGTTTCTAGAGTCGAAAGGATATGGGTGGATTCAATAAGGATGGTTTGGTGAGACTTCGGTGAGCTTGTTGTGGTGAGCTGCACGTTTTCATCGTACACAAGTCTCATTTGTTACAGTATGTACCTGTTCAAGCAAATCGTAAACCTTATACCTAACCACTATACAGCGATACAGAACAATGCAGTACGTATATCAATGATGTCAAACTGGTGCACATAAAATGATATTAATTACTAGTTCATACTGATCACCAATACATAATATCAGTACAAATTTCAGAGACAGAGAGAGAGGTACAAAAAATTAGTTTGCATGTCGCAACAATAAGGGGAAACTCAGGTGCCAAAGGCAATATGTGATCCTTGAGAGCATGGTTTACCTTTGCACTCCTGGTGTACAATTTAAATGATAGATGTGCAACGTGGCTTTTGTGTATAGCGCTTCAATACTGTCTTGTGTTTTGCTTGTAGCCTTGGCGGAGCTCAGATCTGGGTTTCGCAACTTCAACAAATATCACCCTGCCATCCAGAAACTGAAAGAAAATGGTTGAGACAACTAATTTGGACTGTTTGGGGATTGAATATCCAACAGAAATGGCAGGATAAATTTATTGAATGTATTTTAAGGAATCAATTTCTGCCAACATATGCACTGGCCCAGGAGAGAATGCACTACTTCCTAAACTTCAATTTCTCAATCAGGGACTACTGTAAAGCCTGTTCATAAGAAGTATACATACCTACAGCGATCAGTTCAAAAAAAGTTGTATCACTCCTGGTCGTCCATTACAAACGAAGGCCAGGGATGGAGCCAGAATTTTTTTTTATTGGGGACAATCCATGACATTAGGGACAATTAGGGGCAATAAGCCTAAATTTTTCAAATTTTAATGGGGACAAATCTCATTTTTTGCCTATATTTTCTTCAAAATACTTAAATTACCATTAAAAAAATTCATTGGGGGCAAATGGGCTCTAAGTCCCTCTGTGCCTGACGAGGGCTAATAGAGTTCAGCACAATTGACGGTTCTCAGTTACAAACAACAATCCGTTTCTTCTCTCACCCCTTGAAAAGTGATGCCTTAACAGATAGTTCCCTAGTGATTTGTATTATTTCTATATGGTCTCCATATTATAGATATTTTAGATTAGCCCACATACTCTTCGACAAAGAATAATGATACACACATACACAGCCAAATCTAAACAAGGAGAAAAAAAATTCTTTCCCACTGATTGCATATATACAAATCTGCAGACGTAGTAATTATAGGCTTTGGCAAATGTAATATCTAATAATAGCTATGCAAAAAGTATAATGATCTCTAGCATATTACTACCCGTTCCATACCTTGCCATGCATTCCCTCAATGGCTGTCTTAGATTCCTCCTCTGTCGCGTAACGCAGGAAAGCAAAGCCCCTTGGTCTATTTGCTATTCTATCCATCACCAGATTCACTGTAAATAAGTCTGACGTTTTTTAGAAACTAAAAAGGTTATATACCTAAAGACCAAGGGTATTGAAGGACTTCAAGGAAACAAGTTAGGGAAATGTCAGCATTTCCTGTTCCCACCTTCAACAAGTTGACCAAAGTTTTGAAAAGCATTTCTTAAGCTTTCTTCAGTGGTACGGAATGAGAGACCTGCACGCGATAACAAGGAGTTAATGCATCATATAGGAAACTACAGAAATCTCGTCTTGTTTAAAGAAAGAAACTTGCTTTGTACAATGGTAACATTTGAAAAGGATTGACAACTTCCTATCAAGTAAGCGCAAGAAAAAAAGAGCAAACAAATTGGAATTCAATCCTGAAGAATCAGGAAGATCTCGCATAAAAATTAATGGCATGTCAGCCCAAGAAAACACTCCTAACCTACCCACTGTAGGAACTCAAGAAGTAATAAATAAAAATCTAGCAAAGAAGAGTACTGAAAATCTATACATAATAAAGAAACAACTAATACCCAACAATAACAGTAGGTCATGTCTTTGTTACATGGACTCATATTTTTCTCAACAACTTACTGATGTCAACAAGGCACAATGTGAGTAGGGGTACAAAACCAACACGCAAATCCTAGTCAGGCATTAACTTCATGAGTTGATGATGGAAGAAGTAGACAAAGCTCAAATTTGTAATAAGAAGGATCTCATGGATAAAACCCTTGATACACTATATCGTCCATCTAATTAGGGGCGGAGCCAGGAATTTCGGTTGGGAGGGGGCAAAATGATATTATGTAATTTAAATTTAAAATATATATTTGCTTATGTAGTTGTAAAATATGACCTGATTAAATAAAGACGAAAAAAGTGCAACCCAAATGTCTAGGATGAGAAAATTAGTATAAGAAAGAAAATAAATTATTTTTTGACAATTGTTTCAATTTTTATATTACATAATTATTATTTCTGACATTTTTCTTCATCATGCTATTCC
Organism: Cornus suecica; assembly: GCA_963922005.1. Classification (NCBI taxonomy): domain Eukaryota; kingdom Viridiplantae; phylum Streptophyta; class Magnoliopsida; order Cornales; family Cornaceae; genus Cornus; species Cornus suecica. Next base: position 7,626,566 of record OY998242.1, on the reverse strand, counting down.
ACTACCTTCATTGTCCTTCATTTTCATGGTTCCAAAATTAGTTGGTAAAGATAATAATATTGTATGTTTTAATATTTTATTTGCAAATATCATATTAATAAATTGTTCAAGAAAAATATTTAATTATTTTGTATTATACATTATGAACATTACTAGCCTAATTTTACTAAAAAGTCAATCTTAAGTTTAAATAGTGGATGTGGGTAGATGTTTATATGTTGATGTAGTAACAATAGTTGTTTAGGATTTTAAATAATATAGATAAATATTTTTCAATTATTTGGAGGAGCCAAATAGAATTTCTTAAGGACATATTTGCAAAATAATAATTTTTAGAGGGTTTTTATGAAATTTCTGAAAATATTGGGAGGGGCCATGGCCCCCACACTGCTCCGCCCCATGATCTAATGAGCCTACCCCCGAAAATATATATATATATATATTACGCATGCCTCTATTATACAACAAAATACTTATTTAAACTTGCAGGATATGTCATTGGATACATTCCAAATTCCACTTCCATTGCAAGTTTTGGTCGTAGTTCGATAGAAGATAACATAGTATGAGGAATCAAAGTAGAAACCTTAATTATTTGTTATGGTCATGGAAGACAATTCAACTCGACAAAAGATTGTTCGAACCATTTGAGCCAGCTAGAAATCATGTTTCACTAATCACCATTCCAAATTAATAAACCGGCATATCCCGGAAGATGCCAATATATAATATATTACGATTATAGTGATATAGTTCAATTGGCTCTTAATTAAAATTAGGGTTAATAGCAAAAAAATCCCCTCAACTATACTCTCTCTCTAACTAAACCCCCTGGTGTGTACTAAGTCCCCCTGAACTATACTTTTCGTGCTGAAAACCCCCCCAAAGTATAGTTTTTCCTGCACAGTTATAACACCGTTAAGTGAAATTGCATACTGGGATCCCCTGAAGTTCTTGTTAATTTCGCTCGCCCCCTGAGATTTCATTTTTCTTGCAATGACACCCCCTTGAAGGGGTGAAATGACCGGAATGCCCTTGTTTTGTCTCCCCTGTTTCATGAAATAAATATTTAGGTTGTGAAATTACCTCCATGCCCCAAGATTAGAACTTTATAATATTTGGGGATATTTCCAAATATTTTTTTCAAAATAAAAGTTAAAGAAAAGAGGTTGGAAATATTTCAAAACTTTTAAATAATAATAATAAGTAATTAATATGCATTACTTGAAGTGTAACTCTAATGAATATTTTAAAAGATATAGAGTAAGAAGTTATAAATATTTTCATATTTTTTTAAAAATAATAATTAATTAATATATATTAATTAAAATGTAACTCTAATGGATATTTCATAAAATATGGAGTAAAGATATAAGACAAATATATTTCGGCAAACAATAAGTGTTAACCCTTTAAAATAAGATTCTCAAGAACTTGTAACCCCTGGATTCATTTAAAATTGAATGATATAGTTTTTCGAATATTTATCAAGATGAAAATTGCAGGTTGATCATTTATTTCTTAGTTTTCATTCAAATTTTTATTTTTGAATGGGTTTTTTTCTTGTAAGTATTATTATTATTAGTTACATAGTTGTCTTTTATCAAGCAACAAGCCACAATCATTATAGAGAATCTCATATGGCCAAATTTTGTTCAAAATATTTTCCTTAAATGAAATTGGAGTCTTACTAGAAACAATGTGTGACATAGAAATTCAAGTGAGTGACAAAATTGTTACCTTAAAGTTTCAATATATATATATGCGGTCGTAAAAAATTAGTTCTTAGAAAGTGAGTAATTATTAGGTTGAAGATTTGGAATAGGAAGTCACAAAATTTGTTCTTAACGATTAACACTTGTTGCTTGCCGAAATATATTTGTCTTATATCATTACTCCATATTTTATGAAATATCCATTATAGTTACATTTTAATTAATGTATATTAATTAATTAATATTTTTTAAAAAATATGAAAATATTTATAACCCCTTACTCTATATCTTTTGAAATATACATTAGAGTTACACTTCAAGTAATGCATATTAATTAGTTATTATTATTATTTAAAAGTTTTGAAATATTTTCAACCTCTTTTCTTTAACTTTTATTTTGAAAAAAATATTTAGAAATATTCCAAAATATTATAGGGTTCTAATCTTGGGGCATGGAGGTAATTTCACCACCTAGATATTTATCTCATGAAACAGGGGAAACAAAACAAGGGCATTCCGGTCATTTCACCCCTTCAAGGGGGTGTCATTGCAAGAAAAATAAAATTTCAGGGCACGAGCGAAATTAACAGGAACTTCAGGGGACCCTAGTGTAATTTCACTTAACGGTGTTATAACTGTGCAGGAAAAATTATAATTTGGGGGGTTTTCAGCACAAAAAATAGCTCAGGGGGGTTTAGTAAGAGAGAGGTATAGTTCAGGGGGTGTTTTGCTATTAACCCTTAAAATTATGAAGAAAATGTAAGGTAAATTGGATGCAATGTAAATTTACTAAAACTAGGTGTGACATTTTAATTTTTCAGAGTAATTGGAACCATTGACACATCAAAATTAGAGACATGAACAGACATAGAAATACACAATATGCAATTATCAGCATTTCTGCGAAAAGCTGAACAAAATCGTTTAAATTTTGGGTGTCTATCAAACTATTGATAGTGAAACAATGGGCTTTTAGTTCTAAAATATTCATTACAGTACTCTTCAATCGAAGTCTGACCATGTCCATATGCTTCCAATAAACAACAATGACAATTCACTAAACTCACAAAATCGATATAAACATACATACATACATATATATATATATATATATATATAGAGAGAGAGAGAGAGAGCTAACCACTGACATAGAGCCTGGTAGAGGGATTGAATCGAGGGTTTGGGGAAGAAGAAGAAGGAGAAGGAGAAGGGATAGAGGCCACAACAGCGAAGCCATGGCGAGATTGGGATTGATTGAAACCTAAAGCGAAGGAGGTGTTGGGACTATGAATGTGAAGAGGGCAATTTCGTCTTTTCCTCTGGGTGGGTGATGATGTCCACGCATAACAAGTAGGAACAACTCTTGCCGCCATGGCCATCGATCTCCAAATCAAGCAGAGATGACCAAGATGAGATATATTACTACTATATTCAATTATATACTTTTAACACAATATTATGGGTAAATTGCACTGGGCTCCCATGAATTTTGAAAATCTATTCATCGCCGCTTGATCTATCTTATCTACCATTTCATGACAAACAGTAATAGTATTTTTCCCTTTATTTTTATAAACTATTATTAACAACTTTTCACACTAACCATCTGTTTTCAAGGGTTGGCGAAATTAATACTGAATTATGTATTGTTTTTTAGAAAAACAAAACGGTATATATATATTTTTTAAGATGAATATTTATTATTGAGCCCATATGTGATAAGCTACTATGGGTCCAGCCTCTAATCAGCTAACAGACGGAGCGATTCGAAAGAGTTTCTTAATTTTTCATCTTTTTAGAATGGTATATTCTAATAATTAATTTTAGAGTTTTATTTATTTTTCTTATATTTTATTCGGTTACATGTATTTAATATTAGTTTTATTCAAAAAAAAAAAAAAAAGGACAGAGAAATACTTCGACAACATACTAGTTGGCATTTTCTGTTGGGCTTAAGCCCATTTTCATCATTGATTTGGGCCTATATCCCAATTCCTACTCTTACCTCAGGACATATACATATCATATATAATATAGGGTAATTTGCATTGACACCCCCTGAGGTTAGGGTCAATAGCAATCAGATTTCGGTCAACCTTTTTTTGGCACTCACACCCCCTGAGGTTCCTCATTCGTTGCAATGACACCCCCTGGGCGGGTGAAATGACTATAATGCCCCTTTAATTATTTCACTTATTACATTAGGGTAATATATAAAGTATGAAATTACTCATATGCCCAAACACTTCACCCCTCTAAAATTACTAATTACACTTTCACCCCTTATTACAAAATATATATTACGAAAATTACAATTTAATTTTTTTTCTTTATAATATAATTTGTATATATAATTACGAAAATTAAAATTACAAAAATATATATATAATTTGTAAAAAATATATAAAATTTGAAAAAACATATAAAATTCGAAAAAATATATAAAATTAAAAAATATATATATCAAATTCGAAACAAATATATAAAATTCGTAAACAATATATAAAATGCTAAAAACATATAAAATTTGAAACAAATATATAAAATTCATATATATATATATATATATATATATATATATATATATATAAAGTGTGCAAAGCTATTTCAATGGCCACGATGGCAACACATACCCTACGATGGTGACCGAAATCGGAATCGAACCGATACTTTATTAAAATATTTTAATCAAAATTAAATATATTAATATTTGGATTAAAATTAACGGTTCGTTTCCGGTTCTCATTTTTAAAGAACCAAAAGTATCGGAACTGAACCGTTAATTTTGATCCAAATAAAAATTTACTTTCGGTTCTTTAAAAATGAGAACCGGAACCGAACCGTTAATTTTGATCCAAATATTAATATATTTAATTTTGATTAAAATATTTTAATAAAGTATCGGTTCGATTCCAATTTCGGTCACCATCGTGGGACATGTGCCGTCATCGTGGCCATTGAAATAGCTCTGCAGAGAGTTGGAGATGATCCGTTACCTTGGCTAATGATTCTGAGACTTGTCCACTTAAACTTCAGTCATACTTTATATATATATATATATATATATATTTGAATTTTATATATTTTTTAGAATTTTATATGTTTTTAGAATTTTATATATTGTTTTCGAATTTTATATATTTGTTTCAAATTTTATATGTTTTTAGCATTTTATATATTGTTTCAAATTTTATATATTTGTTTCGAATTTTATATATATTTTTTAATTTTATATATTGTTTCAAATTTTATATGTTTTTTCAAATTTTATATATTTTTTACAAATTATATATATATTTTCGTAATTTTAATTTTCGTAATTATATATACAAATTATATTATAAAGAAAAAAAATTAAATTGTAATTTTCGGAATATATATTTTGTAATAAGAGGTGGAAGTGTAATTAGTAATTTTAGAGGGGTGAAGTGTTTGGGCATATGAGTAATTTCATACTTTATATATTACCCTAATGTAATAAGTGAAATAATTAAAGGGGCATTATAGTCATTTCATCCGTTCAGGGGGTGTCATTGCAACAAAGGAGGAACCTTAGGGGGTGTGAATGCCAAAAAAAGGTTGACCGAAATCTGAGTACTAATGACCCTAACCTCCGGGGGTGTCAATGCAAATTACCCCTATAATATACATGTTAATCAAATCGTTCTTTCATGATTTGATTTAATCCAAGTCCCTCTAATGTTTTTATATTTTTTCAATTAACTGAAAATTTTGGTTCAAAATCAAATTCTCAAATCGTTTCAACCAAGTTGCGGGCACCGGGCACCACTACTAATATATGCATGACGAGTTCTGGTTACTCACTTCTTACTCCAATATAATTTAGATAATTTAATTTATTAACCGATTGCTTGTCGAAATAATTAAACAATTCAATCATATAAAAAACACACAAATCAATCATAGAAAAAACACACAAATCGGACTTTGGATAGACACAAACATAAAACATAATAGCCTTGTCCGTCCATATAATAATGATCTCCCGTATGCGTGACAGATTCTGGTAACTCATTCTTTACCCGGATTACACTAGTATACCATTGATAATTCATTTAATCGATTGCTTGATGAAATAATTGAACAATTCAATCGTAGAAAAAACACACAAATCAGACTTTGGATAGACACACAAACATAATAGCCTTGTCTGTCCATATGATAATGATCTTTTCCCAGATTACCCTAGTATATCATAGATAATTCATTTAACCGATTGCTTGACAAAATAATTGGACTTAGCTTATGCCTGACGGATTTTGGTTATTCATTTTTTACCCCACCATACCCTAGATAATTCATTTAACCGATTGCTTGTCAAAGTAATTGAACCGTTCGGTTACAGAATAAACTCTCTAATCAAATTGTGAATTACATAATATATAGCTCATCCACGTCAAAATAATCTCTGCAATCAGCGCATTCCGTATGCGTGACGGAATCTGATTATTCATTTCATACTCAGATTTATCGTAGATAATTCATTAAACCGCTTGTGTAAATAATCATTAATTAAACCCATTGATTGAACAAGTAAACTTATAGAAAAATGGATCAATAGGTGGTGTCCATTTATTTTTTCTTTCCGTAAAGAACTATAACAACAGTACTAGTATGTAAGATGGTGTAGTGAAAATTAAGGGCCCCCAGGGCTTGCATGGAACGTTTGTCTAGAATCTCTAAAAGCAAAAGTAAATATGACTTAAAGACAAGGGATTTCATATGCCTTTTTTACATATATACATATATATATATATACACACACACATATACATCACCTTGTATGTGACAGTATATTTAGTACCTGAGTATAGTGGAGTGCTAAGGGTCCTTGCTCACAAGGAGATCAGAAATAATTAAATAAAAAAATGGCGCCACTGGGATTGCCTCCAGGTTTTAGGTTTCATCCAACTGAGGAAGAGCTTGTCAATTACTACCTCAAGAGAAAAATTCATGGCCAAGAAATTGAACTCGACATCATTCCTGAGGTTGATCTCTACAAATGTGAGCCTTGGGAGTTAGCAGGTTAATCATTTCATTTCCTATATATATATATATATCCATTCTCCATATATTTTCATCTCATATATACACTTTAATATGTAACATCCATTACACTCTTTCTTATTTAAGACTCAATTTAACATGAATTTCTCGTCCACCAAACACCCACACACATATCATGTGTAGTATATATTTACGCATGGTTGATATTGTTTTTGAGCTAGCATGCATGAAAAGATCATTAAATCCTATATATATATATATTAGGCTGCGACTTTATTTCTTTCCATTTTTTTCTTTGTTACGCATTTTTCTCCTTTCACTAAATTTACAACGAAAAATTCCTGAATTTAACAATAATTTTTTATTTAGCAATGACCAAATTCATTAATTAATTTTTTTTCAACTTGGGTTGCAGAGAAATCATTTTTGCCTAGTAGAGATCCAGAGTGGTACTTCTTTGGACCACGGGATCGAAAATACCCGAACGGGTTCAGAACGAATCGAGCCACCCGAGCTGGTTACTGGAAATCGACGGGAAAGGATCGGAAGGTAACGTCTCAGAATCGAGCGATCGGAATGAAAAAGACACTGGTTTATTACAGAGGGAGAGCTCCTCAGGGGGTTAGGACTGATTGGGTCATGCATGAATATCGTCTCCATGACAATGAATGTGACCAGGACACTGCTGGAATTCAGGTAGTTCGTATATTGTACATGACCACATGCATTTACCTACCACTATATATATATATATACAATATATACACACATGTACATTGTACACATTTATTTTTGCATGTATATAATTGCTATATTGCATCTACGCATGCATTGTGATGAATGAATGGATGATATATGTGTTTTAAAAACATAAATGCAAGTGAAAATAATAATGATAATATTCACTCATGCTTTTGACTGTGAAACTGAATAAATTAATTTGTTCAATTTTTCATTGTGTGTCAGCTAGTAATTCATCGAGCCAATGTATCCCAAGACTATGTAAAAGGTTGATTTTGCGAAATTGATCTCTCATTCAGTCCACATAAAAATGGCTCCAAGACCATGTAATAGTTTATCACATAATCAATAATTCATATTTCTCAGGTCATTATCATAAATAAAATAAAATTCCCGACAATAGGTGATCACATCTTCTTCTTTTTTTTTTTTATCTCATTTCAATTCTTTAATTTCCATATTAATTTTTATTTATGTATATGTGTATATATATTGACACTGACCTTATAGTTGTCCCTTTTTAAACTGCATTTTTCCTGTTGAACTAGAGGTTCTTTTATGCACAAGTAATTTTATTGAAACTTTGCTACAAAAGTAATAAAATGCTTAGAGTTTTTCTTCATAAAACTATCTTGCCAGCATTAGATTAGAGTAATAAATGATATTTCCCTCGTGTTCCACTACAGCCAAAAAACCCCTTAATGCAAAACTATCTACTATACATACATATATATATATGTATATATATAATTTTATGGTCAATCATATACACTTTAATTTATGAATTTCTGGGCATGATTCTGATGTCTGAGAAAATGAAAATGGGGTTGATGATTAAGGGAGGAAGGGAACGTGGAAAAAATACTTCATTGCATGGAAAGTTTGGCCTTTGTTATTCCCTTCTTGGTCTTTTTATCTTACTTTATAGGCTATATTAATTTTTGTGCTAATTATAATTAATAAAATATAAACAAGTTCTGACATATTCGTTACTTGTATTGATTGGTCTAGATCCCTTACATGACAAAGCTTTAGCTTCACTTTGTCTTTCTCTAATGAGACAAAAGCACTTTATATCCACCATATGATTGTATGATTGAATCTCTTCACCCTATCCTCACTTCCTTTATTTATACTATATTTTACAACTGTGTTTATTTTATTTTATTTTAATAATCATCATTCTCTGATCTGAACTTATAGATTCTAAATCTAATCAAATCCCCTATATATATATATATGATATATATTGTATAGTCAAGCCTAAAAGCAGCACTCACCCCTCTCGACTCACTTTCATGGTGTAAGGGATGTGTCGGTCACTTTCCACTTTATTCCAAACACCAGAGTGAGACAAAGGATGGATACTACATTATGCATGTATTGTCAATTTCATTCTTTTCATTTATGATGTCAGAGTTGAAAATGGAAGTGCTTAGCAGGTTAATTATTCCATCAAAATAGTTATGGAAAATTAATCAAATCCTCTTCCATTACAATTGTAAATATGTTGTTTAGTCTATCGAATATATGTGTGTAACTGTATATATAATATACACACACACGCAAGGTGTGTCAAAAGAAAACACTTTCTTATCTCCAAGTTATTACTTGGACACTAACTATAATCAATGGAAATTAAAACTTCGCCTAATGGTACGATTGTTTTTGTCACGAGACGAAGGATCAAAATTTACGCATGTTTTTTCTTTCTCACTAAGTAAGATTATCGTTTTGATTTGCAGGATTTGTATGCATTGTGTCGCGTGTTCAAGAAAAATGGAGTATGCACTGAAATAGAAGAGCAAGGGCACAGTAGCTCGGCATTAATGAATAATCCACCGAGTATGATGGTTTCTCATGATTACGAAACCATGTCACCGGACGTTCCTCTGCCATCATCATCGTGCATTGACGAAGAAGATAAAGATGATTCATGGATGCAGTTCATCACAGAGGAGGCATGGTGTTCTTCCAACGCTTCGATTGGTAACGAAGAGCTCTCACAAGGGACATTCACAAATTAACATCTAATGAAGGATGGATGGTCATTAACCTAAATTTTTCATATCATAAAAGACTCTGTCAAATATTTTTTTATTTTTTTTTATTTTTGCTTTCTATATACAATATAGATCATGCATCTCTAAATTGTACTTAGTTTGGTTATTTATCCCATTGTTATGGCTATGGTTTCTGTAAAGCCAGTCAATATGAGGCTAAAGAATTTAGGTTGGTGCCTCTTTGTATTTTGAGGTTACCAAGGATTCTAATTGTGGAATAAGGCCCGGGCATATATATATATATTGTTTTTCTGTCATGTACTTTTTCTTCCTTTTATATTTTTAAAATTTTTGGGCAGGGTGGCTAAATGTATGGATTCAATGCATTTTATAATTGATGTTATATTTTGCTTGTACGAAGGTATAAAATGATTTGACCAATGTAGTGAATTGGTTGTTGGAGATTTATTGTGTTTTATTTGGAGGTTTTTTGAATCCAAAATACTGAACTTATATTTTCTCCTATGCATAAGTATTAAGGGAACATATCATATACTAGTAAGTACTAACAATATATCCTCCTCATCGACCTACTAGTTTTTACATCATAGGAAAAATAAAAGAGAGATTAAATAGAAAAAAAAATAAAAATCATGAAAACTATTACAGGCAATGTAAATAGGCCGGATCGGATGTGGTGCTGCACAGCACTGGATGGCTACTGTCACTCACATGTTCGACCAGAGTGTCGTGGCCATCCGCTGCAATATAGCTAAAAGGATTTGGGCTCTGTGATGTGAAGAGAAACTCAGAGGCTTATAAAGTGGAAGATGACTCACAGAATGTTGCGGACGCACTGCTCCATCTCTTCCTGATTGTCTATACCACTTGGTTAGTCTACGGTAACAGGAAGGGAATTTTCCTTTCAAAGCTTCCACCTCTCCAACTCTGCAGAGGTTAACATGAATGAACTAGCATTGCGATGCCCACCACCTCCAAACTCCTGAGAATAAAGGATGTATTCAGTGATATATCGTTTAAACAAAGTCATGAGCACAACGGGAACGCAAAAAACTTACCTGTGAGATGGTTGTTGTGTCTTCGTTTTTCACACTCCTGAGGCTTATTTTCAACAATTGATCATTTTGAAGCTCGGGAACTCTATACAACAGCTCCAATGCCCCTACGAGAATCCAAAGAAACAAATAAATAAATCAATCAATAGGAAGAAACACACAACCAGAGCATCACTCACAGCACATGATTTTTCCAAAAGCATAATTTGCAGCAATAAACATAGAGGTCCAACATGGGTTGGGAACTTATGCAATGTACCTGATAAAGGTCCATGTTCATTTTTGTAAAAATCCCAGATGATTTTTCATAAAAGTGGGTACAAATCAGTTGAAGAGAAGTGAACCATGAACTGCAGCTTTAAAGCCTCGATTAAATTTCAACAATCAGCAGACAAGACATACAGAGTCAACAAAAATAATGACCGTTAACAGACCATCTTTCCAAAAGCTGGAGCTGTTAGAAATGGTATAACTTAATTATGTAAATCTTTTTCCAACACCCCCCCTCCCCCCCCCCCCCCCCCCCCCCCCCTGTGGCCTTTTATTTTGTCCCACACTTATTTCAATTTTAGTTATCAGGGGAACAGTTCTTAAACATTCTACGACCATATCATTATTTAAAGCAGAACTATCTGTCAAGAGAAAAAAGGATTTGCCCTAAGGGAAGGTAACATTAGCATTTGTGACCACAAAAAGTCCATAAAAATGGAAGAGGAGACAACTTGTTATGACAAAGAGTAACAAGCTGGACAAAACTGTGAGGTCACTCGGAGAACGAAAATTGCAGAGGCATGGTGGTTTGACGGTCAATCTAGCCATGAGCAGGTTGAAGAGAGCTCTAACAGGCCTTTAAGAAGAGCCGAGGGCATCCAACTAATAAGGTAATATGCCATCAGAAACACAGTCCAATTATTTAGAAACATGCATCTATAGCATTTGACTACTAGGGCACCCCTAAAATGCTCAATTACATTATAAGATATTATATTACGAATAGAACAGCCAAATTGAGTCTCGACTTCTTTATAGAATAACTCAAGAATTTTAAGAATGGCTTTTAATTAAAAGAAATCACTTTATCAGTGAATAATTATTGACACATAATACTAAAACCAATATTTATGCCAAGATAGACCCCCATATCAATAGGTACCAACTCAATAGGATCAGAATTAGATCACTCTAAAAAAACATGTTATACGTCCATTTTCCCAAAATCTTAAGCTGTTGAGAGATGAACACAACAATGCAAATAAAGATCTCTCCAACCTTCGGCTTTAAATAGTATCGACTAAGATTAAATATGCCTCATCATCTAGTTTCGTTAAGGTTACCAACTACATGTCCATTCCACTAAAACCTTGATATATCAAAAGTCAGTTTACACTTCACACAATACCGAGTCCAAAATTTTACCCAAATTATCCAGTGGCAGTAACTTAAAAGCTGATTCAACATACCTCAAGTTCATTGTGTGGCTTTTATTAGCTAACTGGTGTCCAAGCTCACTCCTCAGCTCAGAAACAGAATCTGCAAAAACAGCCTACAGGTGGGAGATAGTAATTAGAAAATCATTGCTTTCTAATTATTATAAGCAACACACACATTAGGAAGTCAACAAATTCTACACAAGTGTGCTATTTTAAAGAGAACATTATTGTAAGAGTAAAATAGCATTAAATTTTATACTAGCTTTGGGAGGAAACCAAAGCATTTTCCAACGCTCGATACCGCTTTGTGGTCACAGCTGTGAAAGGGGCTGATGATGATTTCAATGATCAACAACTAGAAATGTACTTGCAAGGTGGATTACCATAAATATTTCAACTAAATAAAAAAAATGAATGCTTGCCTTGAGAATATAGAGAAAACAAGGAAAATCTACATGTAAGAAGGCTGGACATAGTTATTAAACTAGAAAAACCAATAACTGTTCTTCCTCGGGCCCGTTTTAGTATATATTACATTATTCGCTTAAGAAAACCATCAATTAAAATGTAAGATGGATCTTAATTTAAATTCTCGGTAATGTTACATATTAAAAAATAAAATAAAGATACAAAAATTCAAAATTGCTATAGAATTAGAATGGCAGAATTTTGTGGAAAATATTAAGGTAAATCTATTAACCACTCTACTACTACTACTACTATTAGTAATAACCATATTGTTCTTTTGGGAAAACAAAATGGAAATAATTAGCAGGAGTGCAATGATTAATTTATTTTCATAGAGCCTCGTCTTACAATTGAAAGTCCCTTTCTTTCCATCTTAGGTTTAAACTACTTTGGGTGAAATCATTTGATTTCTTGATAATCTCTTTCCAATAGTGTCAGAATCTTACAAGGTTTGAGCAAGAAGCATAGAGTTGCAGTTCTGATGTGGATGTTTCAGCCAAACTAAAATACCCCTACTTTTAAGAGAAGTCAACATATATATATTTCGTTTTCTTTAAATCCTGTACTGTAATTCACTTGCTGTCTTCGAAAAAAGCAACTGACTACCACACCAGCTTGTGTTTGATCAAATGTCACTGCTTAAAATGTAAAAGGTTTACAAGACCAATGGTAAAGGTGTACTTTCTAGAAAACTCACAAGAATAGGTAAGACTTCATTCGAAATGTTTCTGAGAAGTACATAAATAATTTAACCTTACAACTGTGGAAACCACTCAACAAAGTATCATGTTCATATTTGGAAAGCACTATACTAAACACTGGAACTTGCAAACTTACCAGGCAATTCCCAAATGCTCCACCTCCCAATGCAATGGCATATGACTGCTCAAGGACCTCGTTTATTAGTTTCTGCTTGTGTGATAAGCTCACCATGCCCTGATTGATGATAGACTCCAGATCTAAAGAAAGCAACTGCAAAGTTTTATGGCATTAGTCATAAGAAGCAAAGCATTAGAAACCAGCATTAAAGCACATTAAAGATTTGTAGTTATGTTTATGTTTATAGCTATTTTAGAGCAACATCAACATAATTATACCCATCATTGCATCTCTCTGATATATATATATGAAACTACAAGAAATGAATAAGTAATAATGAACCTCAAATTTGTGACTCCAGGACCAGGGCGGGATTAAACTCACCAATTTGTTAACTGCTTAACATAAATGATAGAATCATCTCCTGCCTTCCATAAAGAAGGTTCTCATTCAAAATAATTTAATATGCCTTTATTTACCGAAAAAAACAGCAGAACAAACATCAACAAGATTACCTGCTGAAACAAGGAGGGATTCAAACTGGCACTGAACTCAATGCTTGAGTCCTTCAAACCACTACTAAAAGATTTGCTATTATGAAACTGCCACCTCCATAGATCTCCATCTTCAATGTACTCAAAGAGCTGCCTAACACGTTCAAATTCGCGAACTGCCAACTCACATCGCTCACTATCTATACCATTCCCCATTTCCATCTTTTCCTTGAAAAAGTCATAAGCAATTGTAGCCCCACTCCTCTCCATATCTATCACCCATGTCACATTCTCTGAAGTATCGGCCCCCAAATTCTCAAGTGCAGTTTTGTGATGATCTAGTACCACCACGCTGCAGAGTAAAGAACCAACAAATGTAATAATGTCCGTGTGTTTTCTATCCTTACATAGCATATATATATATATATATATATACACACACACAAACACATATGTGCACATATATTATCTATCAATACACAATCATGCATATGTGTTTGTTGTCCCCATACACACACAAAAACACACAACTTATGTCATTCATGTTTCTTTATGCTTGAATGCTAGTAATACATACCAGAAGAGGCAAATCAGAAGTATTGAACCCTAATGTGATGGTCTAGTATAGTACAATCAAGTGTAAAGTGAAGAATAAAGCCCCAATCCCTCGTGACAAGAATCATGAGCTCTGTATATAAAATCACTAAACTGAATCAAATCGTTCAATGCATTTTTTAATCTAGTGGTTAAAGTCGAGAATCGAGATAGACTCACTTTTAAGAAGTCCAAGCATATATAGTATATACACATGCAAGTCTATATGTATATGTATATGTATATTTATAGTTTCTTCATGCTTCAATCGGAAGTATACACACCGAAAGAGTAAATGAGATGAGAATGAACCAGACCTGCGAACTTGTGGAGCGAGTTTCTGAACGAAACCAGCGGGTCCCACGAAATCCAAGAGGTACACATCGTCAATTTCGTGAAGAGGGAGATCTTCAACCCTAAAAATCACAATTGATTAACTTACACAGAAAAACACACACCAATACACACAGACACACACATATACATACACATACAAACAACATATATACATATATATATTTACCTCAGAGGAGAGTAGACGGTGTTGGGGAAAAAGAGGGGAGAAGTGGAAGTGTGAGAAAAGTAAAGGTGAGCGGCCAAGGCGGCGAAAGCGCCGTCAGGGCAGGGATAGTGGTAGAGAATCGCCGCTCTCTTTGTTTCCATTAGCAGACGACTGAACAACGCCGTCGACGGCTTCATCATCGTCGTCGTCGTCGTCGTACATCTAGGGTTTGCAGTACATTGATGGGCCGAATAGGCGAATACAGAATGGGTTGGATTCGGGTTAAAGTTGACCCAACCCGAAAGTATCGAACCGTCTATAATTGACCATTCACTCTAGGGCTCCAATATGGACAGGTTCGGGTCGGGTTAGAGGATACTTGCCCAATCTGATTTTTTCTTTATTTAGTATATTTTTACAAATTTTGTAATTTAAAAATATTCAAGTCACTTATTAGGCTATATTTGGTTGCCCGTTCCGGTTACAATTTCACGATATTATATTTCTCTAATGAAATTTTAAATATATTGTTTGGAAAATTATTGAAATTCAAATGTAATTAATTTAGAATTTTAGTAATAAATAAGCTATAAAGTACGGACACTTCATCTAGGGTCGTCGTACCCGTGTCGGACACGCAAAAAATGTATCATATTTTTAAAAAAAAATTGGACACGCAATGAACACGCGCATGTCCGATGGTTGATTCCATAAAGGATAGAGACTTGTGGAGTCGGTAATTTTGTGGTTCACTTATAGAACTTCAACACCCCTAATCCAATTTTGGCTTTAAAGATACTTGAACATCTTTGTTTATTCTCATATTGTGAGAAAAATTAGAACACCAATTCATTTATCCACTATTTGAAGAGAAATAAAATAACACCACAAAAAAATGAAGATTTGATATTTGTACATTCCAATCTTTATCTTTAATAAAAAAAAAAATTTACAATATAAAGAGGGAGAGACTAAGATGTTGGTGGAGATGCATGTGATTCCTTATATGGTAGTTGAATGAATAATTTTGAACATGTCATACATTTTATTTAACTTATTTGTTTATAAGTTTTTTTATTTTTATTATTTAAGTGGTAAATGAAGTATTTCTGTAATATAATATATTAATAATTTATTTTTTTTATAAAAGTATATAAGGCGTGTCGTGTCCTACTTTTTATGAATTTATCATGTCCGTATCAATGTTTCATAATAAAAAAATATAAATTTAACTAAATTAATTAAGCATAATATGTATTAATTCTTATTTAGTTTTGAGCTACTACCACTTGAATATAATATAAGACTGTTCTTATTTAGTTTCGAGTTACTACCACTTGAATATAATATAAGACCGTTCTTATTTAAATTCGATCAGAGATTTTCAACTCAAATTTAGTTTTACTTTATTATTCGCGATACATTTTTATTTTATGTGAATATGTTTAACAATTTCAAAGTAGGAATGTATAGGGTGCGTTTGGAAAACCTGTTTTTTGTATTTGTTTTCTGTCTTCAAATATAAAAACTGTTTTTGTATTTGTCTTTGTTTTTTTCAGCGAAAAACTAAAAACAAAAAAACGTTTGGATGAAGGAGTTTTTACTACTTTTATTTGGTGAAAGTTGTATTTTATGGAATTGGTGTTTTCACTGTTTTTACCACCTAAACAGTGAAAAAACTCAAAAAACAATTAAAAGTTGTATTTGGTGTTTTTACCACTTTTACACACTATTCACAGAAAACAGTTTTCTTGGGAAAAAAAAAGTGAACAGTAAACGCGTTTGTCAAACGTGTTTTTTTTTTTAACTTGGTGAATAGTAAAAATACAAAAACTGTTTTTCCGTATCCAAACGGGGCCATAGGAAAATTGATTGAAGTAAAATAGAACTATGTCGGAATGATCAGATTGATGAAAATTTTGTCCCGAGTCTAATAGTAGAACGCATGAAACCATTTGTAATGGTGAAAGGTTATGCATAAGTTGACTAGTATAAGGATAATCTAACAATTTCTCATCAGTCTTTTTATATTCCAACAAATATAATGGATTGTTTTTACCATATATGTATTAAGTTTTATCGAATGTTTTGTGATTTAACTTAAAAGCTAAGGCCCTGTTTGGTAGGTGGTCAGGTCCCAGGTGGTCTGGTCTGGTCTTGCGTTTTATGGGACCAGACCGTGTTTGGTAGCATTGGTCCCAAATTTTTGGTTAGACCAATTCAGACCAAAAAAAAAGATGGTTCCTGGTGGTCCGGTCCGGTCTTATTAATAAAATATATTTATAAATAATTAAAAATGAATAAATAATAATAATAAATTAATAATAATAATAATAAATTAAATAAAACATATTTTAAAAATAAAATATAAATAATAAATAATAAACAAAATAAAATAAATAATACCTAATAATAATAAATAAATAAATATAATAATAATAAATAAATGAATAAATAATAAAATATATTTATAAATAATTAAAAAATAATAATTAATAATATAAATAATAAATTAAATAAAACATAATAATAATAAATAAATGAATACAATAATAATAAATAAATATAATAATAAATTACATAAAACATATTAAAAAATATAATAAAAATAATAAATAATAAACAAAATGAAATAAATATAATAATAAATAATAAATAGATATAATAATAAATAAATATAATAATGAATAAATACTTCATAATAATAATAATAAATGAGTATAATAATAATAAATTAATAAAATATATTTTTAAATAATTAAAAATGAATAAATAATTTATAAATAAAATGAATTAAATAATGAAATAATAATAAATAAATAGAATATATTTATAAACTAATATATAAATTAATAAATAATAAAGTGAAGAAATAATAAATAAATAAATAAATATTATAATAAATAATAAATAAATAGTAAGACCAGACCGCTTACCAAACAGACTTTTCCAGATCAGATTAGACCAGACCAGACCGGACCAGACCAAACCAAAAAGACCGCCTACCAAACATGGCCTAAAGAAAATTAGTGGTATAAATCCATTTTAGTTTCCCAACCAAGCTCTCTTTGACTAAAAGGGTTTGAGGTGACGCAAAGCCAAGGCTAATCTTGACTTTGATCCAACTACTAGTATAATGTAATAGTTTGATGCTTGTAAGGCCAATAAATAAATAAAGCAAACAACTATTTCATATATGTTTATTTCATTTTCTATTCGAATTTGATATGGGACAAATCTCTATACTAATCTTGTGTAATTTATTTTAAAAGTAGAACTCTATTTTTATTTTTATATTGGTTGAAATGTAATTGAATTTGGACATTATTCATTTAATATAGTTTATATTTGTATATGGAAAAAAAAAAGAAAAACAAAAGCCAAACTTACTTTTAATAAAAAAAATCCCATTATAATGGAGAACAGTGATTTGAGTTTCCTCTCTAAACATAAGGGAGGAATTATCAAAATATTAATCCCATAGGTTTAATTTATCGAACATTAGTTATTTGTTAGACGAAATAATAAAAAGTTTAAAATTGTTTTCAAATGTTTTTTTTTTCTTTATCTAGTTTAATTTAATTGGTTTCATGATATGATTTGATTCAATTCTTTATGATTTTCTTTAATCAATTTAGTTCCAAAACGCTCCTAAAACTAATATTAGTAGGTACACTTCACAAAAAGTGTGTTTATTTTAATGGTCCTTAGAAACTGAAAATAACCACTTACGAAAAAATTATTTAATGGACTTTTTTTCTAGAGTGTGATATATATATATATATATGCTATGTTGAAAGAGCAGAAAAATAATAAATTAAAATCAGGTAGGCATAATTATAGATAAGGTATTTTTCAAAAAATAATAATAATTATAGATAAGGAATTCACACCAATTAAGTGAATTACCTAACCAATGAAAAACAAACTACTACATATTTGCCTAGAAATGTATTGATGTCACCTTATTATTTTTTAAAAGGACTTTTGTTATAATGTATATTTTTTATTTTAATTTTATCAGATTTTGGTTGTATCAATTATGAAATAGACCAATAGGAAATTCTAGAAAGTATCAACATACATTTTTTATTTGTCATATTCTAGAAAGTATCAATCTAATTTTTAATATTTTACATAGTAACTAAGTTAATTACATTATAACATAAATAAAATTATCCATATATCATAAATTGTACCGCCAAATCGTACTCGCCAGCTCCAGACGAAAACGACATACTCGCCATTTGTACGATTGCAAGGGCAATTTCGTCAATTCACTGAAAGCCGTACGACTGAGTTGAAAAACTCATAGGTGGCAAAACAGAGGCACGCGAGTACGAGTCTGTCTGTCCCTGTCGCGAGTATTATAGAGAACTCTATGCTTCCGTTGTTGAGAAGGGACGTGGCCCAATCATGTGGACTGGGCCCACCTAGTCCATGCCAACTCAGCTGCCATGTCATACCTCGACCAGTAAACGTCTCGATTTTCGCCACGTAATCGTCCGACGCGACCTTTCACTTCACGAGAGTAAGACTGTACAGAGAGAAATGAGGAGTGGAGGGTGTTTAGAATGACATAGGGGCCAAATGGTCATTTCACCAAACGCTCCTCTATATACAGGTTGTGGATGGGCTTTACACAGAGCAGACTGAGGGCCTCGCGTCGTTTTCCATTATATATATCCACTCTCTCTCTCTACACACACACAGATATATAATATATATATTTCGATATATCTGTATTTCCTCTACATCTTCACTTCTGGTAGGTACTGTGCCTTTTAGGTGCGACTGATTTAGGGTTTTGCGTTGAAGGAAGGTCTTCGGAGGTAAACATAGTGATTTTAGGTTTGCGATCGTTTATTTTCTGGTTATTTTGCTGTTTATATTGCGATTCTCCATGTATGATTCAATTTCTGGATGTTTTTGTTGATATTTTACCGATTATTTTAGTGTTTGTTTGGATCTAGTATTTCTGAGTTTAGTAATATGTTTTTCACTCGGATCTGTGGTGATTTTGAAGGGTTTTGGTGGTTTCTGGTTTGGTCTTGTTGAATGCACACGATTGGGCTAGGTTTTTTGGTGGATTTGTGGAGAAAACTTATTAGATCTTCAACTTAGGGTTTCTAATTTTGGTATTCTGTTGTAGCTGTTAGATATGGCATGGATTTGATGAGTAGGTTGTTAGATATGGCATGGATTTGACGAGTAGGTTTTTGATGGAGTTTTCATTGCTTTGATTTCGTTTTTTCATGTTTTAGTATAAATTGTTGCAAGCATTTTTGGTTGGGGATGTTGTTCTGTTTCATTTATGAGAAATCATCTTATTCCGTGGTTCATATAGCTTGAAAATTTTAATTGGAGCTGATGACTTGTGTTGTGTGATGTTCTTTGTTTATTTGGGCGGATTGCTGTCTAGTATATTTAATCAAGTGTATTTGTGGTTTTCTTCAACAAAATTTCTCACAACTACTCACATGTATATATGGAAGCATTGGATCATATATTTTTTGTTTCTATATATATATATATATATTTGTTGTGACTAGGTTTGTTGGTGTTGATTTTAGGTAATCAAGTAAATTGTTGTGCTCTTGTTAATTTGGAGTGCAACATATGTGGTTATTGAATATTTAGAATCAACCATTGCGGTTAAGTAGATAATTGTCATATTGAGGCTATCACACAAATAGTAAATTTGGACTGTTAAGTCTTATGGCTTTTGCGAGATATATGGTTTACTCTCTAAAACCTTCATTCATGCTTGTGATGTGATTGGTTATTCTATTTATGTTTTTATTATTGTCATTGATTTTGTAATTTCTCAGAATTTTCACATGATTTTGTGTCATCTGTTGGGATGAATGTTTCTGTAATCAGTTATGTGAGACTCATTTTAATTTGCTCATGCAGTTTCGATAATGCCGAGGAAGAGGAGAACTGAACTTCCTAGTGGTGGGGAGAGCTCTATGTCTCAGGAAGGCAGTGGTGCACAACGCCCACCAGCACAACCACTGCAACAGCAACAGCGCCCACCAGCACAACCACTGCAACAGCAGCAGCGCCCACCGGCACAACCACCACTGCAACAGCAGCAACGCCCACCATCACAACAACAGCAACGCCCACCATCACAACAACAGCAACGCCCACCATCACAACAGCCCCAACCTCAGCAGGGATTTGGTCACCAAGGAGGAGGAGTAGGACCATGGGGTTCTTCTTCCCAAGCTCAGTATGGAGGTCGTGGTGGATATGGTGGCCGCGGTGGTGAGCAGCAGCATTATGGTGGCCAACCTGAATATCAGCAAGGCAGGGGTATCCAGCAACATCCACGAGGAGCACTACCCCAGCGACACGGCACCGAGGTTGGTGGCCGTGGTATAGGACCTACTGCTGGTGGACCTTCTAGGCCACCAGTACCCGAGCTGCACCAAGCAACCACCACTACTGTGCATCAGGCTGGCCTGACCACTCAGCCAATGCCATATGGAAAACCAGTAGAGATGCATCCTGAGGCCGGTTCTTCATCCCGTCCACCTGAATGCACTTCAGAAGTGGCACCACAGGCTACGCAGACTACCGTCCAGCAAGAAGAACCTTCCAGTCAGGCAATTCAACCCGCCCCTCTTTCAAGCAAGTCAATGAGATTCCCTCTTCGACCCGGCAAGGGCAGCACTGGGATGAAGTGTATTGTCAAAGCTAACCATTTTTTTGCAGAATTGCCTGACAAGGATTTGCACCAGTATGATGTGAGTACTCTCATATTCATCTTTCTATTTGCAATTACATTTTGGGTACATGCTGCTGAAAAGACATTTTAATATATTTTTGAATGGTACATTCCAGGTTTCAATCTCTCCCGAGGTCACTTCTCGCGGTGTCAACCGTGCTGTGATGGAACAGCTGGTGAAACTTTACAGGGATTCTCACCTTGGAAAACGGCTTCCTGCATATGATGGAAGAAAAAGTCTCTACACAGCAGGACCTCTTCCTTTTGTTACAAAAGAGTTCAGAATTACTCTAATTGATGAAGATGATGGATCAGGCAGTGCCAGGTTGTTTTTTATATTAGTCATTCAACTTCTTTGCTAATATTCTTTTATCTACATGCTTGATTGAAATGTAGTGAAGTTATATTTGCTAACCTTTCTTTTTTACTTGATGCAGGAGAGAGCGAGAATTTAAAGTTGTCATCAAATTTGCTGCTCGAGCTGACCTGCACCATTTGGGAATGTTCCTGCAGGGGAGGCAGGCAGATGCACCACAAGAAGCACTACAGGTTTTGGACATTGTTTTGCGGGAGTTGCCTACAAACAGGTAGTCCATGGTTTACACGGCATTTTACAGAA
The DNA here is from genome assembly GCA_963922005.1 of Cornus suecica. Classification (NCBI taxonomy): domain Eukaryota; kingdom Viridiplantae; phylum Streptophyta; class Magnoliopsida; order Cornales; family Cornaceae; genus Cornus; species Cornus suecica. The sequence goes on along the minus strand of OY998242.1, from coordinate 7,604,341 downwards.
CTATTATGACCATTATTACAATTGCTTCTATATCGTTCTGTGTACTGATTTGTAGTTATGCATTTGGTTGTAGATATTGCCCTGTGGGCCGTTCATTTTATTCTCCAGCGTTGGGGAGAAAGCAGCCACTGGGTGAGGGTTTGGAAAGCTGGCGTGGTTTCTATCAGAGTATTCGCCCAACTCAGATGGGGCTCTCATTGAATATTGGTAAGTAATTTGTCGCCTTTCATCTTCTTCGTCGTTGTTGATCTCTTCTTACCAGTGGCTTTCACAGTTCAGTTATATGTGCCTCCATTTATGGCCCGTTGTGGCTTCATCTAATTGTCATCTTTTTCTGGTGCAGACATGTCTTCAACTGCTTTCATTGAGCCATTACCTGTTATTGACTTTGTGGCTCAGCTTCTTCCTCATCTTTCTTCTAGACCTATATCTGATGCTGATCGCGTGAAGGTTCATTCTGTCCCTTTGCTTTTGTGATAATTATGTACTCATGCACATCATTTTGTATATCTGTTGTACTTAAATATGTTGACTATTTTATCTCTTGCGCTTTCCTACTGCGTTTTCCACTCAAGAACGCCTCCAGATGATCGCTTTCTTTTTATGTGACTTTTTTATTTATTTTTGTTAGTCAACATTTATACAATATCTTAGTTTGTCATTACATTCTTTAAAAAAAATTGTGCGTATTTAATTATATTTTCTGTTGTTTTCTTCGGATGGGGCCATATTGATAATATCTAATGGCAGTTCACATAAATTGGATTGTTGCATGAAGTACGTGATTCTTCACTTGTATCATTGGCTTTACTCGCGTGACAGATAAAGAAGGCTCTGAGAGGAGTTAAGGTTGAAGTTACTCATCGTGGGAATATGCGAAGAAAGTACCGTATATCTGGTTTAACATCTCAGGCAACACGAGAGCTGACGTAAGGGTCAATTTCTAATGAATCATATTAAGCTCTGGAGCTGGACTGTATTTGTGGCTTCTGTTAGATGCTCTTAACCTGACATGCTTCGCTTTTTGTACATATTAGATTCCCAGTTGATGAAAGAGGCACAATGAAATCTGTGGTTGAGTACTTCCAGGAGACCTATGGTTTTAATATTCAACATACGCAATGGCCTTGTTTACAAGTCGGAAATCAGCAGAGGCCAAATTATTTGCCCATGGAGGTCAGTTCTTAAACCTTCTGTTCCTGGTCTCGAATATTGTACCGATATGCATGCTTATCTGTTATTCATTGATTCAGGTGTGCAAAATTGTGGCTGGTCAGAGGTATTCCAAGAGGTTGAATGAAAAACAGATCACTGCTTTGCTGAAGGTGACTTGTCAGCGCCCTCAAGAGAGAGAGAAAGATATTCTTCAGGTTTGTGTGGCAAACTACTTTGGTACTGTATCATGCAAGGTCTATATTGGGATTCCTTACACTCCCATCTTCTTTGTTTGCCGGATTGTATCGAGGATGTATAAATCCAAATTCTTTGGTGACTCATTTTTTCACCCTTGTTACACTGCTGGGATTTGGAAAAAATGATTGAGTTCCTAGTGTGTGAAAAGATGTAGTGTTAAAACTAAAAGGGTAGTGGATTTCATAGGATTCCCAAAATATAGCGTTGTCCTCCAATTGCACTTGACCTTCTATAATAATCAGAAGGTTTCATTGAGAGTTATGTAATATTATGATATTGGGACTTCAGATGTGCTTCTCAGTGCGTAATGCGTAATATATATTTGTTATCCGTCTGCAGACAGTTCATCACAATGCTTATGCTGATGATCCCTATGCAAAAGAGTTTGGAATCAAAATCAGTGATAAGTTAGCCTCAGTTGAAGCTCGCATTCTGCCTGCTCCCTGGGTAATTGGTTCATCATTGCCATTTGCTGTTGCTGGGTGTCATTAGTTTTTTTGTCTTTGGTGACTTTTAATTTGATTATGGCTCATGTGTTGGTTGTGCAGCTTAAGTACCACGACACAGGTAGAGAGAAGGATTGTCTACCACAAGTTGGTCAATGGAATATGATGAACAAGGTAATCTTCCATTTCCGAATTTTTATTTAGCTTCTGTTAGTATGTTCTCCAGAATGTTTAACATTACTTATCAACCTCTATTTGCTGTATAATACTAAACCTGTTGAGGGGTTATTGATCACGTGTACTATTGTACTCCACTTGGCCCAAATGTAGTTTTTCTATTCTGTTTTGTTTCAATTTTATTCTTATTATGTTTTTTATTTTTCAATCATGCCATTATTTTTAGGATGATAATTTTTTGTGAAAGGATAAATTGGCAAGTGAATTTGACTCAAACTTCTTTAAAAATTTTGGGATGTTCCTTCTCCTGCGTACAGAGTTTGCTTCAGTGAAGCTCTAGGGAAATGGATTCCTTGAGTCAGTTTATGGAGGATTTTAGCAGTAGTAATTGATGAAATAGGGGATAGTTAGAGGAAGATTAAAGGGCTTTTCACAATTTGGGGTGTACGAGAGGTGCTCCCCCACCGTTATGTTTTAAGTGTTAAGTTTGTATCTTTTTGTAAGCTTCTGTACAGTACTATGTCTGGTTCCTTCATCAGCACAACATTGGCATTTCTTTGAGCAAGTTCATATGCTTGGACGTGTATTATGCTAGGAGGTGATGTGCTCGGCTCGAGTCCCGTTTATAGTTTATCTCACATCTTTTTGTTTGCATATAATCTTATGTAGTATTTGCTATCTCATATATTGTTTAAAGTCTAATCTTAATGCAGACATTAGTTCATCGGGGTATGTAAATGTCTGTCTCCTATTATCCCCCCCCCCCCCCCCCCCAAATGACACGGTTACTAAGATTAATTGTGGCTTCTGTTGCAGAAAATGGTTAATGGGGGTGTAGTGAATAGTTGGCTCTGCATAAATTTTTCCCGAAATGTGCAAGACACTGTTGCCCGTGGTTTCTGTCATGAGCTTGCCCAAATGTGCAACATTTCTGGCATGGTGGGTCTTGAGATATTTTTACTTTATTTTTGTTCCTGTTTATCAAAGATTATCATAATTCTGCTCTAAACTTCGACCTTTTGAATATTACAGGCGTTTAATCCAGAACCTGTTCTCCCGGCCCTCAGTGCTCGTCCTGATCAAGTTGAACGAGTTTTAAAAGCTCGGTTCCATGATGCCATGACTAAACTCCAGTCATCACGCTCCAAGGAGCTTGACCTTTTGATTGTCATTTTGCCTGATAATAACGGATCACTTTATGGTATTAAATCTATTCAGCAATCTTAATTTCTCTAGTTTTTCCTGCGTAAATTAAGGTTTATAGTTTCTGCCATTGAGTTTTATGTTCGCTTTTTTTGCAGGCGATTTGAAACGGATTTGTGAGACAGATCTTGGAATTGTATCTCAATGCTGCTTGACAAAGCATGTGTTCAAAATGAGTAAGCAATATCTTGCAAATGTAGCGCTAAAGATTAACGTGAAGGTTGGAGGAAGGAATACAGTGCTTGTTGATGCACTATCAAGGCGCATACCACTAGTCAGCGATAGGCCTACAATAATTTTTGGTGCTGATGTTACCCATCCTCATCCTGGGGAGGATTCAAGCCCATCTATTGCAGCTGTATGATGTTCTAGGATTTGTTTTCCTCAGTTTTCCTGTTTTATATTGTGCTGCTATTTTTTATTACCAAGTTAAGTTCATTTATTTGAATTATAATTTAGGTGGTTGCTTCACAAGATTGGCCTGAGGTTACAAAGTATGCTGGTTTGGTTTGTGCTCAAGCGCATCGGCAGGAGCTGATTGATGATCTCTTTAAATCTTGGCAAGATCCTGTTCGGGGACTTGTTTCTGGTGGCATGATCAAGTACGTCCACATCCCACCCCACCCTGCCCCTTCTTCTTCTTCTCTCTTTCTCTCTCTCTCATTTAAGGTTCATAGTTATGGAATGGTTTGTTGATGATGATTAAATATGTAGTTGAACTTTTGTTTTTCTGTTTTATCCAGGGAACTTCTCATTTCTTTCCGCCGAGCAACTGGGCAGAAACCTCAACGCATTATATTTTACAGGTATCATATTACTATCCTGTTTTTTATTTTATGTAGTGCTCGATCTATTTATGCTCTTAAGGGGAGAATCCTCGACCTTCTGCTTTGGAAGTCCAGGAAGTGCTCACTAGGCTGTGACCCTTGTACTTGGCTCTTATGCTTGCCATGCCTGATGACATATGTTTTTTTCTGCAGGGATGGTGTAAGTGAGGGGCAATTTTATCAAGTTCTGCTGCACGAACTTGATGCCATTCGAAAGGTAAAACTATTATTTAATCAACTTTTGCTGTGTCGTAATTAGGATAGTTCTAACTCTTTTTTTTCTTTCCTTCTTTTCATTTAACTACTTTCAGGCATGTGCACATTTGGAACCAAACTATCAGCCACCTGTTACATTTGTTGTGGTTCAGAAACGGCATCACACAAGGTTGTTTGCCAGCAACCATGCGGACCGAAGAAGTGTTGACAGGAGTGGAAATATACTGCCTGGTAAATCACTTGTTGTGACACCATCTCTACTTGAATTACTTCCATTGCTGAATGAGTAAAATGTTCTGTCACATTTGCTTAAATTAGTTCCATTTTTTATAATTCTGTTTCTTCAAATTCACTATTGTCATAATTTTACAGGTACAGTTGTGGATTCCAGGATTTGTCATCCAACTGAATTTGACTTCTATCTATGCAGCCATGCTGGCATTCAAGTAGAACTCGGTTTCCTATCTCGTTTTTACGATGTTAATTATTTATGAGTTTTTGGATTGAATTCATGGCGATGTTGTGATGTGTAACAGGGTACAAGCAGGCCGGCCCATTACCATGTACTGTGGGATGAGAACAACTTCACAGCTGATGGGCTGCAATCGCTCACAAACAATCTTTGCTATACGTAAGTGCATTAGTGATTATCTAATGTTTGAAAGAATTGTGGTTTTCATGTTCTCTTAGTAGTGACCTAGTGGTACAAGAGTATGTGTTAATGATCATTGTCTATTTGTTCGTTTTATAGATACTAATTTGATCGGTTTAACACGACTGAGGATGGATATGTTGCATAATAATAATAATAATTTAGTTTCATTTTATTCTTGCAGATATGCGAGGTGCACACGATCAGTCTCCATCGGTGAGTTCTCCACCATCATACTTTGGTTTGGCTTGTTTGATTCTTAATTTTGTGGTAATATATGCTGTTGCTTATCTATTAATGGGTGCTTTCTCCCTTCGTATTTTGCAGTGCCTCCTGCATATTATGCTCATCTGGCAGCGTTTCGAGCACGTTTCTATATGGAACCCGAGACTTCTGATAGTGGATCCATGACAAGCGCAGCCGCTGGCCGTGGAGGAGGCATGGGTGCTCCAGGTTCATGGAGCACAAGATTACCTGGTGGTGGTGGTCCTGCAGCTGCAGTGAGACCCCTTCCTGCACTGAAAGAGAATGTGAAGAGTAAAATGTTCTACTGCTAGGGTTCGATCTGTGGGAGATCAAAACTCTATTTCTGCCTTAGAAAGTACTCGTAATTAAACAATGTCTTGTGGTTGTTAAAGCTCTGCTTGCATGCAGCGAACTTGTTTTGCATGGAAGTGTTTTGGAGTCGTAACTATGACTTGTTGGATCAGTTGTTGTTGCAATCGCTTATGATTGGATGTGTGCTTTATTTGAGGGTTTGATATCAAAAGTATTTCTATGGGATGCTTAAACTTGAGAAACATACCCTTGTGTTTTGTGACCACTCCTATTATTGGTATCATATATTGTGGGGTTTGTCGTCTGATTCAATATTGATGTCCTCTATAACCCAAGTGACTTGGGTTATTATGCGTTTTCAACCAATATTGATACTATTTGAGAAGGTATGGAGGATCCTCCGTTGTTCCTCAATACTCGTTTCTGTTTTGGTAGCATGTAGCCTATTCCTTTCCGAATGGAGGGAGAAGAGTATGTTTATAGAACTTGTTTGATAACAGGTAAGCATTGTAGGGGATGATTATATTTATGGATACAGTGACGGCAATTTTTTAAGAGGGAACCATCTAGAATACATAAGTGTTGGAACTTTGTATTGTATTGTGTTTGTATTCGAAGTCGGACAATTAGAGTCTACTACCGTCTATTTTTTAGATGCATCTTCTTTTCTGGAGAGAAAAGAATGCTAGAAATACGAGAAAAATAGACTCGGAGATGACATTATTATCTTGCCCAAGTATATATAATATTGTCTGTTTCTGCCCTTTTTTTTCTTTCTTTCTTTCTTTCTTTTTGTTGTTTTTTACATAATTGATCTGTGTACTGATATTTGTTGCTAAACAAAAACAATCTTGCTGTGTTATATCAAAATGACACCAAGAATAGTAGTTTAGGGTGTAATTTGTCGCAAGTCGAGAGTGAAAGGTTATTAATTGGGATCAACACAGTGCACAAAATTCGACCCATTACGAATTGGGCTGAATTTGGACCCATGAAATTCTTCGCATATTTTGATTGGGCCCAGTGAAGAGAAAGTGAGCCTTGTCAGCAATAGAGTGCTTGCTATCCACAACATTATCCTTCGGTTAACAGCCAATAACTTTATCTGTTCATGAACAACACAAACTCAATATTCAGAAACAAGAAGAGTCAAGGCTAGAGAGAGAGAGGGAGAGATGGATGGAGGGCAACTAGTCCTTCCCATATTAGGAATTGTAGCAGCTGCAGCTGTTACTTTCTATGCAGTCAGCTTTACTGAACTTAGTGAGGTACCACTCCCCTATCTCTAGCTTCTTCTCTATTTTTGTTATATATTTATATGTATATATGTATATATATGTATGTAATATATACCCGTTTGAGAATTTCGAGTATATTCACAATGTAATTCGTACAGTACAGGAATTTCATTTCTCTATTCGATACGCACCTTACAATATACCAAGTTGAATAGTATAATAAATCCTTTAAAAACCTACAGTAGGATATATGAAAATAATACAAATTAGATAGAGATAAGAAACTGATACTTCCTCCCTTTGATGTGGGTATTGCGACACCCGCATATGGGGAAAGCACGAACTTCTGCTCCTTTATATAATATGTGTTGATGAAATTATGTTTCGTTAGTTTCAGTTGCGTTAACAGCTATTAGTAGTGAGTATCGGTGTATCGGTACCTTTCAAAAACATTAGATGATATGTAAATTGAAAGCATTAGAGGATATGTAAACGCATCGGAGGGTATTGGTGAATCATGGTTGAGATGTAGAACAAATGTGTTAAAATAGATTGAAGTGTGTAGAAAATGTTGAGTACCAAAATGCTACAACAATGAATTCTGACTATTTTTGTGATGTTTCTACTTTTATAATCTTATTGTTATCATGTATGCAGAAATCTTTCAGAGATTTAGATGATTCGGTAGATTCTGAAAATGAAGGTTTCAAGTCATCCCTCAGCTCTAGGGAAAGGCGGGCCAGAAGAAAGGCTGATAAACAAGCCAAATCTTAACTATATATATATATATATATATATGTCTGTATGGCTATACATGTTCTTTTCATACGAATTGTCTTGGTAATTGTATCCAATTGAATATGAATTTTGATGGGTTTGTATAATGAAGCTAAGTTGGTTCAGCAGAACTGCTGGCTCGCGGGAAAATCTTCAAAATGAAATTCTTGGACGAGGTGTTTTATACAATATGAAGAGTTGAGCATGCATATTTTATTCGCTTGTATATCACTATATCTCTATTATAAAGTGAATTCATATTTTGTTTTGCTTTTGACTCGTTCTTTTATCAACTCTGTCCGCTGTCCTTTTGAAGGGTTATTATATGATTGAATAATTTTTTTCAAAAAGGATTAACCAATTTATAGTTGTTTGATCCAAGTTAAAAATGTGTCCGGCCGCTATAGGTTTGTTTTGTTGCTTTTTCCTCTTTTCAATTTCATATATATATATATATATTTTTTGGTTTTATTTCTCATTTTTCCCTTGAATCTAAATGTACATTATTAGGTTAAGAAGTAGGGAGGGTATCTTCAAAAATGACATGTAGTTTGAAGGTCGGACTAATATGAGTCTTCTATATGAGCAGGTAATGTGAGCTCGTTCACATAAAAACATTCAGAACTGTCTAATTGTTAGACTCTATATCATGACTTATCAATGGTCAGACATCACAACCCTAAAAAAAAATAAAACATACCATGACCATACTTTGAAAAGGACATAATGAAAAGGTATTAGAAATAGTCATTCCATTCCTCTCCAAAGCCTAGAAGTGCAAAATTGAGAGAACAAATAAACATGTACATAGAAACTTTAGGATATGCAATGCAAAAATCAACCACAAAAGTAAAAGCATACAAAACCAAGGAAGAAAAGAATATAAAGCTTGTCCCTCTGAAAGGCTAAAATCAGATTTGGATCCAACCAATAACAAAATTCCTTCCTTGCTTATTAATTTCCCACACTCAGCATCAAGGAATGTTCTTTCTTTTTATCTTCCCTTAGCCTCATATTCCCTCCCATTAAGGTGTCCAATATATGTATATATATATATATATATATACTCTATAATGGATCAGAGGACAGAAAAACCACTTCCTACATTCAATATCAAACCGAAACTATCACCATTTTTATCATCACAATGGCTTCTGCACCGGTTTTCAAGCAATCATATATAGTAGAAAGCATGACCGATGCATTGAAGCAGAACCGGTATCATATGAAAAGATGTTTTGCTAGGTACTTCTTATTTCTTATAGTAATTATTGAGCTTGGTAAATTATATGGCATGATTGGTTCAGTTCTTCGACAAGAACTCAGAAAACAGAAAACTTTTCAGAGGATTAAAAAAGACTGAGTCCTGTTTTTTGAAGTGAATTTTAGAGGACAGTTCTAGAAAACCGTTAAGAAGTAGATTTTTGTATAGTTTTCTGATTTTCAGTTTGAAAGAGAATCAGGCGAGCTCCATATCTCGTATAAAATTGAATCTTTTTCTGCAGAGTCCTTAGCTGTTTTATTTGAATATGAAATTGGACTTGCTTTGTAATGAAGGTTTGTGGGAATGGGGAAAAGGTTACTGAAAACCCATCATTTAGTGGAAGAAATGGAGAAATCAATAGAGGACAAGCTTGAAAGAAACAAAGTCTTGGATGGTTTACTTGGTGAAGTCTTGAGTTCTACTCAGGTGCTAAATCTCTCTTTCTCTCTACATAGACTATATATATATATATATATGTTTGTGGACTAATCAATTCTTCTTAACATTTGCAGGAGGCTGCTGTTGTCCCACCTTATGTTGCTTTAGCAGTACGACGAAATCCTGGATTATGGGAATATGTCAAGGTGAACAATGATGATCTAGCGGTAGATGGCATGACTGCTCCAGAATACTTGAAGTTCAAAGAAAAAATCTACGACGAAAAGTGGTGTGTGCTAGTTTGAAGAGAACTGAATTATATATTTGTTCAAGCCACATGTTTGTTTTCTCTACAAAATCCAACAAGTTGCTCAAGATCAGGATATTAAAGCTCAGGAACATTAACATTTTTTCGTTATGCAGGGCCAACGATGAAAATGCAATGGAAATAGATTTTGGAGCATTGGACTTCAGCTCGCCTCGCCTAACCCTTCCTTCTTCTATAGGAAACGGAGTCAATTATATCTCAAAGTTCTTGAGTTCAAAGCTTAATGGGGTTTCTCAGAATGCAAAGCCTTTGCTGGAGTACTTACTAGCTCTTAGTCATCATGGAGAGGTACGGAGATTAATTAAAAACAAAAAATAAATAAAAATTCAAAGAGGATTGCATTCAATTTTTTCACTAATTGGAATGTTTTATTTCGGTTCGTAAATACAGAAACTCTTGATCAATGACACACTCAATACAGTTCCCAAGCTTCAAGTTGCACTGATGACAGCTGATATGTTCATCTCCGTACTACCAAAAGACACTCCTTATCAGAACTTCGAGCAGAGGTTACCATTTTTTCTACTTTGATTAGAACACACAAAAAAAAGAAAAAATGTAGATTTTTTGAATCAATCTTACTTACTATGCTAAGTGGTTTGAATTGTTTCAGGCTAAAAGAGTGGGGCTTTGAGAAAGGATGGGGCGAAAATGCAGAAACGACTAAAGAGACAATGGGGATACTTTCTGAGACACTTCAAGCTCCAGACTACATTAAAATGGAGTCCCTCTTTAGTAGGCTTCCGGTCATATTCAACGTCGTTATCTTCTCCATTCACGGCTACTTTGGCCAGTCGGACGTCCTAGGCTTGCCAGATACTGGAGGCCAGGTCTCTATATAACTTGACCAGTTTCAATTTTTTTTTTTTTATAATAGTAGTAATATATAATGTAAACATGTGATGGTCCATGTTCATTCAGTACTAAAGTTTTTTTCTATTTAAATTTAAACAGGTTGTGTACATTCTAGATCAAGTGAAAGCTTTAGAGGAAGAAATGCTTCTCAGATTTAAGCAACAGGGCTTGAATGTGAAGCCTCATATTCTTGTGGTCAGCTATACATACACAAAATTACTAAAGACTAGGTAGTTTTCAACAAATTGAAGATATGGTATATGTAATTTGATTCCTATATTGTTTTGCTATATCGATACAGGTAACTCGTCTTATACCAGATTCAAAAGGGACAAAGTGCAACCTGGAAATGGAACCTATCCTGAACACTATGCATTCTCATATCCTTAGGGTCCCTTTTCGGACTGAGAAAGGGATCCTCCAGCAATGGATTTCTCGGTTCGATGCCTACCCATACCTCGAAATGTTTTCTGAGGCAAGTGGTTTCTCTTTTTTCATTCCTTTATGTGCACTTTTTGATCTAGTCTTTGCTTATTAGTTCAACTCTCTCTATTGCTTTCTCTCATCACTAGGATGCTACTGCTAAGATCCTAGAGCACATGGAATGCAAACCAGACCTTGTAATTGGGAATTACAGTGATGGAAACTTGGTGGCCACTCTAGTGGCTAACAGACTTGGAATAACTCAGGTTTGATCATTGTTGATTATTTCTTTTTTTTTGACTCATCAAAGACTTAAATTCGTCGTGGGTCGAACCTAGGGGACGATTGCTCATGCTTTGGAGAAAACCAAGTATGAAGATTCTGATGTCAAATGGAAGGAGTTGGATCCAAAGTACCATTTCTCATGCCAATTCACAGCCGACTTAATCGCGATGAATTCAGCTGATTTCATCATTACTAGCACTTACCAAGAAATCGCAGGAAGGTTAATTATCCTTTTTTATGACCTTTTGTGTTTATATAGATGCATACAATGATTATTTGCAATGCTGCTCAAAACTGAATGCATCTTTTCTTAATTTTCTCAGTAAGAATAGGCCCGGACAATACGAAAGTCATACTGCATTCACTATGCCAGGCCTTTATAGAGTGGTTTCCGGCATCAATGTCTTTGATCCGAAGTTCAACATTGCTTCCCCGGGCGCTGATCAATCCATCTTTTTCCCCTTCTCCGAGAAAAAAAATCGCTTAACCTCGTTTCATCCTTCCATTGAAGAACTACTCTACAGTAGGGAGGATAATACTGAGCACATGTATGTCAATCTCTCTTTTCCACTCATTTCATCTGCATTTTGTGCACTTTACAAGTCCTAGGATTTTTTTTTTTAATTTTTCTGATCACCTAAACTGAATTAGGCCTAGAACAGTGGATATCTTGCAGATAGGAAAAAACCAATCATCTTTTCAATGGCAAGACTCGACACGGTGAAGAACATAACAGGATTGACTGAGTGGTATGGGAAGAACAAAAGGCTCCGAAATTTGGTCAATCTTGTTATTGTGGCGGGATTCTTCGATCCCTCCAAATCGAAAGACCGCGAAGAAATCATGGAAATAAAAAAAATGCACACACTGATAGAGAAGTACCAACTCAAGGGTCAGATCAGATGGATAGCAGCTCAAAATGACAGGTACCGCAATGGCGAGCTGTATCGCTGCATTGCAGATACAAAAGGAGCTTTTGTGCAGCCTGCATTGTATGAAGCTTTCGGCCTAACAGTTATCGAAGCAATGAACTGCGGTTTACCCACATTTGCAACTAATCAAGGAGGACCAGCAGAGATCATTGTTGATGGTGTATCAGGCTTCCACATTGATCCCAACAGCGGCGACGAATCAAGCAACAAGATTGCCAATTTTTTCGAGAAATCCAAGGTGGATTCTGATTATTGGAGCATGATGTCTCAAGCCGGTCTCAAACGTATATACGAATGGTAAAACATGATCATACAATATCTGGATTTATTTTCCAATTTTCCATATTGTCATATTATATCTAATCATGTTGCTTTGCAGCTACACATGGAAAATTTATGCAAAAAAAGTGTTGAACATGGGGTCTATATATGGATTTTGGAGACAATTGTACATGGAACAAAAGAAAGCTAAGCTGAGATACATTCAAATGTTCTACAACCAGCAATTCAGGGATTTGGTGAGTTTGGACCTACTGTATTAATTTAATTATTGTTGAGAATTTATTGACAAAAAATAAATATGAAGTTATGGAACTATAATTTTATAGGTAAAGAATGTAGCCATCCCAAGTGATCAACCTCAACAACCAACAGACACTGCACTACTTAAACCTCAACAACCATCATCATCCCAACCCCAACAACCAGCTCCGGTGGCAGTGACAGAAACTCAACCAACGCGTTCCGCAAAAGATGAACCAAAACTAATGTAATGTGTATAAACAATATCACACATATCACATATATATATATATATATATATATATATATATATATATATATCATTCTCTTGCTGACATTACTAAATTTTTTACTTTTTTTAGTAGCACCGGACTCACACAACCCCAATCGCCAAGGTAAGAGATTTAATTCAAAAATGCTTCTCCTAGCACTTTTCTTTTAATTTTTTCGGACATTTTGCTAATTTGAATCGAAAATAATCCGGTGATTAATTTTTACAGCAAGGAAGGTTTAGAGCAGGATCAGCTAGGCGAGCGAAGAAGAGTTGGTGCAACTTGGCCTTGTTTTTCATTGTGCCTAATGTCTATCTCTCTTGTTGTCATTCTTTATGCTATAAGGAAGTTTTATAGCTCACCTGCTCATCACCATGATTATAATTAGATGGTATAATCTCAAGAAATTAAGTGAAACCCTCAATTTGTAAATGCTATATATTTCAATAAAATATCTTTGCAACCATTTATTTTATACTATCTTGTGGTTTGGTTTTGGAGTGTTATGGCATCACCAATCATGTTTGAACCTAAATCAATGCATACAAGACAATGGAAACAAATTATCCAAAGTAATGGCTAAGTCACAGTAGGGTCAACAATAAAATATAATATACGTGCTTGTCATTGTGTATAGATATAGATATAGGATAGTGAGGATAAGGAAGATTAATACAATGGAATGAATGAAAGCTGTCATATAGTGTCCCATACCATAAATTGGAGCAGAGAGAGCTAGTCCAGAGCATTGTAAGCAAAGTGGGGTTTTGTTAATGAGTGAATTGGGCAAGAGGAGCATTCAAAGTAAGAGAGAGCCATTAAGAGTTTGATGAGGTTTCAGATGAATGTAGCTGTTCCTTTATAGCATTGGTTATGTTGGTGGCACCTGGCTCATTTTGGTTCTCAGTTATGACTTCCTTTATTTTGTGTTGAATCATAAAGTCTTTAGACCCCATATTATGTACAAAATGATCGTATATATATATATATTTTTTTTTTTAACATAAAAAATCATACTAAGAAGTTCTTAACATTACTGGCATATGTCCTAAGAACAAGGAGCCTCTTAAAGCAAATCACTCTCCAAATATTTGTGAACCTCAATTTAAGGTCATATAAATATTCACGTCAGCATTTATATATGTTATAATTACAAGTATGTCTTTAAATACACTGGTTAATTAGAAATTGGTGGAAATTGAGTTTAAATTTTTAGTTGGATTTCTACAGATTTCAAATTTAAATTGCTGATTCGGTGCTCCCAAACCTAACACAAACAATTTCTAAGGCTGATCTATTGCTGCTTCTTTTTTTATTTGACACCATCATAGTCTATTCCCGAGATTGAAAATCCAAAGCTTAAATAAACAGGGGAGGTTACAAAAATAAAAATAAAAATAAAAAAGTCTCCTGATCACTGAAACAAATTCTCATTGAAAAAAAAAAAATCATCTCAAAATACCGCTTAAATTAATTCTGGCAACAACAATTTAGTCGAATTCCCTCTACCTTCTAACGTGCAAGCTGATGCTCGAAGTCCTCCTAAAATCATGAAAAAAGAAATAAAAATAGTTTTGCTAACTAATATTGTAATTATTTAGAACAGAGGTGAGAAGTCTCCTCCCTCACAAAGAGGGAAGTGAGGGATTGGGGCCATAATAGTCTACGAGTTATATACTTTTCCTCTCGACCTTCTACTTTGATCGGTGAGAAAGTAACACTATCGACTTCCGAAAATCACTTTTAGTAGTACTCAAATCCTGATTTGTTGTCACGGTATTAGTTTCTGTCACTATTAAAGTAACGGTATAATAGACTCAAACAAATTTTATCTTAAAAATGAGAAACCGATAATATGCCGCGAAACACCAACTTAAGTTTATTTTATTCATGGAAAAAGCAAAGAACAAAATGTAAAAAAGTTTTAGAGCATTGAAATTATTCTGGTAAAAGTTGTGTGGGAAATTTTGATTAATGACATTTAAGGCGATTCCGCGTGAACATAACTGTCAACAACAAATAGTTTTACAAAGTTTGGTCAATGAATTGCACATCAAATCCGGACCAAATGTGTTGTTGAGGCTTTTTTGTTCCCTAAAAGACCACGTATATACCATTTCTTTTACAAAATATGCAAATCAAATGTATCTATAGTTTATCTATGTTGGTGTTCAATCACCTTCATTGTTAACCTCAGAAATCCTAGAGCTCACATCCCATTGATGATGTATAGCCTCCAACACTGTCCACCCTGTCACCATCTGTCCCCAGTTCCATGACTTTGGGGACACACATATATGCCCATTCCCAGTCTCATTATCACAAACAATATGATACATACATATATATATATATATATATATATATAGAGAGAGAGAGAGAGAGAGAGAGGAATTAGTAGATGTTCTTGTAGATAGCTCCATAGATAGATGATAAAAAGTCCATGAAACAGAAGTCAATACCCGAACCATACATTATTCTTGCTGTGTTGAGTAAGGCAATAGAAGAGAGAAATGTGAAGAATTTGGAAAAAAAAAAAAAAAAAATGTAACAGTGAGAGTGACAGAGTGACCCCACAGCAGAAAATTCACGTATGGTGCGTTCTTGACTTCCTCTTTTAAATCCTAATCCTCCAAACCCACAAACCAATAAAGGAAAAAATAATAAAAATTTAACACACCCACAAAAAAAAATTCAAAAAAAAATAAAAAAAGGAAGATTTTGAAGTTGTTGTAAACTGTTATGAGCTTTGGCAGAAAAAAACAGCAGCAGCAGCCAGAGAAGCAGCACAGCAACAGCAGCAATAAGTCAGCTTCAGATATTGATGATGGAGCATTCAAAGTCTCAACTAACCCCCCAATAGTGAATTCACCTTCATTCAATACAACCAACATGAAGAGAGACTCTGAATTTTTTTCTCTGTGTATTTAAGTATGGTAGAGAAAGACAGTTGTGAGAGCAGTATCAGCAGAAGCAGAGATCATTCATCATCAAGAACTAGCTAAGTACTGCAATTCAAGGCGGCTTTAATTTGCTGGACAGTGGAGCTGATAAGGTTATTAACGGTCGTCACCGACTCCGGGCTCATCTTAGCAGATGGCAAGCTACTCACTAGTATTTGAAACACCACTGTAATGAGTGAACCAGCTGACCTACCACCGTGGGTGTTGGAGCTCGTGGACGCCACGTCACCGCCTTGGTCCATCCGCCCGTCTGGGGATATGGCGAAACCTGATGGCAGGAGCGGTATGTAGGACGGGTCCTCGCCGCTCATTGCTATGTTTATGGCGGGAAGATCCACCGGGCAGTAGACTACAAGTGAGCCTGACGAGTCTATGCCGCTTTCTTGGAGTAACAACATATTGTTCTGGCTAGTGTTGAAGGCCTAATTAACATACATTGCACTTTGATCAAGTAGAGTCATTTGAAAAAAGAAAATCAAATCAAATAATTATATATTCCAGAACAAATCCTAATTACAACAATTAAATAGAACTAAGAGAAGTAACTAGAAATTTATCTTAGTTACCCGAAGAACAGATATACAGTTTCCTGGATGAGAGCCGTTGGCAATGTGGGCAACCTCCTGGACAGCATTGCCATGAGATAGCACGTCCCACTACGAAAATCAGGAAGAAAAAAGGAGCATTAGAAAACATAAACTGGGCTGGTTTGACAATGTCTAACTTTCATAATCACATTCGAATTATGATGTGTGCGTTTGTGTGTGTGGATATACCTGAGGTCGAGTTCTTTCATCCCTGAAGAAATTGAAGACATTCTGTGGAGAAATTGGGAGCCAAATGGTAGTGGCTGCACTAAGCACCACGCCATTGGGCTGACCAGGATCAGTGCTCTTGTGGAGAGTGGCTCGGATTTCTGTTTCGTTCACACCAGAGAGAGTGGTCCATTGGTGCCCGTTAGACGGGTTGATGCTTGCGCAGAAATTGTTCACCATTCTCTGGGCAAGTTTCATCATGCTCCGTTTGCCATCCGGTGACGGAATCACTAGAAATGAAAATGTTTGATCATTCACTGTAAAAAAAAAAAAAAATTGAATTGAATAGCTGCATTGAAGAAATTGATGCAATAGTTACCTCCTCCGAGATCACGAGTTGAAGTGCCTGTCACCATCAAACAAGCGAATCTTTCGCACATCCTCTGAAGAGTAGCGAGCCACCTTTCTGCTCCAAATGCCAACCCACTGTGTATGAGATCTCTATAAAGAGCATGAGTTGGGTTTCTGTCTTCTATCTCCATGTGTTCCACCCAAGTAACCTGTTCCCACCACAGAAACACCAAGTTACAAAAGGACTATATATAACTTGTATATCACTCACTCACTCACTCTATCAAAAACTAAAAGAAATTGGTTTAACATGACAACCTTGGAGTATCCATTAGGCATATCTTGAATCAAGCATCCAGAAGGCAGCCGGTGACACTGGCATTGAGAGGCAAACTGGTTCATTTGAGGTAAATCATAAGACACATCGATTATCGCCCACAACCCTTGTTCGATTTGCTGACATAAACGAAGAAAATAGAATTGTCGAGTTGGTACCAATGGAGAAAGCACCTGCAATTCTTGGTACATCTGCAACGAAACCTTATACTAATAAGAACATGCACAAACAAAAACCTGCAACAAAAGTACTAAAATCGAAAAGAAAATGAAGAAGTTAGTGCTAATAACCAGTTGCAAGGAACCACTTTGGCTCCCCATCATTCCAGATGAGATTATTTCTATTGTTCTCGCCCTCGAGACAATTGTCGAAAATAGGTCCACCCATTTGTTCTGCAAATTCAACATATCAAGTCACAAAAATGAACAATCTGGATTCAATTATTCAAATATACCAAGGCATCGTGAAGTAGAGGAAATGAACTAACCGGGTCCATGAACATGTCAACCAATGCCAAACTATTCATTATCACTACACCCGAATCTCTCGATGCTTCAAACCGAACATTGGGATTTTTCAATTGAGTATTAGCCCTCGGGTTAATCCTCTCGTAATTTTCAAGATTAAGAACCTCCCTCCCATCAGTTGTGGACTTCATCCACAACGGTTCGTTCGTCTGCAGAAGTCTTATCAATTCATCCATTGCATTAGCAGCAATATCAGCCATGAGGGACTTATCCATGTCTGTGAAATTTGTAGCCTGAAAAGGCGGGTTCGGAATAGTGGACGAGCCACCGGAGAGAAGATCAAGATCAAGAGATGGACCACTCATTCCATGGCCTCCGAAACTCGCCATGGATAAATCCAAAGATGACATATGAATTGGTTGTATCGATGGGAGCTGAGAAATAGGCCTTCCTATGTACTTGGCAGCTATGCTAGAAACTCTATCAAGCTGCAAATCAAATTATTTTTTTAAAAAAAATGATTAGTTGAAGAAAGAAAATAAAATAGTTGAAGCATGAATTAATTTAAGCTATGCTAGTTAAGAAATGACCTCTTCTTTCAACTGGGCATTTTCCATTCTCAATTTTTGCTCATCAAAATATGGATCTTCTCCAACAGGAGGGCCTCCACAAGAGGGGCAGATCACATTTTTCAGAGCCTCTCTGATTGCTATGTTTTCGCATCGAATCTTATCGTTCTCAGACCGGAGTACACAGTTATCGGCTCGTTCGTGTTGAGCCTATATTGACACCATCAAAGACACATTCACAAAATAGGAAAAAAGACAAGTTCAATTGCTCAAGAACAATAGCAACAAAGTGAAATAAATAATTTTAGAAAAAATAAATTAAATTAATGAAACCTTCATTTGGGTTCTTCTGTTTTGGAACCAAAATTTAATTTGTCTAGGAGCTAAACCCAACTCTCTGCTTAACTGCAATCTCTGCTTCTCATCCGGATGGGGAAATTCTTTAAACATCCTTCATTTCCATAACATCATAACATCAACAAACACCATATTAGTCCAAAATCAAACATACATACATATAGATATATCTATATATAGAGAATGAACAGGGAAAAAAATAAGTGCATGTTGTGAATATTTCTATTATCATAAACATTATTGTTGCTTTCATCATCATTATTAGTGTAAGAGAATAGAGTGTGTGTGTGTGTGCATGTAAAGGTAGTCTTACGCTTCAAGCCTCTGAATCTGGTGAGCAGTGTGGCGGTGGTAACGTTTCTTTTTCCGGTGAGGGTCGGAGGCATCATGGTGGTCGCCGCCCGACCCACCTCCGCCGCTGCCGCCGTACTCCATTATCGTCGGAGTAGTCACCAACACCTCAGGCACTGGTCACAGTAGTGATTGTAACAGTCGTAGTAGTACTTGTGCTCTCGAAAATCAGCTACACCCATCATAACATCCCAAAAACCCAACAAAATACACACAAAAACCAACAAGTTCCGCTCAGAAGATTTCGATTCGAATTTGAATTTCGACTCCGATTTGGCGATTCTGAGCATTTAACGCACTCTTTAAACCATACCCATTTCAAACAGACCCTTCTCGGCGGCCAGAGAATCGGTTATATATATATATATGTATATATAGTGAGAGAGAGAGAGAGAGAGTGTGTGATTTGTAATGTAATGAAATGAAATTTTGGGTGAGCAATTAAAAGGGCTCGCGTTGTTTTAGACGAAGATCGGTAAGAGAGCCAACCAACCTCAAGTACGTATATTGTATGCGTGGTAACCGACGGATTTAAAGCCCTTTCTCTCTCCTCTTACTCTGATTATATATATATATATATATACATATATAGAGAGAGAGGATTTAAAGCCCTTTCTCTCTCCTCTTACTTTGATTTTTTACATATATGTATATGTATATGTATATATAGAGAGAGGGTTTTAAATTCGTTACTCATCATTCGAGGGTCTCTCTGAAATAGTTAGTACACATGCTTACTCACAGCCAGGCGTACAGTTATGAGCTTTTAATACAGTCGCCGGAGATTTTAATTTACTCACCAGTGACTAGTGTTTTCCGGTGATGGGTTGTTGTGTAATGACAAATATGACCTTTCTTGTTGACATTTATGTGACTACACGAACTACAAGAAAGTCTACCCAAAAGTCAAACTCGACTTTTTGGGTGGGTGTCTACCAATTTAATTCCTTCAGTGTCCTCACCCAATGACCAAAACTTTGGGTTAAAAGACCCCCAAATTAAAATTGGACAATGAATTAAGTTTGGATTGGGTAATGTAATCCAATATAATTCAGTGACTCAACTTTTTATAAAAGTAAAATGATATAAAATTCATAAATTAGAAATTATTTTTAATTTATTTTGATCACATATTCAAATTATATTAGACAGAAAGAACGAATTTGATCATCATGAAACAAGTATTGTTCATTAATATTAGAATAAATTTCAACTAGACCCACTTTAAGTAATGGTAGGGTGAAAAAACTAGAGTATTCTTGTTTAGTATACATACATTTGAAGGTAAAAAAAGTTCAAATAATATAATTTCTAGGGTGATGTCAATAGATATCATTGGTCAACTTATGGTCAATTAACAGATGGGTCTCGTGAATGTAACTGGACAAAATTCAGGGAGTCTAGCTGAAATATTGTAAACAGAGGGAGCATATGTAAATATGAGAAAAGTTTAGGGGGTTCAGATGATATTAACCCTTAAAATTATCAGTATAAGAAAATACAACCCAACAGATATATTATCACTTAAAGTTTGAATACAGAAAATTTAATTGCAAATCATTAACTATCTTTTTGCAGATTATATAATGCACATTCAAATCCATATACTTATTGTAAGTGATTTCAGATGATTCTTAAACTAGAATGAATGATATTGGTTTAAGATATTAGGATAGGAAAATACAATGCAACAAATATTTTATGAATTAAAGTTTTTTAATTGCAAATCATTAACTATCTTTTGCAGATTATATAATGCACATTCAAATTCATGTACTTATTGTAAGGGATTTCGGATGATACTTAAATCAGAATGAATGATTTTGGATAATTCAATATCATTAAAATAAGTGAATCCAGTATTTTTTTATAATAAATTGTATTAAAACCTATATTGCGGAATCAAGAGGATGGGAAATGAGAAAAATAAGAGCTTATATTTTGACATTAGGAAATAGTAAAAGGTAAGGAGAAAGAGTAGCTTAACTTTTTCAATAGTAATTTTGCTAAAAAAATTCTCTACGCTACATGGCGCCCAATATTCTTCATTCATTTGTCGAGTAATTTATATTCGTCGACATTATATTTTTGTAAGTAAAATTTGAGCGGGGTTCCATCGTTATCAAATATATATATATTTTTTAAAAAAGAATATGTTTATAAAGTAATTTTATTTTTTTTAGATGGCCATGGGATTATAGTTTAAAAGTTTTATTTAGGGTAAATTGCTTAAAACCCCCCTCAAGTTTACTCTCTTTTTCTACCATACCCCCTCAACTAATTATATCCCCCTAAACTTTCATTTTCTTGCACCATGGACTTGCTCTCAAAAACTTTTACCCTTTTACCCTCCAAACTTTTTGTATTTCCACCTTACCTTTAATCATATCATTACTATTATATTTCTTAATTCTTTAAATTACAAAAATATTATTTCTTTTAGTTAAAATATTAATTATGTCATTTACCTTTAATATATTAAACTAAATATACTCTCAAATGTTAGTTCTTTTTTATAAGTTCTAATTATTTTATTTGTAAATCAATTAACTTGGTATTAAATTTTAGTTTGATTTAAATCATAAAACTCAATCATAATTAATATATTCATAAATAAATCACAATTTATGAAAACAATATATATATATTTCAAACAAAATATATATATATATTGGAAAATGATATATATTTCGGAATATATATAATTCGTCAAAAATATATATTTTTCGAATTCTTTTAAAAAAATATGAATTTTTTCAAAAAAATATATATTATGTTCCAAAATATGATTTCGAGTCATAATACCTAAACTACCATCAATAGTATAGGAGGGTTTACTGAAATCAAACCTTCAAAAAAATTATTTTTCGAAAAAATATGTATATTTTGGAATATATATATATATGTATTGGAAAATGATATATATTTCGAAATATATATATCTATATGATTCATCAAAAGTATATATTTTTCGAATTGTTTTAAAAAATATGAATTTTTTTTGAAAAATATACATTATTTTCTAAAATATAAAAAATATATATTTCGGAAAAAAATTATATTATTTTAGGAAGAAAATCATATTTTGGAAAATAATATATATTTTTCTCAAAAAAAATATTTTTTGGAAAAAATTCATATTTTTTTAAAACAATTCGAAAAAGTCAACCCCTTCCGTTAAAAGTCAACGACGAAAAATATGAATTTTGGTCAATAAAGCCTATTTTTGGAGTGAACTTCCAATTTTGCCCTTATATATGCATGTTCCGATTTAACCCTAACTTTTTTTACCAAATTGCACTCACAATTTCATTTAAAAAAATATTAAAATATTTTTTTTGTGAAAAATACATATTATGTTCCAAAATATGAATTTGTTTTGCGAAAAAGTATATATTATGTTCCAAAATATGATTTTTTTCCAAAAAATAATTTTTTTGCAAAAATTATATATTATATTCCAAAATATGAATTTTTCGGAAATTTTTTTTATATTTTGGAACATAATAAATATTTTTTTGCAAAAAACTATTTTTTAGAAAAAAAAAATCATATTTTGGAACATAATATATATTTTTCGCAAAAAAATTATTTTTCGAAAAAACAATTCATATTTTGGAACATAATATATAATTTTTTGAAAAACAAATTCATATTTTGGAACATAATATATATTTTTCACAAAAAAAATATTTTTCGTAAAAAAATCATATTTTGGAACATAATATATATTTTTCGCAAAAAAATTATAAAAGTCAAAATATATATATATTTCGGAAAATATGATTTTTTCCGATAAATAATTTTTTTGCGAAAAATATATATTATGTTCCAAAATATGATTTTTTTATGAAAAATATTTTTTTTGTGAAAAATATATATTATGTTCCAAAATATGAATTTGTTTTGCAAAAAAGTATATATTATGTTCCAAAATATGAATTTTTTTTTTGAAAAATATTTTTTTTGCGAAAAATAAATATTATGTTCCAAAATATGATTTTTTCTGAAAAATAGTTTTTTGCAAAAAAATATTTATTTTGTTCCAAAATATAAAAAAAAAATTCGAAAAATTCATATTTTGGAACATAATATATACTTTTTCGCAAAAAAAAAATCATATTTTGGAACATAATATGTATTTTTCACAAAAAAAATGTTTTAATATTTTTTTAAATGAAATTGTGAGGTCAATTTGGTAAAAAAAGTTAGGGTTAAATTGGAACATGCATATATAAGGGCAAAATTGGAAGTTCACTCCAAAAATAGGCTTTATTGACCAAAGTTCATATTTTTCATCGTTGAGTTTTAACGGAAGGGGTTGAGTTTTAACGGAAGGGGCTAAGTGTTACAACGAAGATGATTTTAAGGGTAGTTTATGATATTATTGAAATATAAGGAATACCGCGTGCAATTATGTCATAATTCAGAAATAATTTGTATAATTTTCCCTTTTAAAAATAAACACTTATTTTAAAACAAACTAAAGGTAAAGTGTACCTATAATTTGGTACCGAGGACTACTTATAGTCATTATTTTCATTGTTCTCTTTAGTCTACTCTCTCTTTTCAATCATAAAGAAGGGTTTATCTTTTCTTGTTTTCTTAAGAGATGTCAATATGGTAAATGACATGACATCATTTGATGCCTTCGAATTAAAGTAACAAATAAAGATGATAGCACAATTCAGTTCCTGTTCTCTTCATTGTTATGTATATTTTTAATAATTGACCGTTATAGGTTATAGTTCGTTAAAATCCAATAAAAACAACATACAAAATATATTAAATCAGTTGTGCTATCACTACCCGGATGATGTAATTTCATTTTTCAGCCCGAAATTGATCATTATATTTATATCTCACTCACAGAGAGACACATATTTCTCTATTTATGACCAAAATGCCAAAACCAGCATTAGAAAACTATCTATTTTTATTGCGTAAGCAAATTGAGAGGGAAATACAAATTTTACTTAAATGAAGGTCGTTACTGTGAAGAAAAAAAAGTTTGATTATGATAACGGTGTGACAATTTGTTGTCGAAGCATATATAAATATATATATATATATATATACACACACAGGTGTTACACACATATATGTAATGTTGTGTTCCACAACTGATCCCAGTCGATAGGTGTGTGGAAATATATAACAATATATACAGCATTTTCTTGGTTCCTGCATGCTATTGTGCGACACATTTTTTTTAATCCTCCTAAATTTCACCGGCACAATTTATAGATAGAAATGTATAATTGATTGTTCTGGGCTTGTGGCATCATGTGTTTTTATTAATTTTATTAATTTTTGGGATTTTTTTTTACTTTACCGGGGTATCCGTATTTCTGAAGAATATGTTTAAGAAGTGGACCAAGTGATGTTTATAACTACATTAATCAAATTCAGCAGCATTAATAATTTCGGCCTGGTTTTTTAGCATTCATTTTCCATTTTTAAAGAATTTTAAAAGGAACAGGAAGGATTGGTACGAAATTTGGATCAACTTTTCTAAATTTTTACTCCCTACCATTTTGTTTTAAATGGTCAATTTCATTTTATTTTTATAGATAAATACGCATTCACACACCACTCACAATATTTTCTAGGAGACCAGAACCATCAACTCTCCATTATACATGAAATTTTAAATGGTCAATTTTATTTTATTTTCCTATATCATGTATTTTTTGGTTACTTTAAAAAAAAAAAACATGTATTTTTTGGCCTTAGTTTTATGATACATTAAGATAATGTTTATAGATTGTCAATAGGATGGATACTTCACAAAGAAAATGATGTGTTATATTTTGACGCATCTCGACTGTTTAGTATAATTTGTATGAATTTCGTATTTTCAAAATTAGAATTCATAAATTCA
This sequence comes from Cornus suecica, assembly GCA_963922005.1. Lineage (NCBI taxonomy): Eukaryota > Viridiplantae > Streptophyta > Magnoliopsida > Cornales > Cornaceae > Cornus > Cornus suecica. Next base: position 7,579,541 of record OY998242.1, on the reverse strand, counting down.
GTAAAAGTAAATTAGCGAATTTCTTAAATCACAAATTTGCATGTGAAGCGTAACTCATACTTGATGAATTATATGACTTACTTTCAGTAATTTTTTATTTTTAAACACTTCATGTGTAATTTATTGATACACTTATTTTTCTCATCCAAATTATTACCAAAAATATATATAAGCAATTCCTAATAATGATAGCTTGTTCAGCTTAAATGGACCATTCCTCTTAATGCAACTGTCTTGATGTGTTTTAGATTAATATTTAATAGGGTTATTTGCAATCAGACCCCTGAACTTTTGGTCAATTCCACTTAGAAAGTGGTCAATGCGATTTTAGTCCAATCGCCCTCTGAACTTTCAATTTCCTTGCAATGACACTCCCTGAAGCGGTGAAAAGTCCAAAATTCCCTTGTGTTGTTTCACTTATTACATGAGACAAATATCTGGAGGGTGAAGTTACTGAAATGCCCCAAGACCAAAACCCTACCCATCACTCAAACTTTCATTTCCTCTCTCTAGAAAATTCTCTCGCTCTTCCCTTCATCAATCTCAACTCTCAACCTCATCCAATACATATACATATATATACACATACATATATATATATATACAAGTGGATACAAAGCGGTAGTGGATTTGTGGTGGTGGTACAGGGTGGAGGCGGAAGAGGTCGGGGGCGGGTACGGCGGCAGATTGGTGGTGGGTGAAGACAAAGGAGGAGGAGATACGAGGGTTTCAAGGACTGGGAGCCGATGGTGATCCGAAAGAAGGCTCCGATGGCCGCCGATTGCAAGGACGAGAAATTCGTCAACGCCGTTCGTCGTGTCGGTGCTGACATCGAAATCATTAAAAAATTTCTCTTTCTCTATCCCTTCTTTTTTTAGGGTTTCTGATTCTTATGCATTCTCCCTCCCAATTATCAATATATATGTGTGTGTATATATATATATATATATATATGTTATTTTCTATTATCTATTTTCTTACTACCAATTTAAATGTAGAGTGAATGAATTTACCTCTTTTGAATTTTCTAAGTTTTATGGTGCTATCCCCTTTTTGGGTTTCTGATGGAAAGAAAACAAATGAAGAGAATTGGATTTGTATGTGTGACGTTTATTGGTTGAATAATTTGCTTGGAAAAAAATAATTGGATTTATTTGTCAATTTTTAGGTTTGTATAGAAGAGTTGAATATTTTGGTGGTGTGTATCATCTTTTGTAGAATTTTAAGTTTGGATTCCAATTTTTTTTTCTCCATCCACTTAGAAATTTGTTTCAGCTAGTGGGATTTGCGAAATATTTTGGTGTTTGTGTGTTATCTTTTCTAGAATTGTAAATTTGGATTTCTAGTTTATATTAGGTGTTTGAAAAGAATTAGTGTTTGAACAAAGGAGTGAGAGTGGTGGAGTTGGAAGATTGGGCCTCTGCAACTCGAGGTCCTTACAAGATATATATATATATATGTTCATCTCTTTGGTGTCCTTTTTAAGCTATGACTTCATCTTCATGGCCATGCCACATTCCCACGTGTTCATCACAAATCACACTCCCCTTTCAATGAGTCTCAGGTGGACATAAGTAGTTATTGTTGGTGACTTTGTTTAATATTATTATTGATTATGATATGGCATGCACATTCATTATCGAAGGATGAGAAAATCCATTACAGACCTATATTGTGTATGTACTTTCATTGTGAATGGTGATGCAGGGGATCACTGTGGGTGTTTATTGGGGCTAAAAGAGAATTGCACAAAGGATTGTTTGGTCCTTTTAATTTAACCAACAAATATTTTATATTAAAGTAAGGGTACAAAACTAATTTCAAGGCCAAAAACACCTCCAGGGGGTGTCATTGCAAGATAAATGAAAGTTCAGGGGGCGGTTAGACTACAATCGCGTTGACCACTTTCTAAGTGGAATTGACCGAAAGTTCAAGGGGTCTGAGTGCAAATAACCCTATTTAATAACACTCGTTTATCATAATTGGGTTCAATAAATAATATTGTGAAAATCAAGCTCATTTAAATATTTGAAATCAAGTTCATTTTGATTTGAGCTCATACTATATATATATATATATATTTTTTATTTTTTTTCGTATTTTATTGAAATCAAACCCCTCCCATTTGGGGCAATATAAGTGATTAAAGGATGGCAACTCATATTAATATCCTTTGAAATTGAAAGAAAAAAATTAATGTTGAACACATATTCTCCAATCAAAGGATATTTTTTCCCGAAAATGATCACACACTCTTGTATAAAATAATTTATTTTTTTAAAACTATATATATATACAGTTTTTCTGTTTTTCAAAAAGTTTTCAATTCGGACTTTTAGAGTCATTATTAACAATAAGGAACTGTTTACTAATAATACATCTACTACATTTAAAACTATTTAATAATACGTCACTCCCATATGTACTATTTGTTTATATTAAAAAAATGAGATTTAAGAGAGAAGCCGGGAAGCTTCCGGAATAATCTGGTTTTTCTTAGGGCACAAGTCCTGCCGTTAGACCCCTAATTAAACCCTAAATTTGGAAGAAAAGTAACAAAATAGAGGAGACTTGGAGAAGACGAAAAAAGAACACCAGAAAGAAAAACCCTAATTTAGAAGTGAATGCATATACATTAAGGTTAGTTTCTGCACTTTTTCTTGGGATATTTTTTGGTTCCTGTATCGATTACTCTCAAAATCTCCGTTTGGTTGCTGAGAAAAAAAGGACTTCAATCTCTTGAATCTTCAACTTTCTTGCCGTTCTTGTTACTAGCTGTGGTGTAAAAACCGAACGGAACTTGAGGTTTTCCGATTAATTCAACTCATTTTCTTTCTCAGTAACCAAACACAACACTTAAATCAATTTTTATTTATTATAGTTCTTTTTGTTGTTTATTATTTTCGTTATGATTTTCCTGAACCTAGGTTTGTCTTGTGTTGCAGATAACTACTTGATTGTGCAGAATTGTGTATGTCCGTGATGGTAAAATTGTGTTCTTATCATTTTCTTTTGAATCAATTATTTTATATTTTGATTCTTGTTTTATTGGGTTGCTTATTGAGGATTTGTATATGAATCAAACGGTTCACAAAGTTATAAAGTACAAAAAAAAAAAAGCCTTTCCTGTTCTTACTGCCATTGGGCATTTACTTATATTATCAGAGCACAATGTTCCTATTATCTGGTTCTTAGTAATTCGTGTTAATTTGAATGTTTTAGTTGGATAATGTGATGTATATTTTTTTATATAGGCGAGGATACTAGTACTACTAAGCCCCAAGTAGATAATATATTGTTATATTGAAGCTTGAAATTGATTCTATGCTTTAGAGTAATTCTAATGTCCAAATTTCTGTTATGTGGGAAAGAACGGCGGTGTTCAATGCTAGCAGTGAAAAATGATACCGAAGAGCGAATTAAACAAAGTCAGGCAAATGATTTCATTTCCTACAATGGAATGGTAGGAAATTGTGTAGGAGTTTTTTTTTTTTTTTTCTTCCTTCTCTCTTTCAAAGGTAAAACAAATTAAATAAGTAAAAGAAGATGTCCGTAGAAGGTGAATCAATAGATGATTGAGCCCACACAAAAGAACACTAAGGCTAACACTGTCTATACACCCACCCAAGCTGAAGGTGGTCCGTTCAAACAGATTGTCCAGCCCAAAGCAAGCTACTAGATCGAGGATCGTAGCATCATACATCTGCAATTCACTCTGGATGAAAGGTGGGGGAAGGTCCCATTCTTTCATCACTCTAATTGTTTTTGGAGAGATTTCCGCTGACCTACTGGAGATTGCCCCGAACAAGCTCCAGTAGTGATCAAAACCAGGTTTTGCGCTAGAGGCTTCTCCTTGAAACAGTCTACTGTTGCGTTCCCTCATATAGACATGCTGCGAGACATAACTAGTAGCGAAACTAAGCATTTTTTTTGTGGAATCCTTCCAATGGTGAGATGACCAGCAAATGAGCTTATGGTTGTTCCTTCCGTGCATTGTCATAACTTATAATTGTTGAATTTGAAACGTGGGTAACTATATTTGTCTGTTTTTAATCAAGAACTTTCAGCCTTATTTTGTAGTGATTAAACTACAGGAAAAAAGTTTACTTGGTTTTCGTATCTGTTTAGCCTACAGTTGTGTTCTCTGATTGTTGATTTGGTCTCATACAAATTTTGTGCTGCTGCTGAATTAGGTCATATGTTGTGGAGGCAAATTGTTATGAAGTTGCAGCATTTTATATAATCAATATCACATCATTGAACCATATTAAAATGTTGGCATTTCTTTCTGCGTTCATTGATGCTAATTTTCCTCGTAGTTTTATAAAAAAAATAGTAAATTGCCTTTTCTTTTCCCCCCAATGCTCTGAAATAATGCTGGTGGTCAAGTAATTGTGGTCTATTTTTACTTTGAAATCATTATACAAAAAACAAATTATATTTGAGTTTAATTTAATTTTCTTGCTACTTTTTTTTTATTTGCGGCGTCGAAGGGACAACTTCCACTTTGAACTTTCTTCTTTTTTTTGGCCTCTCCTTTCAGCTTCAAGATGATACTTCTCTTGATGGCTTTGTTCTGGAGGCACATAGCAATTCCCAAATTATTAGGGGTTTTTATATAAACTAGAGCGGTGTTGTTGCTACTCTGGTTTCCCCTTCTTTGGTACATTTATATTGCTACATTAATTTGATACTTATCAAACAAACAAAAAAAAAAACTTTCTTCTTTTTCCACTTCTCTAGACTTTCTTTGGGGTATGTGAGTAGGGGTGTGGCCTCCTATTTTAAAATTACGTAGTCTCCCAAGAGAGACTTCTGTTTGGTAATAAATTTAGATTATTTGGTTTCTGTACAGCATCTTCTGATACCCAATTATTTTCAAAATAAATACACCCAGAAGTTTGTTACTGATACCAAAAATATTCCTGCTTGGTGCCACTCATGAGCTCCTCTATATGAATTTCCAAGTAAAAACCGATCTTGAGTGTCTATGTCCAATAAAACCAAGCAGCAATGATTTATTTATTTACTTTTTATGTCTTGTTTTTTGCGATAATTAGACTGGCATAGTACTTGAAGGTAGGAAATGCCTGCTATTGAAGACTTAGGAGAAGTTGAGTCCTGGAATGAAAGTATTAAAAAACTTGGATCGTGGTAGCCGTCCTTGAGTAAAATTCCTAAATGAATGCTAATTGTATCTGTACAGAGGAGATAAATTGTTTGGATCAACGGCAAAGGAAAGACAAATGATTGCCTTGATGGAGTTTCTTCCAATTGGATTTTTGTTCAGATATGTGTCAAATACTTAATTTGGTAGTTTTTGGCCATAGTTGTAGTTTGTCAGGAAAGAGTTTTAGGAATTATTTGGATGATAAGGAGTCATACATAGCCTTTGTCCAACATGAAACTTGGAGTTAGGACTCTATAGATAAATAGGTAGTCAGTTGAGAACACCATAGTGAAGAGGCTCAAGTGACACTTGTAACTCGATAGAATATAGTACTTTATCTTTTCTCATTCTTGGATGGTCTGACAACAATAAATATATTCTTTATGTTTGATTGGATCTTGATGAGAACTTGGTTTCACATGCATAACAAGTGGTATTTAGAGCTGGTGCTAAGTAACTAAGCAAAGAACTGTGGCACAATAGACCAGTTCATAAATTACAATTTTTGTAAACTTGAAAAAAGGAAAACAAAAAAAAAGTATACAACACCTGACAAGAGTGTAATGTGGTGGGATTCATGAGGAATAAAAAAGAAATAATATTTTGTAATATTTATCTAGCTTGTGATGAGCTTTTGCTTCTGGCTTTACACAAAAGAAAAAGAGAAGTAGAAGCCGTTTTGAGAAACTTGTACTTCTTAGCTTCTTCTAAACGCTTTTCTAAGGCCTAAAAGCTCTTCTAATTTTTTTGTCAAACACCGTTCAAAACAGCTTTTCCCTTCAGGAAGTCAAAAGCAGCTTCTGAAAAGCCAATCCAAATAGGGACTCAATCTTTGCCGCCTTTCAACCATTTACACCAAAAACCAAATACAAACAACAAAAAAGAAGAAGAATGCATTGGGGTACTTGAGTGTTTTTAGTTCAATGGAGATAGCAAAAAATCAGTATATGAGATCATCCTAGTCGGTAATCAATTTCTTTGTCCACGGCATGTTTACGAACTGTTAGCGGTTCAGTAAGTTGTGGTAAAAAATATTTCAAGTCTCATGATTTTGCAACTTTACTACAATCGATATCCTAACTTAGAGAGAGGTATTTGTTTCTAGATTCATTCAAATGGAGATGTGGATTACAGAGCATTACATTTTCCCTTTGGCAGGATTCTCCCATGGGAGTTGGTTTTTCTGTTGCAGCTGCTGCCTTGGGGACTAGATACTTAATAGGTGCATGGCAAATATTAAAAGGCCGTCCTCACATTCGAAGATTTTATCCTGGTGGATTTGAGCGGGTTATGACAAGGCGAGAAGCAGCATTAATCCTTGGAGTCAGGTAAATATCTATTTTACTTTTTGTTTTTTTCGGGTTTCTCTTAGTGTATACTCCCAAATAATTGGAACTGTCCAGAGAATTACTTCGCCTTAGATCATGAATTATTGAAATAGTATTACTGAAATAACATGTTTGCCAACTCCAAATTGGTGCTATTAGATGATGTGGATTAGTTAAATTGTAAATCTTACTATGTATGTAGGCCCTTTTTTTCCATAGGGGTGGCAAATGGGTGGGTTTGTACCCGGTGATTTCGATTACCACCTCCTCACTTGCCACAATCCTCAATAACAGTTCTGGTCCTACTTGGAAACCCCATCTTATTACCTCCATTTGGCACCACACCAGAGGGAGTTATCTGTTCCTCCAGTGTGTGTCCCTTGGTCATGAGTTGGAATCGGTCCTCTCAGAGGAGACTCTCCTCAGGAGAGGGAAAAAAAGAGAGACAGAGAAGGGGGAAGGGATGGGAACGATGTGCCGCAAGTGGATGAAAACTTGAGTGTTGAAAAGTTGTAATTTCGTATTTGGGTGGGCCGTTAGCAGGTGCCTAAGTTAACCCGCTTATTAACTACCTCTATCATTCACCTAAATCCAATTTCAGGCTGTGTCCTCAGGTTAGATCAAGATTTGCCCTCCTTCAAATGGCCACTGGCCTAAATGGTATATGCTCTCTTCCCCAAAGGGGAGGTTGATTCTTCAAGTCTGGGTAGTGGCAAAATATATGCCTGTTTGCGTTTAGGGATGGCAATAATACCCGCCCCGATGGGGAACCACCCCGCCCCGCCCCGATTACATCAATGGGGGCGGGGATGGGGGGAAATAAAAATCCCCGTCGGGTTCCGGGTACCCCTGCCCCGGTTAATATAATAATAATATAATATATTATTATTATATTAATAATATATATATATATGTTTAAGATATAATTTTTTATATAAAAAGGTAAAAAATATATATATATATGTTTAAGATATAATTTTTTTATATAAAAAGGTAAAATATATATATATATGTATATATATATCTAATTGGGGGGCGGGGCAAAAAATAAAAAAAATTATCGGGGGCGGGGCGGTTATGGGGGGACAAAATTGTCCCGGGTTTGGGGATGGGTTGGGGATCCCCGCCCCATTGCCATCCCTATTTGCGTTTTGTTTGAAACTCATGTTTTGTTTTTTCTGGTCTTTTTTCAACCTCAACTTTTATGAACATAATTCTTCTGCTCTTGGTTTTCTTCTTCCTATCATTATACAAAATATATTATTATTCTTTCGCTGCAACTATTTGAGTTGTAAAATTTGGTTGATGGATTTCCTTTGATTTCAGAGAACGCGCTGTGATTGAGAAGATTAAGGAGGCTCATAGGAGGGTGATGGTGGCCAACCATCCAGATGGTGGCGGGAGCCACTATCTTGCTTCTAAGATCAATGAAGCCAAGGATGTACTGACGGGGAAAACGAAGGGGGCAGACTCTATATTCTAAATGATCTCAGTCAAGGGAGTGAAACACAATTTTTTTGAGTTGTGTTGTATATTGTTCTTGTATTGTCATATTACTTGGCATACCCAATTAAATTAAAACGTTGGGCGTCTCTGCAAATCTTATTTATATACACAGAGTGATGTCCCTTTGATGGGGTCATGAGTCATTGCTTTTTCAGAGAAAGGTTGTTTGTGGAATAGTTGTTTTTGGGTGAGACAGTAGACAGTAAATGTAGTTATTATTTCTCTACTTGATAGAAGCATTCACTGTGTCCTAGTTCATAGACATGTTTTTGCTTTCTGTAACATTTCAATTTTATTTTTTTTACTGTTGAAACTGAATATGTATTGTTGATCTGATGGTTCGAACTCTGGTCTGTTGGTCACTAGTTCAACTGGAGCGAACATGGTGTCGATGTGTCTGGTAACATACTAACATGCTTTGATGGCTCTTTTCTTTTTGTTGGTTTGCCAGACTTTGCTTCGAAATTTCAACCCAAACCCAGAGTTGGGTATGGATGGGGGTTTGGACCAATCTGTGCCGACAAGTCTGGTTCAAACCCATCTCAGAAACCCGGACTGGGTTAACAAGCCTGATTAATTTTCACCTTATTATTATTATTTTTTAATGGTAAGAAACCCACATAATCCATATGAGTCTCATGGGACTTGAACTCCTAGCCTCCCCTTTGTAGAACCGAACCGGAATCGAAATTTAGGTTCGGTTCCGATTCCTATTCCATTTCAAAAAAATAAAAAATATCAAATATCAAAAAATATATAATTATAAATTAAATTAAATAGAGTATTTTAAATTTTTGACTATGATAAATCCAAAATAAATACATAATTAGTGGAATAGTACTATTTCAATTTAAGTATCATGAGGTCCATGACCGATTCTAATGAGAAAAAATGCAGTGAAATTTATAACAGAAAAAATTGCTAGTAGTTCTTTCGTTTACCAGTAGTTCGTTTACGTACCAAAGTTGATTAAAAAATCTATAATTAAATATACATATTTCATCAAACATTTCACAAAGAAACAATTGTATATTTAATAAATGTACTAGAATAATCATTTTTTCACAAAGATACAAGGTATAAATTGATTTGTTTTATTTTGGATTTTTGACACCTGTGTTTTAGATTGAAAAAGTTGTATATAAATTTCCGGGAAACCTTCCTATCTCACTGTCTGAATGTCTATGCATTAATTTGATTATTGCTAAATATTTCTTCAGGGGTCGTTTGTGCAGCCTATATATATATATATGGACAATACTTGGTCCAGCCCTATAAGAAGCAAGTTTATTCTCCAATGATGTGATCCAATACAAATTCGACATGTGACTAAACATTTTTTAGAAAGGAATTTACATTGATTTGTATATTTATGGATTTTATGTTTAACTTCCTTTTCAAAAAAATTTTAGCCACGTGTTCAACTTGTATTGGACCACATCATCGGCGAATTAGGTTCTCATGGGGCAGGACCCAAGTATTGTCCTATATATATATATATAGTATTGTCCTATATATATATATATATATTATAACAAAAACCGGTTCGGTTCGGTTCCAAATAGACAAGAACCGGAACCGAACTGAAAATTTCGGTTATTTAATATTAGGAACCGGAACCGAAGCAGTTTGGAATCGAATCGAACCGCCGGTTCCAATTCGGTTCGGTCCGGTTTTCGGTTCTATCGGTTCCTTTTGCAACCCTAGTCAGAATCAAGCCTAAGATTCGATTTAAACGTATTAATTTTTAAAAAAATATTTTAAATATTAAATATTAAATTTAAAAGTTTTGATCATATTAGAAATTTTTAAATTTTCTAATACATTGGGTCTTAAAAATAATTCATAAATTTAGGTCATATATTGAGATATTGGACTAAATCATTAACCTTTTGGACATTTCATATGGAGGGTTTAATCGTCCAACCATTATTTTAACGTAGTAGAATCATGGTAAAATCATACAAAATCATAACAGAATCGTAAAATTTTACTAGTTAAAATTGGGATTTTGATAATTATGATTTTAAAATAAATTATTTTTCTTTTTAAAAAATTTGTTTTAATAGATTAAAAACAGATTTTAAAATTTAGGCCCAGGAAGGTTATCTAATTCTATGTTTAATTTTTTTATATGTTGTTTAGTTATACTAGGAAAAGCACGTGGTGATTAGTCTATAATACATTAATTGAGTATAAAAATAATAAAATAAATAAGTAAAAAGTATTTATATTTGTATATTTAAATGTATTATTAGAATGCCACTCAAATTTTGATTTTTGTTTTTCAAAAATAAGTTACCTTTTTTTGATAAAAAGATAATTTTCACAAAAATCTTAACCAAATCTTAGATTTTGTCAAATTCACTAGAATCTTATTTAACGTGCAACAATATAACTCTTTATCATATCCAAAGAGAGAAATAAAAGAGACGAAATGAAAGATAAAATTAACACTATATTGAATAAATTGAAAAATAGAAGGCATAAACATTCAATATTTTATAAGTCATTCCTTACCTCGAAATAGAATATTTAAGTAACCAAATCATACCTGAAAAAAATACAAAATCAAACTTGAGAAGAAAAAAAGTAATAATAGAAAAAAAGAGTATACATATTATTATATTAAAACTTCATGCATAAAAAATAAATTCAACATGTATGTTTCTTGACTTCTCCTAATATACATGCAATGATAATATACTTACATTTGATTTTAAATAATTTCATGTCACAACCTGCACTAATCATTATATATTTTATGCACAATCTTTAGAAACAACTCCATGAAACTAAGAATGCAAAAAGTAAGAAATAACATCGGGGAGAGAGAGAATACTACAATTGTTTTGAGAGTCTAGTTTTTATAGGTACCTTAATGAAATGAGATGATATATAGAGTACACATTTAATTAAAATTTTAATGCACATTTAATAAAATATTAAACTATTTAGGAATGTCAATCATCATGGGAATGCCAGAAATACCAAAAGTTATAAACTTCAACTTTGTGAACTATAATTTCATAATTTTTTATACATAAGTGGATACATACACGCATATGCAAAAAACTTTAGGTAAAGATAAATTTATTTTAAAATTTGTTGAACCGCTTGGCCTTTAGAAGGTCATATAATACTTTTAATTAAATTAATCACTTTTTTGTGTGTTATTAAAATTGTGATAGACATAGAAATAATCAGGAGTACTTTTATAAATAGCATAGATATATAAATCTAGATATAAATAGATAGATATAATTTCTCTTTTTTTCTTTCTTGAAAAGGTTAAAGATTAGATAAATAAATTTAATTTAATTAAAAAGTAAATGGAGATAGAGTTAATTAATGGTATGACTCTTAAAATACCATAACACTAATAATAAATAGTTGGAAACGTTTATGTACATTGTAATTGGTTTAGGAACAAAAAAAAATTAGAGGTCTTTGAACTACACATTACATTGTGTCATTTCAATTATCCAATAATAAATAGGATTCAATTATGGGTATGGTTATTAGTGATATTGAAAATTTTACGAGGCCTTTTGATTTCTTAACATTAACACATTAAAGTAAAATGAAACGTGATATTGAAAATTGTATGAGGCTTTTGGTTTCTTAACATTAGCACATTAATTAATTATATGGGTATTAGTGATATTGAAAATTATGAGCCTTTTTGGTTTCTTGTTATTACCATATGAAATTAAAACTAAATTAATAATAATAACACAACTTAATAAAATTATTGGATTGACAAAATATAACAATGTGTTGTCTAAAGGCCCTCTAAATTTGTTAATGCTAAAAGAATTTAACACTTAAATTGCTATGTTATAAAAAATATTAATTATTTCTTATACTTATCATGCATTATTGTTTCTATTTAAAAATTATAAAATAAATAAAATCAATTCAAATGCCTCTTAGTTTTATAAGTAATATAAATAATTATATTTAACATGGTAAGAATTCTTACAATTTATATGTAACCATCACTTTAAGTAATGATAAAGTTTAACCAGAATTATTTATATTTAAAAACGTGATATATGTATAAAAATATTAGAAGTAGAACTAATAACAATAATAAAAATTATAAGTAATTATATATATAATTATATCTTTTTGTGTGCCTTTATATTAGTAATTATTGTTATGAATGTTCATATAAAGTGCATTAAATGTATGATTAATTATATTTTATTTATAAGTCTATACCTTTAATTATTATTTAAATATTAAAAATGTATAAAAATATTATTGGGAATTTGTACTTTTAGAATAGCATAGATAGATACATATAGGTCAAATGAATAGAAGGATGTATAAATATTTAATGTCTTTGTTAAAATCAATTAATGATTGTTTTTAATATTAAAAATAGAATGACCTTATTGAAATAAATAAAAATATTAAACTATTCAAAAAGTATTTTTGAATAACTATATTGTATTTGTGGAAGAAGATTAACCAAAATATGAAGAGTTGTCATCATTTATAGCACATTATGACCACATTTTAATATTATTATTGAATTAAATTCTTTAAATGAAAGTGAAAACTTATTTTTGTATTTAAAAATTAGAAAGTGGGGAGAAATAATTCAAGAGCTTACATTTTTAGAATAATATAAATATAGATATAAATATTATGAAGAGTAATGCATCAGTGTGGGACACATATTTATGATAGTGTATTTTGAGGTAGAGTGTGGGACTCAACCTATTTATGATAGGATTTATATGCATGAGTGTGGAATTTAAATATAATTTTTTTTATCTATTTAATAGATTTAGTGCGGGACTCAAATTTATCTATAAATATTAGAGTTATTGATATGCTAATCTTTGGATAAGAACCATAATTTCGTAAATTCAAAATTTTATAATTTGAATGGATGACACTTGAATGAACATGCGTTGGCTCCAATCAATTCAGGAGTTAAATGCGAGGACACGTATAATACTAGTATACTACTAAAGCCAGCAATACGTGGCGATCGGTGGCTTTGACTTTTTGGGTGAGTCACTGCCTTATAACTTCTATTACCAATCAGTCCACTGCCCAGGTAATCCACCACATGTTTACTAATTGAAAATATTTTTTATTTTTATTTTTTGAAGAAGTAGAATTATGATTTTGATTATTCTAAATAAAATAGAAAGTAAAATTTTGTTTACTAAATTTTAATTTTTTTCAGAAACAAAAATAAAAAACAGAAAATATATTTACTAAAAAAAATTTATTTTTACTTTTTATTTTTTAATAAAATTAACTATCTTATAAATATTGCATAAACAATAACATACTTTTAGTATGAACTCAAAGCCTGTTTGGTACTGATATTTTTGCAGTAAGAAAAATAAAATATTTTATTTATTTATTATATGTATTTCTTATTTATTATTTATCATAAGTTTTATTTATTTATTATTATTTTTGTATATTACTTAATTTATTTTTATTTAATATATAAATATATTTAATTTATTATTTATATTATTATTCATTCATTATTTTTATTTAATTTATAAATATATTTTATTTAATTTATTATTTATTTAATTTATAAAAAATTTATTTATTTATTATTTGTATTTCTCATTATTATTCATTCATTATTTTTATTTAAATTATAAATATATTTTATTTTATTTATTATTTATTATATTTTTATTTAATTTATAAAATTATTTATTATTTTTATTTATTATTATTTATTATTTGTCATAATTATTATTTATTTATTATTATTATGTATTATTTACTCTATTTATTATTATTATTTTTTAATTTATTTTTATTTAATTTATAAAAATATTTATATATAATATTTAAATTTATTAATGCAAAAGACATAAAAGTCCCAATTTTATAATTTTGAAATTTGATCATTTTAAAGATGAGAGGAAACAAAAAGAGGATGTACCATTTTTTTGTTTTCTTTTTTCTTTACAACTAGAATAAATGTTTTCTTAAGGGCAAAAATAAAAATAAATTAGAAAACAAAATTTTACTTTTATTTTTTTATTTTCAAAAGTAAAAGCAGAAAACAGGAAATGGATGACATAATTTCGTAAATTCAAAATTGTATAATTTGAATGGATGACACTTGAATGAAATATGCGTTGGCTCCAATCAATCGAGGACACGTATAATACTACTAAAGCCCGCAATACGTGGCGATCGATGGCTTTGACTCTTTGGGTGAGTCATTGCCTTATAACTTTTAGGGATAATTTCATTTACACCCCCTGAGGTTTATTCTATTATCACTCATACCCCTTCAGATTTGTATATCTTCATTTATACCCTTCATGGTGTGAAATATCTAAAATACCCTTATACCAAACTCCTCTTAAATCAATTTAACCCCTAAACCAAACACCCCCTTAAATCAACTTATCCCTCCAACCAAACACCCAAACCCAACCCTAACCACCACCACCACCATCCGCCGCCACTACCACCACCATATCATCCATTGACACCACCACGAGCAATCCTTAAATCAATTTATTACCACCACCATTTTCGAAAATAGGGGGGATGGCGGCGGCAGTGGAAGGGGGCGGCGGCGCCGGCAGTGGGAGAAGGGTGTAGATATATATATATATAGGAGGGGGGGGCGCGGGCAGGGGGATGGCGGCGGCGCCGGCAGTAGGAAGGCGGTGGTGATATATATATATGTGTGTGTGTGTGTATATATATATGTATATATGCATGCAAAGTGTGTGTGTGAGTGAGAGAGAAAAGAGAGAGATAGATTAATTAATTTATTTGTAAAAATTAAATATGTTTGTAAAAATTAAATATTTGGGGTTGGGTTAGGGGTTTATAATTTAATTTTTATTCACAAATTAAAAAAATTAGTTTTCAAAAAAATTAAATATTTGTTTGTGAATATTTGGGGTTGGTGTTTGGGGTTTTGGATTTTATATGTTTTTTTTTTAATTTTATAATTATTTTCGAATTTAATAAAAAATTTCAAAATTTGATATATATTTTTGAATTTTATATGTTTTATTTTTAATTTTATATATTTGTTTCAATTTTTTTTATGTTTTTTTTGTGATTTTTATATTTCTTTTCAAAATTTAATATGTTTTTTTGAAAAAAAAAATAATTTCAAAATTTATATATATTTTTAATTTTATATTTATTTTCGAATTTATAATATTTTTCAAATTTTATATATTTTTTCGAATTTTAATATAAATTAAATTATTAAATGATGAGAGGGGGTCTAATTGATAAAAACACTATTTTTGTTTTCAAACAGAATAAGGATAAGACATTGAGGGTAGTTTAGAAATTTTAAAAAAAATTCAGGCTGATGTCATCGTTCAGTAGGTCTAAGTGAGAAGAATATTGAAAAGTAGAGAATATAAACGAAGATATGCAAACCTGAAAAAATGTAATGATAGAAAAAATCGCAAGGGTGTAAATGAAGTTATCCCTAACTTCTATTACCAATCAGTTCACTACCTAGGTAGTCCCCAATCTCTACTACTTTTTGTTTTTTTGTTAAACGTAGGGGCTGAAGCATATATATAATTATATATACTATATATATATATATCTATACATCTATCAGTGAGAAAAAGGAAGCAAAATGGTGATAACAGCGGCCATTTCAAACCCCGGCGAACAATTGCACTATACTTTCGCTTCCAGATATGTTCGCACTTCTCTTCCCAGGTTTGTTCCTTCCTATAACTCACTTAATATCCCTATACGAAAATGCATTTGATGAATGATTTTGAAATCTGTTTCTTAAAAATTAAATACAAAACCCTCTAATTAGTACTTATTTCAGTGTTTGGAGAATAGTAACAAAGCAGGCCAATTCTTGGTTTGTTTGTGTACATATAGTACTTCAGTATCAGTATGTATATATATATATATATATATATATGTGTGTGTGTATAGATGATATATATGATGATATGTATGTTACTGTAGGTTGGCGATGGGGGAGAAGTCAATCCCGAAGGAAGCAGCATATCAGATAATAAACGATGAGTTGATGCTAGATGGGAATCCGAGGCTGAACCTGGCGTCGTTTGTGACCACGTGGATGGAACCTGAGTGCCATGATCTGATAATGGCCTCCATCAACAAAAATTATGTTGACATGGATGAGTACCCTGTTACCACCGAGCTCCAGGTTTTATTTTATTATATATACACACACACTTTCTATCTCTACTTATTTTTTCCCTTTTTTTTTTTGTTTAATTGCTTAAAATATAGAAATTATATTTGAAAGTGAAATTTGAAAAGAAGATGAACTGACTAATTATTTGATACAAAGGATTGAAGCAATCAAGTATCAACTCAACTAGTTAAAAAAAAAATAAAAAAAATCATAACAATTTGGAATGAGTAATGGTAACGGTATGAAAATTGCCCAAATATTTGGTACAACGGATTGCAGCATGCGTATGGCTTGAATGTAAAGTGAATAGAATTTTTGTTTTGATATTTCTCCGTGCTTTCATTTGGAAATGCAATCAAAATTGAAGTCCTGATGTGTTATAGGGGTTGTGTGTACATCTCTTTGTTCTCTATGATTCAATAATCTTAATGATGCAGAACCGATGTGTTAATATGATAGCCCGTCTGTTCCATGCCCCTCTTGGAGACGATGAAAGGGCCATAGGTGTGGCGACAGTGGGTTCATCGGAGGCCATTATGCTGGCTGGTCTTGCTTTCAAAAGGAAGTGGCAGCATAAGAGAAAATCCCTAGGCAAACCCTGTGACAAGCCCAACATTGTCACCGGAGCAAACGTGCAGGTAGATTGCATATGCCTCTTTTACACACACATATATATATACATTTTTCATTGTGAATCGTTGAAAGGAATTCTCATTGTCTAACTAGTTATTTACCATCCCAGTTACATAAATTCTTAAAAGTTTCTCCGACTTTAATTGTTTACACAGTCTATTAACCTTATCATTTGCATACTTATGCCCTGTTTGGATTGATTTTCAAAAGTTGTTTTTGGCCTTTTGGAGTGAAAGTTTGTTTTGACTTGTGTTTGATAAAAAATTTAGAAGAATTTTTGAGAAGAGCATTCCGAAGAAGTTAGGGAGTTGGCTCCTGCTTCTCTTTTTCTCTTGTGTAAAAAAAAAGAACAAAAGCTCTGCCTAACAAGACCTTAATGTTCATGAGAATTAATGTTAATGATCATAGCTTTGTCTTTTGAAAATTGAAATTAGCCATTTGGTTCAAATTTGTCTGATAGTAACTTCAATTTTAATGTAACCGTTGTAATGATGTCATTAACTATCTATTTCTGAGAATCAAGAGAAAATATTTATGCTTCACAGGTATGTTGGGAGAAATTTGCGAGGTACTTTGAGGTTGAACTGAAGGAGGTGAAATTGAAAAAGGGATACTATATAATGGATCCCGTGGTAGCAGCGGAGATGGTGGATGAAAATACCATATGTGTTGCTGCCATCCTGGGTTCTACCCTGACCGGAGAGTTTGAGGACGTAAAGCTTCTTAATGAGCTTCTCACCAAAAAGAATAAGGAAACCGGATGGGACACGCCAATTCATGTCGATGCTGCCAGTGGAGGTTTCATTGCTCCATTTTTGTACCCGAATCTTGAGTGGGATTTTCGGTTGCCATTAGTGAAAAGCATCAATGTCAGTGGTCACAAGTATGGCCTTGTGTACGCTGGTGTCGGCTGGGTTGTGTGGAGGAGCAAGGAGGACCTGCCCGAAGAGCTCATCTTTCATATTAACTATCTTGGATCTGATCAACCCACTTTCACCCTCAACTTCTCTAAAGGTAACATGATTCTTTCCCTTGGAATTGGATATGGGGTTCCTAAATCAGACATTTTTACCATGTAAAATTTTGGTTATGCTAGTTTTTTATCGTTTTTTCACCGATCTTTCTTACTTACACCTTCCACTCAGTGTCCTGAATCTGAAATAGTTTTTTTTTTTTTTCTCTTTTTTCTCCTTTTAGGCTCCAGTCAAATAATTGCTCAATACTATCAATTTATAAGGCTTGGTTTTGAGGTAATTTTTGAACACACAGTCTGTAATTTGTATTGCTTGACCATCTTCATGTCATTTCGAAAGCTCTCTACTGTCCTGCAAGATCAGGTTTGAAGCATTGAGAGATATATACCTTGCTATTTGAATGCAATCAAAGAAATATACCGAAAAAGAAGGGTAGACTCTTTGAATTGATTACATTGAAAAAAAAAAAATTAAACATTTTTTTTGCTTTACTAATATTGGAATGTATGTTATTCTATTGCTTGCTTGCATACCATAGCTGTCATGTTTGTCTTGCTTACTCAATAGAAAACTTGGAACTTTCTGTAATTTCTTTCTCGTCTTTCTTGGCTATAACTTATAAGGGGTACAAGAACATAATGGAAAATTGCATGGAGACTGCGAAGGTGCTGAAAGAAGGGATAGAAAAGATGGGGCGGTTTGAGATCGTCTCCAAAGATGTTGGGGTACCCTTGGTGGCATTTTCTCTCAAGGACAGCAGCCAACACACTGTGTTTGAAATATCCGAGAACCTGAGAAGGTTTGGATGGATCGTTCCAGCATACACAATGCCACCAGACGCCCAAGACATTGCCGTCCTGCGCATTGTGGTCAGAGAGGACCTCAGCCACAGCCTGGCAGAGAGACTTATCTCCGACATCGAGAAAGTCCTCAAGGAGATGGACACGTTGCCTCCCCGAGTGTCCAGTGCTACTAAAGCTGCCCATGTCACCGCCATTGTGGACGAAACACAGGACAGCAAGGCCGGTGTTCATCATGTGAAAAAGAGCACTGGAGAGACTCAAGCAGAAATAGTTGGGCATTGGCGAAGAATCGCCGAGGGTAGGAAGACTAATGGACCCTGCTAGGTCTCAGTACCTAACCCTTTGCTTGGTCAGTCTCTGCCCTTGTTATGTTCTCAAGAGAAATGGTTTATATTATAGTTTGTTGTAGTGTTGTAAAATCTGTTTAATGGCTTTACTGTGTCTTACTAGTTTTGTATGGTTTGATTGGCATTACCTTGTAATAGTATGATTTTCTCTTGAAAATGTGTATTGAACCTTTCAGAATCAGATGGACAATCTTTGATGATGATACTATTCTGTCTACTTGGCTTTTAAAGGTAGAATTTTAGAGCTTGCTTTGAGATGATACTCTTTGAGCTTTGATTTTGTAACCTTTGCCTTTCATATATATATATATATATATATATATATATATATTGTTTTTCATAGTCATAGATGTCCAGTTTTTGCTTGCAGTTGCTGCTGCTAAGTCTACTTTATGAAGACTTTAGATGTATTTCTCTGTGGACTTTTATTTTTATCAAAGAGACCAGTGAGGAAGCAGGACAAACATGATGGTGGATATTAATAAAATAAACTCACTAAAAGTTAACATAATGTAGAAGTTCTTAAATACTCAAAATTTAATTCATTAAATAAGACAGTAAATCAAAGACCCGAAATAATATTTGACTATAGAGCACAGAATAATTAACTTTAAAACCAGGTACTATATCAAATTTTTTTTCTTTTCTAAAAAGACATTTTTTTGTGTTAAATAAAAGCAATTAAATATGTGACATACAATATATAAAAGGAAGAACAATGTTTTATGCTGGTCGAGTGTGAAGATAATTTCACCATATCACTGAGGACTTTGAATTAGGGCTCCGTTCACAGTCGCATCAAACACATCCCTCTTTTGATGCAATTCGCTGTCTAAGCTCACAATTCCGTTCAATCGTCTTCTACTCGCATTGATTGAGGTGCTTTTCTCTCTCTCTCTCTCTCTCTCTCTCTCTCTATATATATATATATATATATTTCTAGATCTATATATATCTACAGACACGTCAATCTCATTTGCCTTTTTGTGGTTGTGCAATGTTGCGAAATCCATATTCATTCCTTTCCACTATTAGTCTCTCTACACCCTTTTCATATGCTTCCACTAGTCGTTGTGTTTTTCACAATTTCTCCACAATCCTAACTTCACCCTCTATATATCTATTTCCAATTATTTCGATCAATCAATGTTCATTTCATCACCATTGTCATCCAATTCCAATTCCATTATCAGTTAAAGTAAGTCATCATCTTTGGTATATCAATACACCTTTTGGTTTTCGGTCTTGTTCTAATTCAGCTGATAATCTCTCTGCGGCATTTCATCAAACACCTGATAGTACTGTCAATGATATTGATAAGCTCTGCAAAACTGAGGCATTAAATCAAACAGTTGATAGTCCTGTTGATGATGTCGGTGAACGCGGCAAAATTGAGGCATTAGATCAAACGTGTGATAGTACTCTAGGGGACGATGATAAGCTTTACAAAACTGTTATGGATAACTCTAGTCCTGAGCACAACATGGAGAGAGCTCTTGACCAAGTGGGCATAAGATTGACCACTGAATTGGTGATGGAAGTACTCCAGAGACTTCGATACGAGGAGAAATTAGCTTTTAGGTTCTTTACATGGGTGGGGCATCAAGAATATTTCGATATGGCGTCTCGGGTGTATAATGAGATGATTGACATACTATCTAGTACGAAATACAAGGTTAAGCAGTTTCGGATTGTCTGTGACCTTCTAGATTACATGAAGAGAAAGAACAAGAATTCGGTGCCTGTTGAAGTATTGTTGAACATTTTGAGAGAACACGCCGAAAAGCATCTGACCCATCTTCAGAAATTTGCTAAGAAGAAAAAAATAAGGGTGAAGACGCAGCCGGAGAGCAATGCCTTTAACTTGCTATTGGATGCTTTGTGCAAGTGCAGTCTTGTGGAGGACGCGGAAGAGATGTTTAGGAGGTTAAAAAACAAGATCAAACCAAATGCTAACACGTACAATATTTTGTTTTTCGGATGGTGTAGGGTCAGAAACCCGAAAAGAGGTATGATTATACTTGAAGATATGATCAAAATGGGTTATACGCCTGATAATTTCACCTACACTACCGCCATTGATACCTTCTGCAGGGCTGGGATGGTGACGGAGGCTGCTGAACTCTTGGACTTTATGAAAGTGAAAGGCTCGACCTTTTCGTCTCCCACTGCAAAAACGTATGCGATCATGATTGTGGCACTAGCTCAAAGCAACAGAATGGAAGAATGTTTTAAACTTCTAGGGGACATGATAAACAGTGGATCTCTCCCTGATGTTGTGACGTACAAGGATCTGATTGAAGGCTTGTATTTGGCCAGGGGTGTTGATGCAGCTTGCAAATTCTTGGAGGAGATGGGAAACAAAGGTTACCCACCTGATATAGTTACTTACAACTGTTTTCTCAAGGTTCTTTGTGACAATAGAAACAGTAGTGAAGCGCTTAGGCTTTACGGAAGAATGATTGAGGTGAGTTGTGTGCCCAGTGTGCATACTTTTAATATGCTAATTACAATGTTTTTTGAGATGGGTGATCCTGATGGGGCATTTGAGACATGGAATGAGATGGATAAGAGGCGCTGTGCGAGGGATACAGATACTTACTGTCTGATGATTGAAGGACTTTTTGCTTGCAATAATACAAAGGATGCCTGTGCTCTTTTGGAAGAAGTTATAAATAGGGAAATGAAATTGCCATATCGAAAATTTGACACCTTCCTGATGCAGCTTTCAGGGATTGGCGATCTTCGTGCCATTCATAGGTTATCCGATCATATGAGGAAATTCTACAATCCTGCTATGGCACGACGTTTTGCAGTGGGTCAGAAGCGGAAGAGCGTGAGCTTGAGAGGGAAGTAGTATATGCAAAAGACGTAGCTTTTTGTTGTGTTTTGGAATGCTGAATGATAAGTTGGGTCGAAGAAATGCGGGTTCACTACCATTATTCTAGATCAGCTGTATGAATTTGCTTTACACATCTGGGGCTGAGAATCTTGCTAAATTGATCTCTTGAACTGCAAACATATTGCCCCCAAGACTAGGTAACTTCCCGAATATTCATACCATAATTTGGATAAAGCAAATGCAGTCTAATTTTAAACTCGAAATTAACACGTGTTCTCATTTGCATTTAGGGGGTAAGGATGTCGCCGGGAAAGGAAGACTATTGCATGTTCTGTAGCTTTTATACTGTTTTGGCGCATTTGAATTTCTTTCTTGGTGTTTGGCCAGGTAGATTACTGGCATCCTTGACTTGTTTATTTTAATTTTGTATAACTTTATTGTGTTAGACTTGCTTGATAAATGATTACGCCCCACAGTTTTTTCTTTCGGTTAATTTTTTATATATATGATCTCACTTATCCTGTCTAATGCTCCATCTGTTCTTGTATGATTTCTTCAAGGTGGGTGTTGATGTGCTATGGGACCTTGAAAACGCAGCCTATGTGGTGACTTGAAATCATGGGATACATTATCAATGCATGGTTAGGAATATCTGAGAGGGTTTGTTTATTGAGGGCTGATGTTATTTACATTCAATTAAGAATAAAAATTAGTCTACCTCTATTGTTATTCTGCTTTTATTACTTAGAAATCTTATATGGGATATGGAAATATATATATATATATATATATATATATATATATTTAGGACCTTGTTTGTTTACATACAACAGTGAAGTGGGTGGGATGAAGGAGGAAGGATTTTGGATTATGGACCTGTGGTTGCTATGATCTGTTTCTACAAGATGGAATTAGTAGCTAATCAGGCATATTGACATATTGTTGCTCTAGTATTGTTATTTCGGTACGCCTTTGTATAGTGAAGTCGTAACAAGATAGCCTTACTAGAAGGCGCGGTTGAATTATCTCCTCTTCGTGGCGGGAGAGTTAATGCTTGTTGGGTATTTTGGTATCTACCGTTAACTGCATTATTTTTCATATGGTATTGGCGACTTCAAAAGTACTTTTACAGTTTGCTTATGAGTTCAATAAAAATAATAAAATCCTTTGAAAAATAGCATTGTCGGCTCAATAGTTTTTCTAATTATATTTATTCAAATAATATTTGTGCCACTTCTAATTTTTTTTAAATGTAAATATGATAATTTAAGGATAAATTTGAGAAACATCTCAAAATTTGGCCACCCTATTAGCACAATAGCTTTCCCATTAAAATTGAGAGTTTTTGTTGATCCCATCTGTAAATGGGCAATTAAATGAATTTGGCATTACTCCTTTTCTAACAACGTCTATTTCCTCCATATAATATATAATGATAAAGAATTCATCATATAAGCCGAACTTTCACTTTTTCACAATGATATTTTTAATTCCAACAATGCGAGAATTGAGTGTATAGCTTTTTTTATTTTGATTTTAATAAAAAGAAGCTATTCTTCTAATTTTTCTTGGTTCGCCAAATTTATGATTGGGTCGATTATACTTCATGTGATAAAAAAAGAAAAAAAACAAAAAAGATTCCCGTTTGTATTTTTATTATTCCTTTCAAGTATAAAAAGTGAAGGAGCCCTAATAGATGAGGAGTTTTCCCGCCATTTTTCCAAGCAAAAGAAGTGCGATATCCCGCCAATTCCACAGCAGCTACTGCAGATAGAAGCTTCTTGATTGAGAGAGAGAGAGAGAGAGAGAGAGAGAGAAAGATGAGTGGGGCAGTGGCGAAGATAAGGAAGAAGGTACAGAGCAAGTTCAGAATCAGGGGCTACACCCTCAAAGTCGAAGCCCTAGATGAGATCCTCTCCTTCTTGTCTCGCTTCGCCGACGCCGAAGACGAAGCCCTAGATCTCCTCCTCGACGAGCTCCAACAAGAATCCTGTATCTATTTCATCCATCCCTCCATATACATATATCTATATCTATATATTTATATATATACATGTATTAATTGTTAATTTGATCGCTTTGTGGCAGTGAAATCTTCAATATTGGACAAGGAGTCCGTACACCGCGTAGTCAGCCTCCTATTGGAGGCCGAAGCTGCCGTCGATGAAAGCCCTAGCAGCTCTACCGCTCCTAGCAAATCCGCTCTTCGCATAATCGACGCCTTCTTTATCCCCAAGTTCCGCTACGATCCCGTCAGAAAGATCTTCTACGAGTATGTCGATTCTCATACTCGAATTTCACACACACACATTGATTAGGTGAACCGTGAAAATTAATAATTCCATTTTTGCACAATTGATCAGACTGGTTCATATGCTTTGCTCAAAGAATTAGGGTTATTAATATTTGAGTAAAAATTTTATCTTTTGCTCAGTTTTTCAGAAGTAGATGGTTTTGTTTAATTTGTAAAGTATAGGGCAAAAGGGGTTTTCGATGTGGACGGCGTGGTATTAAAAAAATTTCATTGATAACTAATTCTATGTTTGGGAGCACATAATTGGCACATTGGAATCGAATTTGGAGGAAATTTAGTTGATTTTCTTTCAATTTCAAATCCAAGGCACCTTGGTGCTCAAATGCAACATTAGCTTAATGAAATTTGATTTCTTGGTGTTGGTTCTGGCATTTGATTGTGTGGTATTTATGCTAATCTTTTGCTTTTGTAGGCAAACAGGAAGATTCCCAATTCACACACACATAGACTTGGGTGAAATTTCCTTTTATTCCAATTGCCATGAATTTTTATTGTATTTTTTGCGCAATTGATCAGATTGGAACATATATTTTGCTCAAATGATTAGGTTTTTTCAAATTTCAGTAAAAAAATACTATCTTTTGCTCAGTTTTCCCATAAGTAGATGTTTTTGTTCAATTGATATAGTATAGGGCAAAAGGGGTTTTCTATGCGGACAGCGTGGTATTAAAAAAATTTCAGTGATAACTGATTCTATGTTTGGGAGCACATAATTGTCACATTGGAATCGAAATTGGAGGAAATTTGGTTGATTTTCTTTCAATTTTAAATCCAAGGTGCCTTGGTGCTCAAATGCAGCATTAGTGAAATGCAATTTTTCTTGGTGTTGGTTCTGGCATTTGATTGTGGTATTTATGCTAATCTTTTGCATTGTAGGCAAACAGGAAGATTCCCAATTCATGGTGATGCTTCTGCGAAGGCCACTTTGTACAGAGACAGGTTTCTCTTGTTGCTTCAGAGGCTTTCTCGGGACCCAAATTTTTCGAGGCCTGTTTTCGATACTGGAATGTCTCAGTTTGGAAGCTGCGAGGTACTCCCTTTCCCCAATCTCTCTTTTTATTTATATATCTATCTTTCACGCGCATTTTAGCAATGAGGGTCTGAAGCTTTTGATTTCATGTGAAATGTTGCTCCTAAATAGGGTCTTGTTTATTTGTGTATATTGGGCAGATATCTCCGATCCAGTCTTTACTTGGGCTAACAGGGAGAAGATGGGTCATGGGAGTAATATCTCAGTTGGAAGATGGTCATTTCTACCTGGAAGACCTGACCGCAGCTGTTGAAATCAATTTGTCTAATGCAATATCCTTTTCATCACTCATCTATTGATTTCCCTCATAAAGATATCTGTTCCGTATGCTTGAAAATATGCTCTTTTCATATGGGAATCATATAAGCTCTCATTAGAAAAAACTTTATCAAGAGATTTTATTTTTTCCTTTGATCTTGTTGTGAACATAAGTTGTGAATACGAAGTGGTATGATAACTACATGTAACCAGTTCTATGTAAAATCGGGATACATGTGATACAAGGATGTGATGTGATTTAAATGCTACTGGAGCAGAGATCTAAGTCATTGCGTTCTTTAACATGCAATACAAGATAACTACAGGTTTTTTTTCAGAAAACACTATAGTATTAGCAGAAGGAGAGATGACTTTGGATGGTATTTTTCAGGTCAGTATGATTATTATTTGAACATGGACTTCTTACGTGGTTGAAATTGAATTTGGAATTTCAAGTTTGGAGAAGTTCTAGACCTTTTCAGAGTCTATATGCTATTTAAGGTTTTCAGCTTTTGCAAAATAAATACCTGATAACTCTCTGTATAATTTTGTTAACACTATTCATTAGGGAGAAATCTTACCTCCAGTATTTAGGTTCTTCTCAGCCATTTACAGCATCATACATCTCCTCAGTTAATTCTCCTGAACCATAGATACGAATGCTTAACTCAGAAGGCACACAAAAATTTGAACTTATTCTAGTATGGCATAATCTTGTCCAAAGTTGGATTATGTTTAGTAAGTTAGTTATTTCATTTAGTTTTGTATGATATTGTCTTAATTCATAAAAGCAAATACTAGAAGTCCATATCCAAGGGAACACCTTGATAATCTTCAAACATCCCTTCGGAAACGGCCAAAATCATCACACAAGAATACACAACTCTCAAAGTAATATTAAAATCATTAACTATAGCAAGAACAGCAGAATCACTAACTTACCGCAAAATTTTCATTGGATGAATTGGCCAAAACTTGCTGATAGAATTTCATGCCTTGGTATTATTGGATTGACTGTGCTTTAAAAATTGCCAGAGTTTCAACTCCAACGTTTTATAAACCCCACATATAAGTTCCAAGCTCCACCTTTGATCGTCAAGGATCACAAATGGCTGCCAATTTCTTTTATCAGATCATTGAAGGCATCTGTGGAATTCTTGAAACATTAGCTTCTCGTGAAATGTTATTACAATGATGAAAAGCTTACTGTCAAATAATATGTAGGTGAAAACATGTGGATTTCCTCCATTAGAGGACAGAGATAAGACAATTTCATTATTTGGTGGACTCAACTTCTTTGGAGGTGGTACACTAACGAAAGAGGAAACTGTATCCTTTTTCTGGCTATCAACGACAATTATAGTTCCATAAACATTTCTGGTTACTTCCTTTAATTTACCACGATTTGTTATTTAATTTTCCTATACATTTCCAATAGCTGAGACTTGCAGAACTGGAAAAGAATGCAGTGAATGACATGTTTGTTGTACTCTCTGATGTTTGGCTAGACAATGAGGAGGTAATTTATGTCTATTATAAAATATTTTTGTAGGTTTTATTCATTCATTTTTGGATTTCTTTTTAGGGTTTTTTTGAATAAGATTGCCTGATCTCAGTGTTGTCTTGTCTGTAGAGAAGACCATGGGAAAGCTAGAGACTGTCTTAGATGGTTATGAGAATGTAGAGGTTGTTCCTTCTCTGTTTGTCTTCATGGGGAATTTCTGTTCCCATCCATGTAATCTTTCCTTCCATTCTTTTTCTAGTCTCAGGTGAGCTTGAATAAGATATTATCATTTTGCTTACGGTAGATTTTATTGTTGGAATAAATAAAGCAAGAACGATAAACTTTGGAAAGCAGATCTCAGTTTGGAAAGCTTGGGGAAATGATTGGAGCACATCCTCGATTAAAGGAGCATAGTAGATTTCTATTTATTCCTGGTCCTGATGATCCAGGTGTGTTATGTGATCGGTACCTGCTCTCTCAAGTTTTCCTGGACGAAGTTGCATTACTTACAGACATTCTGCTTGTCGCTACTTTCAGGTCCTTCAACTGTTCTACCTAGGTGTGCTTTACCAAAATACTTAACTGAAGAACTTCAGAAGAATGTTCCAAATGCCATATTCTCAACTAATCCTTGCAGGTAATCTGTCTGGCTCCTTGCTGTTTTATCATTAACTAGGATAAGCATATATTTTTGGAGGGCATCCTCATGCTCCAAACTTTGCAATGTTGTTTGGATTCAATTTTATAAATCCCGAGGGGTGTCCTATGATTAAATCATGAGGATGTATTCCTTACGATATTGCTGCTGTGACTTGTCTGACTGCTATAGCTACTGATTCATGTTAAATTGCTGAACTATTAAACACTTTCTCATTTTTGAACCCAGAATCAAGTTTTACACCCAAGAAATCGTATTTTTCCGTCAGGATCTGCTTTATAGAATGCGTAGGTCATGTCTGATGCCTCCTTCAACAGAAGAAACTACTGATCCCTTTGAGCATGTGAGTGTGTTCTTTCACATCCTCCATCTTATATGTTAAGAGTGATCTTATGCCTGCTGGGTGCCGACCATACTAATCAGGTTTGAAATTTTGTTGCAGCTTGTTGCTACCATAACACATCAAAGTCATCTCTGCCCCCTCCCTCTGAATGTGCAACCCATTATCTGGAATTACGATCACTGTCTACACCTTTATCCAACTCCACATACGGTACTTGCTCATTTTATCTTTTTGCTATCTATTATAGGGCATGATTTCGACTTCAAAACAGGGAGGATGAGTTTTCGCCATCAAGGTTGAACATTCTTTCCTCAAAACTTGAAAATAATTTTTGGTTCTAGATTTTGATAGAATCTGAATAAAATCAAATGCTGAAATTATTGGACCAAGCTGTTAGGTTCACTTGATCCATGAAATTGTCTGGCCAAAAACTGAAAGTCTAACATGGTGGATTGTGAAACTTCGATTGATTTGGTCTCTCCAAACATGAGACATTGGTGAAATGTTGCTTGAACTGAGGGATTCTTTCTAAGGTTGCATGCATGGAGAGTACGGAACAAAGAAATTGTAGCGTAATGTTCCATGATTCATAGAGATTGAAAAGGAGATTGTATTTAAATTTGCCAGCAGGATCCTGCATGAATATAAATTTCAAAGAAATCCGTTATAACATCTGTATCATTGTTTGGCATTCTATACAGATTGTGTTAGGAGACAGAAGTGAGCAGAAGGCATTCAAATACACCGGAATCACGTGTTTTAATCCTGGTTCATTCTCTAATGAGAGCACGTTTGTGGCATATCGTCCTTGCACTCGTGAAGTTGAGCTGTCGGCTTTGTAAGCATCACCAATTTACCACCACCATAATTTTTCTAGCCGGCAATGCTGTTTGGCGCAGAAGTCATACCACCTTCACCTGTTGCGCAGGGGAATTGTCGCGATTAAAGTTCCTCAAATGTTGAAGCAATCACCAGGTTATCAGATTTACTATGCCTCATTTCACATAACATATATTAAATTAGTCATAACCCATAATTTTTTTTGAAACCTTTTCTCCTTTGTCCTACTGTCATATATGTACCATTTCTGTCCCTGAATAATATGTACTATTTTTCTCCTCTAGATTCACACATGTAGCTATTTTCAAATTATTAGTGGTTTGTCAGGAACGGTCTCCGTTTTCCTTTTTCATTCTCTACTAGTTATCGAAAGTGGCCTTCGTTTCTATACCAGCTCTGCGATATGTCCAACATGCGTGATTATGAAGAATTTGCTAAAATAAAATAAAACTTGGGCAAATAATCTAAATTCAGTTTTCATCCAAGGATAGATGTAAATAAAATAAATGAAATGGAAACATACCATTATGTAGTGATAAAAGGTTGGAGCTACTTGATGCCAATATTGCAAAAGTAATCCCCTTGAATAAAAGATATGCTGTTTAATACAGATTCTATTATTGAATTTTTGAAGCAAAATCATAAATGTACGAGGTTTCTATTATATTATATTTGTTCCATATTAGTTGTCCACTATTGTAATTTTATTAGTCTCAAATTATTTGTTGAATTCCAATGTAATTTAATCTATCACTTTTTCCAACTATCATTTTTTCTATTAATTTTAAACAAATACCGGATCCTATCATAATGTTATATTATTAAAGACAAAATTGAAAATTAGACACTAGATAACTTCAATTCATAAAATATTTAAAAAATTAAATTTGACAAGGATGATAACTTCAATTCATAAAATATTTAAAAAATTAAATTTGACAAGGATTGCGGACGGAGGGAGTATACTTTTTAAGATGTGAAGGTGTTGATAGTCAACAATATTCCAAGTTTTCATTATTAGGAAAGATTTATATAAAGCTGATCCAACAAAGTTCAATAGAATTCGTCTGTTGAAATAGGAAAAGCGTTGGACGATGTTTACAGTTTACCAACATTTCAAAGGCTTTTTTCACTCTTAAAAGCCTTTTATGAATATGGTCAAATTGTTCAACAATATTTTTATTACTGCTCCTAAAAGTAAGGGAGGTAAATATATATATATATATATATATATAAGTGCTACTTGTAATCATAAGGTAACGATGTAGCCCACTTAGACTATGGGTGCATTTGGAAAGCCTGTTTTTTGTATTTGTTTTCTGTTTTCAAATATAAAAATTGTTTTTGTATTCGTCTTTGTTTTTTCCAGGAAAAAACTAAAAACAAAAAAACGTTTGGATGAAGGTGTTTTCACCACTTTTATTTGGTGAAAATTGTATTTTATGGATTTGGTGTTTTCACTGTTTTTACCACCTAAACAGTGAAAAAATTCAAAAAACAACTAAAAGTTGTATTTGGTGTTTTCATCACTTTTACACACTATTCACAGAAAACAGTTTTCTTAGGGAAAAAACAGTGAACAGTAAACGCGTTTGTCAAACGTGTTTTTTTTTTTAGTCTTATGAACAGTAAAAAAACAAAAACAAAAAATAGGGTATCCAAACGGACCCTATATCTTTTAAGACAATGTTTGGGTCTGACTAGTCCTCTTTTTTATTTGGGTCAATAAAATTAAGACACATGTATAATATTAATAAAAATATAATAATGAGTATTACCTACTATCATGAGTTAAATACGAATCTAATATATATATATATACATATATATATATATATATATATATATATATTTTTTTTTTCCTATTTCCATCGTCTCTATCTTGGACACACACATCACAAACCCTACACCCACAACAACAAATCTACCATGGCCTGAAAAAATTCCAGCTCCAAAATCATATTCATGTGTCAATGTTACAGAATAGAGGATTAGATATATATATAGATACTATACATGCCATATATGTATACTGCTGAGAAATTATTTTGGGAATAGCTTCAGGTCATTAGGTTGGTGCGCTTTAATTTAATTGTGTAATTAGTTTGGCAACTAATGATCATGAGCTTTAGGTATTGTCCTAAAGATCTTTTACCTACCCTCTTTGCCCGTCCCGAGGCCTCTAATCCTAATATGAAGGAGGTTGAGTTTAAACAACAGACCGTTGTGGTAAATAATTGTTTAAAAATTGTATCCCAAAAATTAAAAATTAAATACTCTGTTTTTCAAAAAAATAATAATTTAAATCAAGTACTCTTTAAATCTTCAACCACTAGGGTTTGTGATGGTTAGCATTCACCATAGAGACCATGGAGATAGGAAAAGATGAAAAGAAAAAAAAAACAAATATTTTAGATTCATGTTTAATCCATGATAGTGGATAATAGCAATTGTTATATTTTAATTAATATTAGACATGTGTTTTAATCCTATTGATTCAAGTAAGGGGTAATGACCAATTTGGTCCTCATTGGTCAGGACCCAAACATTGTCCTATATTTTAAATGTTAAAAGTAAAATTACATAAGGTATTGGATAATACATCAGACCTTGCATGTAACTAGACCTGTCAACGGGTCGGAGTCGGACCGGATCAAGGGTAATCCGATCCAAATCCGATAAACAAATAATCAACCCGATCTGATCCGATAATCCGATGAATTTCTCTATAACCAATCCATATCCGATTATCAGGTCCGATCCGATAATTTTTTTACTATTCTATTAATTGAATTGTCTCCATTATGCAATTATATTGCAAAAAAAAATTGTAATTATAACATACAAAAATCAATCACCAATTTTATGTGACCAAATTAATATAATTGAGTTTAAAATACATCTAAATAAACTCAACAAAAATCAATCACCAATTAGTTATAAGAGTAACAGTTATCCACTTAACACCACTTACACATCAACTATTACAAAAAATAAATACCACAAAAACGAACAGTGGTCAGTGGGACAATTCAAATTGAACTTCAGAACAAAAAAAAAAATTCTTAATACATTGGCTTACATTGTAGAACAAAGTGGAAAAATTGTTCCATTCTCTTTCTTCCAAAAAATAATGCCACTTCAAGTTATTCATGTCCTACAAAAAAATATAAAATGTTAATTTATATACAAAAATATTAAAGAAAGTTTGAAGTCTACTAATTTTTACTAATTAGCACATTAAGATAAATACTTACCCCAATCATGACTGGACCAACACAACTCCAAAAGCTCTCTGAGATCAATAATTTAAAGATTGAATATTTCTATAAAATTCAAAGTTACACTAAATTTTTTTTTTCCAGCATAGAACAATGCACAAGGAATCAGGAAAAACAAAATACCTTAAATTCTGAAACCAAACTTTGGTCAGTTCTTGCGACGATTCGACACAAGATTTTCTACACATGATTACACAACCCGCATATACCAACACCATGATTTGACACTACACGATGTACTCAATATGCATCCAGGTTCTCAATAACAATCATATCCCATTACAATATATATGTTTTTCTCTTTTGCAAAATATTGTACTCAATAAAACCATCATGCTTACAATTTCACATTTATAAACAATGGTCCACAACATGCTCAATCATAATACATGCTTTTATCATTTGCAATATATTGGACTCCACTTAGCACAATGCTTATAATTTCACATGTATAAGCAATAATCAATAATGATGTTTTCTCATGCACCATTCATAACACAAATCATCAAGTTATCTTTTTATTTCACAAGGATAACATTTTCATTCTTTTAAACATGTTCTTAGTTCAATTCAAACAAGTTTATCACAAATCACAAATCAAGCATAATCTCACTTCCCAAAATACCTCAAAGGTAATAACCAAAGAAGCTAGCATAATCTCACTCCAAGGCTACATCCCTACCACCCGCATACACATATGTATAATTACACTTACACATATACACAACTATACCCACATACGTATACATATATATATAGGCATACAAACATACTTCAATATGGAAATTCTCAAGAATATCCACCCAACTAGCATGCATCATAGTCTTAGCAATTTCATTACTAAGTACTCCATATACAAGGTTAATCCACATAAACATGCTCAAATCCTAACTTCACATTTCAAGGATACACTTAGCAAATTCATCTAAGTTTAGGAATCCTAAAATCAAACTCACAACCACACAATGGCTATTTAAGAAGTTTTCCCATACCTCTTGAAGAGTAACACAAACCACTAAGCAAGGCCAAGAAATCCTAGCTCTCACCCAACACCGAATCAAATGAGCAATCCGGTGGAAAGCTTCACCATAGCCTCCTAACCATGAATCCAACTCCAACATAAGAGGGAAACAATAATCATCAAGTGGTTTAACAAGAAACCCTAAACTAAGGTTTGAATGGAAAATACACAAGGAATGAAGAACACTTACCAATCATTGGCTCAAACCAAAGACAAGAGCACCATGAACAACTTCCATGTTGATGGCCACACCAAACTTCCAACTTATGGTGATTAAATCCACCTCTAAGTGAAGAAGAACCAAAAGGGAGAAAAGAAGAGGAAATGATGAAGTCTTGCAATGAAAGACTTTCAATGTGTAGAGATTCTCCACTCACACCTCTCACCATCCAATGGCCAAGCTTCAAGCTAGCAAATAAAGACTTAATCCAAGGGCCACAAAGTAATCTTGCAATGGAAGACTAAACACACCACTCACAAAACCCATTAATTTACCAAACAATACCTTAACATCCAAGGGTTTAGAATAAGGCAATGAAAATGAATTAAGGATCCAAGGGTTGACATGAAGTCTTGTCAAGTGAAAGACCAACAATAATGGATTCTTGCATTTAAGTGCCAACCAAATAAGGCCATATGATCCAATGGTCTAGAACAAATATGGGAGAATGAAATCAAGGGCTAGGAAAGAGACACCACTTGAAAAGTGGGAAATGACCAAATTATTCTCAACTTAGGGTTAATCACAAGAGTGCCATCAAACCTCTTAATTACCCTTTTACCCCTTGTCATCCTCTCTAATTACTACTATGTCATTCATCTCCCAACACTTAATCTCTACACTTTTCACTAAGTGCTCTAAATATGAAAATACTCATTTACCATTCGGTTATTTCTTTCCCGAAATCGTTTCCAACTATTCTCATTACTTACATCATGAAAATGTAACAAGAAATTCACATAAGTGTTACACCGAACGTCTATACTAAATTAGGGTAACACTTTCGGGAACGCAACACGATTGCCGAAGTTCCAATGAGAAAACGTTGCAAGAAGCCGGAAACGAAATACCACGAAGTCGTCCCGCTAAGTCCAAAACGTAAACGCGAAAAATTTATACGTACCGATAATACACAAGACGTCATGAATAAGTGACGTCACAAATATTAACACTTGAAAAAGAATTCCAAAAAAGAGAAAGAAAAACGTGGGGCGTTATAGTTCAATTGAGTAAATCCCAAATTCAAATTACTTTAATTGTATTAAATTGAGTGAAATTGTTAAAATCTCTAATTCAAAGTAGTGAAATTTTAGTGAAATTAAGTTCAATTGACAAAATTCTCAATCCAAAATAGTGAAATTGACTTCAATTGAGTGAATTTCAGTAAATTCTCAATTCAAAGTAGTTTAATTGAGGGGAATTGATAAAATCCTCAATTCAATGTGTCAAAATTGAGTTCAATTGAGTAAATCTCCAATTCAAAGTAGTGAAGATTGGGTGAAATTAAGTTCAATTAACAAAATAGAATTATAGTATTTAAATATATATTTCAAAAGATTTTTATATTTCATATTTTATTTTTATACAATATATACTATTTTAAAAATAATTTTGCTTAATTTTTATTACTAAGATTGAAACAAGACCATGATCAATTTATTGACAATACCTTTTTAGAGGAATCTAATATCTATAAACATTATTAACTTCTATGAAATTGATAATACTTATGAATATGTCAATACTTATAAAGAATGTTATTTTTCCTTATTTATGAATATTTGAAAGTTCATGAGATCAAATTACCATTAATTATAGCTTGTTTATGAATATGATTATACTTCTACAAAGATTGTTATGTTATATTGAAAATTGAGAAACAAAAAAGATATATGAAGTAACTATCTTATAGTACAATTAGGTATCACTTTACAGTTAGAATATAGTAAAAGAATGGAATAAAAATAAAGGATTATTTAAAATCCTAATCTTTTATTACAATTAGTGTTTTTTTTATATATTTAGTATAATTCAATATAATCAAAATTATATCGGATTTTCGGGATCGAATTTATTACGATTTGCATTATACCATTGAAGTATTGTTATAGAGTTCAACTACAACTGTGTTTGAATTTAAACATAATTTATAAATTGAGGTTTTTGTGATATAATTTGAATTAATTAAGTTTATTGCTATTGAATTTGTACTTAAAATCTAATTATATATTTAAAGATAGTGTATAAGTACTAAAACATTAAAATTATTCACCCTTTAGTAATAGTATAAATGATCAATCATTATTAATAAATAATTAATAATTAAAATTTATATATAGATACAGTACCAAATATATACACATAAAATATCAAATTTATATTAATATATATATATATATATATATATATTATCGAATTGAATTAGGCTAATTTAAATTCAATTTGTTAAAAAATTAGATTATCAGATTCAAATTATATTTGAATTATCGAATTTTATTTTCAATTCATATTCAACTAATTTAATTGAATTATAATAAAAAATTAATCTATTGACATGTCTACGTGTAGGTCGCAAATTTAATACAATGAACCTTGCCTTGTAACTCCAAAACTTAGTTGTCAAACCGTATAAAATGAAAAATGAAAAATAAACAAAATAAAAACTTAGTGTGCTGTCATATCGTGGTTGTGGGGTCCACTGAGAAAGACAGCCGCTTGAAGCAAATTTAAGATACCAACTACCCCAACTGTTAAGGCCGGCTGTTTCTTCTTTATGAATTAAAAGTTTCAAACATTCCTTCCCTTAGAAAAAGTAAAAAATTAAATAAATATAAGGTTCCGTTTGGATACGGAAAAACAGTTTTTGTTGAGTTTTAGCTCCGATTAGAAAAGGACACCAATGACTTGGGAAGTGATATTGTGTACAAGCTCGTAATGAGGGACGCGACCTTGCTCGTGAGGGTAATGAAATTATCCGTGAGGCTAGTAAATGGAGTCCTGAACTGAGATGCTTATTATGAAGAATAATGCAGGTAGTGAAATTAGTGCTAGGCCTAGCCTTGTTCCGGCAAAATTTGTATACTATACCCTCCTCGGGACCCATATCCCTAGAAGGGGACGAGTTAAAAAAAAACACTTTTGGCAAACGCGTTTACTGTTCACTTTTTTTTTCCCAAGAAAACTATTTTCTGTGAATAGTGTGTAAAAGTGGTAAAAACACCAAATACAACTTTTAATTGTTTTTTGAGTTTTTTCATTATTTAGGGGTACCACCTCTGCCACCGCCGCCACCAACCACCACCACTCCCGCCACCGGTCGCCACCGCCGGCCCCCACCACCTTCGGTCGCCGTCGGCCGCCAGTCACCCACCACCACCGCCCCCCGCCGCCCACCACCGCCGCTCACCAATACCATTTTATTTTTCAATCCAAATTTTCATCCAAACGCTTTTTTGTTTTTAGTTTTTTTCTGAAAAAAACAAAGACAAATACAAAAACAGTTTTTATATTTGAAGACATAAAACAAATACAAAAAACAGGCTATCCAAACGCACCCTAAGAGTTTATTTTAAGGAACTCTCTTATGCTATTTAATTTAATTAACTAATTCCAACTGTGTTTATTTTGCCCCCTATACTATCTAATTTTGTCACTATGCTCACTCATCCTCACATTTTAGATTAAAATGTCTAAATTACCCCCTTTCTTAATAGTATAAGGGGTTTAGTGAAATCAACTCTTAAAAAAATTATTTTTCAAAAATAAATTATATTTTTCCTAAAAACTATAAATTTCAAAAAATATATATATATTTCAGAAAATATGAGTTTTTCCGAAAAATAATTTTTTTGCAAAAAATATAATTGTTTTCCGAAAAATAATTTTTTTGCGAAAAAGTATATATTATGTTCCAAAATATGATTTTTTTTGCGAAAAAGTATATATTATGATCCAAAATATAATTTTTTTTCCGAAAAATATATATTATGTTCCAAAATATGATTATTTTCCAAAACAAAAAATAATTTTTTTAAATGGTTCATGTCACTAAACCCCCTTATACTATTGAGGGTAGTTTAGGTGTTTTGAGTCAAAATATGAGGTGAGGGGGCATAATGATGAAATTGAATAGTATAAGAGACAAAGTGAACACAACGGATGTTAATTGATTAAATTGAATAATATAAGGGGGTTTCTTGAAATTAACCCTAAATATAATGATAATCAAATTCTTCGTTGCCCATGTATAAGGAGAAAAATGAATTTTTTCATTTTTGCCTTTTACAATAAAATACAAAATAAAAATCTTCCTGGTCTAAAACAATCCCAGACCATATCTATAGGAACAAACTTAGGCCCTGTTTGGTAGGTTATCTGGTTCCACCTGATCTGGTATGTTCTTTGTTTTCAGGGACCAGACCATGTTTGCTTAGACTTGGTCTCAAAATTTGAAACCAGACCAAATGAGACCAAATTGAACCAAAGGGGGTGTTTTTGGAACCATATTTTTTGATGGTTTAACCTGGTCCGGTCTGGTCTTATTAATAAAATATATTTATAAATAAATAAAAATTAATAAATAATAATAATAAATTAAATAAAACATATTTTAAAAAATAAAATATAAATAATAAATAATAAAAAATGAATTAAATAATACCTAATAATAATAATAAAAAATGAATATAATAATAATAAATTAATTAATAAATAATAAAATATATTTATAAATAATTAAAAATGAATAATTAATAATATAAATAATAAATTAAATAAAACATAATAATAATAAAAAATGAATAAAATAATATAAAAAAATGGACTAAATAATAAATAATAATAATAAATTACATAAAACATTTTTAAAAATATAATAAAAATAATAAATAATAATAATAAATAAATATAATAAAAAATAATAAATAGATATAATAATAAATAAATATAATAATAAATAAATACTTCATAATAATAATAAAAAATGAATTAATATTAAATTAATAAAATATATTTTTAAATAATTAAAAATGAGTAAATAATTTGTCCCACTAAAAATTTCTTAAAATCCTCACTGAAATTTCCTTTTCTACCTTTAACTACTCCTAAAATTTGAATAGTGCAATTATGCCCCACTCAACTCATTCTCCGGATCCTGCATATCTAAGTTCTAGCTGATCAAAGAAGTTCTTTCAGTCCCCGTATGCAAATTTGACAAAGCATGGAAAGCAAAGGTGTGCATGAGAACAAAAAAATTCAGGACATATTGAACAATATATAACACAAGAAATTAAATATTTTTGTGTTAAAGCAGTACTCACAGTTATGAAACTCAACACGAAGATGGGGCCTGTGTATGATTTGTATATAAATTAACTTGCATGTATAGTAAGTATATACTTGACGTAGAATCAAATGTCTGTAGACAAAGTAGCTCAAAATTTTAACTCAGACTGCAAAAATTAAGAGGTTGGATCTTAATCCAAACCGCAATATTGGTAATCCGCTGCTTAAATTATATTTGTTTCTTGTTATATATATATATACTGTTTAGCCATCTTTTTTCTTTCTTCTTTTTATCCCCTCTGCCACCAAATATCATATCTAGGGAATTTCAGTAACTTTATTTAGGAATTTTAAGCAAGCATATGATTGCTGTTAAATCTGCAACATGTTAGGTCTAGGTCACTTCAGTTTAGGAATCTTCCAATATAACCTTTGATTGAGCTAATAATAATAATATTTCATGTATGTTTCTTTCAACAAATGGTCATGAAATCCTTAATTTGATTGAGCTAATATTTAGCATTCAAAGTTCAAACATAAAATCCACTCTCTCCTTTATTCATTTTCTTCCATTTCAGCATCTAAACTCTTTAGTCTAAAGTTAAAGTACAGAGAGTTAGACTTGGAGAGTTTTAAAAATCTTTAGTCGACGTTCCTTTCTCACCAACTCGATTAATTTGTCAATGGGTGGACGGATTTTGTGATTGATTCACTATTTAAGGAGATACTTCTAAGAACAAAGAAGTTTTTTTTTTTTACTTAGTATTGTGATTATGATGAGAAAACAATTTACTATCGAAATTGCCAGAAGATTCAAACAATAACTACCCCTCCTTTTAATTCTTCCTTACAATCATATCGTTGAAATGTTCAGTTATAAGAATTCATCTCATCATGTTTAGCATCATCAATTGATCGTTGACTTATGATCAATGCTAAGAGCAAAGAAGGCGAGGCATAGTATATTTAATTTTGATATTCCTTCAGTTACACGCAGTGACGCAGATGATGCATATGATAGTTTCTAGCTTTGTGGGATACACCCGTGGCATGGACATAAACCTATAATGGAACTTTTGAGATTGGGAGGGAAAATGTGTAGCGATTTCACTGGCCTCTTCTTCAAGTGACTGTCGCAACACTTTTGAGTAGTCTCGAAGAACTTTTTTTTCCCTCTGATTTTCTCCCAATGACGGTTGTTATGAGGAGAAAATGCGCTCCATCAATCAAAGTTGAATGCAACAAAATGTTGCAATCATCTTTTAGAGTACTAGTGAGCCGAAAGAAAGGGCTTCCGTCAGTGGATTTGTTCTTCATGCTATTGAGAGAAAGACCTACATACACCATAAAGCAAGTGATTTCTTCATTTCTACATCAAATAAGGTTTGTGGAAGTTTGATATATTATATAATAAGTTACTTCTTCATGGTTGTTGCAAAAAAAATAATTTCACAGTACAGTTAATACTTAACACAATTCACAAATTTACTTTTCATTTCAATAGAAATATTAGATTAACCTTGTTCTTCTGTACCAGTTTCAGAGAGATCATAAAGGCATCAAAATTTTAATAGAGAA
Organism: Cornus suecica; assembly: GCA_963922005.1. NCBI lineage: Eukaryota > Viridiplantae > Streptophyta > Magnoliopsida > Cornales > Cornaceae > Cornus > Cornus suecica. Next base: position 7,539,657 of record OY998242.1, on the reverse strand, counting down.
TGCAAAGGTGTTCTATTCCATCAAAGTTAGTATAAAAATTCATTTTAAAGAATGTATCGTTGCCAACAATGACATTTACATCCCTGTCTTCTACCTAATACCAACACAAGCTCAAAAGTGAGTTGCACTCAAAACAGCATTTTCATTCTATTTTATTCCCTATTTTTCCACAACCTCACAAGCTTTGGAACAAATTTTATTACTATTATTATTCTAAATAAGGGAAGAAAAGGCGATATGGTATATATTGACATTAGTATATAGGCAATGATGCCAAAACCAGATAAATGAAAGGTACTGAAATAGTGAGGAATTCCGAATTGGTACTACTTATAGCTAAATTAGGTATGATAGGTGTACACCTGAATTGTGCTTAAGAAACTTAAGTAATCTCTTTGAATGGTTCGGATGTTAGCTTTCGTTGGTTTTACAGTTGAGAAGTTCAGATAACTTCCATACTCGGAAATCCTTTATCTGATCTTAATTTGGTTATCGACGTGGAAAATGCGAATATGTGGTGATTCAAGAGACGGATTATCATTACTCATGATAATTATATTTTATTAACGAAATGTTTGCTTTGTCGATGTTTATGATCATAAGATTAAATTTAATTTTCGAATCTTTACGAGCTGCATAAGAAAGATTTGGCTAAGCTTAGGGTTGCTGAATATTCAGCACAACATTCCCACCAATCCTAATCATTTGTCTCACAGCATCTAGCTGATTATATAGGTACGCTGAGAGAATGATCATATATATGGAAACCATTGTAAATGTATATGTGGATGGTCAATGGGGCAAAGGTTGTCATGGAAGTGTTTTACTTTGATTTTATAAAAATAACAATGGATATCTTATATATATATGTATCTATATATAAATGAAAAACATTTTTGATGTTGAAACGTGGAACATACTTCATCCCCTGATTAATATTGATGTCTACATATATAGGCATGTAGTACAAGAATTCAACATTCTGGTATAGCAACTGCAAAGGCACAAACAAAACTAACTCTTTTGGGGCATTAGGAAAATCAAGTATGGTTCAGAAGAAAGTTGGTAAAACTGGTGAACAGAAGTCCATAGATATCATATGACACTGTTGTAATTTGGAAAGACTAATACGGACCTATGAGAGTGGTATGAAGAAGAAGAAATACGCATTAGTTTGGAATAATATTACAGAGCACTTTATTTAGTTAATTACAAGTCTATATATATATATATATATGTATGTATGTATCTAATTAAATGCGTGTGTGTGAGAGAGAGAGGTTTGTTAGTTGAAGAAAACGGCTGAGTGAGTAGTTAGCGACAGTAACCAATCTCAAGGACTGGTGATTTCCATCTGAATTGGGACAAATGGTGGGTGAAAGATGGGAGAGGCCTGTGGCGACAACCAGTTTCTCCAAACTATGAGAGTGGTAGGCCAACGGTAAAAAAAAAAAAAAAACACACATTTTAAAAACAATAAAACACCATACATGAAAAAAAAAGGATTAAAAAACAAAAATAAAAACAGATGTGGTCAAAAGAAGACCCATGTCGTCGAATAATTTTGAGAGAGAAAAAAAAAGTCTTCGAATATTTTTGTCTAAGGTAATAATTAGGTCCAATAAAAATTTTACATATGAACTATTTCAATTCTAAATCTTTCCTTTTTGTTCTTCTACATTACAATTTGCTATTGATGTATAATAATAAGGTTTTTTTTTTCAGAAATAAGGTATTGATTTTTATATTTGTTTACATCCAAACGATACTTAGGGTATGTTCCGCGGTGCGGTATTGGAGCCTTGAATTTGGAATTGGGAGCTCCAATTCCAAATTCATCGTTCGAATGTAACAAAATATTTTGGAAACATTCTAATTCCACAACTTCAATTCCACATGAGAAGTTATGATTTTCAATTCCAAATCTTCAATCCACTAAATACTGATCACAGCTAACTTTCCACAACCAAGGGCAGAGCCATGTATTGGCCAAGGGGGGCCATGGCCCCTCCTACAATTTTCAAAAATTATTTTTACTATCACAAAAAATTATATTTTATATGAATAAGTCCATAAAAATTGTATATGACCCCTCCCAAAAAAAATTAAAATTATTTTACTACCCCAAAAAATTATATATTTTATGAATAACTTCATAAAAATTGCATATGGCCCCAAAGAATTTTTTTAATTTCTTTAATAATCCACAAAATTATATATATTTATAAAATAAACTAACAAAAAAATTGCATCTAGCCCCTCCTAACTATTATTCCTGGCTCCGCCATTGTCCACAACCACAAACATATATATATATATATATATATATATATACACACGTCTATATATACAAACACATATACATCTACGTATGTATATAAATATAAATGTACGTATATATACACAAATATGAATATACATACATATATACACACACACATTAACATCCATACATGCATATACACACACATGCACATACACAGAGGGAGGGACCTGCTTAGGGGCTGCCCCCACTGGATTCATACCCATACTTACATATATATATATATACATGGGTGTATATATGTTTGTATATATATAGTGACAGAGCCAAAATGCAATTTTTTATAATTTTATTGGTAAATATATATTTTTTTAGGCTATCAAATGAATTTTAAAAAGAATTTGGAAGGGGGTAATATGTAATTTTTATGAACTTACCTATAATATACATATATATAGATTTTTGGACTAAAAAAATATATTTTAAAATTTCTCCGCCCCTGTATATATAGGCGTGTGTATGTATATAGCTATATATATCTGTATATATAGACGTATGTATATATATAGGTCTTTACGTAAATATACGTATGTATGTATGTTTGTGGTTATAAAAAGTTAATTGTTAGTTTAGAGGGAGAGAGTATTTAGTGGGTTAAAGATTTAAAATTGAAAATCATAGAAATCATAACTTCTCTAGTGGAATTCCAAAATATTTTGGTACATCCGAACCTAAGGCGTCCAATTCCGCGTCACCAAACATACCCTTCACTTTTTTTTGGCAAATGAGTATGAGAGATCATTCCATCTTAACTAATTTTTAACTGTACAAACGAGGCAAGTTGCTCTACTAAGTCTATTGTTGAACTAAGAAATAGTATCATGCATGAAAGTTGTACTGCATAGAGGTAATTATGAAAAAATTATAAAATTAAGGTAGTTTTGCAAATGCAAACCTTTTTTAACAGCAACTTCACAACTGTAAGAGATCAGATCAGTTGTTTGACTGTAAAAAAAATAAAAAATAAAAAGCAGGTTAATGATGGGTGTCCCCAATCTCCACGTGCACTTCTAAGGTCGGTTTTAAGCTAATTTCGTTAGTTAGGTCTGAAAGTTGATCAAAGCACCTAAGAACGCCTTACATATATATATATATATATATATATGTATGCACATACATACATACGTATTCCACTCAAAGGTCTAACAATAATACCAACCTCCTCAAATTTGCTTATATCACATATATACATATTATATTCTAACAATTTTCAACTAGATAGTCCACTTTAGATTTGATTAGGGTTACAATTAGCTTTTGTTTAGGTTAGACATTTTACTACAACCAAGCATGCAATTTATGGATCACTAACGAGCTAAATTAAATTTATAAAATCATATCCTCATATAGTAATTAATTAGAATTAAAAAAGCTAAGTCACACATTTTCCAGTTATTATATAATACCTATATAACATTATATATTTATATAAATGTGGTATACAAAAATAAATTAAAATGTTTGGGTGGGTTATAAGTAGGTTAGAAACTTGGAAAGACGTTGAAAGGAGAACGAAATCACCCCACCAAGCAACCTTTTTTATTTTCTATCTCTCTCACTCTCTCATATAGATATATATATATATATAGAGAGAGAGAGAGATATAGATAAATAATAGTTATATAGGCTTTTGTTAGCCTAGACGTTGCATCAATCGCTGGTAGAGGTCTGTCCAAACCCTCCCACTCCCTAACGGAAAACACTTCTCATCTTCCTCTTATATATTCTGTTGGGATCTGCCTTTCCATCTCTATATACTACCACCATATATCAATATACAAATATACATATATATCATGATTGATATATTCTAAATTAGATTATCATCTATCCTAGCTTCTCTCTTCTTGCAATCACTAGATCCATATATTTCTTTGATTTTGTCTTTCATAATCATTTTTGTTCATCAAGCCTTGTTCTGCTTTGGTATCTTATGATCACAAAGGCTTAGTTACACAAGAGAATAGGTCAATCCCATGTTAAAGTGATTTAGGGTTTACTACTACTGTAGTCTCTATATAGTTGATCTTCGTTTACACACACATATACATACATATATATATATATATATCAAGAAGATCGACCTCATCCAATCAGATGTGCACCAGAGGTCATTGGAGGCCTGCTGAGGACGAGAAGCTCCGGGAATTGGTGGAGCGTTACGGACCTCATAACTGGAACGCCATAGCTGAAAAGCTACAAGGAAGATCAGGTGATTCATCAACACTGATTTCTATATAATTATGTATCTAATATATATATATATATATAATTTTCTCAATATAATTTTATTTACCCAAAAAAAAAATTCAGGCATGCCTTTTCATTTTTCATTGAATTAATATTGTTACTCAATATTTGTATATGTTTATCTTGTACTATCTCTGTCCCATATTAGTTGTCTACTATTGCAACTTTACTTGTCCCAAAATACTTGTTCAGTTCGAATTGCAATGGAATTTAACATTTCATTTTCCCCAACTCCACTAACTTTAAACAAATACCGGATCCCACCATAATACTATATCATTAAGGGCAAAATTGAAAATTGCACACTAGTCAACTCAAATCAATAAAATGTTAAAAAGTTCAAATTAGACAACTATTATGGGACGGAATGAGTACATCAATTTTACCACCAAGTTTTTAGTAACAAGTATATATATTTAGCAAGTGGAAATCAAGATCGTGGGAGGATATATTATGAATAGAATTCATTAATAAAAAGAACCTTAATTAATCTTGATTTCTCAAAATATATACAACTATCCAACCAAAAAACACAAATTGTTACTGTATCCAAGTTACCAAAAAAAAAAAAAAAAATTACTATATATAAAACAAAAAGTCTAATACATGCATAAACATTGATTTGTTTTATAGGGAAGAGTTGTAGGTTGAGATGGTTCAATCAGTTGGATCCAAGAATCAATAGAAGCCCTTTCACGGAGGAGGAAGAAGAAAGGCTTCTTGCTTCTCACCGGATTCATGGGAATCGATGGGCTATTATCGCCAGGCTCTTCCCCGGCCGAACTGATAATGCAGTCAAGAATCACTGGCATGTCATCATGGCAAGAAGATGCAGGGAAAGGTCCAGGTTGTTTGCGAAAAGGGCCGCCCAAACCCTAGTGACTGACCAAAAATATCCGCCGATACATCATCTACAACAGACCTGCAGTGCAGCCAGGAACTTTGTTTCATTTGTTGATCATCAATACCCTAAAAGATTTGAATACCCTATCTCAGTTGATAATTATTATTCGAATTTTAAGGAGCTCAACTCAGAGAACCTCATTCATCATATGAAGATGCAAGAAGGTAACATTTGATATAGAAGAATATTATTTCAGTACCCCAAATGTGCTATATATATATATCTATATATATATTTAGTTTCATTTGGTTTTTTTCTCTACAAGTATGAAAGACGCGCATTAGGCCACTAAAAGAGGTCAAATCTGTTTGTTAGAATCTTAGCGGCGAATTGTAAATTGTCACGTGAAGTCCCACACAAAAAGATTTTTTGAGTTATAACTAGTTCAAACTTCTTAATATCAAATTTTATTATTGTTTTGCAGATAGGAATCATCCTTCGGAGTTCTATGATTTTCTTCAAGTAAATACCGAGTGCAATAGAAGTGAAGTGATTGACCATGCCTTGAGAGATGAGGAGGAGGTGGAACAGGAAGCGATGATGACAAAGGAGAGAAAAGCCGGGGTGCCATTCATAGACTTCTTGGCAGTTGGAAGTTCGTCGTAATTAACACACCAGTAATACTAGATGCATGGTATATGATAAATCATTATATACAGAAGATTCACCTACATATGCATATACTTTTGCTCATTTAGTATGACTAACTAGAAATATGCATATATAGTTGTTATAGTGAGAGAACTAGAACTTATATACATATGCATGAAGAGGCTAGTGTTGTATGTGTAGTTGTGTACTCAAAATGAGGGAGAAATATATAGCAGCATGAGAAGTTGTTGTAACACTATGAGTATGGCATCTCTCTCTCTCTCTCTCTCTCTCTGTGAAAAATCCACTAGTATTGCAGCTAAGATAAAATCCAGGAAATAAATGATTCCTCTTTTTTTTTTTTGGTAATATAAGTGAGTTTAAAAAATGTGAGGAATTACAGCAATTATTCATATGAACCAATTATATATTTCTCTCTCTCTCTCTCTCTCTCTCTCACACACACACACACAATTCATCTAAGTAAAGAGTCATGATCGAGCTTTTAGCATGTAAAAGAATAATGTTCCCTGGTAATGAGTTTTGCAAGTAGAAACCAGAGTATATATAAGAACTGCATGGTCATGGCCAGAGTAATGCTCAGTCACACTTGATATTGTGGTCTTTTTAAGTTAATTTCTCCTCACTTTTTTTTACATAACTGGAGTGTCCGGACTTTCATCCGAGTGCAAAAGCTCGGACTATGGTAGTAAGTTCAAACTATGTCCGCGATCGTAGTCTCAACAAATTATTTGTGTCTGATAATAATCAAACATAAAATCTAATATTTTTTGAGACACTAAATCCCATATCCTTTCTAAATCCCATATCCTTTCGCCAATCCATTTGGATTTCCTCCTTGCTGAGTTTTGCTTCTCAACCTTTTATCAATATGAGCCATTTTCTTCGAAAATTAGTAAAGAACAATTAATTTTCTGCTTCATTTGCTTCCTTCAAACCCTCACTTTAGAAATAGATTCCCATACTTAGATATATATAGTAATTATAATTGTTTTTAGGGGAAGAGTTGTAGTTTTGAAAATGTTAGTTATTGAGTAGAATAGTATATACATATGCTGATATTTGACTTATTTCACGGCGATGAAACCCTAATCTTGTAATGAGTATAGACGAATAATTTCTCAATACATGTCACTATCTGAATAGTTCATAGACCATTAAAGTGGTGTGGAACTGTTACGTCATTTTGTCGCACATTAAAATTAATCATGACCTTTCCTAATTAGTCACATAGATGCTCAACCCAGATTTCAAAAAGATAAGCCATTGATACCATTTGCTAGAAAACACCAGTGTAAATACTAGTATACAATTTGACTTGTACCCAAAAAAATTTAAAATAAAAATAAAAATAATAATAATTAATTAATTGTATAGTAACTATGTTGCCGCTTTAATATATTATAAATATATATATATATATATATATATAAAAGCATTCAATCTAAGCCCAATGGACTCCGGTCGTGCTTGGGCCGAATAGGTTTTAATCTGTGCAGATTTACTGGGCCTCTTTCACGGTCCTTGTCCAACCAACCCACAATTGAGGCCCAATTTGAATGGTCCGGTAGATCTGGCCAGATCGAGCTTAATGTCATAGTCTCTTTGTCCCACATTAGATCTGGGTGACAGGGATATAAAAACACCACCTAATATTTGAGTTTTAATAATCAACAATGACGAGTGACATCAAAGCTATTTACATGAGTCATTATCATCGTGTATCACGCAATGGGGTGAATAGCATTTGAGCATTCGGATGAAGTAGAATGTCATGATTTCGTCTCACTCTCTTTAATCACACTAAGAAAGATTTCAAGTATATATATATAGAAAACTATTGTTTTTGGACAAAATTAAACCGCAAACCCTAAAAACCATGGTTTGGCCCCAAATTGCATTCTGTTGTACTCTATATTAATGGACTACCATAAAACATTTTTATTATCAAGTTTTATACGAAGTGCGCAACAAAAATAAATTACCTACATGCATGTCTGTGCTATACATACAGTCCAGAGGGAGTGACCTGTGGATCAAGCAGATAACAAAAACTAGTTTTTGCTGGGGTCTCTAATCTCCGTATGCATATACGTACAAGTGTACATATTGTGCCGAATTATATTAGTAAGTGTTCGGTAAGGTACAACCGTACAAGAGATAGGCTATAGCCACAACAGCTGAGTGACAGGATATTAGATTAGCATGTCATTTTGCTCCAAAAAGCTGTAAAATAAACTATAGGTATATAATATATTGTTACCCAGCTTTTCAAACCCAATAGTACAAGGGTTAAAAATATCATTCAGACAAAAAAAAAAAAAACTCCTCGAATTAAAGACACCATATAAAAAAGACATTTCTGCATTAATCTTGTGCTCCTAAAAAATAATAATAATAAAAAAAAATAAAAAAAATAAAAATCACAGTTGGTAAAGGGACAGCCAGACATGGGTTGCTCGTGAAATGTAGAGAAGGACCAAAGGCCAGGTTACACTGGATACCAGCACTTCAAAACCATTAGATACCCAATAATATTCTCACTGGGCTTGCTCCAAGCTTGATACATTGCAGCAGAAGCATCACAAGTCAACCAAAATTCAACCAAAAAAAAAAAACAACTATTTCACAAGCTATTACTAAAGAACCTAAAGCAATTATTGCACATCATGTACAACAAGATTGATTCCCCTTTCCACCGGACAAAACAAATGAAAGAAAATCCCAGAATTACACGACACATGCAAGATCACATTCTTGATTAGGGCAAGTTGAAATACAACTCGATAATGGGGAAGGAGAGATAGATATCACCAATAAAATCAAGCACACCTTTCAATGCATTCTGCAGGCGCTAGAAGGGGTAATCTGTTGTCGGTCGATTTAAATACAGAGCCAATTTTGATCGGGAATCAAGTGGGACAGCATTCCTCTTCACGGTTGCAACCAAGGAGGGGGTACGTTGCAGCAGGTCGTTTCCACCCATGGAAATGTTCAGTCGGTTCAAGATGATATGGGTTCGTATGGATAAGATAGCCATGGATGTTTTAGAGCCTCCGACGCAGAAGGCCGCTTCTTTGGGTTTATCTCAAGAATATGATCTACGAAATCAATGAAACCCTGGTCCCCCATTGGCAACCGGTGCCTCAAGGATGTCTTTTTGGGAATTAGGTATTCCAGTCTGTTGGTATCCTGAAAAGAATCAGAAAAAATGCATCACTTCTAATAACTGAAAGAAAATTCCTTCACCACTTGAGGTAATATCAATCCTCTGTTTATACTAAAAATGACCTTTTACCGTCCACACATCTGAGCAATGAAATGGAATTGATGAAACCACCAATGTAACTACACCAACGTTCAAGAAATATTATATCCTCCTAAAGTATTCAACTAAAGCCATATTCAAGGGTTAATGTTCACTCCAATGCCAACATGAAACGTTTGATACAAATTATGCAAAATCTCCGGAATTGATTTCTGATCCAAAACATGTGAAGAATTTTAGAGAATAGCAGGTAAGATACAGTCTTGAGTTCGATAATGAAATGTTGTCATCAGAGATCTTACGATAGATTGGATTCAAATGCTCAATACAAAAGGGGGCTGCACACACTGGCTCTGTTAAATGTCCTCTCCTGTTTCCTTCAGGAACCTTTGTCTACAAGACAACATTGGCATGGCCGCAGGGGTGCAAGACATGTCTGACCCAAATCGGACCACCAATGATTTGCATGACGTAATTAAAGATGACATGATTGGACAAGAAAGAAGAACAAACACAAATCCAGTATAGAATCTAGAGATGGCTTTCCTATATAGGAGAGTTAGAACCATTTTCTTTTACCACATCCCATTTATTTTGGGTATATCTCTACGAAACAATAACTAGACAGCTAACGTATTTACATGTGTGATATTCCCCTATCCAACTTTTGGACAAACATCCTGTACGCTAAGATACGCGAGCCGAAGACGTCTGACACTTAAGAGGCACACACGCACCGGATACACTCGCCTGAGTCCAGCTATTAAGTGTTCAAAACGCAAACATCCCATAGTGCAGATACAAAAAATGCCCCAGCCATATGCTATAACATTCATCAACATAAGTTCATAAAACAAATATAGGTTTTTCGCAAAAAGGACACATTTATTGCCGAAAAGTTGACAAAAGCATGCAGTTGATGGCATTGCTGATGGATCAGATCATTGCATGGGTGAATCTGTATAAATGATATAAGGCAGCAAAGTGCATAAACGATGTTAACTGGGCTTTAGAAATGTAAGATAGAACAGAGAAATAAGATGCTATTCAAGCAGGTTTATGGTATCCTTGTTGGATCCCCAATCCTGAAGAAATATACTTCCTACTAGTATACCACAGGCATTAACATTAAATACAATGGAGAAAGCTGGCCAGATAATTTTTGAAACTTTAACAAAGAAAATTAATAAATAAGAACAGAACAAGAAAGAAGGATAATTACCTGGTTCCGTTCATATAGCATGTGATTTTTGGAAAAATATTTGTACGTATCTCGTCCTTTGGCAAGCATGTCTTGGTCAATCGAACCTATTATTCCAATTACCCGAGCGAGTAATGTAGCAGGTGAATCGTTTTGGAAAAGAACCTGCACCATGGTATTCTTCAATTAATTTTGCATCTTGTGTCGCAAATACTAACAGCAGGGAAAGTTATCACAAAACAAATGCACTTGGGATGAGTTGGAAGATATACTATATGTTCGTCTACACTCGGAAGCGAAAAAAATATATATGTTCCATTAAGACCGGCAGAATCATCATTGTTCTAAGAGTAAAACTCGTGCCAGTTACTTCCATAGTTCATATATTTGCTAATAGGAAGTCATAACACTATAAGTACTGTAAGGGTAACACGCAGAATATGAAAGGAATTTCTTTACAACACATACTAAAAAAAAACCAAGATTTCTTGCTTTGGCATGACTGTTGCCATATGCTACTAAAATATCTCTAAGAAACTTTACCGATCCATATTCAATTTCAAACGAGTGTTCATTTTTTTCGTAGAATGAAGGTTCAAGAAACAAATCAAAACAATACAAAAATATAAAGAGAAGAGAAAGAGTTACGATAGAGTTCTAGATTTGAAGTGTTACCCAGCTCGCTTGCTGCCATTGGGTATTAGGGGTTTGTACAATATAACAGATGATTGCAGAATGTGGTTGGTTAAACGGAAAGCAGTGGGATCAGCAAAGGCAGTGATTCAATTCGAGGTTGGTTTCTAGAAGGTGAGAGTTGCTCTTGTAGAGTATGGTGCACATTCTTGGTTTTGACATTGAAAAATACTTGAGATTGCCCAACTATTAGAATATTTACAATCGCAACTTCTTCTTTTTCAAAATAAAGTAACCTAAAGTTAAAAGGCTTTATGATGCAAACTGTGATACGGGATTTCATTTCTGCAACTACTAAATCAATAAAATGGATCAAAAGGTTCTTCTTTTAGTGTAAATTGAGATCCAAATTCACATGCTGTTAGGTGTTAGAATTGAAGAAAGCTATTGAAAACCAGTCTAAAGCGAAAAGTAACACTACCAAGGATCCAAGCAGCTTAGATGACAGACCAAAAGCATCTTTAGCTACCAGCTACTATTAGAAGAAGGTCAAAGTTGAATCACTACGAAATATTGTTACAAGATACCCCAAGATTTTATAAGCAAGTGGAAGTATTCAAAAGAAGGACGAAGTTAAAGCAAAACCCTAACCAGATTCCCCCTGTTTCCTTCCCTTCTTTTTTCTATTTCCATTCTCCTCTACTTTCTATTTTCTATTTTCTTTCTCTTCTTCGCTTTTCTTAACTGCCCAAGCCACTTCAATATTGGAGTATGATCAATCCCATGAACAGTCATACAATGTCAGTGTGCAGACACATTGGGAACCATGTTGTTTGACTCTAATATCTATGCTTCATCCCCTGCTAAGATACTTTTAACGGTGATATGCCAAAATCCTAATTTCGTCAGGTCAACCTGGTTATATTGGCAATCGGAGTTCTTTGCTATTGTTTATTGAATTTCAGTTGCTACAATGAGTTCCAGAAAATCATGCTCAAGTTTCTTAATGTTAAGATTTGCATTCCAAATTTGTTTTGAATTTCTTTTTTATTCTGGTTGTGTATGTTTAGTTTGAGATGGTCATGATTCAGTATCATATCTGTATCTGTGAAGTTATCCGATTTATACCTTTATGACATTCAATGCGGGGTTGTGTTCCCAGCAGCATAGTATATGGTTCTCTTTTTATTTGTTTTCACTGACGAGACTGGTGGCATTACTGCAGCTACCTGTGATGCTGCATTCAAGTATCTCAGAATGCAAATGACTCCCATCAAATTAATCAACCTAATTAAATTAATTTTAGTTCCACGCTTTTAAAATAGCCTGAGAGAGGAAAAAAACTTTGAAGTTCGTATTTATCATTTCTAAACACGTACCTAGTGATGACGAGGTTTAAAATATGTACTCAACTAAGGATGCATTAAGTTACACAAAATAGACTTTTCGTGTTTTCAAAGGCATGGGATTCCATTCGCTCCACTTCTTTCTTATTGCACTGGTAGGGCTTAGCAAATAATTTTTATGTCAAATGTGCATTTTTATACTTATAAGCTGCACTATTAGTTCAGAAGATTATTAATATGATGGAGATCGTGATGTGTTTTGCACTTATGTTAGACGTAGGCGTAAAGATATATTATTAGGAATATTTTAGACTTTAGTAATGTTTTATTACTTTAGGGTATTTTAGTACTTTTATTATTATTTAGTTGTCATTTTAATTATATGAGTTATTATTTTTATTTAGGGTTTTAGTTGCCTATAAAAAGGCTCTGATGTAATGGACGTCTTTAGTTTTCAGAAGAATATTGATATATCGTTTCTTTCCTCGGCTTCTCTCTCTTCTCTTTCTTGTTTTCTCACCCCAAACTCCATCTCTTCTCTATCTCTTCCTTCTATTTCTTCTATCTCTCTCTTCTATTTTCTATCTCTATTATGTTTCTCTTTTTCTTCTATTGCATTCTGCATCAATTGGCATCAGAGCAAAAGGTCCGTAGAAATTTTTTTTTTTTTTTTGGTCCCAAACTCTCCTAACCCTAGCCCGACCAAAAAAAAAAATCGTTTGTCATCACAAAGTCGTTTCTCATCAGTGACCTAATTCTAAACCAAACTCAAAACCAAAAAACCCTAAACCAAAAAATCGTTTCCCATCAGTAACCTAATTCTAAACCAAACCCAAAACCAAAAAAACCTAAACCACAAAATCATTTCCCATTAGTGACCTAATTCTAAACCCAAAACCACAAAATCGTTTCCCATTGGTGAACTAATTCTAAACCAAACCCAAAACCTACAACATCTCAATAATACACAAAAACCCAAAACCACAAGATTTGCTATCAAGAGTTCATCAGCCCACAACGACTCTTTTGCAACTTCACAAAGGGAGGTAATTTGGGTTTCGGAACAAATACTTTCTTCCATTAAAGCTTGTGATTAATTTCTTATTCGGTGGTAAGTTCATATCTTGCTAGGACCCATCTAAACATTTTTGTATTCTGAATTTTTATTTTATTAATTTAAAAAAAAACAGATTTCGTGTTTTTAAATTAATATATTTGTCTGGAAAAAAAACAGATTTAAAAAAAAATCAGAATTTTAAAAAAAATAAAAAGAGATATATATATATTATTTTTAATTTATTCCTTTAAGCTTCATATAATTTGTTTATTTGATATTTCTGTTTCCAACTTAGTATTGCATGAATTTATAATCTGATTTATTTTGTTCAATTTTAGTCATATATAGGCAAAACTTCCATAACCATTGCAAGCTTAAACCATTTCAGTTGAATAACTATGACAATTCGAGATCTTTCTGATGCCCAAACTGCCATAGAACAAAAAATACAAACCCTAGAACAGGACCTTACAACTTTAAAAGAGTCAGTGACCCAAATATATGATGACCATGGAGCCCAATTAACCGAAATACGTAAGCAACTATCCCAGTTGGTAATAGCGGTTGGCAAACGTTCTACTGTTGGTCACGGGGGTGATACAATCGTTTCCCCACATCTTGCACATGTTTCTAGTGATAGTCACCACCAGTATTCAGAAAACCCACATGGGTTGCTTCCCACTCCGATAATCCCCCAAAATTGTCGAGATTCAGGCATCACTTTTAGGGAAAGTCGAGTCTCAAACGATAACAGAGAATACCCACATGTTCCCCCAACTCGGGAAAATGATCATAAGCATACACAAGAGATTCTAGAGGACATAGATGCGGCTGATTCCTTCTTAAGCGGTGATTTTCATACCCATCAAGAACCACCCCGTTTAAATAATAGGTATCAGAATAGGGGTAACCGACACCATCAAGACCCTCACCAAAATTTTCGTGTTGATATCACAAAAAGGGTCAAAGTTGATGCCCCTAGTTATGATGGAAGATTAGATCCTAATGCATTCTTAGACTGGTTAGCTGACATGGATGACTATTTTGAGTGGTATGAAATGTCAGATAACCATCGTGTCCGCTTCGCCCGAATGAAGTTAGTTGGTTCCACCAAGCGATATTGGCAAGGAGTTACGAGAAATTTAGACCGTCTAGGAGAACTACATATTACTCTATAGGCAGAGATGAAGCAACAGTTAAAAGAAAAATATCTTCCCACATATTATAAGAAACAATTGCTTGATCAATGGATGAATTTAAAACAACTGTCTTCTAGTGTCTCTGATTACCTCGCTCGTTTTTGGGAGCTTTTCATGCGATGTGACATTCAGGAGGAACCTTGGGTAACTGTCACCAAATTCCTAAGTGGTTTGAGAGCGGAAATCAAACGAGAGGTCAATCCGCATTTGCCTGAAACCTTAGACGAAGCCTATCACAAGGCTTTAAAGGTCGAGAAATATAATAGAGTTCCTTCAAGACGATTTCCTTCTCAATGGGGAGTCTCAATAGCCTAGAATAGTTACCTTTGAGAGGCCTCAAGTCGGTGCACAATCAAGTCCAACTATGTCTCGGGGTAACAACAATCCGACTCCACGAGTTAGCAATTCAAAAAGTGTGGATATGGCCGTCTCAAGTTCCCGTCCAAATGGTTCAGCCATTGAGTGTTTTAATTGTCATGGTAAGGGTCATATTGCTTCCCGTTGCCCACATCGTACGTTGACCCTGGGTAATGAGGGAGAGGAACCTAACATTGACCAGAATGAAAATCAGGAAGTTGACCCCCGAGCTATCTCAGGTTCTGAACATGAAGATGATGAAGACGGGCAAAATGACGACTCACGAGTTAGTGTCATGAGGTGCATCTTATCTACTCCTACAGGGACTGATGATTGGAAACGCACCAGTATTTTTCACACTTTTGTTAAATGCGGGGAAAAAGTTTGAAAAGTTGTCATTGATGGAGGAAGTACGATGAATGTGGTATCAAAAGCAGGGGTGGCAAGGATGAAACTTAAGTCTGAACCACATCCACGCCCATACAAGGTAGCATGGGTGGATACTACTTCTTTACCAGTCTCTCAGAGGTGTTTGGTCCCAATTCAAATGGGTGACTATAGACATCAGATTTGGTGTGACGTTCTACCTACTATGGATGTTGCTCATATACTTTTAGGTCGCCCTTGATTGTATGATTTAGATGTGACCAGTCATGAAAAGGATAATACTTGTGTCTTTAAGCATAATGGGAAAAACATAATTTTAAATCCCGCAAAACCCATTAATAAAGACAAAGAAGAACATAGGTTTTCCCCTAAGACTCTAAAAAGAAACATCTCAATCTTTTAGGTGGGAAAAGTTTTGAAAGGACAGGCAAAGAAGTCCAAAATAGTGTTAGCCATTGTGACTAAAGAAGTTCATTCAAGTCCACCTGAAGCAGTAGTTGTTCCACCACCTGAAGTTACTAATTTGCTAGAGGATTTTAAAGATGTGATGCCAGAAGAACTACCAAACGAGTAACCACCAATGCGGGATATCCAACATGTTATTAACCTAGTTCCAGGATCACAATTACCCAATCTTCCCCATTACCGCATGAATCCTAAGGAGCGTGTTGAGATGAAAAGGCAAGTAGATGGACTATTACAGAAAGGTTATATTCGAGATAGTCTTAGCCCATGTGCAGTTCCCGCACTGCTAACGCCAAAGAAGGATAGATCATAGAGAATGTGTGTGGATAGTCGTGTCATTAATAAGATCACCGTCAAGTACTGATTTCCTATTCCCCGACTTGACGATATGTTGGATCTAGTGGCAGGATCGCAATGGTTTTCCAAAATTGACTTGCGCTGTGGATATCATCAAATCAGAATTAGACCTGGTGATGAGTGAAAAACTGCATTCAAGACTCAGGATGGACTTTATGAATGGTTAGTCATGCCTTTTGGGCTTTCTAATGCACCTAGTACATTTATGAGGGTTATGACTCAGGTTCTTCATCCATTCATCGGAAAATTCTTGGTGGTTTATTTCGATGATGTCTTGATTTTTAGTCGGTCTAAGGAAGAACACTTAGGTCATATTCGACATGTTCTTGAAATCCTTAGAGACGAGAAATTGTATATGAATCTCAAGAAATGTTCGTTTATGCAAACCGAAGTTGTTTTCTTAGGGTTTATTGTGTCTGCGCAAGGTATTGCGGTCGACCACTAGAAAGTTAAAGTTATTGTAGATTGGCCAGAGCCGAGCTCTATTTTTGAGGTTCGTAGCTTTCACGGTTTGGCCACTTTTTATAGATGTTTTATAAAGGGGTTTAGTTCTATTATGGCTCCCGTTACGGATAGCATAAAAAAAGGGCAATTCCAATGGACTTCTGCCGCTTCTCGAGCCTTTAAGGAGATTAAGCAGAAGATGACGGAGGCGCCCGTATTACAACATCCTGACTTCAATAAAGTTTTTGAGGTTGCATGTGACGCATCAGGATATGGTATTGGTGGTGTCTTAAGTCAAAAAGGTCACCCTATTGCGTACTACAGCGAGAAGCTTAGTGAAGCTAAACAAAGATATTCTACCTATGAAAAAAGAATTCTATGCTATTGTACAGGCACTGCGTCATTGGCGTTACTACCTGTTACCTCAAGAGTATGTTTTATACTCTGATCATCAGGCTTTGAGGTACCTTCAGTTTCAACGCAAATTGAACGCCAAACATGCGAGATAGGTTGTTTTCCTTCATGAGTACACTTTTGTACTCAACCACCGTGCTGGTACAGAAAATAAACCAACTGATGCCCTTAGTCGTGTCGTAACTGTCCTTCAAGCTATGAGCACTCATGTGGTAGGATCTGATAAAGTAAAGGATGACTATGCTACTTATCCAGACTTTGGTCTCATATTTGGAGAGGTTCAAAATGGTAACCGTCGTGACTATGTTGATTTTGTTATTAGGGACGGTTATCTATTTCGAGGTTCTCGACTTTGTATTCCCCGTACGTCACTTAGAGACTTCTTAGTTTGGGAATTACATGCAGGAGGACTTGCGGGTCACTTTGGGAGGGATAAGACTGTTGCCTTAGTTGAGGATAGGTTTTACTTGCCATCCCTAAAGAAAGATGTTGCGAGAGTAATGTCCCAATATCGCACTTGTCAATTAGCAAAAACTAAGAAATGGAACACTGGTTTATACACTTTTTTTCCTGTGCCACATACGCCGTGGAAAGATGTTAGTATGGATTTTGTTCTAGGTCTTCCTAAAACTGCGAGAAGGCATGATTCTATTTTTGTAGTGGTGGATAGGTTTTCTAAAATGGCACATTTTATTCCTTGTAGCAAAACAGTCGATGCCTCTCACGTGGCTACGTTGTTTTTCAAGGGAATTATCCGACTTCATGGGTTACCGACATCCATTGTATCTGACAGAGATGTTAAGTTTGTTAGCTACTTCTGGAAGACACTTTGAAAACTTTTTGGGACAAGCTTGAAATTCTCTTCAGCTTATCACCCTCAGACTGATGGTCAAACTGAGGTTGTTAATCGAAGTTTGGGAGACTTGCTTAGGTGTTTAGTGGGAGAGCGTCCGAGTACATGGGATTTGTTGTTGCCAACTGCGGAATTTGCTTATAATAATTCGGTTAATCGGTCTACTAGTAAGAGCCCTTTTGAGATTGTCATTGGTTTTTCCCCTTGCCCACCCATTGACCTTCTCTCATTACCTCCAAATTTTCGCCCCTCTGCTTCTGTTGATTCCTTTGCCCAGCATATTCGTGATTTGCATGCCGATATTAGACGAAAAATTGCTATGAGTAATGAAAATTATAAACTTCCTGCAAATAGTCATCGTATGAATCAGGAGTTCAATGAAGGAGATTACGTGCTCGCTCGTGTACGCCCTGAGCGTTATCTAAAGAACTCTTTCAAGAAATTACATGCCCGAGCTTCGGGACCTTATCGTATTATTCGTAAGATGGGGCCTAATGCTTATTTACTTGACTTACCACCATATATGCATATTAATCCAATCTTTAATGTGGAGGATTTGTCACCTTACCGAGACACCTTTGAGCCCTCTTCTTTTGGTACCTTGTAGGTGGATTTTCTTCACCTTCAACACCAGTGCCTTCTCTTTCCACAGGTCCACCACAGTCTACTGATCGGATTACCGAGATCCTTGATTCTCAAACCACTTCTTTGCCACATGGTGATTTGCGTCGCTTCCTTGTTTAATGGCGGGATCGTCCAGCTTCAGATTCTGCATGGATTTCAGAGGATGATTTGCGTCGTCTTGACCCGGATCTTCTTGAGCAGTATTTTCACCATCCTCTCCGAAAGAGAGTTCTTTTCAACCGGGGAGAAAGATCATGATGTGCTTCGCACTTATGTTAGACGTAGGCGTAAAGATATATTATTAGGAATATTTTAGACTTTAGTAATGTTTTATTACTTTAGGGTATTTTAGTACTTTTATTATTATTTAGTTGTCATTTTAATTATATGAGTTATTATTTTTATTTAGGGTTTTAGTTGCCTATAAAAAGGCTATGATGTAATGGACGTCTTTAATTTTTGGAAGAATATTGATATATCGTTTCTTTCCTCGGCTTCTCTCTCTTTCTCTTACTTGTTTTCTCACCCCAAACTTCATCTCTTCTCTATCTCTTCCTTCTATTTCTTCTATCTCTCTCTTCTATTTTCTATCTCTATTCTGTTTCTCTTTTCTTCTATTGCATTCTGCATCATAATGCAATAAAGATTATTCGAAGCACCAACAATAACCTATACTAAATCTCCTAGCCATACTTCACAAACATATAAAAATGAAATAAATTAGTAATAATCTGACCGGAAAGAGCTTACATTGCCAGTGCAAAGTTCTGCCAAGATGCAGCCAAGTGACCAAACATCTATCTTTTTATCATACGGAAGTCCCAGAATAACCTCTGGTGCACGGTATGACCTAGATTGAACATATGAGCAGAGATGGTCTGTTTCAAAACAACTACTTCCAAGATCAATGACCTTGACCTCACATCTACTGTAGCTTTTCACCAAAATATTTTCAGGCTTCAGATCACAATGTATAAGGCCAAGACCGTGCAAGAATTGAAGTGCCTCCAGACACTGCCTCGTAATCGACTGCACAGATCAATTCAAAATCACGTTAAGCAGCACGTTAATGGGGAAAAAATGGAGAAAACCTCAGAAAAGTTGGCACCCAATAAACCTGTAATCTTGGCATTGTAAAGTAAACCTCCCCTCCAGATTCTCTATTGAACTTGTGAAATTCATACAAGTTTGCCTTCAATAGCTCACATACAATTAATAAATGCTCCTGCACAGATAGAGGAAGTTCAGCAAGACAATTTGCCATGTAATAAACATCTATCTTACCTTGTAGGCTTGTACTGATAAACAAATAACAACATGCAGCTAATGTGCAATAAGATGTGAGGCATATATAAACGTTGTCAGAAAAATTGTCCTTCCAAGAGGGAAATGCATTCAGAAGAAAGCAGTCAAAATTTCAATTCGCTCATGAGCAAAGATAACATATGTTTGCCTCTGAGAAACAAAATTAGTAGCAAATCAACGAGGTCAACCCTCTTGGAGGTGGATAGAAATACAAATACAATATGCACCCCATCCTCACAATAAGTGCCTACTAAGAGAAACAGGGTCCAGGGATGGACCTCCTACATATAGTACAAGGACTATATGGACAAGACATCTACATATCATGCATAGTATATAAATAAACTATTGATTAACTTGCCAAGAAATTGTAAAAAGTCATATGCTAAATCTCAACTTACTCTATAGTAGAAGTAATCATATAATCGGAGAATATGGTACTTGTCAGCAGGATCATGCTTGTTGACAAACTTGAGGAGCTTTATTTCATCGAGGCTCTGATCAAAAAAATCTTTGTTGTTCTTTATAATCTTCACACAAACATCCATGCCAGTATGAAGGTCGTGAGCTTGAATGGCTTTGCTGAATGCAGCTGATCCAAGATACTCGGTAACATGATAACGCCCAGCTATGACCGAATTTAAAACAACATGGAAATTTTTGTCCTCCTCAAAGCCAGTTCTGGACAATAAACAGAAGAAAACTTTTAAGTCCCTGACGGCATGAGAAAATGAATATAGGAAGGACGAATAGCAAACCACTCTCCAGCCTACAGTGGAGGCACTTGAAGGGCCACATTGGTAGCAAATGCAATTTTTCTAATTCTGGTGGACCAAGTGGTAGATCTAATTCCCAGACTTTTTAGCAATAAATTGCTGCCCCCAGCTTTATCATGCTCGACAACGAAACATTTAACATTGCACCAAGATTTCTCCCTCACTTATAACTAAAACAAGGATAAAAAAAGAAAGAAGTGATTTGTAAAAGTGGCAGTGGTCTAAGGACTAATAAGGAAAATTATCCAATATATACCCAAAATTGTTACCTAAAAGTTTCAACGACTTCTATAGATTTTTTATGGAGGATTAAACATGATTCACACACAAGAAAAGAAAAATAAAAGCAAATGAATTACAGATCATAATTTCAAATCCATGAAGAGTTCGTTGTACGTATTTATGCAGATTGGGTTCAATTTTTGTTCAGAAGTTCTACAACTGGTAAGAAAATTTTCCAGGAGATAATAAGGATTAACTGATTTATAATAGGTCAAGGAAACCATGCCTGTTTTTCCTATGCACGATCTTAAGATTGAAGGTTTCAAATTCTTCCTCCTGAGCTTTTATCTGTTTTACTTGCTCTTGCACAGCAGTTGCCTCTTCATCCTCCAGCAAAACCCCAGGATCTTCTTCTATCGCACCAGCATTTTTTTCATCCACTTGAACCTTAATACGCTCTCTTTCAGCATAACCATATTGTGAAAGTGTTGATGAGGTAGAATTAGCTGATACAACAGCATTGGCATTGTTTTCATCCCTTGAACTCCTGACAGGTGAAGAATCATTGCTTTTTCGCCTCCATGAAGCACGTGTGTCATCAGTCCCAATCAAAGTATTCAAACAGTCATCAGTTTCATCGCTTATAACAACAGCATTGCACTTGTTTGACCATAAAGGTTTAGCAGAGCCTGTCTGCACCAATTGGCCATCTTTAGGAGGCGGAAACGAAAATCCCCCATCAGTAGAATTTTTTACCTGGGTACATGCATCCTTATCATTGCCCATTATATACTTATCAGCATCACGGTTAGTTATTCTCTGTTTATTTTTGTTTGATCTGTCAAGGTATAACTTAGAGTCATTTTGTGAATGTCTGGATCCACCAATACCAGCATCATGATCATGAAAGTACTCCAAGTCTCTCTCACTGCTACCTCCAACTAAACTATCACGCGCTTCACTGCCAACATCAGCAGCATCACTGTTAATTCCCACACCAATAGATCTAACTGAACCGTGGTGATCATCATCCAAACAAACATCATTGCGCCGAGGCCTTCCATACTCATTCACAACTTTCCCACCTCCTAACATGATAAATTCATTTGTCTGAGTAACGAAGCCCTGCCAGACAGGTTCTGCACGCATCAAATTCAATTCCTCTTCATCCATCAACTGTCCATCATACTGAGCTATTAAATCATTCTCATCATTCCTCCCATACATTTCAGTAACTGACAATCCAATAGCATCATCATCAGCAGTTACTGGATCAACATTTTTGGGCTGGCTATATGGCTCACCAGAGAAGTAGGAATCCTCCTCTGCAAATGATTGATCATCATCCTCATCTTTAGTTGGACCTCCTTCCAGCGGGTCGGGAACACTCCCATGGCCCATGCCTTTCTCATTGTCACTAGGGTAATCAATTTCATGAGCCAGAAACCAGGTCTCATCTTCAATAGGTTGTCTCATGTAGCCAACATCCTCGTCGTCATCATACTCATCAGAGTCCCAATACTCATTTGCATAGTCAACAGATTCGCTCAATCCATCACCAATAGTTGCAAATCCAGAAACGAGATCCGAAGTATCCTCCGCAATGCCCTGACTTACAGATAGCCAACTGCCTCCTCCAAGCCTTTTTCCACCTGGATCATTATTACATGAATCAATATTTATTTCTTCAAATTGAAGCAAGGATGCAAAAATTACACTAAAAAACCTACCGGATACATCTAAAAAGGTACACCACAGATCCAAGCATACTTTAATAGAACTACAAACCCCTCAGATAAAGTCCAACTCGCTTAGAATAGAAATATTCTACAATGATTTTGCTTCAAAAGTCCATCACAAGACTTTGATTATAGCACCAAAAATAAAATAAAATAAAATATGAGAATATTTTTCTTCAAACATCAATCAAAAACCTGCAAAATTATTTAAATCTTTATTCTTTCGTCCTTTTATTTGTAACAAGCATCATATAGTGTGTGAAATCCAGTCATCTTAACTAGCCAAACACCAAGTACCTGAAAATGAGACAAGTATTTACCGACTGAAACTCAAGCTTCGTCCCTATCATTTATTATGTAGCATGATAGATGGAGACATAAGAATACAAAAATGTGTAAGCAAATAAAAGAGAAAACAATTAATGTTAAATATGCTTATATTTCAAGCTGCAATTAGAGCTGTCGGGAAACATAGAGTGGCGTGAACTTCAACATTCAAAACATCTTCCACAAATTAAAAAATATAATGATACCTGCCCGGCAATAGCAATGAATCAAGAAGCATGAACGAGCGAGCCAGTAAATAAATTAGATGGTGAAAATTTAAGTGATTTGTTTATACTACAAACTGCACCACAAGCTATGAGGATTCATAAGAACTATTGAGGTACAAATGCTATATTTCAAATTACTAAAACCCAATAATAGCAAATCAAGTGAAAGCTCAAAATATGTTATGACTAGAATCAAGAGCCCTATGTAACCGAAAGACTACTGTTTCTAGGTTAAATTTGCAGTATGAGAAACATCTTATTAAGAATAATTTGAATAAACTACGGCTGAGAATATTTATCATGTGAGCAAACCTGCAGAGTTAATTTCTTGACCAACTGGAACATCTAGAAATGACCCCATAAGGAAGGTGCTGTCAGCACTAGAAAGCTTTGAACCAGGTCCATCACGCTCAAAAGTTTCCTCCCAGTTAATATTCAATGGCTTGTCATCCGACTTGAGTTTAACAGGTGGCAACCTAGGTAACTCTTCTTTCTGATTATCGGATGCAACTGTAAAACCTAAGCTGCTGATAGTCTTTTGGTCATAACTTCCTTGAGTCTTCCCAAAGTACAAAGCTCTTCCAACCTGATCCACTTGCTCTTTGATGGCAGATCTTATGTCACTGATCTCAGCTTTCTTCTTTCCTTCTTTCTTGCTACCAGTACCAATGGCAGTATCATAACTAGTTGATGCATCGCCTTCGGAGAATGGGAAGACGGTTTTGACGGAACAATCTTTCCATGGGTCCACTGATGGATGTGCATGTTCATCGCTTCTTGACCACGGGTTATCAACAAAATCATCTTTAGAGCATGCACCACTGATCTTATGTTGTTGATCGAGTTCCTTAAGCTCACTGATTTGAATCCTCTCACGCTTCTGCTCCAGATTGACTTTAAGAGTACTTCCAAGCCATGATGCTCTCCTTTCACCAGAAAATTTAATTTCTTCACCAGATTCTGCATTGATTTTACCCACATCAGAAACCTCAGCTGGAAGAATCCTTGATTTTCCAGAAACCTGAAACTCTGAAAAATTGCTTGTGTTAGTGTCACCATCTGTCTGGTAAGGATTAACTGAACCATTGCTGGGATTGAATTTCCGTGAATACAAATCAATCACAGTATCCTCTAAAGCTTTAGAAAATGCAATGTTCTTGTCACTCATACCATCGGGTTCACTGGTTTTAATTCTGTCCCCTACAGAGGAAACATTTTTCCACTTGGTCTCGGGCCCATTTTTCTCAGGCTTGCATTCTATTTCTTTCACTATAAGTTCCTTCGAAACTTCACTGCCACTTTGAGAACTTTTTCCTTGGTTCTCTGCAGCTGGTTTGCCACCATTTTCTTCACCCAACACCTTAACTGAATCCTCTTCTTCAAGAGCCAGTTTCCGAAGGGATTCATTTATATCAGGGCGGTCACTGAGCTCACTTCGCAAAACAGCTTCAGCCCTCGTAAACTTGTTCCTTCGTAGAAAGTCTAGAATGAGGTCGACCGAGCTAGAGTCTGTCATAGTGAACTGCCAGGAGCCTTTGAGCAGGTACTAAGAAAAATCCAGCAAATCTGAAATGAACCAATAATAAGCTAATTGTATTACAAACCCAACTGGAGTAAAAGAACTCTAAATAAATAGGGTAAAATCAACTCATTTTCGAAGATTTTACAAACCCCCTTATAATCAGTCAATACATTATTACATTGTAAA
Source organism: Cornus suecica (assembly GCA_963922005.1). Taxonomy (NCBI): domain Eukaryota; kingdom Viridiplantae; phylum Streptophyta; class Magnoliopsida; order Cornales; family Cornaceae; genus Cornus; species Cornus suecica. The sequence continues at coordinate 7,514,659 of OY998242.1, read as the reverse complement.
ATCAAATATATAGTAAACACAATTGGTCCACTAAATTGCCACTATTTCCCAACTACAAGTTTGGTTGCCGAGAAAATTATAGAAAATGAAAAAAAATAATAATAATGAAGCGTAGCGACCCTCCACAAATGCCCTATAGATTTAGATTCCAGATTTCTTAAACCTAGCCTTCAATGTAAGTCGCAAAGTTGAGTGACATTTTCGAATTTCAATACGAAAAATACCCAATATCGTACTCTACAGAAGCAAAACCCTAGAAAAAAAAAAAAAAAACTGAGCAATAAGCAAAAACACCCAAAACAAAACAAATCCATTAAATTTTAAAGATCTACAAAGTACAACCAAAACCCTAGAAATTAAAACTCAAAACAACGCATTTGATCGGAAAATCTTACGGATCGACGGAGATGTGTGTGGCGCGGGAAAATCGAAGAGGGTGCAGAGAATTTTCTCTGATGCCAAACAGGGAGGAGTCTCGTCGGCTACCGATTCTGATTCCATCGCCAGCAAAAGCCAACAACAATGTCTCCTCCGAACATTGATTTCAGTGACAATGTTTGAAACAGTTCGAAGTTTCCAAATCAGAATTAGGGTTTCGTTTTTGTTGATTTTGAGCTTCTTCGGTTGTGAGTTTCGGTTTGTGTCTGTGTTTGGTTTGTGTTTGGTTTCTCTTTCCTTCGGCCTGCAATTCTCAGGCCTAGCATGGCACTGGAGCCAAAGAAAATAATAATTTAATGGATTAAAAAAAATGAATAATGGAAATGAACTGTGATACAGTGGTTAAGAGGAGGTGGTGTTCCTTTGATTGGGACCGTTGGATTTAGCATTGTGATTCAAAATTGGTGATGGTAGTGTCATCCAACGGTAGATGATGTTTGAGCGTTTGAAACATTTTTCATTTTAATTTGTTTTGTATTATTATTTTATTAACTACTTGAAAGTTAAAGCATATAAATACACACACATATATCCGTATATTCCACTACACAGCTACATTTAAAATGGGAAGCGAGTGTGATGGCAATTTGGCACCAATCTTCCCCTTTTAAATCTTTCTCACTCATTTATTTTTCATTATTTTCTCTAAAATGCCTATATTAGGGGGGAATTAAATTAAATTAAATCTTTTATTGTTAGTCTTTTTGTTGTGTATATCTTTTATAAAATGTGCTCGTGCCCTATGAAAATGAACTTCCTCCGGTCCATCATGTCCCCAGTGAAAAAAAATTCATGCCATAATATTTCTATATATATCAAAAGAAAAAATCATGAATTGGATCTTTTATTTTAAATTTAATATATAATTATGAAAACATTATGACACATGTAAATTTATTAGTAGGCCACATTAATTATTGAAAGAGATTAATTTTTACAAAATCTAAGGCAAGTATTCCTCTTAATTAATTCCACGGGACTGTTATGTTTAAAATGGGAATGACGAATAAGTGATGGTCATATGGCACCATCTTTTGTCAATCGCATTTGGTTACCTAATCTCAGGCTTTTTACACTCTTTTGTGACATTGTTTACTTTTCTTTTTTCCTTTGAAGGCTTAAACTTTGGAAATAAATATAATTAGTGAGAGAAAGCCCGTTCCGAAAATGTCGAATTGGAGTTTTGATTTGGAATTGGGAGCTCCAATTCCAATTTCAAATCCACCAATTCTACAATTTAAATTTCACATGAGAAGTTGTGATTTTCAATTCCAAATCTTCACCCCAAACATACATATGTATTCACAAATACCTATATATATACATATGCATATATATACAAACATATATACATATATATGTACCCATAAATATATATATATACAACTATAAATACACATGCATCGTAGTTCGCATAAATGGTATCGGTTTCAGTAATGGGCGCGGTATCGATGTAATGGACTCGGACAATATCGGCCTTAAAAATGAGTATCAATGTTAAATAACGACATCACACTTTTCAAAAACGTTATGAATGAGATGATACGCTCCACAACGGACAGTTACGACAAACCATGACATGCATACACACAAACTCACACATATTTACATATTCACATACATACATACATGTATATCACATGCACATACATATACACATGCATATATACATATTCGTAGTTTCATACATATATTTACATACTTAAATCTATCTATATTGTATAATTTAATTCAAAATTTATGATATTTTACATTCAAATTGGGTTTGTGATTGAAATTCAATTACACTTTAATTCCGAGACTTATCTGAACAATATATTTGGAATTGCATTGGTAAACTTGCAATTTCATAAAGTTGCAACTCCAATTCAATTCCAAAACGACACAACCAAACATACCCTTAAGTATTTTAAAGGTGCAAGTGAGGATTTGTTTTGTTTAGACTATTAATGAAGTATGTGAGAATTAAATCACATGTAGGCGGTAAGATGCGAAACTATTTTACTTATAGTTAAATTAATATTTAATATTGTGTAGATGAAGTATATGAAAATTATATTATATTTAATGCTCACCTAGTTTTTCCTTTTTTGTTTTACATAAAATTTTAAATACTATAAACCTTTTAAAAATACAATTATTCTTTTTAATGATAAATATTTTCACAATGATACGATGATCACAAATTTGGAATACAAAATATTTTTTATATGAGGATGTACGATTTTCTTATATTTCAAAAGTTTCGTGAACCGGATTAATTAGGATACTGATAATTTGCATATCTAAAAATGCAAAATTATGTCACCTCGTCTTGGTCTTAACAAGATAGGTGATTATGATGTGTCACATCTCCACGATATAGCGTGGTAAGTATGCATGTGTGTCTCTAATTAGTATGAAGCATTTTGTAAAAAATAAAATTGTGCGGACTAAGCTCAACGCAGACGATATCACATGGTCACATCGTGCATTGGAGCAAGCTGTTACGGATAATATTAAAACTTGATCCAAGTTTAGAGTGATAAACTTACCTATTTTGTTGCCATCCCTCTACAAACCCTTCACTAATATTCATAAAATGACTTATTTTTTTGTAAAATACAAAATATTAATTAATATAATCATACTCATCAAATGTTTATTTTTTATATTTTTTTTAATATTAATGATATTATTATTATTTAAAAAAAACACTAAAATTCAAATATATGTATGTACATATCCTTAAAATAAGGGTAATTTACAGGACTTCCCCTGATGTTTGCCAAAAAGTCAAGGACCTCCTGACTATTTGAAAATTGCTAACTACCTCCCATGTGGTTTTGCACATGCCTCCCCTGCCATTAAATTACCTAACATAAGTGAAGTGAAGGTACGAAAATACCCCAAAATATATGTTTTTTTATTTCAAACTTGATTTTTTATATATATTTTACTATAATTAATAGTTTGAAAACAAATATTTTGGCATAAATAGAAAAATAATCGTTATATAAAAAATATTTAAAAAAACAAAAAAGAAAATCTAATTGGTACTTCGAAATATTTTTCTATATTTTGGACTTAAATGTCTTTACATTTTATTATAATTGGTAGTTAAAAAAAAATTCTTATCTATATAACTAGATAATAATGTTAAAAGTGAGAAAATAATATACCCTAATTGGTAGTTCGAGAAATTTTTTTTATTTCAACTTTAAATTTTATTTTGGCATAAATAAAAAAAGAATTCATTTATAGTAAAATATATAGATAAAAAATTTGTTTTTATTTTTTTTGTATAGAGATTAAATTTTTATTTATATCAAAATAAAAAATTAATGTTGAAATATTTATTTTCGAATTACCAATTATAATAAAATATATAAAAAAACTAAGTTTGAAATATAAAAATATATATTTGGGAATATTTTCGTACTTTTGCTTCACTTTTGTTAGATAATTTAATACTAAGGGAGGTATATGCAAAATATTGCAAACCATATGGGGAGATATAGCTGACAATTTTTAAGCAGGAGAGGTATTGGCTTTTTGGTAAACCTCGTGGAGGTACCTGTAAATGACCTTTAAAATAATAATGAAAAAGAAAAACAATTGGGAAGGATGGTATTGTTCCCAATTGTAGGCTAGTGGGAGTGGAGGTTGTTCAGGTCCACTCTCACTTCCAGTTCCGACTTTGAAGATGGCCGCTACATCGCCGCCTCTATGCACCCTTCAATTCCACCACCACCATCACCACCACCACCACCACCACCATCATCTTCGCTTCTATTCCCTCCCTGCCCCAACCCCCAAATTCATCTACCACCCATTATTAGTACTGACACTAACCTCTTTCTTTATTTCCTCTTACATTCATTGAATTTGTAGTCTTAATCTGCATAATTGCTCTCAATTTCTTGCAGATTTTGAGGTCCCCCTGGCGTTACAGCACTATTGGGCTTCTGGGTTGTCCGCATGCCGCCATTTCACCACAAGCTCAAGGTATTTGCACACATACAAACATTTCTTCTGCTTTTGGGTTTGCTTTCCTGTGTGTTTGGTTGCTAAGATAGCGGAGGAAAACGAGAGAGAACTCAAGTTTTTTTTTTTTTTTTTTTTGCGATGTTTGTTTGGTTTGAAAACTGAGACTCAAAAGAAGAGGGAACAGAAACTCTAACTGTACTGAATTAAGTCAAGTAGTGTACTAGTATAGTTGGTTTGCGAATTGAAATTTAAAAACTAGGGGCTGTTTGGCAAGTCAAACTTTTATGTTGGCCTAAAACAGAACCAAAGTTTATATTGTACCTTATGTTCAATAATGTTTGCGTTTGTTTGTTAACCTGCAATTGTTGCAAGATTTTTGGAGCTAAAAACATGGAAAAAAATTTCTGGTAAAAAGTTTTTCTTCTAGAAAAGTTATTTGATACTGTTCATTGATTCAGTATAAGTTATTACAGTGTAGAAACATGTAAAAATACCAAATGTTGTTTCAACTTTCGGTCACTATTCCTATAGTGTTTCGTTGCTGTACGAGACAAAGTAATTTTTACTAAACATGTTACTAGCGAAAATGCTGCTACAGTACCAAAACAAAAACAAAATTCATGAAACAAAAGCAGATGTCAAACAGTCCTACTGTACAAATAAGATTTTTATATTTTCTTAGCAACCAAACATGGAGTCTTACCAATAATGTTTACAGGTACTTTTGATCCCGAGCTTCGGTCAGTGCTTCAACTAGCAACAGACTCCGAGTTGTATGAGCTTGAGAGAATTCTTTTTGGTCCAAGGTTGATATAGATAGATGTGGGTGTATACATTGTTTCCCCTCGGAATATGCCAATATTGTATCATCTTGTAACCACGTTTATACTAATTACAGTTACTTCAGCCCGTTATTAAAGTCGATAACACAGCAAGCGGATGTTGACTACCACATGATCAAAGAAGACCCTGAAGAGCGAGATGATTTCATAGCAATTCTCGAATCACGATTCCTGTTCCTCGCAGCTGATGCCCGCTCTACGTTAAGGTTATTGAATTACAAAGCTAATGATAGACCAATTGTGGAACTATTTAATGGATCACTTTTGAATATAGTTTAGTCAATGCTAACTTGTATCTTTTATTTCATTTGGTTAAATTTGTATGCTATATATGATATTTTAAAGTTATTTACGCGCATGAAACTTATCATTAAAGTTGTTAATCCTCAATTTTCAAGTTAATTGTAATTTGGTTCTTGATACTTTTGGTTATTTTTAGTGAAATTTAACTATAGAAAACTTTCGAAGTAAACTAGCTTCATTTGGTATTCTTGGTAGGGGTTGGAGGCCATCATATAGAGATGTATTGCTCGGTGTGAGGAAAAAATTACACATTCCTTGTTCAACCAAATTATCAACAGAAGACTTAGAAGCAGAGATCTTTCTTCATCTGTTGCAGGACAACTCAAGGTACTTTTCTTCTTCAGGTCTAAGATGTTTTGTATCATTATATTTTTTCAAGTGTTTGTTCTGGTGATTTATTAAAGAGCGAGCTTCTTATGTTTCCTTCTTTCTTTCTGTTCTTTTTATTTTTAAGAAGGGAAGATGCCCACTCATTTTTATTCAAAATGGTAGCAGGCCACCAAATATTTCAGTGGTTTGAGCAGAAAATTAGAAAAATGACATAGTTTTAGTATCAGGCAAATAAAAAGTAAAATGTATTTTGTGGAAAGTCAAAGACGGCATCGGATGATTGCTTGATGTTAACATCTAATCAGGACGAAGGCAGACTGCTTAAAATAATTGGTTTGGTCAAGTTGAAGGTGTTACAAGGACAGTGAGGCATCCAAGGGACTGATAGTGCTATTATAGCCGAAAGATGTGATGTTTAATGTTCTAGCATGAGATGTTGTTCTAGATATGATGGCTTCAAGGATTCATGGAGCTGACTAGGAAAAGTTTAAATAAGAGGTCATTTGATCATGGTTCATGCCTATCTCTTACGTTTATAGGTTGACATTTCGGTTGATCTAGGTTTCTACAACATAGACTTATTAAGAACTGATCTTTTTATTGTATGTCCCTTAAAAGATGTAGGTCTGAGTCGTGTAAGTCTTCAAACCAAAGTCATCCCAGTAGAACCATATAAATTATCTTTTGCATTTTGTATTGATATATTTGTCCTAAAATAGTTCCTGAGATTCGGATATGCAGCAAATATGCAATATGTACATGCAACAACTGCATCGCACTTCATGCTAGGCAGTGGGCACACCATGACTAATTTCATCAGAGGATATCCCGATTGGCGTAGCACATTATAGTAGTACTGTACTGGTTATAGCTTTGATGCATCAATATACTATTGGCTGCCAATTCAATTACATAAACTGTAGCCACTGACGTGTTAGTTCTACATTGGATTTATACATGTTTAGAATGTGCTACTACGTTGTGAACTTCTTCGTTTTTTCCACTTCCCTCTCTTGTGAATGCCCGGGAGTTAATCTTTGCTTCCCCCCTGCTTCTGATATATAATGTGTAACATCTTTATATTGCCTTATGTAGCGAAGAATCGGGAACCTTCCCTGACTCGTGGGAAAGCTACAAGACTTCTAGCATTTCTACTAGCCTAGAATCTGGACTTGGTCAGTGGAAGGGACAATCTGTTGTTGAGGAGTTCCGTTCTATTATTTTGAAGGTATAGTCATGTACACTATGATGGTTGGGTTTAGGTTCTTTTATTTTTATTTGTGTTTATTTTCTATTACTTTTTTGTCACTTCTCTTGTTTAACTTGTTTTTGCATCCATTGAACTGTATCCTGTGTTCTAGGGTGGTGGGATACTTGCACTAGGGAAAATATATCAATTGGTAAGAGAATGATCAACATTATTTTAATATATTTTGGCTCCTTAATTCCAATTAGAATCTTGTTTCCTTGCTGTGGTAGTTTGCAAGAAGATTATCCGGGAAGATGGTATTAGAAGCTGGCAACTATCGGATAAAGAATGAAATTATGAAAAAGGTATGTTTAGCTATTTGATTTATCGATGATGAGGGGGGAACAGAGATCGGGTTAGGGGCCTGGACAATAGAGTAGTGATTTGGATGCTATTGGGTTCAATCCGGTTAACCTATTAAATCTTCTACTTTTATTATTTCACATTAAAGCAACACTAGCCACTTAAATCTTGTGCTGCATCACGTAAGCATGAATGAGTATGCAAAGTATGAAGCTAATGGATGGTTGTAAGATTTGAATCAATTTTTTGCTGAGATTATTAGTGACAACTTGTTCTATTGTTGTAAAGATTGTCTGGATTGGTAACGGATTACAATACTCCCACTGTCTGTGTTTTTCAATTTTTTAAGGGGACATGCATTTATGTATTGTCACCTTTTAATATGGGTAACTATTTTAGGACAGTCAAAAGAGGAAAAAGGACTATCAAACTGGGTGCGATGGAGTATTATTTAGCACTCCACTTGAGGAAATGTAACCGCAGATTGTGCATCTTTTTTATTACAAACTTTAAAGGCTTTAATTTCAAAAGTAGCAATAATAATAAAACTGCAGAGTCACTTCTTAGATGTCTAATTGCAGTTTCTATGGTCATAATTTATTCTGATTTCCATCATGTACAGGGTGCTGCAGGTGCCGCATCACGATATCTGGGGCTTAGGAGCATGATGGCGCTGCTTGGCCCGATGTATGGGCTCTTCTGTGCTTCTATTATTGTAATAAACTTAAGTGTCTTGAAGTTTATTGTTCTCATACGGAGTCTTTTTATTTGTCAATGCATCATATCTGCAATTCTCGTTAGACTACATATTAAGAACGAGAAGGGGAGGGGGGTCTTGTTAGGAAAGGTATTTAATTGTCCTCATTGGGATGATAGTTCATATGTTTATAACTTTTGTTTCCCCTTGTGGGGACAAATTCCACAATGCTCTTGGAGAGGCTCGAACCCAGTACTCTTACTTTGAAAGGGGATACAACTAGGTAACCGCTAGGCCAAAGACCCTGATAAATTGTAACTTACACGATTTGTTGCTGGTTGAAACCTTCTGTAATTTTCATCCCTTTTAGTGCTTTCGATACAGACCTTAGAACCTTCAGGCAAAAAAGAAAATAGTTCTCTCAAGAGTTCCACGATTTTATATGTTCTGTTGGATTGAGTAGACTGCTGCAGTCTCAATGTAGATGACTAACTTGCCACATCAATTTCATATTAACTCATGCCTATATCTCCTGCTGAGCTGTTGTGTTAGTAGCTTCTCTTGTTTTATTTGACGTTTTCTTTTACGGAATTATGAAAAGTGGCAATCACCACCCTCCTCTTTAACGTCCTAGATGCGATGCTATAGAATTTATCAACTCTGAACCAGGTATTTCTAATCGTATATTTCCTCATTGGTTTACTCCGACTCCTACAGGCTGTGGGGTACACTTCTGGCAGATGTTGTCATTCAAATGCTTGGAACTGATTATGCTAGAATCCTGCGAGCAATTTATGCATTTGCGCAGGTAATCTATTATCATTATACGTGTATACACTTGTATTTGTTGGCATGTGCTAGTCGGTTTGGTTCTTGTAGAGGAACAGAGCCTACACATATCTGCTAAGAATTGAGGATGAATGCCTCTATACGCCTTCACATTGTCGGACATATGATCCTCAAGTTTGGCTTCAGCAGCTTGGTTTTCAGTGATGTAGGTGTATCCTGATAGAAACTTTTTTTGTCTAAACCATGAACTTGAATCGCAATGTAGGATGACTTGACCTTTTTTAGTTGTAGTTCAGTTATTAAGTTTGAGTTTGTTTGGTTGTGTAGATTTGGGACTGATCTGGAATTCCAAATATGTAGAATTGGAATTTAATGAATTGCCCACGTAATTGGAATTTTGTACTTGAATTAAGTTTGGTTTTCATTTGAAGTTAAATCCTAAATCCAACTTTCTTATCTGAACAAACTGTTCATTTGGAATTGAAAGTTGTAGGTTCATTTCAGATTTGAGGAGTAGTTTTAAATCAGAATCTTTTTATGGTCATATATCCCTTCCTTTTTCTGTCTCTGATTTTTTTTTTTTTTTTTGCTTCAGATTCGTGTCACTCGCACATATAGGCTACCATCGGACTTCAACACGGGAAATTAGTCTTTGAAGGTTGGATTCTAAACCTCTTCGTCTATTGAATTAAGAGCTTCATTTGGTTCTTGAGCTGCAATGATATTAAAGATCTTTCTTCCTGTTCTTAATTTCTCAGCGCCTAGAATAGTGTTACGGTTCTCGGAAATCCTTTTTGTCCATGTTGTATATATTCTGAAAAATTGAACCATCAGCCTCTATTGTTTTAGATATAGGTTGTTGAACATATAATGAGTTGTACAAGTAACTAATCTTTTTTTTCGAAGAATATTAGCGAAACCTTGGTGTGCAAATATATAAATAGTTCTTTGTCTTAAATGGAGTTGGCCACATAAATTCTCTCTCCTCTCTTTTCTATTACAGTCAACTTCTATATTGACGATTTAAAGATCCCTCTGATGGTACCTCTATCCGTCTTCTACCTTCCATTAGAATTGGCGTTTCTTGTTTAATTGGTGCGTCTGTAGGTCTTTAATATACATGTCTAACCATCTAGATTTACCCTCTAATTTTTTCCTCAATGTCATATATATATTTATGATATAATGAAGTTCTAACATGTTGATTAACAAAAATCTCAAGCACTAGAAAACAAGCTAAAAAGCACACAAGTGAGTGGGGAGGCCAAGAGATAAAATCTCATCCTGAAAAGAAAGGAAAAGGAGCCAAAACGAAAATTTCACCTCTCCCAATCCGAATCAAAGAGGCGGGGAACACAAAATCGAGCACAAATAATCAAATATTGATGTTAACCTACCAAACTGTCAATTTATATATTTTTTAGGTAAGGATGATTACTTCAATTATGATGCCTATAGTAGCATATTTTTTTTACTCCTAAGAAAATAATATCAATATCAAGGTAAATGAATTTATACTTGTTACTTCGTGTACAAATATACTACATATTTGCAACCTAAGGTGGTAATGGGATATGCTAAACTTTTTGACCATTATTGAGCCGAAACTTTGAGGTATATAAAATATATATATATAAAACTCTTTATATCATATCATATATATGGACTGAAAATGAGCTTGGATTTGCTAAAGTTGGGCTCTAGAATTGAATCTGGGCCAGGGCCAAGCCCCGAATTCATCTACAATGCTGGGGAAAAGGAAAGATGTTGCATAGGCATAAAGTTTGACCAAGATATATATATATATATATATATATATATATATGTGTGTGTGCGTGTGTGTGGGTTGGGTTACTGAAATTTGGTTCAGGAAATGAAATTGGGATAGAAATAGAATCTCAAAATTGGGGCTTGGGTACATTTGACAATGCTAACCGACCAGTTGTGATTGATATTAAATGCATACCATGTAAGTTGTAGTTGATATAAGATGTAGCACAATATATACCCAACAGTTTATGCCATTTTGTTCAAAAGGTAACAAATAAATTTGACATGTTATTATACATACAGCCCCACTTCGTCTTAGAACAACATATATGTGCATGTTATGTACTTACTGGTAATGGGTGGACCCTTCATACATGTTTTATTGGTTGGTGATATGCAAAACATGCTATTACCATTGACAAGACTTTCTCTGAAAAATGGAGAGTCGAAATTACCATATAATGGATCCACTCATCCGAGTTTACATCACTCTGTAATTGAATATATCTAACATTCAGCCTTTTACTCTAAATTCGTTCTCACTCTCTACTACCTAGACGTACTAGCTAGCTAGCACAATAACGATTCGGTAGAAAAGGTTAGAACTTAGGATATACAAACACACACAGACAGATATATATATATATATATATATATATATATATATATATATATATATATATGATGTTCGGTTACTGTTTTGGTCTTGCTTTGTGCTAGAAACTATTGTTGCTTTTGAGTCTCTCTCATAATTCCTTGATTCTTCTCCATTGAGGAAAACTGGAGCGAGAAAGGATTGAAAGTACATCTACCTATTAGGATTGCAGAGTCGAAATTCCCATTCCATGGGTACACTCAACTGAATTCCCTATCACGGACATAACATCCACAAAATATTCTGGTCTCCATTTCATTCAAACTCTGCTACCTCAAGACCGTTATCGTATGAAGGTGTTAGTTAGATATCACATATTTTTGAGCCTAAAAGGTTAGGAACTTGGACTATATATAAATACATATATGTATATATATAAATAATGTTTGGTTGTTATTTACCAAAAAAAAAAAAATGTTTGGTTGTTGTTGGAGCCCTGCTTTGTGCTTGAAATTGCTATTGCTTTTGAGTCTCTCTTTCATGATTCCTTCATTCTTCTCCATTGAGGAAAACTTAAAAAAAAGGGATTGAAAGTACATTAACCTATTGGGACAGGGAGCATGGGTTGTTCTCCTTTTTCTCCTTTTCTTTTTTCCCTCTTCTTTTCATCTCCTTTCTCTTTTTCTTTTTGGTTGTAATGTGTACCCTTTTCTGGGAAGGAGACCTTTTAGTCTCCATGTGCCTCCATCAACTTCACCAATGCTAGTGGATCATCTCATATGAAAGACAAACACCCAAAAAGTATGCCCTCATAGCCACCACCCAGAGCACCAAAATCTCCATACACCCATATCCTCGTTTCGCATCATATTTCGCCAATATTCACCCGATATTCACTTCGAAGATCGATATTATCCGAGTTTGTTACATTATGACCACATCTGAAACTAATATTACAACGACGAACCATGCCCAAATCCCAATGGTTGACAGGTCTTCATTTCCCTACCCTCTTCTCATGTAGCATGGAAGTTCCATGCTTTTGTTGGTCCATGAGTCTTGTAGGAACAAAAAACAAACAAAAAGCAGGGTGAAAAAGGATCTGTAATTGGTAACATGTCACTTACTGAAAAGAATAAAGATAAAAAAAAGGTGTTATTTACAACCAAAAAGCTTGAGTGAATTGACATATGCTTTGCAAGGAAGGATCTAAAGAGAGAGCTCTATAATACTATAGGTTAGTACATTATATAAATTAAATGAGAAAAAGTTAGCCCAACAAACCCTAATCATCAAAATGAGAAGATGGGGTCCTCTAATTTTGGGGAATCTTTATGATCTACAAGCCTTGGATGGAGAGTTATCTTACAGAGTTGGATTTGTGATAAGTCAAGAAACAAACCATGTGAGTGGGGGTGACTTACCTTTAAATCCAAAAAGAGAAGTTTGCCTGAGCGAGTCCAAAAGTCAAAGCATCAAATCTTAAAGATGAAAAAAAAAGCCTACTGCTTTATGAAAAGAAAACACCAACGTGCAGTTATACGTTAAACATAGGCTTCTTCATTTTACGTACAAAGTAACACTATACATATATATATATAGATACAAATATATATGGAACTGAGCCAACTGGCGCAAACAGTTTCTTAATTAATGTGAGTATATTTAACCATGGTAGGGTTTGGTAAAATTAGAATTATATATGTATTATTTGCATTCAATTGGAATCGAACATGAGATGTGATGTTTCTTCGAACATCAAGTTCAAGTCTTTTTCAACTGGACCAACCCGTTTAAATTACTTTGCCATATTTCTGTATGTTGTACGAAAGGAAGTTTCACAGAGATGCTTTTACTTTTGTTCTTGATGATAATTGCTGGACTTTAGTACTATTATGTTTTTATGGACGAGAATATATAGCACATGAATTTACCTTTTTATTATTCCAGAGATGATGAAAGTGTAATATGCTTCAAAAATATTTGGAGTTTGGATTTAAGTATATAGTATCTAATCCTTTTCGCTGTCACATTGATGGCCTTTGCTGGGCTTTTCCTGACTCTTACTAGGCTTTCTTTTAGCCTCTTCCAAGAGTTTCATACAGTGACTAACTGTTCAACCTTTTATAGCTACTTTTGGATGAATTACTATAATATTTCGTCCATATTGAACCACGAAAAACTTTAATTAAATTACATAATCTAAATTTTAGGTGTGAGATTTTCATAAATTTTGACAAAATACTTGCCCCTCGAGCAATAATGGGAGTCTCGTGTGCTGAACTATTTTTTTTTTTATAACCGTGATGTCTGAGTCAGCTTACGCGCATCACGAATCGAGTAAGGTTCGGTCATGGCTCAAACGAATTGTTTGCATTTAGTAGGAATCGAATATGAGACCTCATGTTTCTTGAAACGCCAAATCTCAAGTATTTTTCAACTAGGCCAACCCGTTCTGGTTATGCTGAACTAATTTTTTATCTCTATTACTCTTGCACCCCTCTAGCAATAACCAAAGTCTTGTTATTATATCAATACCTTTTAAAAGTATCACGAACCAGATGATATGTATCGAATGATACGGCAAATCATGTTGGACAATATGTAATGTACAGGATGATATGGGGAATTCTACGACCCTCAATCTTATCAAGATGACCCTCACGTTCACTTTGAAGCTATACTATCTTCATCTACTAATATTTAATAGTAGTGTTGAAAAAAAGAACATGAACAAAAAATGGTGAGTGCATATAGAGATATAAGAGAGTTTGATTCGAAAGACAATGACTAAAACAAAAACAAGTACTACCCTACAAATTCTTCCACCTTACCTTCATAATGAGGTGTTTGATAAAATTCTGAACAAGTTGTCTTTGTCCCCATACAAAGCTGTCAAATATAAATAGCTTAACAAGTTCATCAAGATATATATAAAAATACCTGCAATTCATATAATATATATAGATATATATGATATAGATATATACCCAGTGAGATGGAAACAAAAGTAAGGAAATTGAGGAGACAATAGAGGGTATTATCAACGTGCAGTGTGAGAGACAATGGGGTTTCAATCAGAACATACTTCCAAGAGAATACAATGGTATCATATACAGGAAAAACTAATGATCAAATAAGCCAGAGGTGCTCTGAGACAAGACAATCTCAGAATATTATGTTTGGAATCATTATTTCATTTCCACACAAAAAAATTTCTGCCAAACAAACAAGCCCCCACCTCCCCTACTCTCCCATCCATTTTCTGTCCACATCTTTCACTTGGAGATGATGACTACATAGAACCAGATATATTCCCCAATAAGAGAGAACTATCCTAGTGATTCTTTTTCTTTTCTAGCTCATAATCTTTAGTTTCTTTGCCAGCTCTTCAACTATTGAAGATATATATATATATATATATATATATATATATATATATATATATATATATTCTTGGTTGAGTTAATGAAATGAACAAGAACAACACTAGGGAGATTTTTCCATTAATTTCCCCACTTCTTGGACTACAAATAACACTGTATTCATACCAATTTATGTAGAATATATGTAGGGTGCGTTTGGAAAGCCTGTTTTTTGTATTTATTTTTTGTCTTTAAATATAAAAATTGTTTTTGTTTTTGTATTTGTCTTTGTTTTTTTCAGCAAAAAACTAAAAACAAAAAAACGTTTGGATGAAAATTTGTATTGAAAAATAAAATGGTGTTAGTGGGCGGCGGTGACCAGCGGCGGCGGGGGGCAATGGTGGTGGGTGACTGGCGGCAGGCGGCGGCGCCCGGAGGTGGTGGGGGCCGGCGGCGACCGGCGGCGGGTGGTGGTGGTGGTTGGTGGCGGCGGCGGGGGCATTGGCGGAGGTGGTATCCTAAACAGTGAAAAAACTCAAAAAAAAATTAAAAGTTGTATTTGGTGTTTTCACCACTTTTACACACTATTCACCGAAAACAGTTTTCTTGGAAAAAAAAAAAAGTGAACAGTAAATGCGTTTGCCAAAGGTGTTTTTTTTTTTTAACTGGGTGAACAGTAAAAAAATAAAAACTATTTTCTCGTATCCAAACGGACCGTAACAAGTGTTGAGCGTTTTCATTTTTGGTCTTCATTGTATTCAACAAGAGAAATATTTTGATATGATAAATATAAAGGTAATACTCATTTGGAATTATTGGTGTTTCTAAACATTCATGTGTTTCCTTTCGTATGGCTACTTTTCGTGAATTTTTTGTTTTTTGGTGTATGCTTCTTCGATGCATAGACACATTAATACATAGCTATATAAAACATAAATATTTTTTTTTTCGTATTTTACCCTTTATTTTTATTTATGAAAATTCCAATAAAGATGGTTTGATAGTTGCCCTCATAAGTGAACAACCTCGTCAATTTAATTTTCAAAAGCTGATGTAATATAATAGCAAATCATGTAATTTTTCAATTTTAATTTTCTCCTTAATCTTTTGGTGGGGGAGAAACCCCATCCTTCAACATAATGGATTTGTGGGCCCTCTTTATATATGCATTATGTTACTACATGATGTGGTGCATGTTTTGCAGTACAGATATTTTATTTTATTTCATATAAGTACGAATCTATTTGCATATTCTCCATAAACTTCTGGTATTATCTCTCACAATCTCACATATGATCGATTCCCAAACTAGTGTGTAAATCTATATTAATATATATATATATATATATATATATATATAAGAAATCAATAATATAAGGTTTATATTCTTAAAGACCTTAACTATCTTATTCTTATTAGGCGGGACATACACTAACGACACCGTGTGTACTAGACAAGTCATATTCTATTAGCACTCTCTCTTGTAAAATTATATTAAAATGGCTAAAGTATTTGTCAACATTTATTTTCAGAAAAAAAAAAACTATTCTCCCCATGCATGCATACTTGTTGTGGACTAAAAGTATATGCTTGTAGTATTTAGCTAACAAAAATTAAAATAATATTAAAATATAGTAATACATGTAATAAATAAGTGTTATGTTCTTGTCTCATATTATTATAAATTTCGGGCTTATAAAGAACAGTTGGGCATTATCACATATTAAGATGTGTTATTGGGTCAATTACATACTAATAAAATATAGTGGCATGTTCACCCACGTGGAGGTAAGTGGGTCAGATTCGTAATTTTGTTGTGGCCTATTCTATTTTTAGTGCATGTCTGGGAAATGATATGTTTTTGGTGTTTGGTTATGGTTTGAGTTAGGCTTGATTTTATTTTGAGCTAAAATTATATTTGGGCTGATGATTTTGGTCTGAAAAAAAGTAAAACTGAAGAAACTAAAACATATTTGGTGGAGTTGGTGCGGTCAAAAATTTTGAAACCAAATCATGTTTGGTAACTTGAAATGTATTTGGTAACCAAAAAAATTAAGAATTAATAAATTATGAACTAATTACTAATAAAAATAAAGTGAACTAATTTAAATATTTATTTATTTATTTGTACAAATTTATTTAATATTTAAATATTTAGTACTCAATTCTTATTTATTTATTATTAATTATTAATTCTATTTTATTTATCATTTTTATTTATTTATTATATTTAAATATTTATTACTCAATATTTATTTATTTATTATTTATTTCTATATTATTTATTTAATATTTTACTCAATTTTTATTTATTTATTATTAATTACTAATTATTAATTATTTATTTATTTGGTTTTACTTAATTCTATTATCTTTATTTAATAAAATGACAAACATGACAATGTTAACTTTTGTTGAAAATGGAATGGTACACTAATGATGAATTTGGGATTGTGGGTTGGTTTTAATTTGATGGTTATGAGTTGTGAACAATGATCAAACCATACCAAAATCACCTTTTGAGATGGTTTCTAAAATCACCTAAATGGTACACCATGGTGTGGAACTGTTAACCTAAACCACAGCCCGCCAAACATGGTTTGGTTTATAATTCACAACCCAAAATCACTTTTTTTAGCCCAAACCCCTTTCCCAAACATGCACTTAGAATGACAGTTCATGGGTATAACTCATGATTGGTTTCGATTTTTATCGTGACAGAAGGTGTAACATATTTAAATAATATGAATTTTAAAATTGAGTATTGTGGTTGGGTCACGATATTAGTATATTTAAAAACGTTATAAACTAACAATACGTAATATTTCAGAGAATACAATGAACAATTATATAAATAAAAAGTATGAGAGCGTTATGTTGATAATTGAGCTGAAGGACCCTTTTTAAAATTTTATTGTATATGATTACGCCCCTAAATTCCTAAGACTCCTGAACCGGGACATCCGAGGAATCCAAGATCGTGATCCATAAAATGAGCGACCAATTAAGATTCTAAATAACCATAAAACCGAATGGAATATTATTAATCACAATAATTTCATACAAAACCAAGCAGAAGCTAAAACCAAATGATACATAAGGCACATTGAGGTGCCAAATAATACATCTCTATAAAGCTGCAACGATACCAAATACAAGAAAGAGATATGCCAACAGACTAGCTCCCAAGAAGTACAACAACAGTCCCAATAAAGGGGACAAATAAATAAAACTAAAATGGAACAACTCTATTTACGATCGTCCTAAATCCCGCAACAACATCCATGCCACAAGTCATCCTGTAACTTAGAAACAAAAGAAAGTGTCGTTGCACCCCAAACGATCTGTAGCCGAAACCTTTCCTGCAAATTATCGTTTGGGATGCCAGGCAAAAGAACGCCGGGGTGAGCTCATCGAAGCCCCATAGGAGAAAGGAATCGTAACTGTCACATCCGAACCAACCCATGTACATGCATCTACCCTAGGTCAGTCAAATGTCTCACATGACACTCACGCCAATACGAGACGCCGGAAACACATCCCCCTAGTCCCCTACCATGCATCAACAAATAAGACAACTAGCATATAGTGAAACTATAACACAACAACGTATAATAACTCACACATATATATATATTTATATATGCAAGTATATATATAGAGAGAGATACACAACAATACAAGTCACGTAATATAGACCACATCATAAATCACTACGACTCATACCCACTAATCTCATACTGACAATCCACACAACATGTGTTTCCAAATCACAGGAGCAACACTCCTAATCATAACACTCCAGGAATGATAACACTCACACTTCTTAGATCATGAGCATACTGAGCTCCAAAACCTCAAATTAGTATCAACTCATACTATCAATCACCTTACATGTCACTACCGACATCCTCAAACCCAACACGGGGGTAAAACAGTCACCTCAACCTAAAGGAACCCATAAAGGTTGTCAAACAACGAAAAGGAAGTGAAAGGGGTTAAACAACGAAAAGGACCGACCACTCAAAGGTCACATGTTCGCCCAATGGTAAAATGGTCATTTTATGGGCAAAAATGTACTTTCAAATGTTACCCCACTTATTTGGACATAAGTTGAACCATAGAAACAAACGGAACCTTAATCAAAGTCACGAGGCAAAAAATATGCATTTTTGAAAACGATATTGGACAACGCCGATAAAAGCAGAAAACTGAAGTACCCCACTTTCACCAAAGGTAAAACAATCATTTCAAGTATAAATAAATTATTTCAAATTTTATTTACAAATTTTGTACCTAACACAAGACATAGGAACAAACGGGACCTCAATCTGAGTTATGAGATGAGAGAAATGAATTTTTGAAAATCAGAAAAAATTCACCCAAAGCTGACCCAGTCGACTGACTAGTTTACCCAGTCGACTGGTTGATGACCCAGTCGACTGACTCAATGACCCAGTCAACTGGGTGAGGCAAAGACTTCGAAAGTTTTGTGGAAAAAACCTGTTTCACCCAGTCGACTGCCCTGAAAGGGCCAGTCGATTGCCTAGACCAGAAAACCTCAAAAATGACTTTCAAACAACTTCAAAGTCTTAGGAAGCATGAGACAAAGTCATCAACTCATTTAGAAACTTTAGAAATGAGAAAATATCATTTAATCTCGGTTTAGTTTTATCAAAAATACTTTCTTGAAAATCCGTAAAACTAACCGTCTTGCCCCCGGTCTCCGTTTCGTATACCACCGACTTTCAAAAGTCAAAATCTTTTATTTCATGACTTTAAAACCATTTCAAACTTAAAGTTTTTGTCGGCATCACGGGGGTAGGCGAAAACGGATTTTTCACTTAAAGACCGAATAAACTCAAATACAGGTCTTATGAAAAATTTGTTTTTGGGGAAACAAACCGAAACCAACGGAAAAATCAAAGCGTATTTGTAGATGCTCAAATGGAACAAATGAATGAAGAACCGGAGTTCAAAAACAACTCGAAGGAAAGGGCAAGTGAATATCCACAAGGCACTAACTCTAATCCAATCACACTTCGCTCCACATTTAAACTCATAAACCCTATAACGGCTTAACCGAGAATGACCACAACTTCGATGACATTTCATTCCTTAAGATCGCTAAAGGGAACCTAGTGGCCGTTGCCACAGAACCAACTAGTTTCAAATCAAAACCTCTTCCGATTTTTTCAAACCTCAATTTCACATTCGAAACCACATCACTTAGGTTTCTAACAAGATCATATGGTCATCATACACAATCAACCAAGATCACAAACTATACCGACTTTACTTATCACAAGAAAACCCTTAAACTAACTCATATCACCCTTTAAGGTATAAAAGCACATAATAACAAGTATAAGCATTTATTTCACATTATACTTTAAAACAAGGCATGCAAATCATATTTTCACATTCTTTAATTTCACTTGAGCATTTTAATAACAAATGAATTATATATCTCAAATTTCACATTAAACATGCTCTTCAACCACATAGGATAATTTCATGATCCATATGTAAACATAAATCACATATTAGCAACTCAAATGTAATGTGACTCACACAACTCATGGTACATATGTTTAATCCATGAAACTCAATGCACAACCCTGTTGCGACTTCGAAATCCGAAAATGGATGCACATCCCAGTTCGACTTATAATCCAAAGACGAATGCACAACCCAATGTGACTTAACACCAATTGATTTCTCTCTTCAAAAGGTGAACCTATATGCAATATGTCTCAATGAGCCATGCAACAACATAAATATGCATTTCATCATATTTATAAACAACATTCCCACAATGTCAACATGAATGTTTTTCACCATTTAACATGCTTTTAAAACAATAATTAACAAGGATGCTTTCTCATGCACCATTCATGATCCAAAACCATCAAGTTATCCTTTAATACACAAAGATAACATTTCTATTCATTTAACATGTTTATATCTCAATTAAAGCATTTAAATCCCAATGACATATTCTCATACACAAGAAATGTTTCAATTAATCAAGTTGTCATTTAATTCACAAGGAAAACCATTCCATTCTTTTAAACATGCTCTTAGTTCAATTAAGCAAATTTTCACATATCACATCTCAAACATGACATGAAATCCCAAAATACCTCAAAGGAATTAACCTAATCTCATTCCAATGCTACATTTCTAACACCCACATACACATGTATAACTACACTTACAAATATACATCACAATACCCACATACATATTCACATATATATAGACATACAAACATACTTTACTATGAAAATTCTCAAAAATAACCACTCAAACTAGCATGCATCATATTCATATCAATATTATTACCAATTACTCCATACACAATGGTTAATTCACACAACACATGTTCAAACCCTAACTTCACATTCCCAATGATACACTTAACATTTACATCTAAGGCTAGAAATCCTAGAATCAACTTCTCATACATACACAATCATAAGATGAGTTAGTTAAGAAGTTTTCCCCTACCTCTTTAAGAGCAACATAACCACAAGGCAAGGCCTATGAAACCCTAGCTCTTCCCTAACCGAAATCCAATGAGTAAATCGGTGAAAAACTTCACCATATCCTCCTAATCATGAATCAAACTCCAACACAAGAGGGGAACAAAAATCATAAAGTGGTTTAACAAGAACCCCAAAACTAGGGTTTGAAAAGGAAACACACAAAGAATGAAGAACAATTACCAATCCTTGGCTCAAACCAAAGAAAATGACACCATGAACATCTTCCATGTTGATGGTCACACCAAACTCTCAACTTAGGATGATCAAATCAACCCCTAAGTGGAGAAGAAGCAAAAGGGAAAAAGAAGAGAAAATTGAGAGGAAAATATGAAGTCTTGCAATTAAAGACTTTCAATGTGTAGAGATTCCCCACTCACACCTCTCACCATCTAATAGCCAAGCTTCAAACTAGTAAGTAAAGACTTAATCCAAGGGCCACAAAGTAGTCTTACAATGGAAGACTAAACACACCACACCCAAAACCCATTAATTTGCCAAACAAAACCTTATCATCCAAGAGTTAAGAATAAGGTAATGGAAATGAATTAATCATCCAAGGGTTAACAAAAAATCTTGTCAAGTGAAAGACCAAGAATAATGGATTATTGTATTTAAGTGTCATCCAAACAAGGCCTTATGATCCAAGGGTTTAAAACAAAGACGGGAGAATGAGATCAATGGCTAGGAATGACACTACTTGAAAAGTGGGAAATGACCAAATTATTCTCAAATTAGGGTTAATTACAAGAGTGTCATTAAGCCTCTTAATTACCCTTCTACCCCTTGTCATCCTCTCTAATTACTACTATGCCATTCATCCCCCAACATTTAGCTAAATCTCTACACTTTTCACTAAGTGCTATAAATATGAAAATACTCATTTACCTTTCGGTCATTTCTTTCCCGAAATCGTTTATAACTATTCTCATTACTTACAGGATGAAAATATAACAAGAAATTCACATAAGTGTTACACCGAACGTCCACACTAAACTAGGGTAACACTTTTGGGAACACAACGCGATTGCCGAAGCTCCAACGAGAAAACGTTGCACGAAGCCACGTAGTCGTCAACGAACAATAAATCACTATACCGGAAACGAAAGTTCACAAAGTCGTCCCGCTAAGTCCGAAACTTCAACGCGAAAAATTTACACGCACCAAGAATACATAAGACGTCATGAATAAGTGACATCACAAAATGTTAACACTTGAAAAAGAATTTCAAAAAAGAGAAAGGAAAACGCGGACGTTACAATTTATCATCAATGTTGATATATACTATTTTTAAAAAGTTGGATCCCATTGTAATTTATTAAAATAGATTAACAAAAATCAAGCGGTACCAAGCTTGTTAGTTTCTTAATTTTTTTATTTTTTTATTTTAAAAAAAAAAAATAACAACAACATTATAAACCATCTTCAAACTCACCAGGGCGGTTCTAAATAATATATATATTCACATATTAAATACAGTCTCTTCCTTTTTTGGCCTTCTTGTTCAAAGTGGGAGTTTTTATTCAAATGAACAATGATGAACTTGAGATAAAACACAACCATAATGTGTCACCTTTGAGGTACATTGAGGATGCTTTAAGTACCGTGTGTAAGATGCACGTGATTATGCATAATATGTATGTGTATACGATGTATATATATATATATATATATATATGTATAGTAAACAAACATTATGAAGAAAAAAAAAAGACAAAGAAAAGAAACACTTGGTTCACTTTCATCAGTCATTAGTCATGACACATTATACTCTTTTACGTAAATTCCAGGCATCTTGATTTACAATTATTATTCTTTGTCAGGCATCATAGAAAAAATTCTTATTGTTATTATTGACACCAATATCAAAGTTTTGTTAGGAAATTATATCACTTTATCTCCTCACATAAATTTAATAAACGTAAAGAAGAGTCCATGTATGGATTAGACTTTGGTCAAATAATTATATTCTACAATTGTTTGATTTTATAAGAATTTTTGAAAATTATATTCTGATTGATAAATAAAGCGGACGTTAACTTCTTAAACGACCTGAGCCATCCAATATCATTATTCTTTGTAAAACGTATTGAAATTCATTTATGTATAAAAACTAGCGGCTCACAACTTGCTTGGTTAAATATTTGACAATAGATTTATTTTGTAAAAAGACAATAGAAAAAATGTTTAGTCCACGGAGAATTATTTTGTAAGAACTTATTGAAAAACGAAGGGTTTTTTTGAGTTAAGTTTTATCATTTTATATGCATTTTGACAATGGTCTCTTTTTTAAAATTTATTATAAATTTATCATATTAGTCTTATTTTATATTGGATAAATTATACTTTCATTCTCTCTTGTTAATGCAAATTAAAATTTCACCTTCTCTTATTTCATTAATTACACTTTCACCCCTTAATCAAATTAAAGTACCCCTAAATGTGTATGAGGATCTATTTGTCCATTCATAAAGATGTGAAAAGATCAACCTACCATCATTTTATGTGTATATATATATATTTTGAAAAATACATATATATTTCAAAACAAAAAGTATATATATATCGGGAATATATATATTTTTTCCCGAATTTTTTTTTCCCGAAATGTATATTTTCCCAAAATATTTTTTTTTGAATTCTTTTTTTTGGCCCTAAATATATATATTTTTCCCAATATATATATATATAATCCCAAAATATATATATTTTGTTTTGAAATATATATACACATATAAAAGGAAGGTAGGTTGGTCTTTTCACATATTTATGGATGGGCAAATAGGTCCTCACACATATTTAGGGGTACTTTAGTCATTTTACATCTCAAAATTTGGTTGAGGGGTTGAAAGTGTAATTAATAAAACAAGAGGGGATGAAAATGTAATTTATCCAACATAAAATAAGAGGATCAATCTCTAATAAGTTTTAAAAAAGGGACTAATATCAAAATACGTACAAAATTATAGGACTTAACTCAAAAAAATCCAAAAATAAATATATTTTAGAGAATTGTTTATATACTTTCAAAAAAAAAATTTGTATTTACCGAAAAAAAATAATTTTTTTTTTGTTTTCAAGACTGAAAATAGTTTGGGTGCGTTTGGAAAGCTTGTTTTTTGTATTTGTTTTATGTCTTCAAATATAAAAACTGTTTTTGTATTTGTCTTTGTTTTTTTCAGCAAAAAACTAAAAACAAAAAAGCTTTTGGATCAAAATTGTATTGAAAAATAAAATGGTATTGATGGGCGGCGGTGGTGGCCAGCGGTGACTGGCGGCAGCGGGGGTGACTGGCGGCGGGCCGAGGTGGGGCCCGACAGCGACTGGAGGTGGTGGGGGCCGTTGGCGGGGGGTGATGGTGGTTGGTGGCGGCGACGGTGGTGGAGGTGATACCCTAAACAGTGAAAAAACTCAAAAAATAACTAAAAGTTGTATTTGGTGTTTTCACCACTTTTATCCACTATTCACAGAAAACAGTTTTCTTGGGGAAAAAAAAGTGAACAGTAAATATGTTTGCTAAACATGTTTTTATTTTTGAAATAAGTGAACAGTAAAAAAACATAACTGTTTTCGCGTTTGCCAAACGTATCCTTTAGGATTCTTTATAATTATTAGGATAGGAATAAGTGAAAAAAAAAGAATGGAAGTAACAAAGTGAAAAAGAGAGGGAAAAAAAAAACAGACCAATAATATTTTTTAATTATAGTTGGGTCATTTGAGTTTTTATTATTTACTTTAGCATCCATGAGAGAGAAATGCTGTGTAAGAAGAATAATGAATGAATTTAAAAAAAGGTGAAGCTGTTTAAATTAAATTAAAACAATAAATTAGTTATTGTAATAAAGGAATGGGGGGATGATGGAGTTGGATTCTCAAACACATGCAGCATCACACGAGTATCTCTTTTTCAATCACCCCTCCCAAGTGTGTTCTCGATCCCGAATCTAATCATACTTTCTTATATTATTAATTAATTAATCACTATGTTTATATATATAATACATATTTAATTAATTATGTGGCTAACCAAACAAGTTTGTACGAACTACTACTTGATGACTCCTTGCTTCTCTCTCCCACAGTCCCCATATACACACATACATACATACTAGTTCATATGTATATGTCTCTATATAGCTATAGGAGTAAGTAGTGTTTGATAATTAATTTGGAGTTAGTTCTAAAATATGTGTTGATTAAAACTTTGATGTTAATTAATACTTAAAATAGAAAAGCAATTAAGAGTAATCAGGTGGTGAAATTATGGTATGCGAATGAGAGTGGGGCCAGCGTCAGCCACCAAACAGGAGGCCACATTTTTTGTGTCGGAAGACCTTAGATTCTTTTATCCTTCCACTCCACGAGATTTGATACAGTGTTACACAGACGTAAACAAAATCATACTTCGCACTGACCAGTCTTCTCATTGACGTAGGAGAGATTGATCACAATACCTTCACTGTTTCTGATGATGATGAATAATAATCGCCTGACTATATATATGAATAGTGTCGCATATAGGTAGGGCTGACAATTAGGCTATTTTGGAAAGTCTGTTGTGTTTTTTTATTTGTTTTCTGTTTTTAAATATAAAAATTATATTTATATTTGTCTTTATTTTTTAGCAAAAAATTAAAAACAAAAGAGCGTTCGGATCAAAATTTGTATTGAAAAATAAAATGGTATTGGTGGGCGCCGGTGGGGGCGATGGTGGTGGGTGACTGGCGGCGGGCGACCGGAGGTGGTGGGGGCCGGCGACGACGATCGGTGGCGGGGGTGGTGGTGGTTGGTGGCGGCGATGGGGCGGTGGCGGAGGTGGTACCCTAAACAGTGAAAAAACTCAAAAAACAATTAAAAGTTGTATTTGATGTTTTCACCACTTTTATCCACTATTCACATAAAACAGTTTTCTTGGGAAAAAAAAGTGAACAGTAAATGCGTTTGTCAAACGTGTTTTTATTTTTGAAGTGGATGAACAGTAAAAAAAGAAAACAGTTTTCTTGTGAGCCAAACGGACCCTTGGTATTGGTGGATCGTGTTTGTGTTGGATTGAAATCGTGTCAGGTTGAGATTGTGTCTTGTCGAAAAAATTTCGGTTAATATATGTGTCAAATATGTTAAACCCTAATTATAATATATTAAATTAAATTTGACACAATCAAACACGAAACGAACTATTTAACATATTATCATATTATCAGCAAAATTAAATTGAATTTGACACCATCCAATAATAGTTTAATAATATATTTCAACCCATGACCAATTAGAGTAGAGAAAAAAAAAAAAAAAAAATAAACATAAATATAATTGTGTCAAATGTGTCGTATTCGGGTTGACCCCTATACAGTTTCAACCTTTTTATGGTCAACCCTAACCCTTTTAATTCATGTTGTGTTTCATTTTGCCAGCTCTACATATAGGGATGGGCAAAAAGTAAAAACCCTGCTCTGCCGGGAACCGCCCTATTTTTTTACAGTTTTTAATCGTACCATTTAAAAATGGGGTGGATGTTGGAAAAAAAAACAATGGTCATGGGCGCGAGGGACGTTTTTAGGGGTTCCCCATTGGGAACCGCCTCGCCCCAATCCTCATATTAATCATATCATTTTTAATATCAAAATTGCATATATTATATATATTTACAATTTTTTATATAAAATTACACTAATATCCTCAAATTATAAAAGTATTTTACTAGTATTTAATGTGTTATTGTTGACTAGTATTTTATGTGATTTGTTATATGTTTTTAGATACGTAAACTTTTATCGAAGTTTGTTGATTTAGATTTGAATTATTTGTTAGTTTAAAACTATTAAATATATTTTTGTGTTAGAAATTATTGTAATTAAATTAATTAGATAATTGCTTATTTATTATTTACTTGCTTTTAGAAAAAAAAAATATATCATTTAATGAGATGGTTATAGGGGACATGGGTGAGAGTACAAGGTAGTTATGAAGGTAAGGGTTAAATTTTTAAATGGTAATGAAACAATTATTGAGGATGAGAATTTTTGTGGTTTTGGTTTGGGCTTTGAAAAAATTGACCCACGACCATCCCTAGTCGCATAGACTAATAACTGCACATATACCAACATGATTTATTTAATTACAAAAAATTAAATTCATTAAACATGTTTTAGTCCTATGTATTGAGCTTCATTTAATAGTGTAACAAAAGAAGTTATAATCATGAATTTAGAACACAAAATGATGTACTATAATTGAATTTTAATTAGTTAAATTATACATATCCAAGTGCGACTGACTGACGAGTATTACAACACACAGGAGCCTCATGTTGCTCATGGAAAGCAAAAAAAAAAATTCATGTAATTTTATTACGTATTTGTTAAAAAATAAATAACTTATTAATAAAATAATAAAATCACCTTTTATAAAATTACTAAAAAAAATTATATTAAACTCGTAATCTCGTGATTAAAAATAATCACATCACATTATTTTCTTAATTCATATCTTGATTACACATATATAAAAGCGAAGAACAATTTCGTACCATCTTGTATCTCCAACCACGAACACTTGAAAAAGTTTGGATCCTTTTTTTTCCCTTATGACTTACTCAATGAGCCACTCTAGAGCGCTCTCTAACTTTCATAGGAGTATAAGCCAGTATATATACATCAACTTTTTATATCTTGCGTGCCTATATATACTATATACGTGCCTACACATTATTTCTTGTATGCTTAATTCTCACCCGCACAACATATATAATACATGATCATCAATATATTAGCCTGGCCGATAAATTCTCCTATTAATTTATTATCTATCTCTGCTCTTTTACAAACTCACAACTAATATAAGCCACGTGCACAAGAATTTCAGTATCTTCCCCCCATTGGGATATCATACATATTTTTATAACTTTTTTTTCACTGATTTTTTAAAAAATTTTTGGGTAGATTACTAGGGTAATGTTAATTGGAAACAACTATATATTCTGAGTCTATTTCAGTAATATGAAATGATAATAATCAATACAAATTTATTGACTAATTCACCTAAAATGGTAATAACAAAATCATGTCACTTAGCTAGGTAAGAATATTAACATCAAGCGAAGGAAGTCTTGAACTCATTTATCACGTGGCACAAGCCCACTTATTTCTCCTAAAGAAGACATCAAAGTAATTTTTCTCATTTTTCCCAATAAGTCAATCACGTTATACTATTGGGATATTTTGAATAAACTAGAGTACATATAGGATACACCTGTGTTAAAACATTTTCACAAAATATCTTTTAAACTGTTAGGATCGTTGCTCCAGATGTTGTTCCCCCGGTGTGAAATCAGTTGGTTCCGTAATTTTAGAATTCTATTGATCCCAGTTACTCCATCTCCATCACACTTCATTGTTAAAATTACAGGACCTTTGTTAATTTTAGATTATTAACAATTTGATGAATGAAAGGAAAATAAATAACTAAATATTGTATATATAAAAATGTTTTTTCTTATCCATTCAAGTAATAATGCTAATTGCTCCAAGATAAGGCTTTAGGGTAAACTTTTGCATGAAAAGACCCCGTTCAATAACCATAAGGCCCTGTTTTGTAACTGGTTTTGATACCAGTTTTTTGGTTTTGGTACGAAATAGTGGTATCAACCCATGTTTGGTAGAATTGGTGTTGGTACAACAGTACCAAACCAATGATACCAAATGATGGTACCAACCCATGATTTTGGAACCATCTAATGATGTGGTTTTTGGTGATGCGGTACTGTAACAACTCAAACCAAAACCAAATGGTTACACCATCTCACCCAAAACCAAAACCAAATAGTTGCACCATATTAATATATTATATTAATATTAAAATATATTAATATTAATATTAAAATATATTAATATTAATATATTAAAATATATTAATATTAAAATATATTTTTGGAAGTTATTTTAATATTATAGTTTTATTATCTTTCCTAAAAATTAATATATTAATATTAATATATATTTTTGAAAATTTAATATATTTTAATATTATAGTTTTATTATCTTTCCTAAAAATTAATATATTAATATATTAAAATATATTAATATTAAAATATATTTTTGGAAATTTAATATATTTTAATATTATAGTTTTATTATCTTTCCTAAAAATTAATATATTTTAATATATTAATATATTAATATTTATATTAATATTAAAATATAATTTTGGAAGTTATTTTAATATTATAATTTTATTATCTTTCCTAAAAATTAATATATTAATATTATTATATTATTAATATTTTAATATATTAATATTAAAATATATTTTTGGAAATTTAATATATTTTAATATTATAGTTTTATTATCTTTCCTAAAAATTAATATAAATATATTAATATTAAATATATTTTAATATTATAAATTTTAATATTTATAAATAAAATATGAAACCATTCCAAGTTACCAAACATGGTTTGGTTTCGGAATTTCAACCCATACAAACTCTACCAAACATGGTTTGGTTTTTTAGCATCATTTTTTCTCACACCAAAACCATCTGCACCAAACATGGTTTGGAATCAAAATAAAACCACACCAATCCAAATCCAACCAAACCCAACCCAAAACAAAAAATTAACACCGCACCGCACCGTTACCAAACGCAATCTAAAGGGGTGGCAAATTATTCCCAATTTTAAAGATGAGAGCCCAATCAACAACTCCCATAGAAACAAATACTATGACACAATAATAATAAAAAAAAAACTAAATAAAGTTGACACATTTAACTGCAAAATTTTCTCACTAGTTAAAATCATATTATCCTATATCTTTATCTTCAAAAAATTATGAACATTAATATTATGAACGAATTTAATATTGACACATAGTGTAGTAGATTTCTTAAATAGTTTTGTAATGTAGAAAATGATTTGGCGCAGTGATTGAGAAAAGTGAATTAAATTGGTCAAAGATTGAAAATGAGTCAACAATACCTTAAAATTTAGGCAGGTATACACATCCTAGGGCACACAGTGTCACATATTACATCATCCTTGAACTAGAATGGGTATAGATGTATGGCTGTGGTCTCTCTATGTATCGCACCTCTCATTCATAAGCTACACAAACGCTAGTGAGAGACTGACAAAAAGTGAGGATGCTTACCTGTACACACAGTATATATATATATAATTGGCCTGTATTTATATATGCATGCAATATTTACTGTTGATATGAATAATGACTGTTTTGTTTCTTTGCTAGGCCAAATGTTGTTTCTTTAGTCCAATTGTTGCTTGTGGGATCAAGTTTTTTTCAATCATCTCATTGGATCACATTCACACACACAGACACCCTCTCTCTCACACACACACACACTTTCTCTCTCTACCCTTTTGAAGATGTTTATAAGGGGGTCTCTGAAATAATACCTGCTGAAGGTGAAGGTTAGAGAAAGAAGAGAGAGAGAGAAAGCTATCTAGGAGATGGAAAAAGCTGAAAGCACCTTAAAGCTAAAAGAAAGCTGTTTACAAACCGAAAGAAAGAGCCTTTTTTCATTTTCCTTTCCTCTCACGGTGTAGCTAGCTAGCTTGCTTTCTCTTCTCCATTATTTACAATATATACATATATATATATATATAGCACTCTTAGTGTTTGATGATTGCTTTGGTGGGTTAGTCTCAGCTCATTCCATCCATCACACAAAACACATCTCTATATATCAAAATTAGTGAAAGATCATAAAAAAAATCATCCATCTATGTTCAACAACAACGACCCCTCTCCCACACTCCCTCCTCCGGACCCTTTCTCCGAACATGGAAGCAATAGCAAAAGAAAAAGAAGACCCGCCGGCACTCCAGGTACACATAATATATATATATATATATATATATATATATATATATATATATCATAATATTGAGAAATATATAGAGAGTTCAAAACAATTGGGATTTTTTGTTTCGAGGATTGGATGCAATTACTAATTTACAAAATGAAAAACTAACTCTTTCTTTTTTTTGTTATTTCGAGTGTTTGATGGGTTTTTTTTTTTTAATTTGGAGGGTTTTTATCGATTTGATCAAATTTTATATTTTCAAATGTTTTATGTATGTATCTAGATCCGGATGCAGAAGTGGTGTCGCTGTCACCGAAAACTTTACTGGAATCGGACCGATATGTGTGTGAGATCTGCAACCAGGGGTTCCAGCGGGACCAGAACCTGCAGATGCACCGGCGGAGGCACAAGGTGCCGTGGAAGCTGCTGAAGAGGGAGACGCCGGTGGCCAGGAAGCGCGTGTTCGTGTGCCCGGAGCCCAGCTGCTTGCACCATGACCCTTGTCACGCACTCGGCGATCTCGTTGGCATCAAGAAGCACTTTAGAAGGAAGCACAGCAATCACAAGCAATGGGTCTGTGAGAAATGCTCCAAAGGTTACGCCGTTCAATCGGATTACAAGGCTCATCTCAAAACCTGTGGTACTAGAGGTCATTCCTGTGACTGTGGCCGTGTTTTCTCAAGGTAATTAATGGTTATTCTCCGAATCTATCTAGAATCTATCTATATATATATATTTATATTTAATTAGATCATTTCGATTTAGATTTTAGGTTGCATGATGAAAATTGGAATATAAATATCATATAGTATAATCTGCATTATATTAGTTTGTTTAGTTCTTGTTATTCCGGTGAGCCCATATATGATTGAATCTTCTTGAATCACCTCTCACACTTTCTTACCGGTTAATATGTATTATTATAATTTAAGACTGGGTTTGATTGCGAAATTTGATTATTTATCTAACAATAGTCAATCACCAGCTAAGCACAGTTTTCGAAGACCAGGCTCCATTTGGCATATTGGCATCAGTTTTTCAAGTTGTTTTCAGCATCCCAAAACCCCAAAACAGTTCTCATGGAGCTGACTAGTATTATTTTTATTAATATATATATATATATCTTTATTCACTGTGAATGAGATGGACTTTTAATAAAAATGATTTAATTAACTTGTGATTAGCATCTTTTTGTTTACAATATCTCGAACCAAAGTCTTCGCTCTAAATAGTATTGCAGGACATTTTTATTTATACACATTTCGATTCTCATTCCATTGTCTTATACATGTGTTTACGTGTATGCTGTTGTTTGTATCGATACATGTTAATGACGATCATCTCCTAGCATATATCCATTTCATGATTAAAATACACTCTTAACATATTTGAATATTTATTAATGATCACGTAAATCATATTAGAGTGGAGAGTTTCATCGAGCACCAAGATGCTTGCAACATGGGGCGCCTGGGATCCGAACAGCAGTCACTCCAGGCCGCATGTATGTCCCGCCAGGCATCGAGTCCGAGCCCGTCCAGCGACACCAATTTCAGCACAGCCCCATGGCCTGGCTTGGCAATGCCGAGGGCTAAAGACTCCATTTTCGTCACCCCAGAGGGAGAGACTAATCCTTCAAAAACTTTGCACCAACACAACCTAGAGCTTCAGCTTTTAACAACATCGAATCCGTGTGATTCTTCATCACTTTCCCCGAAAGCAAACGAAAACCACTCCACACAGTTGCAGCTCTCAATAGGGTCATCGGATTTCAGCGAAAAAAACGAGCTTGACATCACCAAATTCAGCAGGAGCTCTCCAAGGGAAGGTACTATAAGTACTAATTATCAGAACCCTACGTTGGCTGCCTCCAGACTCAGGGAACAAGCGCGGGAACAACTGAGAATCGCCATGGCGGAGAAGGCCTACGCCGAGGAGGCTAGAAGGCAAGTAAAGAGACAGATTGAGTTAGCTGAGCAAGAATTTGCTAATGCCAAGAGAATAAGGCAACAAGCACAGTCCGAACTAGACAAAGCTCGGGCTCTGAAAGACCATGCCATCAAGCAAATCAACTCTATCCTTGTCCAAATCACTTGTCATGCTTGTCAGCAACAATTTCAAGCGAGGACAGCCATGGCACCTCCGGATGAGAACTCGTTGGCATTGAGTTACATGTCATCGGCTGTAACAGAAGGCGAAGTTGAGCACGATGATCGGACTGATCATCGTCAATATCATCACCCAAAATTTGCTCATCTGTAGATCTTCTTCATCACTTTCATATATTCATGTCAATGTTACCTTTTTTTTTTCATTCATTTTAAAAAGTATGGATCTATCAACATACCTAGTGGCCTAGTAGGTGTTGTGGTTAGTTACTTCAGGTATGCTAATGTTGATTAATGGAGTGTTGTATGAGGCTAAATCTGTGTGTTGCTATTTGTTCACCAAATTTGGTAAATGATGGCTATATAATACCTATGATCGCTTTTGGTTAATAATAAGATTTTATTTTTTTTCCTTTAATTTTGCGTAACTAAATCTCAGTAGATCATAACAGCAAGATCCTTAAAAAACCTTGGTAATGGTATGTTAATTTTTTTTTTATAATCGTGATGTCCATGTCAATTTACGCGCACCTCAAGTAATTCACGGGACTCGTGCAAGACAACCCCACACAAATTGAGTAAGACTTGGACTATGTTCGCAGTCGTGGTCGTAACAAATTTTTTGCATCTAATAAAAATCGAATATGAGAATTCATGCTCCAAACCCGCTCGGGTTTCTAATGGTATGTTATCTTATTTCTTATACAAAAAATGGTTTGTATATATATATATATATATATATATATATTGTTGTGGATGAGAGAGCTGGGCTAGCTAGTGATACTATTGATGAAGAAGATATGCAATTATGGATTGTGATCTTTATTCTTTATATAAAAATGAACCTTCTAACTATGATGAATAATGGGTGTGAATTGATTTTCATTAATACCAGGTCATCAATATTTCTGTAAATACTGTCAAATGAGTATTTTGTTATATTAAAAAACAAAGAAACAAACATTTTGTTATATTAAAATAATCATTTTCTTAATAAATTGCACTTCTCTCAAGTCTCTCTAGCTTTTGGTAGTTTTGGATTATATGTTTGGACTATTTGGAGATCTTTGTTGGCCGAGGTGGTCAGGAAATGGAGGTGAACCCTACCCCCAAACATGCATTAAAGAGTGGTACAGACCTAAAATTATGACTAAAAAAGATTTAAAATATATATATATATATAAAAGAGAGAGAGGAATCAGATAGATAGTCCTTTATGACTGGTGTGTCTGTACTGTTATAAATGGTGATGAAAGAACACCATGTTTTTCAGTGCCACAGTTGTAAGGGGTTTAATGGCATACTCACTCGTCCCTCTCAACACACGGACACGAACTCCATTCATCACTGTCTCTCTCACTTTTTCTCTCTAACTTTAAGTATCCTATATGTATGTATATGACTACTTTCTCTCTCTAAATGTATGTATATATATAAATAGCATCGAAATCAGTGGGCTGAGTGAGTGAGTGAGCAGTGGGCAGTGGGGGTGCAGAGAAAGCACAGCATCTTTTCCAAATAAGCAGAGACCATTCACAAAAAACTCAGGCTTGAGTTTATGAGAAATTTGACAATAACTTGAGTGTGCTTGCATACTTGTCTTTCTTGTGACCCCCAAAGGGTTTTCACTTTGGAGCATGTGCTTTGCTTGTAGTTCTTTTGGATGAAGTGAGCCTTTTACCTTATTGATAAGCCTTCCCCAGCTGACTTTGTTGGTGAAACCATTGTCTACATATTCACACACCCATGGCTATGAACTACTCAATGTATTTTATATAAATATATATATGTAGTTATATATGCTATGATGAGCACAAGGGTGTTTTTGAGACCTAAGTTAATAAAAGTTGTCCTAAGTAGAGTTGCTAACATCTGTTATTGCAGTATAGTACGAATCTATTCCATTTGTGTATGGAGTCACTTTACATGGGTAGCGTAAGATTTTTTTTTTAATTAAATTAATTTATTTTTTTTGTGAATTTTATGAATGGATTCATGTGTTTAAGAATTAATACTAGCACGATTGTAGTCATTTTTATATGATAAAAACTTCATGAAGTTACCAAAGACTTTGTAGTATGATAGTATCATTTTTCCTCCTCAAAAGAGAGATTAGGGTTCGAACCTCATGGGGCTCATGTGGGTGTGTCATTAAAAATAAAAATAAAAAAATCATGAAATTCATTAAGATTGTGTTATGCTAGAGTTGTGACTTTGTAATTTCAATCCTTAAATTTTGTCACATAGAGCAGGAGTTATGTACATTGTAACTGTGTTTTGAAATTTGCAAGTTTTACAATAAAATTCAATAGTGATATTAGAAACTTATACTTCGTTTGGGTGGAGGGATAGAAAAGTGGATGGAATGGAGAGTGGGAGGAATGGATGAGACATATTTAGGGAAGAGATTGTGTCTCTCTTATTTTGTGTTTGGTTGAATGGAAATGAACAGTAAAAATGATGAATGCAATAATACATTGTTCTTGTTTGGTTGAAAGCGAGAGATTCATAATTTTTGTATTAAATTTACAAATGCACCCTAAAAATATTCAATATATTGTATAAACAAATTATTCCAAAGGCTATAAATGTCAATTATTATATTTTCGGAGAGGTTAATTATTTTCTCTCTCCTCTACTGCCCAAATTTGGGAGGATTGAAAATTGTGAAAGAGGGATGGATGCTTCCTGTCTCCTTCCTCTCTTCCCTTCCCTCCAACCAAATATAAAATAATTATACTAATCTCTGCTTATCCCTCTCTTCTCAATTAGTCCATCCAACCAAACATAGCATTAGTGTTTTAGGGAGGATTAAGTCTTGAATTCAATTTTTATTGAGTGCGAATAATTTGTGAGGAGCACAATCACAGACCTAATTAAAACCTTATCCATCATATATAGAAGAATCATTTTGCACGGATCCTGCAAATTAATTAGAGTAAAAGCTCCAAACACCTTATTATCGAAAAAATATGTCTATATTACATAACACTCATTTCATCCTATGTCAAAACACAAATGTTGCAACAAGGAACTTTCACTGTTCGTACACATCTATTATTCAACTGATGGCATATGGATTAAATATAGAGAAATTCCCCCTCCCAAATCATCCCCCACCCCAAGACACTAGGGTCCATGATGTCCTTCTGATTTTAAAGCTGTCTAACAGGTTGGGGAAAGGCGAGAGTGAGCCCCTAACTAGGGTTTGCTACACATGGGTATACTATTACTACACATATATAATACACATGTGGCATGTATAAAATGCTAAAATAAACAGTTGTCAAAGCCTCATGCACTTTACTAGTTTTAGTTTCACTTTAATAATATATAATTTAATGACAAACCTTCCTTTTTAATTATGTTATTGGAAAAAAAAATTATGTTGTTTCCCAAACATGTATTTTAAATATCAAACACACTTTATAACTAATGACCAAATGGTCCAAGTAAATATAATTAACCTAATTTAACGATTCCCCATGGTATATTTAAGCCCGTTTGGTAGAGCTTTTGCTTCTAACTTTACACATGAGAAAAAAAGGAATATAAGCCGTTTTGAGAAGCTAATACCCCTAATTTCTTATAAACGCTATTCCAAGCCCTAGAAACTCATTTTTGCCAAACACAATTTTAAATAGCTTTAATTCCTTCAGGAAGTCAAAAACAATTTCTGAAAAGCCGATCCAAAAAGGACCTTAGGCCATGTTTGGTAGACGGTCTTTCTGGTCTGGTCTGGTTTGGTCTGGTCTGGTCTGGTCCGGTCTGGTCAGGTCTAATCTGATCTGGAAAAATCTGTTTGGTAAGCGGTCTGGTCTTACTATTTATTTATTATTTATTATAATATTTATTTATGTATTATTTATTTCTTTATTTATTATTTCTTCACTTTATTATTTTATTATTTATATTATTAAATTATTATTTATTAATTTATATATTAATTTATAATTATATTCTATTTATTTATTATTATTTCATTATTTAATTCATTTTATTTATAAATTATTTATTCATTTTTAATTATTTAAAAATATATTTTATTAATTTAATATTAATTTATTATTATTATACTCATTTTTTATTATTATTATGAAGTATTTATTCATTATTATATTTACTTATTATTTATTATTATATTTATTTATTATTATTATTTATTTCATTTTGTTTATTATTTATTATTTTTATTATATTTTTAAATATGTTTTATGTAATTTATTATTATTATTTATTATTTAGTCCATTTTTTGTTATTATTATATTTATTTATTATTATTGTATTCATTTTATTATTATTATTATGTTTTATTTAATTTATTATTTATATTATTAATTTTTAATTTTTAATTATTTATAAATATATTTTATTATTTATTCATTTATTTATTATTATTATATTCATTTATTTTATTTTGTTTATTATTTATTATTTATATTTTATTTTTAAAATATGTTTTATTTAATTTATTATTATTATTATTAATTTATTATTATTTATTCATTTTTTATTATTTATAAATATATTTTATTAATAAAACCAGACCGGACCACCAGGAACCACCTTTTTTTTTTGGTCTGAAATGAGGCCATTTTGGTCTGATTTGGTCTTACTTGGTCTAACCAAAAATTTGGGACCAATGCTACCAAACACGGTCTGGTCCCATAAAACGCAAGACCAGACCAGACCACCTGGGACCAGACCACCTACCAAACAGGGCCTTAGTAATGCGACTTCAATAGTAACAAGCAACAAATTAAGCTGATTGATACACCAACACTAATTGAATAATTATAGAAATCATACATTTTAATTATTAGATGTGTGAAACTAACCTAAAGTTTACATAATTTTGATATATAATAATTCAAGGTTAGTATTACAAAAAAATTGCAACACAAACAAATCTTCTGATTCTCATTACTTCCATTGTTATTAAGGTGATTATTGTATCAAATATGACATAACCTAAAATCTTCATTGAAAAACATCAACCTTCGGATTTGAAGGTAAGGTAATATTAGTACCAAACTCTCTAGGTAAATGTTTTCTTAATCATTCAAAAGTTTTTGTTGAACTTTCAATATATATATATATATATATTGCTGATTTTATGAAATTCCTTTTAATTTTTTTTCTGGGCAGTAGCTTGGATAATTTTGGGTGACATTAGAAATTAAGAATTTAGAGAGCTGATAAGCTAATATAAGAAAGAAGGAAGTCAAATGGGGGATGGAGATATATATAAGAAAAGGAGAGAGAAAAAATAAAATGGATGGCCCAACCCAAGAATATAAAAGGCAGCTCTCTGGCTTCTTTTCGGCCCATATTAAACATCACCAAGCCCAATCCATAAAAGCCCAACTTAACTTCTAACAAAGATTTTGGAAAGTTGATAACGACCTTTTAGCTGCATCTAAAAATTCATGAAACATGCTTCACCAAAATTAGAAAAGGTGAGAAGATAGACCTTTTTTAGAATTTAGGAGGATTCTATTTGAAGATCAAATCCAGGTGGTTTCAATTCATATCTATTTTCTTTGTTTGGATTAATGGGATATATATAGATATATATTTTTATATAATCAATTCATGTTGATTGGAAAAGATAATTCACCTGAAAAAGAGAAGAATGTTGCATTATTCAAATAAAGAAATGATAGGAATTCATTTGTTATAAATATTTGGCCAAAATTAGTAATCCAAATTTTATTATTCTCGGAGTAGTTGTCTATTATCTTTTTACTTCTCCACCAATCTAAAAACAATACCTTTTTACTCTATTAATATTTTATTGAATTTTTTATAAAAATAAAATGATAAAATTATAATTTTATGACATTTGGTTATGCATTTGTGGAGATAAAATTCTATAAATGTCCTTAAACACCACTGTCAAAAAGCGAACTAATAAGAAAATTGGTACATATTTGAATTAGAAATAATATTTTTTATCTAAAAAGTTGTAATAACTCGTATGGTAACAGTTTTACTAGTCACTTCTATTTCTATTTTAATTTATTTCCTTCTTATTTCTTTATTGATACTTTTTTATCTGATTAAAACTCATTAACATTATTTATTTTCTATTTTAAATAACCAATGAACAATTAATTAATGTCATAACAAATTAATATACCGATCATAAATTTCCATTCATGAGTTATATGGCAATAAAAGTAAGAGATGTGGCATGGCCCATCCATTTTGTTTTTAATCATACCAAATTAATAATTATAAATTATCACACTTTTTTTCTATAAGTTATTCTTTATCATATATTTCTTTTTCCTTTAATAATTAAATCCCTTCCATTTTTATTTTGTCACCCTAAAATCCAACAACAACAAAAATAAAATAGATAAAAATAAAATAAAGGCGTGTATATTCATCAATCTCTTTTTCATTCCCATCCCTAGACTCTTCTCTCCTCTCTATCTCTACCGTCAAACGAGGTAGTTACAAACCCTAACAAGCTGTCTCTCCGCCTGCTCAGTAAGTCCCCATTTCTCTCTCTCTCTACAATTCAAATCTCTATATACCAAGCATTTCAATTTCTATATCTATCCATCTATAATCGGTTCGATTGTTATATTTATCTGTGCTCGATTTATAGATCTAACCCCAAAAGATCCCAACTTTTTTTTTGAAATTTATTAATGGGGTTGATTTGATCTTGTATAGGCATCGAATGTGGTTTTGTGAACTTACCCATATGAAATTTCGTTTGTATTAGGAAATTCTTGAGCTGTTTTAGTTTATATATACTGGGGTTTATATATTCAATCTATATATAATACTTGTTTGTGTGGATTGCATTTTATGATGTATTCATTGCTTGGTGTGGCTTTTGTAGGGTTTGTTAGGAGCAAAACAAAAATGGGTTTGATTTATTGGGCAGAAACAATATAATTTCATTGTTGTTGCCTCTACTTTGAGTTAATTGTTGATCAGTTTCAGCTGTCTTTCTTCATTGTCATGGACGGCGGCGATGGTGGTTTAAATATGCGGAATTGGGGTTTTTATGAATCATCGGCTCTGAAAGGCCACCTGGGTCTGGAGCTGATGCCCACCGTGTCCGAAAAGCCTCTACTGGGTGGACGGGACCACCCCGCCGTCATGGCCACTGCGAATGTTGGACCATATCATCACCATAGGGTTTGCGGGGTGTCGGAATCACCCATGCCCATGGACTACATGAGGGATGCGTGGATCCACCACAGAGAGAACTATCTCAATGTGCTACCTGCAAGCCACCACCACAATTATGCAGTCTTACCAGAGAGTTCTAGAGCCCACCCAGTGCAGATGATCCACCAACCCGAACCATCGAGTGAGAAAAGGGTGGTTCAGATGGAAGCAACTGTTCCAAAAAGGGAAAGTGATGCTCCTCTGAATAAAAGGTCGGGCAGCAGAGCCAAAAAATCTCCAAAAACAAAGAAGCCTAAGAAAGCACCCCGTGCGCCTAGAGATGAATGTAGTTCTTCGGTGCATTGCACTAGGACCCCCAGGAAGAGCACAGAAGTCATGATTAACGGAATCGATATGGATATTTCGGGCATCCCCATACCGGTTTGCTCATGCACTGGAACTCATAAGCAGTGTTACCGGTGGGGCTCTGGGGGGTGGCAGTCTGCATGTTGTACCACTGGTATGTCCATGTATCCCTTGCCAATGAGTACCAAAAGGCGCGGAGCGAGGATAGCAGGACGAAAGATGAGTTTAGGAGCATTTAAAAAAGTATTGGAGAAACTTGCTTCTGAAGGTTACAACTTCTCTAATCCGATTGATCTGAGGACTCACTGGGCTAAGCATGGTACAAATAAGTTTGTCACTATCAGGTAGATTTGCAATGTGATTGCTGCTGTTGCTCATGCTCGTTGGTGTATTTGGTCCCTCTCCTGTGTATATATCATCTGGCCCGAGGCAGACGCTCTTCAGGTAGTTTCTAGTCGGTGAATTTTCTGATCAATGTTACTTTTCTTTTTCGAATTCAATGCTTTCGGCTCTTCAGATTTGGGGTTTAATTCTCTTCCCATTTTGTAGTTTTGGGATATGTCAGTCTTGTCTTAATGCTGGAAGAGAATTATTTGATTAGATTCATTTATTGTATCTTTGCGAGATATTTTCTCTGATAATGTAATCTAATGTTCTGAAGACTTTTTTTCTTACTCTTCCTTCTTCCCTTGGTGTGCATCTTTGCCTCTATGATGCTTTGCCTTAATAATTCATCAAAATTCAAGTTTTTAATTAATTGCTCTATTCTATAGTTGTGATATTTGAAAAGTTGACATATATTTCTTGATCGTGCCTCAAGATATTTAATAGTAAGGAGAACACAGACCCCGCGCTATAAAGTATCCTTCTTCTGATTTGACATGCAATAAGTTTTAGTGAACGATAATAAATAAAGTAGGGGGGATACCATGATGCGTGATATGAATCTAGGCACATAAGGACCTGAAACCCTAATCTAATGATAAAACTAATTAAAGAATTATCAAAGTACATTGTTCGATCCGTATAGGTGGGAGGGTTGGATATATTGATTTTTAGATTGTCAGTCGATCTCTCTTTAAGAAAGGGCTGTTTTAAGAAAGACCAAAGGCAAAGGAGAGAGATATAAGGCATGTATGGTTAAAGGAAGACAGAATTTCTGTGAACGGGGAGGTTGTGGTTGTATATTATCTGATGTTCACAAGATTGGATTTCTGTGGGACATTTACTTCAGTCTTCTCCTACAGACTTGGTAGCTGTGAGAGATTGAGGCTTCCTTGACATTTTCTATGCTGTTTGTTGCATGACGTCAAGGAGGGGGGAATGAGGAGAAAGTCGGTGGTTGAGAAAGGAGTGCTCCGATAAGCTGATTGTCTGGGGTTTCCTTGGGAAATCTTGCACACAAAAGTTGAAGTTCTCCATAAAGTTGGATTCTTTAAAAGTAATGGCAGCTTTTTGAAGATATAATCTTGTCTTTGCCTTCTTCCTCGAAGGGAACCCTCTATCCAATTTCACGTTGATTAAATTCGCCGGACCAAGTCCATTGACTCTTGATAATCCAATAAAGACATATATGTGCAAAGAGGATAATGATTGATTTAATTAAAAAAAAATAAAATTTGATAGGTAAATACACACTCACACATCACCCACAATATATCCTAGGAGACTCGAACTCCTCACCTCTCCATTTGGGAGGTGAGGTTATACCATTGCAACAGTTGTGCATTGGTGAATAAATCATTATTGCATTTTTCTGAGGTATAGGGTCTCTTGTCAAGTCTTTTTGGAGACTAGTGAGAATCATTGGTGGGGAAGTGCGTTTTTGTAGCTGAGGGTTTTTAGAGGGGCTGGGAGAGTTACAGCAGACTGGCAAGTGGCTTCTTTGCTTTTGCGGTATATAGTGAAGATGCACGTGTTTGTGGGGTTTTGATCTCCTAATACCCTTACTCTCTAGTAGGCTCCTTTAGTTTAGTCTGCTGATTTGTAGAGAAGTTAGAACAACAAGATGTGAAAAGATTTAAATGAAGATTGGAAGAAAAAGGAAACAAGAGAAGAACACAGTTACTATGTAATTGAGGGCACACTGTTATCATGTTATGTTATTTGGTTACAAG
Organism: Cornus suecica; assembly: GCA_963922005.1. Taxonomy (NCBI): domain Eukaryota; kingdom Viridiplantae; phylum Streptophyta; class Magnoliopsida; order Cornales; family Cornaceae; genus Cornus; species Cornus suecica. The sequence continues at coordinate 7,471,912 of OY998242.1, read as the reverse complement.
CATGTTCAGACATATACATAGATTAGAATTGAAGAAGATAATGAAAGAATGCTCTAGCTTAGAATGTGATTTACGTATCCTAAAATTTTAGGCTAAATGTTAGGAAATACCTATTGGATGATTAATCATGTTTCCTAGGGCCGATTGCTGGATAGCTTAGAAATATATATCTAAAATGAGTGTGTTTTTGAAATATGAATGTTGAGATAAGTGTGTGACGAGACAAGAAAGGATACAGTTTTGAATGAATGAGTGCATTCTTGAGATGCTTGACGTGCAACCAATTGGAGAATATCGATATGATGGTGGTAAAATACAGCGAAGACTAAGAATTGCAATAATGAGGAGAGTGATGTGGTACACACTGAGGATTTTTGTTATGGGAGGGGAAATGCCAAAACTAACATGTATTGAGACATATACATACATCCCTGAATGTCATAATGGTTGAATTTGAAACATTGATCCCAAAAGTTATCATTTCTTGTTTTTACTTCAGAGAGAAATTAGGTAGAGAAGAGTGAAGACTAACAGATATGATCATCACTAAGCGAAATTAGGAGTGGAAAAAATGCTAAAAGCTTCTACCATCATCATCTTAACAAGAAGGAAGTTGGCGTTCGATTATGGAAATCTAGAGATCAGTCCTAACCCCTAAGAGTGGTGTTGATGGAAGCTGACAAGGTTATCTTGATCAATTAAGCTTATTCCTGCAAATGCGACAAACATTTTTCATTGTCTTATCACTAGTCTTCACAATATGGTTGATATTCTTCGATTATATCCGTCTGTTCTTTCTTTTGCCTCTCAGTTTTTCTTTCCCCGTATTTTCGATTCTTGCATATATGTTGTTCTGTTACATTTTTGGAGATGGTGATAGCTTTAGATATCCGTAGACTTGAGAGTACCACACTGTTGGGAGAGATTGCAGACTCCCTAGGCATAACTTGGAAAAAGTTAATCAATTCTATCTTTTTAGAAGGAGTTCGTTGGAAATAATATTAAACTTGCTTTGTTCTAGCATTTAAGTTCAGCTAAGTCTAACCAAATTAATTACCATATATATTGATGGTGGTTCCATTTTCGCAAAAATTCATGTCTATAAGCAAACTGTAAGTTTGGAGTGATCATTCTATTGACTCGTCCTACATTCCATTCTTGCTTTATACCATTCTAGTGTAGCATAGCCTTAATCCTCTCCTCATGCTAAACAGAGCCATGAAGACTAGCTTGTGTCGCCTGATGTATAGTTTCCAAAATATACAGCATCATACAGAGTGGTGTTATGCAGGTGGTTATAAGGAGCCACAAGACGGCGGTCCCAGAAGATGCTTATGTGTCTTTGGTTTCAAGTCAGATAAGTAAAGATTTTAAAGTTGTATTTGTAAACTGATCAAATATGCACAGGTGACCATATTGATAGTGAGAAAGCTGCAATTGTAGGATGCTTTCTGATGGTTTGGTGATAGCATTCAAGCAATTCTACTCTTTACTCTCATTATTTGATTGATTATCGTAAATTAGGATGATATTTATCTTGTAGATTCAGCAATTTGGTTGTGGCACCTCAAACTTTGGATGCCTCGTGTTATATGGGATTCATCATAATGGTGTTAGTGTTGCATAAAGTTGTTAAATGTATAAACTTAAAGTTATTTGTGGGTAAGAGAAGCATAATTATATATATATATATATATATATATATATATATAGTAGTTTATTTTAGTTACGAAGAAGATGCAGGAAGGAAGAGTTGTCCCTTGGTTGTAGTTTATTTCCCCAATTTCTCTCACTATTCATATAGATGGTAAAATAGCTGAATAAGGGTAAATCGCTTGTTCATCTTCTCCTTATATAACAAGGATAAGGGAAATGTTGCCAGTTGATAGCGCTTGAATCTCTTCTCAGTTTTTATACCATTTGATTTTCGTTTTACAATACACAGTTCATAAAAATAATTTGAAGTTTTTATACCATAAAATGAAAGTTCTGACCACCTTGACTGATTCAACTTTGATTGATCGGTGTAAGTGGGTTAGTGTGGTTATGGTGATATTATGTTTTACTAACACATTCGATTGTGTGACTTTCTATTATTACTCGTATCTTATTTGCAATATTTATCAAATATTTCTTTGACCGAAAATTTTATCACCACATTTATTTAATTAGATCATTACTTAGTTCCCCTTCCGGTTCAATTTCAGTTGCTCTTATGAAAAATGTAATTAGTCCCTGTCTAATCTAAATTTGGAATCTGGTTCATGTGAAAGAAAAACTATATATTAATGAGAAAAAGGAAGTCTAAGGTCTTGTATTCACATACAATAATATTAATGGGAAATCACAAATAGTTTAGGCACCAAGTTGTGGGAGGTTCATGCATGTGAGCTCAAGACCAGATTGGAGCAAAGAGTGGCACGTGACTAAGAACGTGCAGTCCATGTGACTTAGCCAGGATGGGTGGGAGGGTCCACGGCCCACTCTCCCCTCAAAGAGAATCTAAAGGTCAAAACAGTCATTAAGTAATGTCCACATCCACCTTTAAACATCAAGCCCACATTGCATTAAATAACACACGCGACCCATACCCATTACATTTCCATGTACATGGATATACTTCGGAAACATGTCAAGTCATAATGACATTCAACCCCTCTCTCTCTCTCTCTCTCTCTCTCTCTCTATATATATATATATAACATCAAGAACAACTATATATTATACTATTAGAACACTAAACATATATATATCTTGAATTGATTAGCCTCCGCTTTAATGGCAAAGGGAATCAACACACTATTTGAAGGGGAAAAAATTGAAATCTATAAAAATAAAAGCCAGCACACATTACTAGTAGGGGATCTATTATAGCTAACTCCCCATGCATGATACAAAATATGGAGAGAGAAAAAAGGAGTTGGTTTTGTGACCATTTTGACTAAACTGGTCCGAGTTGGCTCAGTGATGAGTAGCTGTTGGAGGCTTGCACTGATAGCACTTGGCGAAGAGTCCAAATGTGTCAACCTGTCTCACAAAGTTGGTCATGCTAGCCCAACCACCGAACCCGAACCCAACCACAAAGACCCAACCCACCACGAAGATGTTCACTGCGTACATGGCTGTCCAGCTTCGCATAAAGACCGGAGGCTTCTCAACCGCGTTCTACAAATAATGTAAAATGAAAATTCAATAAATTGAATCAGTTAGGGGACGGACTCATATCTGGTACCCACTCTAACGGGTTAGCTGCTTTCGATTATTAAATGTATCCAATATCTATATATATATATATATATATATATGCATATGATACATGGTATATGCATGAGTGAGTGAAGAACACAAGGAAGCCAGGCCAAGCCAGCAAATTTGAGACAAGATACAACAATGTCACTGTAGTATATAACTAAATGAAATGGACATGCCACCTACCTCATCTCATCTGCCTATATTTCCAAATCTAAGCCTTTATTGCTGTTGTACGCTTGTACTCTCTCTCACCCACACCTATATACGGTTATGATTGCTCTTGACATTTCTTAAATAACTTTTCAATTTGAAAAAAAGCAACATAAGGACAATTTGGCTGTACATAATCAAATTGATGTTCAATTTATTTTTTCATTTATTTCACTTGAAAATCTTTGATTGAATTGAAGCACATGGACAAGATTATAATGGTCAAATATGCCCCTAATGAATGAAAAAATAATTGCCTGATGCCATGGTAAAAAATAAAATAGAGGGCTATTGTTGACTTCTTGTACTTTAATTTAGAGGACCCATTATACTAATACCTTTTTTTACCTACCCAAAATAAAGGAACTCCTAGAATTTGAATAAATTGATGGACAAGAACAATGCAGGAAGGGGAAAGGGATACCTATATATATATATATATATATATATATGTGTGTGTGTGTGTGTGTGTGTATATACCTGGCGAGCAGAGGCCTTTCTGTAAGTGAGCATATGGGCAAGAGCTGGAATGATGTAGACGGTGAAACTAACCAAAAGAGCTCCAACTGCAGAATTAATAGGCCCAAAGAATGGGAAAATAATGGCCAAAAACCATATTGGTACGACCACCGGTAGCCTAGCAAGTGCCCTTAAACATATGCTCTTTGTCTCATGCATCCCTATCACCTTCTCCCACACAAAGTATAGAGGCGTACATGCAAATCCAAATGTAATAAACTGCACCAAAAAGAAACCAATTAATTTAAATTTCGAATTAATTCCAACATTTAATAAAATTCCAAGTAACAAATATTATTCACCTGGTGAATGAGCATTAAGATAACAGCTGCATCGCGCCAACGGGTTTTAGGGAGGAGGGCGAAGGCGTTGGAATGGTTGAGGAGCTCATCGCCGAAAGCCCAGTAGACGGCGGAGGCAGAAGGAAGTGTTAGTGTGAAAACATAGAGTGTAGCAATCAAGTAAATGTACTTGAATTTTTGGGGTTTCCACATTGCATGCATGATTTCCCTGTAAAATATTTCATAAGATCACTTTTAAGTATCAGAATTCAATAATTTCACACACAGATTAGCTACCTAATAGAATTTAATTCAAGTAGGACTGAAGGAGGTAATATTTAATTGTGCCTCCAAACATATAGTATATTCTTACAGTTAATTAGAACTTTGTACTTGAGAAAGTCACTAAAGTCATTTTGCCAACTGGAAAGGTACAAAATATAATATGCAATCATTCAATGACCTAAATAAATATGGTAATCTTTGAGGAATGGGCATTGGATTCTTGGACTGAAGTTTCTACTTTCTACATTTAATTTTGCAAATGACCAAAATACCCTTTATTCTATTTAGGATGTATCATTAATTTAAAACTATGGATGGTTACAAGACTATTTAGATAAATAAAAAATATAAAAAATTCAACACGTAAATGCAGAGAATGGTCATAGCAATTAGAAGTTATATTCACTTCTTCTTTTTCTTCTTCTTCTTTTTTGGTGTTAAGGAAATGTGGAAAGTATTTATTTTTAATGAGTAATTCAAAGAAGGAAAGAAAAGTTATTTCCATGATTTTGTCTATGGGCTCGAACTCCGAGTGACCGGCAAAAGCTGCAAAGAGAAGCCATGTAGAAAGAATAGAAGAAGATAACAAGATATGTATATATATATATATATAAGTTACAGCTATGAGTACAAAGAATATTTAATAAGAAAAAAGAAACAAGTACAACTTACACAGTGACGGCATGTCCACCGAAGGTGTATAGTATATTGGTGGCGCCGGTGAAATACAGCACTAGTTTTTCTGGAGCAGAGTGTGTCACCCCATCATTCTGCAAAACAAAAACAACATCCATAAGAAACTTTCAATTGAACCCTTTTAGAAAACCCAAAAAAGATCATATCCAATTGACCTCTATATATACATATATCATATGTATATATTACCTGGCCGTGAATAAGGGCAGCTATGGCCATGTACCAGGCGGTGTAAGTGGTCATGCCAAGGCCTAGAAAAGACCAAATCCGGTAGTTGTGAAAGGAGGGTATGAACACAGTGGTTGCACAGCATGCTCCAAATATATATGTCCAAGTCCTCTTGTCCAGATGGTCATTGATATAGTATATATTACTGTTATCAATGAGAAACAACAAAAATCAGTCAATTTATGAAAAAAAAACCACATCATATTTTTCCAATTGAAATTGGAAAACTAAACATATACAAATCACACCCATATATATATATATATATATATATATATATACACACATTACACACCCAGAAACACATACCTTGCACAAGCTATAAGCTGTATGACTGATCCAAATAGAAGGAAAGTACAGTTGAAGGCTAGACCCAATGCCTTCCAGTAAGGCCCCAATAATCCATCAAGCACTTCAAACCACTGGAAAACAAAACAATTCAGAATGAGTTTTTTTTATTATTATTACTACTATTATTATTATTTGTTTATTTATTTATTTTTGAGATTAATTGGTGGTGGTGATCACTGATCAGAGTGAAACCAACCTGTATGACATGGTTCTTGAAGCTAACATTCTCTTTCTCTTTTCGACTCCGATATTCGATATACAGAACACTGATAAGATATGCTGTCCAACTACCCATTAGACCATAGAATATCTGTAGTAGTATGCCTGATAACATCCCCAGCTGAGAGAATGAGTATGGCAATGTCAAGAGTACTTGAGCCACCTACAATCAATATCATCAAAATTGTTGGTTCTTCCAAAGGTATTTTGTAGATACGCATATACATATATATGATAACACCCCCAACTGAGAAAATGAGTATGGCAATGCTCACAGCACTTGGCAGCATAATATGATCAAAATTGTTGGTTTTATTCCAAATTCTTGAATTGGGTATTTTTGTACTACGATGCGTGTATATATAAATATATCAATATATGTGTGTGTATATACTTGATTGGAAGCACAGCTGAACCAAGCATCCCAAGCAGAACCACCATGCCAGAGGATGCTTTTGACACTGAAAATGGAATGATCTTCTTGTTCTGCTGCTTCATTCTTGTCAGCTTCTTCGCCTTTGCTTTCATGTTCCATCTCACTGAAATTGGAGACAATAGCTTCCTCTGCTTGCTTCTGAGCCAACATTGTCTTCGATTCCCTCTAAAACCCACGTCTAAATTCAACTAGATCTGAAGCACAAAAGGACACTATATGAGACAAATTTATATATAAATTCAAAACCAACCCCTTTCCCCAGAAAACGAAAGCCAGATCCAAAATCAAGAAAAGTACCAAAAAAAAAAAAATCAATACTACCATTAACAGTTCCTAATACCTTGTTTGAGATGTCTCTATCTGAAAACCCAATTGTCCCAAACTAGTCCTCTGATTTTTCAGAGCTTTGATTTGTAGTTAAAAGCACAATTGAAGAAGAGGCTGTTTATGAATTCTTCATTTCAAGATATGGCAGAGCTAGAGAGAGAGAAAATAAAAATAAAAGGCTTAAATGCTCCTCACACAGCTACAAAATTAGTAGGTGTAAATGCGGCTCTTAACTAATTTTCTGCAGTGCTGGAAGCAAAGACGGCGAGGCCTAAAAAGCAGAGAAAATTGGAGTGTTTATCAATAGATATACATGTATATATATATATGTATACATATTTGTAGATAATGAGTTCCAACAACTATAGAGACAGCGCAGGGGAGATGAAAGAAAGGAGAGTGGGGTCCTCTTAATTGAGTACTGTTCAAGTGTACATGTATTTTATGTGTGCTTAAATACTTGATATGTAAAGGTCTAATCCTGAGGATCATTTTACTGTTATTTAGACTCCAAATAAATGATACGAATGAGTCTATTAATTCGATTCCTCCTATCAACCAATTCTGCTATACCGTTGAAAGTATCATTTATATATGTATAATGTTTTTCACAGTGGCTTTTAAATTCCTCTTGCATTAGAGAAGAAGGAAATTCCAGATCACTGTATCGCACTATGGATTCGATTCCTTAGTTTACGTTTGGTAGGAGAGAGAATCGAGTGGTGTCATCATTAATGACAGAGACTTGATTCTCATTAATCAAGTAAGGACCTTGCTGAATATAGCATTTGTGAAATTTCGTAGATAATTTGATATTCACTCTGTTTACGCAAAAAAAGAGAGTTTTTCTATTTATAAAGTGGGAGGGTTTTTAAAGACCTCAAAATGAGTTTTTAAACTTTATAATTATTTTTTTATAAAATATGAATGTTTGACAAATTCAATAAAATGAACTTTTAATGAAAGCAAATAATTTAAAAATTCCTTTAATAAAACTTGCTTGTGGAATAACTATGAGAAACAATATGAATATGAATATATAATTATATTTAATTTAACCTCTTTAAATATTTTATATTTCCAATGCTAATCACAAATATCTTTTTATTTAATCTTGTTTTTCTCACCATTATATAGTAAGATATTTGTTTAAGACTCTTTCTCTCTTCAATTATATGTAATAAACTTTTGACATTTTAAATTAAAAAATATTTGAATTCTAAATTAGTTTTCTAAAATATTTCCATCAAAGCTCTTTTATTTAAATTACTTTTAGCACTTCACTTTTGAAAACCGACTTCACCTATTATGAATCCCTCCCAAACGAGCACAAAATTTTGTTATTTTTTTCCTTTTAAAAGTTCAAAGTAGCTCCTTTACACAGAAATCATACTATTATTTATTACAAATATAGAGATGTGTCTTTGTCTTGGTATTAGTTTTTCATATATATAGAAATTCTTTTGAAAGTGATATATATGTATATTGGGCACAGGCTCCCTTGTAAAGGGGAATGAATGATACTATACTAATATAGATATGAAGAGCGGAGCAAAACATTTTTCTAAGGAGGGGCATATGATTATATGAGAAAAAAATAGAATAAAAAAAATTAGGAGAGAGATTTAATCATATATAATTTCAAAAATCAAAATAAATTAAAGAAAAAAGGAGAGCATAAAAGGACGCAAAGAAAAATTAGAAAAAAATTAGGAGGAAGACATTTTTGAGGGGTATTTTTAATTTATTAAAAGCAATATTTTTTTTTACCTTTTTTTAAAAAAAATATAGGCAAAAGTGCATAATACCCCCTGAACTATCCTCATGTGAGCAAAATACTCCATGTAATATAAAAGTGAGCAAATCAGTCCCTCAAGTTCTCAAAATTATCAAATTATCCCCCTGAACCCACTTTTTAAATATCAAATTATCATTGTACCCATATATTAACATTTTGTAAAATATAAAAATAAGGATTAACTTCATTCACACCCCTGAGATTTGTTTTATCTTCAATTAGACCCCCTCAAATTTGACAAACTTCATTTACACCTCTTATTTTTTCAAACTCATATCATTTACACCCCCTAATGCCACTTAAAACTGAAATTACCCTCAATGGTGAGATATGTGGTGTTTGGAAATTATGATTCAATTTCTCTACTACCCTTAAATTTTATTATCTCTATCCAATAACTTTCCACTTTTAACATTATTATCTAGTTATAGAAATAATTATATATATATATATATTAATATATTATTATAAAGGAATTCATTTTTTAATATATGCCGAAATAAAAAATAAATGCCGACATAATTTTTTTTAAAACTACCAATTATGGTATATTATTTTCCCTTTTTTAACATTATTATCTAGTTATATAAATTATATATATATAACTATATAAAAAAAATATGCCGAAATAAAAAATTAATGCCGAAATTTGTACAAAAGATTTGTTCTGTCTATTGACCAAAATTCGACAAAAAAATTAATGGTAGTTCGAAAACAAAATGTTGGTTCTGTCTATTGACCAAAGATTTCATCAATTGACACCCAAAATTTGATGATTTTAAAACACATTTTATGTTTCAGTGGTAATGACTCAAACTGCCAAATGGTGGAGTCGTAGCTTCAGATACTGAGAATAACCCATTTGGGCATAAAGAAGAAGAAAAACTTTGGAATTAATTTTTTATTTTGGCATAAAAAAAATCGTTTATAGTAAAATATATATATAACAAATAATTTAGATAACTAGATAATAATGTTAAACTTGAGAAGGTTTAATTGAAGATAAAACAAATTTTAGAGATATAAATAAAATTAACTCTTATTTTTATATTTTACAAAAGATTAATGTATGGGTACGATGATAATTTGACATTCAAAAAGTGGGTCCAAGGGGGGTAACTTGTTCAATTTTGAGAATTTGAGGGACTGATTTGTTCACTTTTATAGTATAGGGGTATATTTTGCTCACTTGAGAATAATTTAGGGAGTATTTTACACTTTTGCCAAAAATATATTATACAAATATAATGGGTAAGTAGCCAATCAAGGCTCAAGTGCCTCGTGATTCCGTGAATGTATGTATACGTATATTGTATTTATATATAGTTTTCACACAGCAAAATTTTTGGAATGCATGTAGACCTGTCAATGGATCGGATTCGGATCGGATCAGTTAAATTCAAATCTAATTTGTTAAGAAATCGGATTATCGGATTCGAATCCTAATCGGGTTATCGGATTTTATTTTCAATCCATATCCGGTTAATATCGGATTCGGATCGGATTCAGATCATAATCGGATTATTGATAAGTCTATTGATAAGGATGACAAAAACTCCCAATCCACGATCCGAATCCGATAATTCGACAGATTTTCACTTAATTAATTCATATTCGAATTTCTTTATTATAGAATATTTGATCCGAATATTTAATTAAAAAAATACAAAAATCAATAAATACTGAAACATTAAAATTATTCACACTTTTAATAAGTGTATTTATGATCAATCATTATTAATAAATAATAAAATAATTAACAACTAACATTTATATACATGTACAATATTAAATATATACACATATATATAAATATATATATGTATATTTTATCGGATCGGATTATTATCGGATCGGATTATTATCGGATCGGATTGGGCTAATCCAAATTCAATTTGTTAAGGAATCGGATTATCGGATTCGGATCATATTCGGATTATCGGATTTTTTTTGTAATCCAAATTCAACTAATCGGATCGAATTCGGATCAAAATTCAATCCATTGACAGGGCTAAATGCATGGCTCTAAAAGATTCTATTGACCTTGGACTCTTACTTAAATCTTGACAAGTGACAAGTCACTATCACAACTAACTTCATACTCCTTGGAAGAAAAAAAATAAACTAGAGCAAAAAAAAAAAAATTATGGTACAGGGGCTCAAGTCTAATTACTTATCTTTATATTTGGAAGTATCTTTAAACTAAATTAAGAAATTTATAATAAAAATTTTGAACTAATTCTTTCTGATTCAAAATTCGTAGCACCTACTCATGTTCCTACCTCATTTTCTAAAATAAATGCATATTCCCTCTTTAACATGTTTTTAGTTAAAAGTAACATAAATAAGTCGAAAAACAGATTTTGCAATTTGACATTTTCATTTTACTATTCACATTATTAATCTTTAAACATCACCCCTAACTCATTTAGGAGTAGAGATCATCCTTTTGTATGGTCTTTATATGTTAATATTATTATACTGTATATGTTAGGATTTTTATACCCGCCCAAGATCACTTGTTAGGATTTTCACACCCTCTGTTCGGAGTCGTGCACACCTGCAAATCAGAAAACGCACATAAACATACATCAAATAATAGATACAAAGATTTATACATGGTATGGCCAAATCAGCCTACGTCCATGGAGAACACCATTTCACTATAATCAATGAGAGGATTACAAGGGATGATCTGCAGATCATACACACGCACACACACTTTGTATACTCACGCATGTATCACCGGAATAATATAAGTTTATATTATTCTTGACTCTCACCAATATTTCACTCACACTAAGAAATACTACTCTGTATCTATTCTTCTCTCTATCTCTGTGTCTTCTCTGTGCTTCACTCGCACTAGGTGTTTCACTCACACCGGTACCGCCTTATTCTGGATGCGCCGGCATATTCTGGCTCTCTAGCGCCGGCCTGTTCGGACTCTCACTTTTGGTACAAAGAATACAATAGGGGAGTCCCTATATTTATAAGGAATGATATAGATGTTGTTTTGTCTTTTAGTCGATGCGGGACAACTTTCAATCATTTTAACAAATGAGTCACCCTAATATAACAATCTCTCACTTTACAACTTTGCCTCCATCAATCAACTTCATCAATGATCAGTGCACGATGCCCTCATTCCTATATTCAAGCTTGAAGACCCACTGAAGTTGAGCACAACTTCAGTTTCTTTGTTGTCACTACTTTGGTTAACATAACCATGTTGATAGCTCCCACTGCATGAGCAATATCTAGCATTCTACAAAACTTACGACCTCTATTGCGTCTAGCCACTATGTATTGCAACCACTGTCGCCTCTAACTTTGCCTTGCAAACTTTGTCGTGTCTTGTCTTCTTTCTCCATTTCACTGAAAGACTTTCCCGTTGCTGCATATAAAACTCCTCATTTAGGTCACCTTAGAAGAAAGCAGATTTGTTATCTAACAACTCTAGATGCAAACCCTCCACTTCATTAATGTTAGAATGAATGGTATTCTGTTTCACAACCAAAAAATGGAGAGTTTTCTTCTCTACCGGCAACTCAGTTAACTTTCATGTCTTGATGAGGATAAGGGACTTTTTCTCATCTTCCATCACAAGTTTCCACTGGATTGTATCTACTGCATTGCATGTTTCATCATCACAATCTGGTCCATCTCCATCTGTGAGCAACAAACAATTCAGGTATCTCCGGTTCGGCACACGTGGCCGTGAAGTCCTCATAAACACAGAATTAGGAGTCGGAGTCTGCAATGTATCATCTTGCTGAGTTCTGTTGTCTGCAATATATTTTTTTGACTGAGGACTCTCACTGTCTAGAACATCTTCTATCTCAACATACACAGGATCACTCTGTGTTTTACCGCTTCATACCTCTTCTGGTATTTTGTGCTCCAATGGTACTGATGGACCACGATTCATAAGATATGTTGATGTACTGACTGCTTTTGCCCATGACTGTTCTGACAACCCTGCCTGAATGCGCATGTTTCTGGCTATCTTAGTCACTTTCCGATTCGTACTTTCTGCTACGCCATTATGTTATAGTGTACTTGAAACAATCTCCTATAATCTAATTTTATTCTTATAGCAAAAATTCTTGAACTTGGAGTCTTCATTTTCTCCACCAAAGTCGAATCTTAGTTTATTTACCTTCAACCCTGTCTCATTCTCTACCATGGCTTTCCATTTATTGAACACATCGTACACCTCAAATTTATGCTTCAAGAAGTAAACTCATATCCTCCTAGAATGGTCATCAATGAAAGTCACGAAATAGGACTTTCCGCCAAGATATGAGATAGTTGTTGGCCCCCAGACACCCATGTGAACTAGCTCAAGCTTCTTCACTGTGAGACTTCTATTTTCATTATGGGAACTAACCATCTTCTGCTTACAGTCACAAAAGTCGATGTCAATCGATTTCACTGGTAGTTTTCCCTTCGAGAACATAACTGCGAGCTCCTTTTCACTCATGTGACCTAGTCTCTGGTGCCACAAGTTGTGATCCTCTTTGCCTTATGCAATTGCAATCACTGTGCTAAAATTGGTGGTCGTGTAGAGCGTACATCATTTCTTTCCTCATGTTATAGTCATAGCCCCCCTGAAAACTTTCCACTTATCTTCACTAAAAGTGATCACATAACCTTCACTCGCCAACTGGCCTATTGAGATCAGGTTCTTCCTCAAGTCTGAAATGTGTCTCACATCCCTCAGCTTCCATATTGATCCGTTGAGTCTGATATGTACTTCACCCTTGCCAATAACACTGCAGGGTTAATCGTCACCTAGATGAACCTTGCCAAGGTTACCAGGTACATAGCTCTCAAAGAGTTCTCGACTTGAGGTGACATGAAATGATGCTCCAAAGTCCAAGATCTAAAACTCTGTCTTGCTCTCCAAAGAGCATATCAATGCATCATCATCTGAGACAAAATTCACTTCAGTCTTGTTATCTGCTACACTCTGCGGGGATCTGCATTGACTTCTGTAATGACCAATTTTACCACAATTCCAACACTCAATGGAATTTCAAGACTCTTGTCTTGACAAGGAATGACCACGCCTTTGACTTCCGTATTTTATTCTATTCGAACCTCTGCCTCTGGTGTCGATATTCAGTGTTGAGCCACTGTTAGAAGAGTCTGATATTTGTCTTCTGATCTCTTTCGTGAATACCATACTCACTACAAAATCATATTGTAACGGTTTTGTCCCTGAAGAGTTACTGATTGCAGCCTTTGTGGCGCTCCAACTCTTTGCCAATTGGCTTAACAGAAAAACTGCTTTCATTTTTCCAATGATTGGCGTATCAACTGATTCCAACTATTCAATAATTTCATTAAGAGAACTGAGATGTTTACTGACCTTCCCATTCTCGGACATCTTCACATTCACCAATCTAGTGGTGAGATGTACCATATTCGCTCTAGACGGCTGTTCCTACATGTTCGAAAGAGCATCCATGAGAGACTTCGTAGTCTTCTCATTCTTAATGTTGAAAGCAACAGACTTTGACAACGTTAGTTTGATCGTACCGAGAGCCTTTCGATCCAGGATTTTCCAATCCTCTTATTTCATTGATTCTGGCTTTTGCCCTTCCAATGGTAAATACAAATTCTTCTGGAATAACATATCCTCATTTTGCATCTTCCAATAGGCAAAGTTTGTACCATCAAACTTGTCGATCATTACTGTATTTTATTCTCCCACAGCTCGCACTAAGCCTATTTGAGGTGTTCGGAGTTGAATTATGCAAAACCGATCGCACGGTTGCCTCTGACCGCGTCAAAAATGGGTCAAAAATTATTTCAAACGGGCCAAAACAAATTTTAGCACAAAATGACAAAACTAATGATGTGGCAGTCTGACCGATGACGTGGCGTTGACCTACTGACGTGGCGCTGAAGTCATCTTATTCTTCCCTAAAATTCCGATCGCCGGCTTGGTTTTCCCGACGACTTTTTCGACCACCTCACAACTTTTTTTCATCAGGTTCTTCAAGTTGCGCGTGGAGGCGCGTTCCAACTCTAATGGGACTGATTTTTACGCCGAAACATTCGTCTTCAAAAGATCTTTCCATTTATATATTATATGCCTAGGTTCAATCAACTATGCTCCGCAAAATAAGCCTGAAACAAAACTGTTGCGCGTGAAGCCTAAAAAATCTGTCCGGAACTTGCGGTGGCGCGTGGAGGCTCTTATCGCTATTCGTTTTTCAGTCCCGGCTTCGTCTCATCGAGATGAAACTCCTGATATGGTCGGTTTCTAATTTCGTGCAACTTGTTCTGCAAATCATAAAACGCACACAAACACACCAAACAATCGACATAAAGATTTATACGTGGTTCGGCCAAATCAACTTACGTTCACGAAGAGCACCGTTTCACTATAATCAATGAGAGGATTACAAGGGATGATCCGCATATCATACACACGCACACACACTCTATATACTCATGCTTGTATCACCGGAATAATATAAACTTATATTATTCCTGACTCTCACTGGTGTTTCACTCATACCAAGAAATACCACCATGTATCTCTTCTTCTCTCTATCTCTGTATCTTCTCTTGCTTCACTCGCACTAGGCGTTTCACTCACACCGGTACTGGCCTATTCTGGCTCTCTGGGGCCGGCCTATTCTGACTCACTTTTGGTACAAAGAATACAATTGGAGAGTCCTTATATTTATAGGGAAGGATATAGAGGGGGTTTTGCATTTTAGTCGATATGGGACAATTTTCAATCCTTTTAACAAATGAGACACCCTAATATAACAATATAGACATGAGAGCATTAGAGTCATTTTTAGCTGGAAAGTAAGTTATTTGCACTAATCAAAACAAAAAATAATTTTACATATTATTATACCGAAAATTTATACGTACATATATTTTGGCACTCAACTCTTCACTAAATGCATATATTGCAACTTAAAAGATAATTTAATTTAATATACCAAACTCCGCGGCGTCCCCAATCAAAATGCATAAAATCTAATCTTGTTTTCAGCCCTAACAATTGGTAAATTAAATTCACCAATAAAACCTATATCAAATATTTATCTAGTATCAAATAATATCCAACTAATAATATAATTGGTATATTTAGTTTTTGTCGTCACGCATAGGCGTAATAGAATGATCTTTTTAGGGGGTGGCAAACGGACGGGTTAATGCGGGTTTAAGTCGGGTCGTTAGTAGGCGGGTTGTTAACTGGTCGATAATCCATTCTCAACCTGCTATAACGGGTCGTAAACAGATTGGGTCATAAATGGACCGGATCAACATGTGGGTTTATCCGACCCGTATTTTTTTTAAAAATATTTTATATTATGTCAAAAGAAATTATTATTGAAACTAGCTATGAGACTACTAACTTTAAATATTTATATTTCAACAATCCTATCCTCATTAAATAATTCTTATTATCAAATTTTGATATAATGAAAGACTAAATAGATCCATTTGATAGATCATTACAAGAATAAATGATCGATAAAAAATGTTATTTAAATATAACATAATATTATCTGCACGCTTATTATAAGAAGTATAATAAAAATGTAAATAAATAACATTTGTTATATTTCAAACATATCCCATTAGAACTTTATTTTTTTTTACATTAATACATCAAAACAAAAAGTACATCCCCCACGCTAGTTAACACAATTTAAAAACAAAAGTGAAAATACTTCTACATTGTAAAATATTTAAATACAAAAGAAAATCAGAAATTTTGGTCAACCTTGGCTACATGGGTCCCACCCCCGTTTCTATTCCGACTACCTATCACAAAAGCTTCTGATACTCCCAACCCTCTCCTAACAAAAAATAAGTCTTCCTTTGAAGACCAATCTGCTCCATCCAATCAAAGCGCAGCCAACAACCCATCTCCTGCAAACTGTATGTAGTGATTTGTCAGGTCACTTTCTTATCAGACCTCTTTCTTCACCACCAACTCGACTATATTTACAGCCGCGGCTACTTATCCGTTACCGACCCGCAATTTTGCATTCCTCATTCCACCCAACCCGAAATCACTCACCCAAACACTCAAATTTTGAGCCCGGGCGGTGGTAGGTTTGGGCTCTAGATCTTTTACAACAGTTACGAAGAGGATTGTCTACGTGGGCTGTCAATCCAACAAAACCGTTAAATTTGGGCCCATTATAATATTTTCAATGAAGCCAGTGAAAGCCAATTTATCGGAGAGTGTTGGCTCAAACCGAGCCATAATCGGAGCCGCCACACTGCCTTCAGCACGCGCGCACTATTAACTCTAACCCCACTTCGCCGGCGGCTCTCAAATATACTTTTTCTCTTTTATAACTGGCCGGCTGGATGTGGCCCGCTTGGGCCTCATTAGTCATGCCCAAAAACTCCCACTTACCATTTTTTTAAAAAATAAAAAGTAATAATTTAAAAAGGAAGCTACATTGAGTAGGTAGTTTGCTATTGGGATGAACAAAAGAGTAAAATTGGAGATGAAGAGGCTAATAAAGATTTACAAACAAATGGAAAATTTTATTTTTTTGACCAATATATATATATATACACACAGCGCGCCTAAGTATAAACTTGTATATGTATCACCAAATCTCTATCAATATATATCTATATATATTGCCTACATATATCTACCATCTACCATCTTCCATCTTATCCCCATTTCACATTAATTGAATTCCCACTAAATAGGCTACAACTTGCAAAAGACACATGTCTTATTTTAAGCCCGAAAAAATGGTATGACCATATAAAAACATGTCCAAACTAGTAACATTTATTTAATTCAAAAGAGTACATACTTGTCACAAAATAACCAATGGATTGGTTTATATACAAATAAAAAATAATATATATAACAATGACGACAATGACAAACAATGGTGGCGAAAGTGGTGGCCGCCGGAGCCGCGGCAAGATGACGGTGGTGTTGGGGCTAAAAACGGAGTGACAATCCACGTTTAAAAGCAAACATGTTACTGTTATTCCCTACAAAACCCCCACGTTGTCCCGTTCTAACGGGGATTTGTCGGCTCGGTGAGCTTAGCGCCACATTTCTCAAATGCAATTACCAAATTGCCCCTTTGCTTTTTCTTTTTAACTCTTTGTTAATTAATTGCGAGTCGCTTACGTGCTGACTAATAAAGTGTTGAAGCTGACGTGGTAATAGCCAATGAAAGAGGGGTGTTTAGATTTCGTCAACTTGATAAGTCTTTTTTAAAAAATTAATTTTCAAGTTTGAAGGGGTTTAGTGGGAAAAGCAATGATTTAGAATTGAATTTCTTTTGACACTCCCACTGGAGGATCAAATTTCGGAATATGTTCCATACTTGCCCCTCACATGGGTCCCGCTATTAGCGCTTAAATTTCCACTCCCATTTGTCTTCTACCATCCATTGTTAACATGTCACGTGCTATAATTACAAATTAAGATACACATGTACGTATATATATATTAGCAAATGCGAGGCGGCTAAAGCAATATAATGGTATTTTAAAAAAAATTATTAGGGGTATTTTCATAAATTTTTAATTTTAAATGCAATATATATATATATACACAGAGATCCATGCATGCTCTTGGTCCCCCTTTTTTTTTAAATAAAAATTTAAATCTTAACCAAAAGTCTAATCCCCAAGCAGTAATCTGATTACTCTCAAATGGAAGATCAATTATTCGGGTCTCGATATATGCAGTATGTGTGACTATACTTAACTTTTTTTTTTTTAAAAGAAAGTAAAAAAATTCAAACTTATAGAGGTGAATATAGTAGACCCCATATGAGCGCACATTCAAAAACAAAAAAATGTTTGTTGTGGAGTTTCTCTTACTATTATCATGTTTTTTTTCATTGTAATACTTTGAGAGTATATAGATTTGATTATTTGTTATTGTATCTTCACAGTTCACACCGTCTATCCAAAAGACAGAATTTAGTCGTTATCAGTTGGTGCATATATAGTGTAAATGGTCCATGACCTCCCTCTCTTTTCAATACTTGGTAGGTGGGTAACAAGAATTCTATTACGTCTTATTGGGTACATCTCAAAAAAGGTGAACTATATATACAGTTGTATATATATATATATATATCATTGCATGCAATTTCTCTTGAATAATAGGGCTATTAATTGAAGCAATGCCACTCAACAAATTATTAAGTAGACTGCAAATTATTTAGTTTAAGAGTGCCTTCTACTTCTACATTGTAATTAATCACGCGTGACAATTCTACAGTACTAGACTTAGTAGTGTCTTTGTTTCTCATGGGGTTTGGTAGAATTAAAATCAAAGATTTTGAGTGATTGATTTGGTATAACTACTCAAATCAAGCTTAACATTTTCTTTTGAGTAGATAGACCTTTTCTCCAACGATATCTTCTTATCTAGAAAAAGTGTCCCATGATTGCTAATTCTATGTTTGATATGGAACACTTTATTAGAGCAAGATCATGCGTTAGGGATAGGAGATTATGATTTGAATATATATGCACAATGTATATACACTTGTAACATACAATTAGAAAAATGATCTAAAATAACACTACAACAAATATTGCACTTAGTAGAAAAAAATATTTTATTTCATCAATTTATCGATTTAACTTTCAAACATTAAAGTTATATAAAATATACACTATAAATCACCCAATCACTATAGTGAGACCACGGATAAAGTTGATATTTCATTCACTAACACTATAATAAAATTCATCATCTTAAAAAGTTAAATTCCTCAAAAAGAATTTATAATTTGAAACGGAGGGAGTATTTTTTTTATCGCAATGCAATTCTTCACGAACTCATAACCACAACATTTTTCCTTTTTCTTTTTCATAACCACAACATTGCTATGGCAAAAAAAAACGTAATTTGTTGTAGGACATTAATTTCCTAAGACTAAGGTCATGTTTGGCAGGCGGTCTTTCTGGTCTGGTCTGGTCTGGTCTGGTCCGGTCTGGTCTGATCCGGTCTGGTCTGGTCTAATCTGATCTGAAAAAGTTTGTTTGGTAAGCGGTCTGGTCTTACTATTTATTTATTATTTATTATAATATTTATTTATTTATTTATTATTTCTTCACTTTATAATATATGTTATTGTTTATATTATTAAATTATTATTTATTAATTTATATATTAATTTATAAATATATTATATTTATTTATTATTATTTCATTATTTAATTCATTTTATTTATAAATTATTTATTAATTTTTTAATTATTTAAAAATATATTTTATTAATTTAATATTAATTTATTATTATTATACTCATTTATTATTATTATTATGAAGTATTTATTCATTATCATATTTACTTATTATTTATTATTATATCTATTTATTATTTATTTCATTTTGTTTATTATTAATTATTTTTATTATATTTTTAAATATGTTTTATGTAATTTATTATTTTTTTATTAAATTTATTTATTTATTATTTAGTCTATTTATTATTATTATTATATTTATTTATTATTATTGTATTCATTTTTTATTATTATTATGTTTTATTTAATTCTTTATTTATATTATTAATTATTCATTTTTAATTATTTATAAATATATTTTATTATTTATTCATTTATTTATTATTATTATATTCATTTTTTAATTATTATTAGGTATTATTTTTTTCATTTTGTTTATTATTTATTATTTATATTTTATTTTTAAAATATGTTTTATTTAATTTATTATTATTAATAATAATTTTTTATTATTATTTATTCATTTTTAATTATTTATGAATATATTTTATTAATAAGACCAGACCGGACCACCAGGAACCACCTTTTTTTTTGTCTGAAATGAGGCCATTTTTGTCTCATTTGGTCTTACTTGGTCTAACTAAAAATTTAGGACCAATGCTACCAAATACGGTCTGGTCCCATAAAACGCAAGACCAGACCAGACCACCTGGGACCAGACCACCTACCATACAGGGCCTAATATTAGTTCTCAATTGTTGTGACTTCACAAACACTCCTGTACGTTGTGGTCCTGCATCAATTGGTCCAAAAGAGCTAACCTTTAACGCTCATATTTAGTTAAGGATTGTGACTTAGCGAATGGTTCACTTGTGGTCCTCTTACAGCTACTTTTAATTTAGTACTTAGATCTTCTTTTCTTATTATTATTTTTTATTATTATTTTAATTTTGATCTTCTTCATAACAGCCTTATTTTAATCTTAAGTCTACCAAGAGAATTTTTATTTTTATTTTTATTTTCTTCAGAATTCATATGATTTTGTTGCATTTACCAATATCAGAAGTCAAGTTTTAATAAATACATTTATGAAATGATTAGGCTCACTTTAATTACGAACAACATTTCAATATCTTAGTTTCTAAAACTAACTAATGACTGTAATAATCAAACAATTAATTACTACTCTAAACTCTAAGAATGTCCACATGCCAATTAAATTGTTGCGTCTTAAACACTAGTAAACATTGCGTAAAATAAATGATAGTAATTGCTTGGATAGATCTAGAATTATCATTCAAATTACACTACAATCTAAGTCAATACATACAGTAGCAGCAGTAATTGATGAATTATATTATAACCGTTATATATAGATCATATACTAAAAATTGGACCCTACATAATGTAGTGAAAATGTTTAGCTACTTATGTATCTAGCTTTACTTTTCATAATTTAATTCCTTACAACAATTTTATTTATCCTGAGCATTCATGAATATGTAATTGTAATGGGGATCGTCATTTTTTTTTTCAAAATAAAAGAAAATACAATTGAATGCCCACCAATATATACGTTCTCTTTAATAGTTTACGAATTTTCTTTTTCCTTTGTTTTTTTTTTTCTCATTTTTTTCTCTGTTTATTTTGCTTATGAACAAGAATATTAGACTTGTATTATTGGTGATAAATGACTAGACACATAAAGAGATTCGGATAAGAGACGAACCAGTGCTGATAATGACACCATCCATGAAGAGGTCCGCATAAATTTATTTTTTATCAAATTATTGTCAAGTCTGTGTCTCCACTTGTACAAGTCATAAAACATTAAGCTATAAATTGGTAGTGTTGGCCACATATTGACACCTAGAGGGTGAATAAGATCAATTACAAACTTTGAGATTTTTTTGGTTTGACTTTATTTTATCAAAAATAATCTTTATAGAGCTCTAGTCAAATACATAATGAATAAGATGATATCTTAAGTGTCTACCTTAATTCATATTTTGAATCATAAACAATGAATTGCATTACCAATTATATGCATAATGGAATCAAGTAAAATATAAAATAATTCATGCACTCAAGTATGCAATTCAACTAAACATGTTATAACACTTTTCTCATTTATAAAGACATAATGCAAAGTGCTATTAGTCATGAGGAATGTCTTGTAGAGTTTATAACAATTTATCAATCATTGAGTTCATACATAAACTTTCAATTAGAATCTTATATTGAATATGCATTTCGTTAAACACTTGGGGTGCATATGAACATTTTATGCTAAGGTGTGTTGAATATGAATTTTATCAAACACTTGGTATGCACATGGATTATATCTAAATGAGATAGTATTCTAAGCTATAATCCAATCATGTTCACAATTTAATTCATTTCAACTATGTTTTTTCCTAACCTCTTCATTGATACACAACCATAAGCAATTCCATAGCATTGATATATATAAAGTTCAAGATTATAAATGGCAATTGCTTTTAAAATAAAGAGATAAGGGTTAGAGAAAATGCACATCATAGACACCGAGATTTTTACATGGTTCAACAAAATCTTTGATCTACTTCATGCCTTGAGATAACCTTTCAAGGATCCCACTATCGTACTTCTCTTTCCGGGGATAAGCAAACCCTTACATGCCTCATTCTTCCGGATGAATAGCAAACCCTTACACGCTCCTTCTTCCGGGTGAAAAGTCAACCTTGCTCACTCTTGCGGGTGGAGAGCCAACCTTCGAACACTCTTGTTTCCGGATGAAGAGCCGACCATTGCTCACTCTTACAGGTGGAGAGCCAACAAAATCCTCTCTTTTTAAGGTTGAGAGTAACCTTTACAAAACTTCAACAAGCCATTCTCATGCCAAGACAACTTCTTAGACTTTCACTCTCAAATGAATAAGAATTGAATTTGAGTGTACAACAATATCTCTCAATATATCTTTCAATAGATGGATATAGAAATTCAAAGCTCACTTCCTCACATACTTAGAGTCATAAATGAAATACTCAACTCAAGTATGAAGAATGAATCACAAGAAGAAAATATGAATGATGCTTATGTGGTGATTCATGTAGGAGTTTTCTACCCAAAAATAATTTCAAAATTGAAGCACAAATGATAGATCTTTCATACTCCTATTTTCCTCTCTTCTCTTGACCATTTTTGGCTCATATAAGGCATATATATAGTATAGGAACACAATATAGACGTTTGGGGGTGTTTGGGGAAGTTTTGGAACACTTTGGATCCGAAACTAGCCGTTAGAATTCAAATTCCGGATGAGGCAGTCAACTGGGTGTTTTGGGGCAGTCGGCTGGGTCTTCAAAAATTCATTCCGAAATTTATTTGTAACTCTCTGACTCAGCCAGTCGACTGGCCTTATTGGCCCAGTCGACTGGGTCAACAGGCGGTCGACTGGGTGGTTACCCAGTCGACTGGGCTGTTCAGCCCAATTTTGACACAGTTCACTCTTTTGGTCATATCTAGAGTTCCGTAACTCGGATAAATAATTTCTTTAGCTTTTTGGAAAGAAGACTTCAAGCTCTTGATTTTAGGCTTTTGAATCACTCCATTTGACCCATGTTTGAGTGCGATATGGTCATTTGAATGTGACCCTTCATTTCAAACTTCTAACCCATTTGATGGTTTTTCGTGAAATTTTTTGGGATTTTTCCGAAATGACTTAGACACACTCCTAGTATGTCTTAGAAACTTATTCAGGTCCTTGACATGCCTAAAGTCAATATTGAGATCATAAATTGTTTTTTCAATTTAAACAAATTCTCAATATTAGACAAAAGTTTTTCATGGTTTAACAATTTTGTTCAAAACATTAATATGCATCTAGAATCCATTTAAAGTGATATGAGTTAAGTTAATGGTTCTAGGACAACATATTTGTTGAGTTCTTCCATAACTTATGAAAGCTTGAACTAACTCAACTTTGGCAAAGATTAAATGATGTTCATAGTCTAATGCTAATGATGTAAGGACTCATGAATGATATGCATGATCCTATATGCTATATGGTCAAGAGTTGAGCTTTCAAATAAGTTATTTAAAAAATAACTTTACATTTAATCTAACACCCACCCAAGACTATTTTATTCATTTATTTGATCTTCAATTTCTTAAAGCTTTGGGTTGATGTCTCCATCCTTGTCTCTAATGTCTTTTTAGCTCTAAGCACCTTTACTTGATCTTCTCATAGATCCACTAGCTCTCTTGAGTTTATCTTGAATCAATAATTTATTAAGCATAACTCAAATAGACATTAAATTCACCACATTTAATAATTTATTATCATAAAAATATCATGTTTACACATGGTGAAAAACTTTAGGTCAACAGGTAGCTATCAACTTACCTGCACTAAGTTTTAGTGTAACATCGGATCAGGGAGACTTTTTTTTTTCTTTTGTTTTTCATTATAATTTTCCACACACACATATATATATATATATATATATATATATACTTACTTCAATAACGAGAAGTATTTTTTACCTTAGGGTGCGTTTGGAAAACCTATTTTTTGTATTTGTTTTCTATCTTCAAATATAAAAACTGTTTTTGTATTTGTCTTTGTTTTTTTCAGCAAAAAACTAAAAACAAAAAAGCGTTTGGATGAAGGTGTTTTCACCACTTTTATTTGGTGAAAGTTGTATTTTATGGATTTGGTGTTTTCACTGTTTTTACCATATAAACAGTGAAAAAACTCAAAAAACAACTAAAAGTTGTATTTGGTGTTTTCACCATTTTTACACACTATTCACAAAAAACAGTTTTCTTGGGGAAAAAAAAGTGAACTTGCCAAACGTGTTTTTTTTTTTTTGTCTGATGAACAATAAAAAAACAAAAACAGAAAACAGGGTATCCAAACGGACTCTTAGGACTTTCGTACACGTTACTGCAAAATAAACTCCCATTAGATAAAGTCAATCACATAAAATATCAGTAATATATAAAGCTAGAATGTTAACTTAAGGACCATATATTTAAAACATACTTACTTGTTACAGTCAAACTTCGACCGTTTCACATAAAGAGGTGTCATTCTTTTGTTTTGTAGAGGGAAAATATTAAGATAAATATAATATAGCATAATTTCTTAGTTTTGTGGAGGGAAAATATTAAAATAAATATAATATAGCATAACTAAGAAATTCTTTTGTTTTGTAGAGGGAAAATATTAAGATAAATATAATATAGCATGACTAAGAAGCAATTAATTTCTTGCAATATGACATTTTTTAGTCATAGGTATGCTAACATATTAAGGAATAAAATAATGATCACCTACGTGGCATGTCACATGTGGCTACAAAGGAATGTTGCATATATTACATAATTTTAGTCCCAACTATAAATGATGTAATGATGTTATATATTGCCATTGTATCTGTCCACATGACCCGAAATTGCATCAAATTAATAATGATTTATATCAAAACATATTCTTTAGAATAAAATAAGGGTAAAACAAATAACTCATCAATTAAAATGTAGCATAAAACTCATTAATTAATCCTACTTACAAGTAAAGTATTACCTATGCTAGTGTCATAGTGACGATTCAGATAAAGATAAAAATCGTTGTGTATAAATGAATTAATTGGTGAGGATGATGATGATACGAAATAAATTATTATTACAAGAACAAGATTTTTTTTTTAGAAAGATTAGAGTGCTAAGTGGAATGAGAAAGGTGAAATATGTGGGCTTCCATATATCAAAAGCTAATACAAAGGTTTATCAGAACAAATTAATCATGAAATGATGGTTTTGGATGAGTAAAAGGAGGAAAGGGGGGAACAATACGGCTTACTCTTTTTTAACATGCCACTTTTCTTAGCTTTTTCTTTTTCTATCTTCTTTGGAATCTCTTTTTATTTGGTAGGTAGGTGTAAGAGATAAGAGATGGTCTTTAATTACCCTAAAATTAATAAATTAAAAAATGATTTCATTAATTAGGTACTAACCCACCCAACAAAAAGTGAGTTTGTATTTATATTACTTTCGGTACAACAGCCAAAAGTAGATATTTGCTTTCTCTAATAAATACGTTCAAGAGAGATAATTTAAGTAAAATCATACGAAGAGTTATTGAATTTACTTATTATGGAAGGAAGTTGTAATAAATTTTCACCCTTTTGTAAGGGTAAGAAAATAAATCGAGTATGTGATTGTAATTGCAGTTACAATAAAAATTATTATTATAACTTAAATTTCATATATTTTAAATTAAATACTTTTACTAGACAAAATTTTAGTATGTCACCCATTATAAACATTTTTTTTTTCCCGATAGTGAAAGATGAGAGGTTAGGATGATGAAGTGTGATTACAACTCTCCATTACAATCATAACTCAACATATATATATGTTCGGAAAAAATCACGGGGAGGAAATATAATTTGATTGTGATTTATATAATCTTTCTCGGTAGATGGAATATATGTAATAATTGTAGTTGATGGTACTTTAAATTCAGTACCAAGTTCAAGAAATCATAAATCTTTTGACTTTCAGTGCCGTATACTTATGGATCTGCGCGAATTGGAGACTAAATGGTAATGTGATGGTGGCATAAGAGCTGTGCACCATTGTTTGTGTAAAATGTGGTGCCGCTATTCAAACTATATATACATGCAATACAACATTTGTATCTAATACCATGCATTTAATTTGGTGCATGGGACACCTCTTCCACTAGCATGCACAACACATGTAGATCAAAGTAGGCGCCTGTAATTTAAATTCGATCGAGGCTTTTATATACTGAAGGAGTTTCAATTTAATTTATATTAATACTAATATAGAATAAATTTTAAACTTCAAATATGAAAGATATCATATAAAGTGATGAAGATGAGAAAAATAATAAATTAAAAGAGAGTTAAGTTAAAGAGGAAAATCAAGCTGCCTTTGTATCTTGTAGACTCCACATTTTATAGGAAAAGTAAAATATCTCGAACACAGTACTTTGATGTGATAAAATACGATAGAGATGTATAAATAGTCCAAGTAATGAGTAACCTCTGTTACAACATTAAATGTTTTATACATCTCTATACGTAATCATGATTGTTTTTAAGATATTTTGACACTCTAGATGACAATGATTATAGAAAATTTATAACATTTCTTTTGGCTTTCGTAGCTTGTTTTACTGTTTCTCCTCCAATCCACAACTTCTTTGTCGATTCCCTATTATTATGGGGTAATTTTCTATGTCATTACCTCATAAGTGTCTCGAATTTATATTTCGCTCGATGACACACCTACATGTACTAAAGATGTAATTTTTGATGTAATTTTTTTGTTGCCGTATTTTTTTTTTGACTTTTAATATATTATATCCACATTCTAAATAGATGTGGTGCATAATCTTGTACATGCAAATTGCAGTGGCAACATCAATTGTCTCTCACTTGTCTGCTTATAGGAGAATATATATGGTGCACACCATTGTTTATACACTGAACCAATACTGGTGGTGGTGAAGGTGAGAAGCCATATATATATAATATATGTATGTGTATGGCACTCAAGTTCAGCCTCAACTGGGAGCAAAAATATCCAGACTTATGTCTCAATATATATATATATATATATATGGAAGATATATAATGGCCAATATAGAGTTGATGCTTCCTCTCTGAATCATTTATTCAATCTAAGGTGGTCAACCATGTATGTGGTCTTTTGCTTAGTTGTGAAGGGGTACCCAAAACTCACTATTGGGGCTAGTCTTACCAAAGTGTCTACTTCTAATGTACTCCACAAAGTCCCACTTTTGGACCTACTAGAATTACAATCTTCGCAATATTAATTTGCAGTGAATCAGAAGAGACATTTTATACTTCACAAATTCATAGTAGTGACTTTTAACTTAAATTACATGAACCGTGAAGTGTCAGAACAAAATCGATATTTTTTTTTACCCGCTCTTATTCATTTCCATTCGTCTTCTATAACTTTTGTGTACTAATTTTATTATTTTTATTTTTTATACGTAGATTCAAAATACTAGAAAATTATTCGAGATATATAGCAGCAGTCAAATCAGAAAGTAATGAATTTGGCTTTGCTAAATAGGGTCAATTTTGAATTTTGAATATGAGAGCTTGTCCAGTATTGATAATTTAATAGTGACTTTGTGAGATGATCCCTCCTATGAGTCCATCACAAAAGACAGCTGCCCAACAAATCTCTCAGTCTCTCTCTCTTTATAGTAGCTTGAAAAAGGTCTCGTAGGTTCCATCATGGACGGATCTACGATGGGAGGTCAGTGGGGGCTAATATTATTATATTAAATATTTTAAATTTAAGAATAAAAAATATAAAAAATAAAAATAAAATTTTAATGGGACTAAATACTAAATATTCAAACTTTTAAGATAAAAAATAATTTTCTATGAGGTCATTGCCCCACTGATTTTTAACTGGATCCGGGTTAAATAATTTCCATCCTCCTAAAAGAGCTTGAAAACACTATGCATGGTAGATTATACAGGTGTTCATAAAATTATGTAATATCGATAATGGATTAATTCTTATTATTTAAATACAAACTATTATTATTACAAACTGAAGAACAAATTACAAACTAAAAGCACTCCAAAGAAGAGAGAAAACAATCTCTGAAAACTTGAGAGAGAAAAGAAGGAGCCCAAATGAAAACCTACTTGGTCTTATATAGACCTAAGAAAGCAAAGCAAAAGTAAAGTCAGAAAAGCAATCCTCGGGTGCACAAGGGGCCCCATCGACAGTGATTGCAAACTACTTTACCCGACCAGATCCGGGAATCACGGACCGACCTAAAAGACAGATCATTATTATCTGATACATATTGACACAATTATCATAAAACGACAAAAGACTCAAAAGTCTGATAATTGGGGCTGACGTCATCGCAAACGTCATATGGCATGTGACATCATGGCAAACGTCATTTGTGACAAGGACCCTTGGGGGCAGAGGTGGATACAGCAGTGATCATTGCATCCCAATAATCACCCATGGTAGCTTCACCATCATCATCCAGCTCATCCTCTGGATTCTGGGCTTCGCCAGCAAGACAAGAATAAGCATTAACATCATCCTGACTAGCCATAGACTGATCATCAGGAACTGAATCTGGAATAGCAGAAGTAGAAGGAGCAAAAGAACTCATGAACTGAGTCTTCATAAATTCCATACATTTGACCATCAATTCTGATTCACCCAAATTAGGGAACTGGATTCTGAAAGAGGACTTAATTTCCTCAAATGGATTAGAAACTGGTTTAATTACCAGCTGAGATTTCTGCACATTCTCAACATAGACATTAGTTTTCTCAATAATCTGGGTAGCCAAATCTTCAGAAGAAACAGAAGACCACCAACGATAAGAAAACTCTCTATAAAGAGTAGGAACCTTCAAACCATCAAAATTACAATTTAATTCCCATTTGGAAATCCAAGGAATGCCAAATTCAGCAAAAAAGAGTAATTTTGAAAATCCTTCAGGAAGATTATCCTGTCCTCGTAATTGAGGATGATGGACAGCCCAAGCACTAAATTCATCACGAATAAGCTTAGGTAATATATCAAGCTCAGGGCCATATAAACGCCACCAATAGAAAATCCAATTTGGATACGAGGTTTTTAAAGATTCGGGACAAAATTTAAAAAACCAAGTATGCTTGTATTTGACATTTTGGTATAAAAATGCATGTTTCCATGCTTCTTTATAATCCCAATAATTAAATGAAAACATTTTTCCAGAACGAGAAAAAGTCCTGGGCCTTGCAGGGTCAAGCCCCCAATCAGTGGGTTTCATTACCCTTTTGATAACAGCTTTAGAATATGAAATTGGGCTTTTGACTTTGTCATCAGACTTTTCATAAGTATGGGTGATGATGACAGAATTTGTTTCCTGTAAAATCATCTCATAGACATATCTCTCTTTATTGAGAGGTGCACCATAATTCTGCACATCGCCAAGATAACGGCGTTTGATCTCCCTAGGATCAGGCATCCATTGGACATCCTGAGGTTCCAAGGTTAAGACATATTGAGTAATCCTGGTATTAGGAATAAAAGCAGGAGGCTCCTTAAGAAGAGCTTCCTTAGCAGAAGTAGGGACTTTATTTCCCTTTTTAGCTTGAAGGTGAGGGAAAATTTCCTCATTTGTAAGATTCACTCTATTTGAATCTTTCTTTTTCTTACCCTTGCCTTTATTGGCTGGGTTACCCTGTGAAGAGCCGCTCATTGAATACCCTGCAAAAATTCACGGGTTAAGAAATCAGGTAGAGAATTTGACTCTCCTTTAATATATTCAATATCAAAATCAAATGCAGAAAGATCTGCTTGCCATCCTGCAAAAATCTGTTTAGAAGCAAGATTTTTAATATCTTTTTTCAAAACTTGTTTTGCTGCACTACAATCAACTCTAACCAGAAAATGCTGATTAAGTAAATCATCATGAAATTTATAGACACATTTTACAATGGCTAAAACTTCCTGTTTAATTGTGGCATAATTAAGCTGTGCATTCTTCCAAGTACCAGAAGTAAATCTAACAAGTTCTTCTTTACTTGTAGAAGGATTCAACTGCTTTAAAATACCCCCATATCCTTTATTGGACGCATCAGTTTCAACAATTTTAGACCATAAAGGATTAGCTAAAGATAAACAAGGTAATTGTTTAGCCTTAAGCTTGATCTTCTTAACAGCCTCAGTATGCAGATTGGACCAAGGAATAGGATTCTTCCCTAATCGTTGGTACAAGATAGCACTATCCTGAGCAAAATCCTGATAATAATCAGAGATATAATTCAGACTACCAAGAAATCTTTGGAGCTGAGTTTTATCAGTAATTTCATCAGGAAATTTAGAAGCAAATTCAATACTTCTATCAATAGGAATAATTTTTCCTTGATTAATATTGTGACCTAAAAAACGAACTTTATCTTGAAAAAGTTTCATTTTAGGAGCAGAAATAACTAAACCACTACGTTTCAAAACATCTTTAAGAATTTTTAAATGTTTGAAATGTTGTTCAATGGATTTAGAAAAGACAAGAATGTCATCAATATAAACAATCACAAAATCAGAATAAGGATTGAAAATATCATTCATGACATGCTGAAATTCAGAAGGAGCATTCTTTAGCCCAAAAGGCATAACGTTCCATTCATAATGACCAAAAGGGACAACAAAAGCAGTTTTATATCTGTCTTTAGGATTAACCTGAATTTGCCAAAATCCAGATTTTAAATCAAATTTTGAGAATAAAACAGCAGTGTTGAGTCTGTCCAACAAATCTTTTTTATTTGGAATTGGATATCTAATCCATTTCAAAACATCATTTAAAGGTTTATAGTTAATAACCAATCTGGGAACACCTCTTTCCTTTTCAGAATGTTTATTGACATAAAAAAGCAGTACAACTCCAAGGAGAATTACTTGGAACAATTAATTTCTTATCAAGAAGGTTTTGGATTTCCTTCTTACATAAGTCCATGTAGTCTTTTTTCATTTGACCTGCACGGGCTTTTGTAGGAATAAATCTTTCATCAAAACTTTCTTCATAGGGAAGAGAAACAATATGTTTCTGTCTATCCCAAAAAGCATTAGGGATATCACTGCAAACTTCAGAAAGAAACTGATTCTGAATAGTTTGTATATCATTTTGGATGTCGTAATTGGACAATCTTTGATTGATAGTAAGGGACATAATTTCCCTTTGCAAATAATTAATTTGCTTTTCTTTGAAAAATATATTATCTCGAAGAGAGTTAATATTTTTATTAAGGGGTTGTGTTATAAATTTAAACACAATTGACGTCCCCTGCAAAGTAGTGAAAATACCTGTAGAATCAATCTTGTCAATAGGCATTAACGAAGTGAGAAAAGGAGTACCCAGTATTACTGGTAAACTCATGTTTTTGATTAACAAGAAAGTAGTTGGTAAACAAAAACCTTCATTACAAATATAAACTTTATTAAGCTTATAATTGATTTGCATTTTACTACCATTAGCACTTAAAAGTCCTTGGGTAGTTTTCTCAAAATACTGTGTAGGAATTAATCCTTCCTGGATGCAATTTAAATCAGCACCACTGTCAACAAGAGCCATTAAATCAGGTAAAACATACTCTTCATTAATGACAATTTTGACATTAATGTACCATTTCTGAAAAGTAACCTGATCAAGAAGACACAAATAATCATCTTTAACAGTTTCCTTTTCAGTATGTGGTGAAACATTTTCGTCAGACTCAAGTCTAGAAGAATTAAGAGAAGCCTGGGCTAATTGTAATTGGGTTATAATTAACTCAGTCTTGGATTGATTAGCTTTCAACATTTGAACCTCAGTTTTCAAAATATTAACTTCCTGACGAAGGTCATTAATATTAACAGGTCTTTGGGAACTTGATCCTTCTAACCTATTGAAAACCTCTTTCATGGTAAAGGGTTGATTAGGAACCTTAATCGTATCATTTTCCTCCTTAATATGATTTTGGTAACAAAACTCAATCATTTTAAGCTTAATCTGAGGATCATTAATTTGATCTAACAAATCAACAAAAGATTGTTGTTAACTGGTTAAGACATTTAAACTTAAACCATTCATCTCAACAATAGCTTTCCAATAATTGGAAGAGCCCTCGTTTGTACCACAGTTACAAGAACTAGTAGTACAAAGGGGAGCATCTTCAGATGAAGATGTGGAGGTTGACAATAACATAATTTCATTGTCAGAATCAGAATTAGAATAACTCTGTTCAGAATCACTGGAATTAAGAAACAATTTACTCAACTGAAGCTTAAGACCAGGTTCAATCTCCAGACTATCCAATTTAGCCTTAGTTTTACATTTATTAGCGTATAAAAATCTTTATACTATTATCATGACCGCGATTGTGAACCTAATAGTTGACCGCCCAGTTCGAAAATGCAAACATCAAACCACTGGCAAACTTGTATCCTTGGAACGAGCCTTGGCTCTGATCTTAGAAGCTTAAATCTACATTAAATATGTCACCATCTAAGTTAGGACCACATCCATTGTCAATTAATAATGATAATTAACACTAATGTCCCTTCAGATAATTGTGACCATCAAAACTATGGGCATCTTTTGACTCTGGGATACTGAATAGAGGAGGTCTTTAGTCGTTACCGAGGGAAATATCTGCACTTGCTTGGAATGGAGTAGAATCAGAATCGAATAAGAGAAAATACACTATATATATATATATTATTTATATATATATAATATATATATAAATAAGGTCACGTGCATTTGCACGTGAGGGAAAAAAATAATTATTTTTTTTAATAATAATTATATTATTATACACGGAATTTATAAAAATAATTAAGAAGTCATAATTTTATAAGTTGCAATTGTAACAGTTTGAATTCAAAATTTTCAACAATATAAAAATAATTAATAAATTAATTCAATGCTTTTACTAAAGTTTTATATATTACCTAAAGAACGGAATAATTTTTTGTAAAAAATGAATCTAAAAATGAAATAATTAAAATTCTTAATAGTGACATAGAACATGTATATATATATATGAAAATGCTTTAATAATGTAAGGTCATCTTGATTTCTATACAAAAATTTAAAAGAATATAACAATACTTTTATTACAATTATAATATGATGAAAGAATGTTTTATAAAAAATAAAAAATATTAAATTAAGTTATAAAAAAAAAAGACTGTAACAGACAAAAATATATATTCGAAATTGATTGGAAATGACAAAAATAATCTATTAATCTTACAAATGTTGAAATATGGTTCACATCGTTGATACAACATAGGATATAGTTTTTTCTTTGAGGGTATGGGAAAAAAATATAAAAAATAGAGACAGAAAATAACAATGAACAATCTATATAAACAATACCAGTTCTACGGATGGGACTATAATTCTTTGCTTCATAGTTGTCAAAATTCCTTTGCTTCAATCTTCCATCTCTTGAAAAAGAATAAGCACAAACATAGTTTAAAACAATATTCAAATATAGATATAGAGAATTTATTAAAAAGAAATAATGAAAAGAAGAGTAACCTTCTTAAGTAAGAATCTCAAATCTACAAATGGAGAGAGGCTACATTTGCATTATTTAAGAAAGAGAAGTACAATATTAGAAAAGAGAACTACAATATTTAGGAGAGAAAAATATATCTTTTAAGTTAAAACTTTTGAAAAAGATACACCACACAAATATATATAACTCAGACCCTTGATGAATCATCTTATGTGCTTAACTTTGACTTTCCCATATACATTAAACCTAACCTTTGAACTTCCCACTATATATATTAAGTATAATTGAATGTTTATACTTTAATTTTCTAATTTGCATTGACTCAAACAGCATACCAAAAGTTACATAACCCCTTATGAAAAGTTATCTAACATTAGATATTAATAAAAGAGAATGTTTTGATATTAATAAAATATACTCAATAAATTTATGTGTATATATATACATATACATAAAATTCAATGGATAAAGATAAACACTCATTTATTCTTTAAAATTCCAATATTGTTACATATTTACATTAAATTATTATGCACCATTACCATTAGTAATCAATCACGCCTGAAGGGATGGATTGTATAATAAAGTAAATTATTATTAGAAAGCCCCATGCATTAAAATTCAAATTAACACTATTTTTATTTTAAAAACAACTCAAAAAATGTATAGAAATATATATAAAAAAATCCCTACTTTAATTAGTGTAAGTTTTATTTTAACTTTTTCACCTTTGATTTAGAGTAATCTTTTAATTATTAAAAAATGTATAGAAATATTATTGTAACTTTATAATAGTATATAGATATCTCATAGAAAGTTATATTTTTTCATCAAAGATTGTGGAAAAATCACAAGTACATGAAAGGCCTTTAGAAGTTGTCATCATTAATTTTATTCTTAAATGAAGAAATTTGAAAAGAAATTAAATTAAAGTAATTTAATTAGTGAGCATATCTCTTTATTAATAAAATGAGGAAAATGTTTGAAAATATTTCTAACGCCTTACACTTTTATTAAGAGTTTGCACATTGGGCAAACATATTCTCTACTTAAATGCCTATTTCTAGTACTAAACCTTTCTATACTCCTAAGTAAACTAGAGAATCTGAACAATATAGGAACTCTTCTGATATGCCTTTTCTCCAACTCGGACTAATGTAATTAATAGCCCATGTATCACCATAGAGGTTCGAACCCTGACCTCCAAGGGCAATTAACCCTTCGCCATTAGACTTTTGGTATATATATATATATATATATATATATATATATATATATATATATATATAGAGGGTTAATTTCAGTAAACCCCCTATATTATCCAGATTAATCAACTAATCTTTTGTGTGTCCACTTTACCTCCTATATTATTCAATTTCATCAAATTGCCCCCTCACTTTCCAAAATGCCTAAACTACCCTCAATAGTATAAGGGGGTTTAGTGAAATTAATAGTATAAGGGGGTTTAGTGAATTATTTCGGAAAAAATAATATATACTTTTTACAAAAAAAAAAAAAATTTGAAAAAAAATCATATTTTGTTCCAAAATATGAATTTTTTTTTCGAAAAATATTTTTTTTGCGAAAAAGTATATATTATGTTCCAAAATATGAATTTTGTTTTCGAAAAATATTTTTTTTGCGAAAAAGTATATATTATGTTCCAAAATATGAATTTTTTTTTTGAAAAATAAGTTTTTTGCAAAAAAATATATATTATGTTGCAAAAAATGAATTTTTTTTTCGAAAAATAATTTTTTTGCAAAAAAATATATATTATGTTCCAAAATATGATTTTTTTCTGAAAAATAATTTTTTGCGAAAAATATATATTATGTTCCAAAATATGATTTTTTTTCCAAAAAAATATATATTATGTTCCAAAATATGAATTTTTTTTCGAAAAATAATTTTTTGCGAAAAATATATATTATGTTCCAAAATATGATTTTTTTTCCAAAAATAATTTTTGGAAAAAAAATCATATTTTGGAACATAATATATACATTTTTGTTCCAAAATATTATTTTTCGAAAACAAAATTCATATTTTGGAACATAATATACACTTTTTTCGCAAAAAAAAAAAAATCGGAAAAAAATATCATATTTTGGAACATAATATATATTTTTCGCAAAAAATTATTTTTCAGAAAAAAATCATATTTTGGAACATAATATATATTTTTTGCAAAAAAATTATTTTTCAGAAAAAAATCATATTTTGGAACATAATATATATTTTTTACAAAAAAAATATTTTTTGAAAAAAAAATTCATATTTTGGAACATAATATATATTTTTTTGCAAAAAAAATATTTTTTGAAAAAAAAAATCATATTTTGGAACATAATATATACTTTTTCGCAAAAAAAATATATATTATTTTTTCCGAAATAATTCACTAAACCCCCTTATACTATTAATTTCACTAAACTCCCTTATATTATTAAGGGTAGTTTAGGCATTTTGAAAAGTGAGGGGGCAATTTGATGAAATTGAATAGTATAGAGAGCAAAATAGACATACAAGGGATTAGTTGATTAATCTGGATAGTATAGGGGGTTTACTAAAATTAACCCATATATATATACACATTAGTCTGCAAAAACACCACCTATTTTTCTTCATCTCCCCATCACACGAATGGATTGTTGAGAATGTAGCAGACAATGAGTAATCTTAAGGAACTCTTCCCCATCACGACTGCTATTCCTTTTGTAAGAACATTTATAATATTATTGTTTGACATGTTTTAAATAATAATTATATTGAGTAAATTATCATGTTGAGAGAATTGTAAAATCGAGAAGGTTCAATAAACATTATAAAGATTCGTTAAATTCAAATAAAGTCTAAAAAAGTGAAGAATACAAGAGAATTGAAGAGGAAGCAAGGTTGAGTAAAAAATATCTCCAAAAGGGCAAAAACGGAATTTTCCGAAGCTGTCACCTAAAACAAAAAGTCTTGTGAAATCAAGACGGTCATCTTGACACAGTTGTGGAGAAAAATGGTTTTCATGAAGAATCTACGCTCAAGCATATGCCTACAGAAGCAAAAAATGGTCAGAAAGTGAGTTTTTACGTTCAAGCCTATGCTCAGGACATACGCCTCAGGCGTAGCTCTTCTACGCCTTAGGCGTAGGTGCGACAGGAAATTTATTTCATGCTGCAATGTCTATTTTGTCCTGTTTTAATTCCATGATGCGTCTACGACTCTCATGCCTCGAAGTACGTGTAATACACATCATATTCATCAGAATATAGGATTTAACTTGGTTTAGTGTGAAATTACGAAAAATGGGAAGATTAGGGTTTCTTCTAAGCATTGTCTATAAATACCAAGGTCTTCTACAGATGTGAGAGAGCTTTTGGAGCCCTAGAGTTATTGAGAGATCTCTACAAGTTTTCTATAGAACCATATTCATTTATAGAGATAGAGATAGAGAGAAAATATAATTGAGTGATTCTATATCTTCTAATTCTCTCTTGTTTAGGGTTTGTTCAATTATACTTCTACATCGATTATCTTATGCACAATTGAATGACCTAGATTCTAAAAAAATCTACACATCGCTGATTGCAACGTGGTTGTTTAGATCCATTTGAGAAACGGAGCCGTCTGAGTGCGGAGATCGAAATAGGAGGCTTTGTGGTTCATTGATCTGTTGAGAAGCGGAGCCGTCAGAGTATGTAGCGGAGTGAGAGCTTCGTGGAGCGCGAGTGATTCAACTTTATCAAACGTCGAGTGGAGAAAGGCAGATTTGGAGGGATTTGTAAGTCTAAAACTTCATAAAGTTTGTGTAATTTTTGATTCATAGTGCATCGATACCCGAGCGTATCCGTGGTTTTTACTTGGAGTCTTTCCAAGATTTTTCACGTAAAAATATCGTGTGCCTCTATTATTTTATTTTCTGTACTTAGATTAATTTTGATAGAGAATTGGATTAAATTGACTTTTCCGCAATTAATAATAATTTATTAATAAATTCACAAAAAACCTATTCACCCCCTCTAGGCTATTTTCATTGATCGTCTAAATAATTTCACCTTTTGTTTTCCTAATTTGAGTGACTGATCCATTCATAAAATTTGGACATTAATTCAGAATTCATTCCAACTTGAGAGGACAATTTTACCTAAATCTTTCATGACCTCATTAATTGAACTATTTTATACGTAGAAAGTTAGAAACACATGTAGTGTAACTGTGTAAGCTCCAGTATAGGGCCCAATTTCACCTGGCCCAGTACGTACGGCCCAACCGATTTTACCAAAGGAACAAGCCCTGCCCAATCCAAGTCATACAATTACGGTAAGTTCTGAATCACTTTAATAATAAAAAAAACAAAAGGCAAAAGGTAATAATAATAATAATTGCACTAGCTTAAGATATGCTGAAGTTTAGAATGAAGGAGTTTTAAGTCATTGAGACAATTACGTAATGGTTTATGGGTTTTGAAGAGTATATATGATGGTGTGGGCTCAATTTTACTCTAGGCCCATCGGTAGCATACCAGACCCAAATTCAAACCAAGCCCATCAGCTGAAGACGAAGCCTACTTGCAGAAAAGGCCCAGCAAAAAAGGAATAAAAGCCCATATCAAAATTACAGCTCACAAGGGGTTACAAACTTACAAAACTTACTAGTTAGTAGTTATAAAACCCTGTAATGAAGCTTTGGAAAATTTTAAGGCCCTGTTTGGAAACTGTTTTGTTTTGGCCTTTTTGTTGCAGCACAGAAAATGAAGTAAAAAAGTGAGTTGGAACATGTTTGGAGTGGTTCATTCTATTTTACACAGTGATAAAACATTTCAAATAAATGGGCCAAAACCTGAAATGGGTTTTTCATGTTTTATGTTGTTTCAGTCACTGTAGCTTTAAAAAAATCACTTTAGCACTGAAGACATTTCCACGCTTTACCCAAAATCAACACAAAAACATTTTTGGGTCATTTCTATCCAACCTTTCTCTCTCCTTGTTGAACCCTAGTAGCTCTGGCAATTCACAAGGCAATTAGCTCAACCCAATGCCACAAGTTATCAATCTGTAAGTCTTTCTATGATTTTGCTCCTGTATTTGAAGTTTATGTATATATATACTCAATTTCTTGTGCATGTGCTGATTCTGTATATGTATCCATTTGAAGCAACTAATCTGCAAGTCAGCATATGTATACTCCATTTTTCCCCACCAGCCGACCAATTCATCTTGTTTTCTCTCCTTCACCGGTATTTCTAAGGTCGATTAGGGTTTGGCAATCTTAGTTTTTTAAGGGTGCACTTCGCATCTCATTCACCACCACTCATATTCTATTTCAAAACGCCAGGCCATACTCGGCAAAATTACACCCTCCCAATAAACGCCATTTCTAGGGTTTCAATCCAAGGCGAGTTGTCCTCAATTTTGCTTCAGCTTTTGCCTTGATTTTTATGTTTATGTGATTGCAATGGTTATTAATTTTGATTGATTGTTTTGTTTAGTCTTGATTTGATCCATTTGTCTTATTTGATGTGTGTGTGCCCGTGAGTGGAACTTGTTGCAACAATTGAATATGCATTGTGGGTTTTGTAGTTTTTAGAATTTTCTTCTTAATCAATTTGTTATTTGGGGTATTGTTTTTAGGAATATGTCTGTCTTTGTATTACAATGGAAAGTTTGTTTGAGTTGAATATTTCCATCTGCTATAAGAGAATTGTCTGGTGTAATTGAGTTCTTGATGAGCTTAGTTTACTGCCATTGATGTACACCCACAAAGACCACAAACTTAACATGTTGGATAATTGGGGGAAAAAAAAAAGAATATTGTGGATGACTCTGTATCTCATCTAATCCCATTGCGTATTCTACATTCCATCCAAGAATATTCTATCTATCAATGCTTTTACTGAATTCACTGTTGCAATGCATACAGTAGTCATGTTGTGTTAAGCTCTCAAATTGTCTTGTTGTTGATAATTACTTGCTTAGGTTGAACTGTTATAAATGTGTTTGCTCTGATTTTTACAATTAGTATTAATGTTGTCCTAATTGTTAAAAGTCATCACTGATGCTATTGAAATATATTCTCTATCTCTATCTATATCTATATATATATATGCATGTTCTATCAATTTGAATATATGGATATATGTGTGTGTATTGATAGATAGTGATTTCCTATTTTTAAGTAGAGACCTGAGCCAATTGGGGAATTCCTAATTCTTTATTTTTTTTCAAAAAAAAAATTTAGATGGACATCAATATTGAGAATGTGGATGACTATTTTAATGATACTCCATTACAAGAAGATGAGTTGACAGACAATACTAATGATGGAAAATTGGTATGGGATGAGTCTCATATAGATATTTTTATCTTGCGTATGGAGGATGAAGTTAAGGTTGACAATCGTATTACTTCCACATTTAACACAACATGGCGGAATAATTTAGTAGAAGGAATGAAGGTTCAAACATGAAAGGCATATACAAAAGATCAACTTTTGAGAAAATTCAACTAATTAAGGACGAAATATATAAATTTTAGAAACCTGTTAGGACAGACTGGTGTGGGATTTGATGCAACTACAGGGATGGCTATAGTTGAGAACGAAAGATGGACTAGGTTCTATAAGGTTCATAATTTTAAATTAATACTTTTACTATTTTTTCAATATTCGTAGTTTATTAATTGAAATATATAAAATGTAGGTGATAAAATTTGCAAGAGAGTTTCGGAAAAAATGATGTAAGCATTATGACAAGATGATCACCATTTTTTAAGACACATATGTTACAGGTTCGCATGTCCACCCCTCTACTAGAGCACCTACCACAACCCAAGTGCCCACACACATGTCTTTGCGGATAGTGATGGTGATGATTTGCCTGACATAGCCGGCCAGGAGAGCGGTCCCTCGACTCAACGTAAGGCTAAAAAACCAAAAAGATATACATTCTCCATCACAATAGCTGATTTGAAGGCAACCCTAGTTAGTAATGCTTTAATGAGAGCTGATATAATGGATATTGCCCTAGCTAAAGCTTCATTTACTAAGGTTGCATCTTGTAATGGTGATGAAGTTAATTCTTCCTTAAACCAAACTGCTAAAGAACATTTCAACAAATGTCGTATGATTCTAAATCAAATGCAGGGGATTGATGATTCACATTACATTAAGGCCTCTTTGCTGCTACATGATTCTGAAATGTGGCGGGATTTCTTTCTAGATATCCCCGATGAGAGGAAAGTTGGTTGGGTGATGAATCTTTGATAGTTTATGTTGGATAACTGTACCAATAACTACTATTTTTACTTGGTGTGCTTCAGATGACTGTTTCCTTAAACTTTGTTGCATTTATTTTACTTGGTGTGCTTCCGATGATTGTAATAACTATGTTATATCATGTTACATTGCTTATGTGTTTATTCGTTAATTAATGATTAATTGTTGCTCTTTATTTTGTATACTCCAATAATTTTCATTTTATTATATTTTTTCGCATAGGTCCTTTTTGTTGCGGCATCTCCAAAGCTGCTACTTTCTTCATGTTTTCTGGTCCTATGTCGGTTCAGATTGTTGCTGCTGCTTGGTTTTGTAGCTGTTATGGGAGCAAGTCCACTGCTTGGAATGGTTTGTTATGTTTTTGGTTGTGCAATGCTGGATGGTTTTCTAGTTTTCATTGGTATATTTCTTCCAAGTTTGCTGCTCTCTCCTTGATTTCTGGATGGTTTTCAGTTCTTTTTTGTTATGGCAATTCCAAAGCTGTATGTTTTATGGTCCTATGTCGGTTCAGATTGTTGCTGCTGCTTGGTTTCGTAGCTGTTATAGGACCAGGTCCACTACTTGGAATACTTCAGTGCTGCTTATTAGGAATGGTTATGGAGGCTTTTGGTCCATTATGGTTCTGCTAGTTAAGTTATGGATGCATCTCTGCTTGCTTTTATTTCCTCATGTTTCAAAGACTGCTATCAAAACAAGGAGTTGCTGAATATGGTGGCTTTACAATTTTCTATGTATTTTTCATTTTTACTCTCATAGTCATAGATCTTGTTTGGTTTGGTTTTTTATTTGGTGGAAGTATGGTTTTCACATCTTTATCAGGGGTATGCCTCTCAACTATTGTAATGCTTACGGCATTTGCCTTCTTTATCTAATACACAATATCTTACCATTCAAAAAAAAAATTTGATAATCTTGTCGAGCTAACAATAATTCTTGCTACAATTATGGTCCGAATTTCAATGTTTGTATAATATGATAAGGGCTTCAAGTATGTGTGTATAACTTTTCTTGCCCTTTCAATCACTTTCAAGGATTAATTCGTTAATTAAGTTTGAATGGCAAAAGTTTTTCCATCTCAAAATTGGCCAAGTCTGTGTTGGTTTTTTGAGGAATTCAAGAATATGATGGCAATAAGAGTTTGAGTACAGATTTGGCCAAGTCTGAGTTGGGGTTTTCTGGAACTCGAGAATTTGATGGAATCCATGAGTTTGGGTGCAAATTTGGCCAAGTCTGAGTTGGGTTTTTCTGCAACTCAAGAATTTGATGGAAGCTAAGAGAGTCTGAGTTATTAGTATAATTTGATGGAAGTCAACATTTTCTAGGGTCTCTATTAGTATAATTTATCAAGGTGAGTTACCCCTTCCCATATTTGTAAATCAAAATATCCACCAAACATGTATTATTTCTGCTTTAATAGAATTCTGCAACAGTTTTATGTTACCAAACATGTTTCTAGTGTTTTGTGCAATTTTTTTTGAAACACATTGATGTTACCAAACATGTTTCATACATTTTCATTTTATAAAATAAATTTACGTTACCAAACATGATTCCGTTTTTAACTAAAAGCACCCTGTAACAAAAACATATATTTTGTTTTATCCCTAAACAAAACGTCAAAAACAATTCCAAATGGGCTCTAAGTACTCAATTAAATAGGGACGTTACCAAATCTCACATTAATGACATTCATTTGTATAAATAGAAGTTGAAACCTCAATGAAGGCATCCAATTCTCCCCACTCTCTCCCTC
The DNA here is from genome assembly GCA_963922005.1 of Cornus suecica. Classification (NCBI taxonomy): domain Eukaryota; kingdom Viridiplantae; phylum Streptophyta; class Magnoliopsida; order Cornales; family Cornaceae; genus Cornus; species Cornus suecica. The sequence continues at coordinate 7,428,966 of OY998242.1, read as the reverse complement.
TGTATTGTAATTTCTTTCCAAGCTTTTTCTCCATTGTCTTAATACCTTAGACATTTCCCTCATATTTTCTCGTTGTATTTGCTTATAATTTTCGTAGTGCCCATTATCTTTTCCTTTGTTCTAAAATTGTTGAATTCGTTCGGTTGCTACGAACGGGCTCACAGATGATTTATGGGATAGGGAAGTACATACATGATACTTAATGGGATGGACAAGTATAAGATGGTTTTATTAAATTGAAAGAGAATACGATACCCTGTATTGTAGCTTGCCGAATGCTTGTAAATAATTTCATATATATATATATCATTATAGAGGCTAATCAAGCATAGAAAAATGAATCAATTAAAAAATAAAATAAATTAGCTTCAAGCAATTTTAAAATTGGATATAACTAAAATTTTATGTAGAAGAGAATCGACATAAGGAACTTATAATCATCTCCATTCTAATAGATTATTAAGATGCATCCAATCAAATTGTGAAGATTCATCTTTTAAAATTCTCCCCACAAGTTTTAAACTTACTACAATAGCGATTTATAGGCATCTCCATCCTGATATACAACTAAGATGGATCGAATTGTCCACACAAGTCTTAAATCTTCTAGCCTACTACAATACTCTATTGCATTTTAAAATATTATAAGTTCGGTGAATGGCGCAAAACCTCATTATAGTTTGAAAAATATTCAGAAAACCTTCCTTATGGTTTCTAAACTTTCCTACACTTTACAATTAGTGCAAATAGCCCCCCTCCAAGCCCTTTTAGATGCCAAATTATCATATTACCCTCAAAAGACATTTCAATCTTGTACTAGGGGAGGAGCCACTCTATCCCTAAATTTTTTTTAGCCCCAATATATATATATATTATAAATATGTCTATAAAAATTACATATGGCCCCTCCAAGTTTAAAAAAAATTCTTTTGTTAGCCTAAAAAATATAAATGTTATAAATAATTTTATAAAAAATTACATTAGCCCCCTAGATAATTTTTCTACCTCCGCCCTTGCTTGTACCACTCTGTCTTTTATTTTTATTTTTCATTACTGTGTAGATAAATTGTTATTATAATTAATATTACATTAGAGAGATTTAATTAAAATAATAAAAAATATGAATCACGTCATTTGAATAATCCGATCAATTTTGTTTGTGAAAAAAGCGGTAAATTATTTTTTAATCTTGTCAAACTTCTTTAAACAATTATACTTAAAGAGTAAATTTATAAACACAAAAAAAAAAAAAAAAAAAAAATCGGGCATATTTCAATCATTAAAATTTCGGATAATGTCCGAAACATATTGTTTTTGTTAAATTTTAAAAGTGAACTATAAACAAAAAAAAATGGACTTCGGAGATTAAAAATTCGAATCATGTCTAAAATATTATTATTTTTGTTAAATTTAAAAAGTGAAGTACGAAAGAATATATATCGGACATAATCCATTCATTTATTTTGCTACTTTTAAAATTATATTTTATTTATATAAGTAAGTTATTTTTTTTCAACAAATACAACAAAGTCTCTAACTATTAAAATAATATATGCATATATATAGAATTACTTATCATTAACTTAATTTTAAAAATAATTATATATACAAGAAGAATATTTTGTTAAGAGAATAAGGGTATTTTTGGTATTTTGGGAAGAAAGGATGGCATGTGAAAGTCAAAAAGTGAACAAAATCTTGTTATAGGAGATCAATCTGCACAAAATGAACTTGAGGGGGATTTTCTGCATATTTTTTAAATAATAGGGGAGTTTTGCGCCATTCACCCATTATAAGTTATACCATCATGCAATCGCCACATCTGCGCACTCCTGTCGCCTTGTAATACCTTGCTTCAAATCATATCCTAATAGGTGAAATGTCGATGTAAAGCATTAAAAAAAAAAAAAGAAGCAAAAAATAACAAGAATTATGGAATAAGAAAGTAATTTAATTTCATATTTCTCTTTAAATAGTTCTAGTAAATTTGCCTGGCCCCTTGTCCGCCCCTTCCGACTTCATTACACTATGTGCTTGTTTGGTAAAGAGGTTTTGTAGTGAAATTTGTGATTTTGGGGTGAAACTTATGGCCCAACCCATGTTTGGTAGAATGAGTTGGGATTGAATAGTGTTGCACCATTGATACCAAATCCATCATTTTTCACACCATTGAGATAGATGGTTTGGATGGAATTGGTTTGGTTTTCTCACACCAAAACTATTCTTTAACCCAAATCAATTCAATTTGGTGTACCATTGTTTAACCCAAACCAATTCATTTATAATATTATATATATATATATATATATATATATATATATAAATTCAAAAAATAAAATATTTCAAAAAAATCAAACGAAAAAATATATTTTATAAAAAATAAAATATTTCAAGAAAATAAATATTTCTAGAAAAAATAAAATATAATAAAAATATATTTATTATTTTTTAAAAAATATACAAATTATATGTATTTTTACTGAAATCTTTTATTTTTTCAAAATATTTTTAGTTTTTTGAAATATCTTATATAAAATATTTTATCTATAAATATTTCAAAAAAATAAAATATTTATGAAAAATTAAATATTTCGAAAAAATTAAATATTTATATATTTTATTTTTTAAAACATATATATTTACAAAATATTATTTTAAATAAATAAAATGTCAAACTATTTCAAGTTACCAAATATGATTGGTTTCAGAATTTCAACTCATACCAACTCTACAAACATGATTTGGTTGTTTAGTTTCACTTTTTCTCACACCAAAATCATCTGCACTAAACATGATTTCAGTTCAGAATAAAATCACATCAAACCCAACCTAACCCAACTCCAACCAAACCAAAATAAAAAACCAACACGACACCGGTTGCCAAAAAAGCACTATCAGAACCATGCTAAGCTTTCTCTCTCTCTCTCTACAATGGCAGACAAGAAGAAGCACCCACAACAGCACCAATCACAAGCTCGACGGCTCCAAAACCCTCCCTTTGAAGAAAATCCTCAAACCAGACTCCGTCATTCTTTCCAACCCTCAAAACCCAAGCCGAACAGTCCCCATCCATCCAATACCTAACTAAAAGTAGTGCTTTAAACTTGGAAAGAGTTTGCGCATGGGCCAACATATTTTCAATTTATCACACTAAATCACTAGTGGAAAAGGGCTTAAATGCCTATTTTTAGTCCTAAACCTTTCTAGTAAACTAGAGAAGGTATCAAGATTCTTGGCACAAATAAAAGTTCAATAATCTAAAAAGAAGGAAAAATTAATCAATTAATATATATCTCATTATAAAAGTTCAATATATATATATATATCTCATTATATAGGCTAATCAAGCATAGAAAAATGAATCAATTAAAAAATAAAATAAATTAGCTTCAAGCAATTCAAAAACTGGATAGAACTAAAATATTACCAGGTAAAAACATAATTCCAATGGAGTTACAAATGGTGGTATAAATTACCTTGAGACAATGACAAAAATATTTTTTTGGAAAACAGACATCTAACAACTTAAACTAACTTTTTTGTCCAATCTCTGAGAAGAGACAACAGGAACAGTTCTCTTACATTTATAGTTTATGCACAATATCATAGAAGAAGCAATATGAATAGTTTTTTTACAAAACTTTATATGAAAGAAAATTGAGTTAAAAGGTTTATATACGAGAACTAAGAAAAATGCAAAATGTTATCATCACACGACATAATTCATTTTCTTATTTTCTATTTTCTATTTTATTTATTTTTGTTTTTATTGTTTTTCTGAGTATTGAATGTTTTGTACTTAATGACACTACTTAAAACTAAAATATTATCGTAGAATCAGTTTAATATATTTTGTACACCCTTTCATAAGGACAGTGTGGATATAGGATGTCCCGCACATCCGTATGGGCAATTCATTCATTACACTTCTCAATGTTTCAAAATTCTGGCCTACTACAATAAAAATGGAAGAGAAACGAAATAAGGGATTCTCCACTTAAATCTGCTAGCCTACTACAATACTCTACTCCATTTTAAAACATTATAAGTTATACCACGTAAATTATATGCAAAACATTGAAAAAAAATGGTTTTTTTTTTTTTTTTCACTTAAGTCCTACACTTTTGTATAGATTTTGATATTGGTTCTATTTTAAAAAAATATTTGAGATTAATCCTCTTTTTAGCAATTTCAGTTAGTGATATGACGGTCGAAGTTAACCTTCAACAATATTTTTTATACATTCCAAAACTACTCCAAAATATAACCTATCTGTTTCTCTCTCTTTTCTTCTTAATCGGGACTTGACATTCTTATACAAATTAAACGTGGGTTTGGTGGACGCATAGACAAGGTGATCAACAAATAATTAATGAACTCTCATGAATCTGGGTTTCTCTAAACACGGCAGTAGGTATAGGGCGGCCCCATTGTACATATGCTTCTCTTGGGAGTTTTCCAACTTCACCACTCTGTGTCCACCCCACTTCTGTTTTATGTCTTCGGACTCCAAAATTCAATGATCATTAGACAAATGACACTTGCGCAATGCAAGTAAAATTTGTTTGATTTATATTAACAAACTTAGGGGGCTATAACAAAATGTTACAACAATGTAATGTTAATTTGATCCATATTTGTCAATGCAAAATTAGCTGCGTGATGTTTACATCTTGATGACCATTGCCTTGTTTAATCAGTCCTCGTGGAGTCCACTCTCAAAATTAACTATCAATCTGTTCAATTTTCTGTTGTTTATCCTCCGCTGCTGGATTAACCGTAGAATATGAATATATATATATATATATTAAGAAGAACTAGGGTTTATTCAGGAGGAGAAGAGATAAAGAAGGAACAGTAGAGAGAGACGTGTTAAGTTTTTAAGGGTAATTTTGGAATATGAAAATTATACTGTTTAATGTTATCTTTGACCGTTAGTTTGACTAGCAAAAATTATGGAAAATAGGATCAATCTAAAATATGTTTTTAAAATAGGACCAAAACTATACAAAATAATATGACTCTAGTCAAAAGGACCCTTAACAAAAAAGAAGCAAAAAATAACAAGAACTATGGAATAAGAAAGTAATTCAATTTCATATTTCTCTTTCAATAGTTCAAGTAATTTTGCCTGGACCCTTGTCCGCCCCATACGACTTCGTTACACTATCAGAAGTTCAGAACGATGTGTGATGATGACTATCTCCATAAGCACTAATGTTGTGTTTGATATGCTGGAATGGAATGCTCATTCCAGCCATTCTCTTGGAATGACAAATTATTCCAAAGAATGAAAAATTCATTCCATAACTAAACCTATGAAATGGGCATTTCATTTTCGAACAAAACTAAAAAAAAATATTTCATTCTAGTTTGTAATGTTAAAATCAAACAAAAAAAATGAGAATAACCATTCTATTCTCATTCCATTTCCCGCCCCTCTCTCTCTCTACAATGGCAGACAAGAAGAAGCACCGCTGTGCCTACGACAGCACCGATCACGAGCTCGACGGCTCCAAAACCCACTTGCAGAAAATCCTCAAACCAGACTCCGTCTTTCTCTCCACCCTCAAAACCCAAACCGAACAGTCCCCATCCAATACCTAACTAAAAGGAGTGCTTTAAACTTTGAAAGAGTTTGCAAATGGGCCAACATATTTTCAATTTATCACACTGAATCACAAGTGGAAAAGGGCTTAAATGCCTATTTTTAGTAGTAAACTAGAGAAGGTATCAAGATTCTTGGCACATATAAAAGTTCAATAATCTTACAAGAAGGAAAAAGTGAAAGGAAAACACATCCTTTTAGTTAGGTCCAGCACATATTTAATTTGGCTTCGTTGAATAGGGTCAATTTTGAATATAAGAGCTTGCCGAGCATTACTAATTTAATAGTCACCGGACTCTTTTATGTCCAGACTTGATGCTTACAATGTTCTTTTAAGTCCTAGAAATCCTTCATCCACTTGTGATTTGCAGAACGAGAACTAAATTGTAAGATAACTTCAGTGGACCAGCCTAGTAACTACATCTTAAACTATTAATGGACAAGAAACAACCAAATTTATGCATCCTCAAAAGACTTACAAGATTTTACTTGAAGACCCAGAGTTCCTTCGCCAGTCATGCTCTGCAGAAGACAAAGACTAATCGATTTGAACTATGGGCAAGAACTTTCATAATGAGATTCAAACAGATTTGGGAACTATTAGGTTTACCATATAAATCAAACAAGAGAAAAAATAGAGAACAGATATTTCCAATTCACCAAAATTGCCATAAAATAGATTTAACCAAAGAGAGAAACGATAATAACGAACAAACTACAGAAGTCTACATTAACAAGAATAAAAAGTCAATGGATTCACATACCTGGACACCTGAATCTTGTCCTATAAGATACTGAAACCATCCAGCTTCCTTTAAGAAAGAATATAGAAGTAATTGTAAATTCAAATGCATCAGTAAAACAACCAAATTTCAGCATCCTAGCAAAATTTAACAAAGATTTTACTTGAAGACCCAGAATTTCGTCCACAATCATGCTCTGTAGAAGACAAAGACTAATAAATTTTGACTATGGACAAGAACTTTCAGAACGAGATTCAAACAGATTTGGGAACTATAAGATTTTCCATTGAGATCAAACAAGAAAAAAATAGAGAATAATATTAATAAACAATCCTGAATTTCCAATTCACCGAAATTGCCATAAAATAGAATTGACCATATATAAAGAACAAACTAGCAATGGATTCACAGACTTGAATACCTGAATTTTCTCCTATAAGATACTTAAATCATCCAACTTCCTTTGAGAATGAGTATAAAAGAAGTAATTAGATGTAAATTAAAATGCATCAATAAAACAACAACCATTTCACACAGTCTATAGGAGCAAACAACAACACGACAAATTATCAATACTGATAAATCAATGAACTCGCGAGGAAATATGGCAAGTAATCTCAATTTTTTCTAGATTCAGATAGCAATAAACCAACCACAGAAATTCACCAAATTAATAAGACAGAGAAGTAAGATGAAGAATGGTTGGTATAGCCTGCTACAAGTGAGCGACCAACCAGTAAAAGCTTTATATGCTAAGATGACGCCCACAATCAAGACTGAAACCACAAAATGATATTGAAACAACCACCACAATCCAACAAAATATATTAACTATTATGATATATGCCAACTGCCAACTATTTTATACACTGTTAGAACATCTATAATTAAATTTAATCACCTCGTTTACTGAAATATCTCTAAAAAACATTCCATGAATCACTGTTGATACATAAAATCAAGTTCTTTGCCATTCAAATGACAGTGAAAGCTCAAAACAAAATAAGAAACAAAATTTAAAAAATAAACCTAAAAGAATTGGGTACCTCTACCAATAATAGATGAGTAACATATTCTCGTGCCAATTAATTCCATGTTTTTTATAACTCAATCGTGCAAAAGGATTTTGTTCACCAATATTAGTGATTGCTATCATCTCTCTTTTACCCTGTATCTCCCCCAGTCAAGCATTCTCAAACTCAAGTCCTATCTGGCAGACTTGCATCCAAATCTTCTGGAGTAGCTGTACTGACCAAGCTCATATTCGACTCCACTCCAAAATAAATAGCAAGCTGAATGGAATTCTACCCTTGAATCTTCAGATATAAATATACCTCCAGAGTCTCCCATAAGTAATCCATAAGTAACCGATCAATTAAGTCTTCAATGGTGTAAGTTATACTCAAACTCAAATACACATAATTACCGAAAGAAACTAGTCATTTTTTTAAAAAATAAAAAATATTATCAGTTGTTAGATATAAAAAGAAAAAATAACATTCCATTCTACCCAAATGGACCATAGGGCAAAGGAAATGAATAAGTTTCATAAAAATTGGTCACCAAAATTCTTTGTTTATGATAGCAAGTGCTTGCACTCACACATCAAATTTCAATCATTAAAGAATTCATTAACATGTTAGAGTCCATGAGCATCAAAAGAAGTTAGAAGCCCATGCTAAAAGTAAACATTAGGGCAAACATAGGAAGTTCACATATCTGATTGCAACACCCCTCCCCCTCAATTGTTAGCTCTGGAGCAACAGATTTCTGCAAATTTTCAAATATAGAACTGCATATAGAGGTGGCAAAATTCTTTGTTTATTGTTTGATTTTGATCTCTTATAGTTAGGTTTTATTTTGGGATTTTATTGTTATTTGAGGGAAAAATAATACGTAAACCAGCGCACATGTGTTGCAATGGTATAATCTCACTCCCAAATTGGGAAGGTGAGGAGTTCGAGCCTCTTAGGAGGCATTTGTGGGTGTGGTGTGTGAGTTTCTTACCAAAAAAAAAAAACGTAATCGGGGTGGGGCGGGGAGTTGGCGGGTACGGGGCGGGGTGGGGAAATAAAAAATTAATCGGGGACAGGGCGGGTACGGGGCGGGGAAAAACAATCGGGTTCAGGGACGGGGCGGGTATGCCATCCCTAACTGCATATCATCAAGTTCGAATAATAGTAATAAATAATGCAAAAGCAAAGTAAGAAAAAAACAGACCACATTGTATTCCACCGAACAGAGCACTGGAGCCAGATGATAAGAAAATACCATATTATCTGCAATCTGTTTCTTATTCAGATCGATTCTTGTTACAAGGCTTGCTTTATATTCTAATCAATTAAGCATCTATGTAAAATGTCTAATACAGATGAACAATTTCATGAGTGAGATAATTAACAATATTTGTATATAGACTATAATACAGACGTGTATATGTAATCATTATACACGTCTCTACTGTATTGTGGGGGTGGGGGGGAGCTCTTATAGACTTAAAACAGGGTTTCACTTCCCAATTCCTGGATAATTAATAATCATGATAGAGTTTATCTACTGCATTTTTACCCAAAATGAGGAACCAAGCTTCTCTCTCTCCAACCATCTACAAGCCAAATCCTACACTACTAAATATGCCATGTATAACAGACATTTTACCAATATGTTCTCTAATTGTTAAATTCGAGCTTGTAAACACTAGAATACAAAAGATGGATCTATGTCCAAATAAATATTGGTAAAACAAACAAAACATACCTATCAGCATCCAAAGAAAATGTAAACTAACTAAACCTTACCTAGACTGATTAACAAAATAAAACCAAATGAATTAAAAAACTACAATGCAAATAATCACCATATTAAGTACAATATTACTGCTAGTGATAAAGAAACTTCAAATTGCCGCAGGTCAACTACTGTGCTAGAAAAATGTGAATGCAACTGAAGTCATATGCCAGTCTCGAGAAGTCCCATTGAAGTTATATGCCATATCAAAACACAAGTAAAAGTAATAACAACAAATAGAATGTCAACTACTGAAACGAAACAGTTAAACATAGTTAGTGTACATGGTTTTTTTTTTACCAAGTAAGGCCAAGGAAAGATCGTCTTCAGGCCTCTCATCTAACCATCTACAAGCCAAATCCAACCGTTGAAAACATGCTAAACAATTAACAACATGAAAGAACTTGTTAGCTATCCGCCACATTATGCCACTTTACTCCAATTTCAGCACAACTTTTACCCAATGGGTTTCCTATAGTCGGTTTTGCATTGGTAAACATGTTTGAACCAACAATGCACCATATTAAAGAGATATACCAAAAGGCTTCAGAACAAAATTAATGATACATAAGTAAAAGTAATAATAAAAAACAGAATGTATACTATTGAACAGAAACATTTCAAATATAATGGACATTACTTCTTTAACCAAAGAAGGCAAAGGGAAGAGATAATCTCCAAGCCTCTCAGTCTACCTATCTATCTACAAGCCAATTCCAACCGTACAGAACATGTCATCATTTAACCTCTTACCCATCCACCATTGTATCTCCCTATGCTACAATTTCAGAATATATCTGTAGCTATTGTATTCGAGTTTATAAACAATCTTTCAGTAAAACAGGTATAACACTAATGCCCATCCAAGAACAAATGTCCATAAACTAAACCTCTTTTTGACTAATTAAGAAGGAAAAAACCAAATAAATTAAAAGAACGTATATAATCACCACATCACACACAATACCCCAATGCTCAGTGCTTGACTGATATAGAGGAGATTGCTATCCAGGAGGAGATTTCGTGGAGACAGAAATCTCGGGCCATATGGTTAAAAGAAGAGGATTAGAATACAAAATTCTTTCATCGTTCAGCGAATATGCGTAGGAGAACGAATCATATTGAGAGGCTGACCTTGAGGGCTCTTTGCTTTCTACTGAGGAGGAGATTCGGTTGGGGATTCCCTCGTTCTATCAGAAGTTGTTTACCGAGACCGAGAGTTGGAGGCCGAATCTGGATGGACTTGTGTTTGATTCAATTGAGGTGGGGGATCGGGATAGGTTGGAGATTCCATTCACGAAGGAGGAGGTGTTGAGGGCTCTGAAGCAGTGTAATGGTGATAAGGCTCCTGGTCCGGATGGGTTTACAATGCGGTTTCTCCTCGAGTGTTGGCCTACTGTCCGGGAGGAGGTGATGGCTACGTTCAGAGCTTTTTATGAGAAAGGTTGTTTTGTGAAATCCCTTAATGCTACTTTCATCTCCCTCTACCCAAAAAAGGGAGAGGTGAAAGACATTAAAGATTTCAGGCCCATTAGTTTGATTGGGTGTGTGTATAAGTTGATTGCTAAGGTCCTTTCTCTCAGGATGCGTGGTGTGCTTGATGGGGTTATTTTGGAATCTCATAATGCATTTGTTAGGGGTTGTCAGATTCTGGATTCCGCCATTATTGCCAGTAAGATTGTGGATGCTAGGATTCGGAGCGGGATTCCGGGGGTGTTGGTGAAATTGGATGTGGAAAAATGTATGATCATGTTTATTAGGGCTTTCTCCTTTATATGCTAAAGAGATTGGGATTTAGGAAGCGATGGTGCAGATGGATTCAATTTTGTATTTCTTCGGCTCGGTTATCAGTGATGGTGAATGGGTTCCCCTCGGGATTTTTTAGGAGTTCTCGTGGTTTAAGGTAGGGTGACCCGCTCTCTCCGTTGTCGTTTCTTGTGGTGATGGAGGCCTTCAGTCGGATGATGACCCGCTCTCTAAGTTTCAATCCATGCATCGTGGGTAGTTTGTTTTTTACACATTCTTCATTTCTTTCTGAAAGATCCATATTCATCATACAGTCGATTGAATATTCTTTTGTGAGTTACTTTGGCTAAAGAGATTAGTTGAGGAATTAAAGGTTCCCATGGAAACTCCTATGAAACGCTACCGTGACAACAAGGCTGCAATAAATATTGCGCACAACCCGGTGCAACATGATCGAACGAAGCATGTTGAGGTAGATCGTCAGTTCATAAAAGAAAAACTGGACAATGGTTTGGCGTGTATACCTTTTGTCCCTTCTAGAAAGCAGCTGTCCGACATCCTCACAAAAGGACTTCCTAGACAATCCTTTGAATTGATTACAAGCAAGCTGGGAATGCCCAATATCTTCGACCCAGCTTGAGGGGAGTGTAAAAAATCAAGGAAGAATCAACTAATTATTTGAACTTCAAATTTATTTTCTTTTCTGTTATAATCTAGTCAAACATCTTTTAAGATCAGATTTACTCTCATCATTTGTTAGCTGTATATAGCCTATAAAGCTAGCTGGAATACAACTCAATGTATACAATTTTGAAAGAACGTATTCTCCATGTTTGTGCACATCTTTGCTATAAAATGAAGGAAATGCAAGGTAATATAGTTTTTGCCGGCATAGAACATCCTAGAAGCCCAGTCAATAATTGAAGATTGTAAGCCATGAATGTAGAGAAAGTTGGACTATGTCCCCTCCTTAATCTAGAGATGAGATTTGGAAGTTTTTAAATACCGAAGCAAGTAGTTTAATTGGGCAGCCAACTAAACATCTCTAGTCTTGGTGCTTATGGCATACCGTGGAGTTTCAAATCAAGCACAATATCATGTCATGATGAATATTGGACATCTCTAACAAATCCCTTCATTGTCTAAGTTGAAAATTCCTGGATCTTGGACCCAAGCTATGCAGAAATGGCTCATACATGTTAGATTGATTCCAGCAGATTTTGACATCCGATGGGTAATTGATCATATAAACAAGTCACAGGGATTTGGACATCCATTCCCTCACCCACCAGGTTCAAATCCACAATCAAAACACAGCATCAATGTTTAAGTTTTAAGTCCTACTTAATTGTTACCCAGATTAAAAGGAGTAAACAGTATAACCAGGGCAACGCTAGCTGATTGCCTCTCCACCAGGACAGCAAACGAACTAAGACAAGAGTGAGTTTGGTCATGCTTAGATTAAGAGGATGCATCTTGGAGCAGATTGATGGGTAATTGATCATACAAACAAGTCACAGGGATTTGGACTTCCATTCCCTAATCCACCAGGTTCAAAACGACAATAAAAACGCAGCATCAATGTTTAAATTTTAAGTCCTACTTAATCATCACCGAGCTTCTTTCTCCAACCATCTACAAGCCAAACCCAACAGTACTAAACATGCCATGTATAACAGACATTTTTTTACCAATATGTTCTCTAGTTGTTGAATTCGAGCTTGTAAACACTCGAGTACAAAAAGGCAGATCTATGTCCAAATCTATATTGGTAAAACAAATAAAACATACCTATCAGCATCCACAGAAAATGTAAACTAACTAAACCTTATCTAGACTGAGTAACAAGATAAAACCAAATGAATTAAAACTAAAATGCAAATGATAGTGATAAAGAACACTTATCAAAAAAAAAAAAAAATGATAGTGATAAAGAAACTTCAAAGTGCTGCAGTTCAACTACCGTGCTAGAAAAATGTGCATGCAACTGAAGTCATATGCCAGTCTCGAGAAGTCCCATTGAAGTTAGATCCCATATCAAAACACACGGGTAAAAGTAATAACAACAAATAGAATGTCAACTACTGAAACAAAACAGTTAAACATTGTGTACATGGGTTTTTTTACCAAGTAAGGCAAAGGAAAGAGATCGTCTTCAAGCCTCTCAGTCTAACCATCTACAAGCCAATTCCAACTGTTGAAAACATGCTAGACAATTAAATACATGAAAGAACTTGTTAGCTATCCGCCACTTTACTCCAATTTCAGCACAACTGTTACCCAATGTATTTTCTATAGTTGGATTTGCATTCGTAAACATGTTTGAACCAACAATGCACCATATTAAAGAGAGATGCCAAAAGGCTTCAGAATAAAATCAATTATACAAAAGTAAAAGTAATAATAAAAAACAGAATGTATACTATTGAACACAAACATTTCAAACATAATGGACATTACTTATTTACCGAAGAAAGCAAAGGGATGAGATCATCTCCAAGCCTCTCAGTCTACCCATCTATCTAAAAGCCAATTCCAACTGTACAGAACATGTCATCATTTAACTTGTTACCATCCACCATTGTATCTCGCTATGCTACAATTTCAGGCACAATTTACAATTGTATTTGTAGCTATTTTATTCAAGATTATAAACACTCTTTCAGTAAAACAGGTATAACACGTATGCCTGTCCAAAAACAAATGCCCATAAACTAAACCTCTTTTAGACTAATTAAGAAGGAAAAAAACAAAAGAAATTAAAAGAAGAAAGTAAATAATCACAACATCACATACAATACCCCAATACTTTCTCCATTACACACCATTATAATTGGCATTAGGTGATCTGCCCACAAGTCATAGCAAATGTTCAATGCTAAATATCCACCGACCATAAGCCCCCAAAATTAGGCCCAATGCATTGAAACTTGAAACAAATCCGTCTAACATTAATACCTCAGATTACAGGGGATAATGCTGGTTGGAATACCAAGCCTCCCTGGCTCTTTCATAATTGAACCCAACTCCGAATAAGAAGCAACAGCTACAAACCAAATTATTAAATAACTCATCTGTGGCAACTGCCTCACGAGAGAAACCATAAACTATTAGCAAAAAGAGTATAGCTTGTGACCGAGAAAGACCGACACCTTACGGCTGGTCAGTGGAAATCCCTGAATTATCAAGAACAAAATAAAAAGAAGGCAACTGCTTCTAAACAAAGAAAATGCAAAATGCGAAAGAAGTCAATGCAATAACAAGTGAAAAGTCAACAAGTGTGTGATGAAAATTGGGGAATCGGCCAGTCAAGGAACTCCCTGTAATATCTGACTTGTGATTGTACCTTGAAATAATCACTCACTAGAAGTTCACAAATAAAAAGGACTCCAAGTCTCCAACAAAATGCCTGTACCTTCTCAAGGATATGATTATTAACATGACATGCCACTGTATGTCTATATATAAAGGCACTCAACGCTATGGGAGGTCACTGTAAGCTTGAGACTCCCCAGAGCTCATTATCAACCGAGTCTTTTGCCACCTCGATATCGACTCATCACATCCTGGGGTTTCCAAGGCGAGTAGCAGAATTTGGATTCAGTGACAGACTCATAGTTTATATCCATACCCTGACTTGACCCAGACTCCCTGGCTCTTTCATAATTGAACCCAACTCCGAAAAATGAAGCAACAGCTACAAACCAAATTATTAAATAACTCATCTGTGGCAATAGACTCACAAGAGAAACCATAAACTGTTAGCAAAAGGAGTATAGCTTGTTACTGAGAAAGACCGACACCTTACGGTTGGTCAGTGGAAATCCCTGAATTATCAAGAACAAAGTTAAAAGAAGTAAACGAGTTCTAAACAAAGAGAATTCAAAATGCGAAAAAAGTCAATGCGATAACAAGTGAAAAGTCAGCAAGTGTACGATGAAAATTGGGGAATCGGCCAGTCAAGGAACTCCCTTCACAAATAAAAGCACTTCAACAAATGCCTGTACCTTCTCAAGGATATATTATCAACATGAAATACCACTGTTAGTCTATATATAAAGGCACTTGACACTATGGGAGGTCACTGTAAGCTTGAGACTCCCCTGAGCTCTTTATTAATGGAGTCGTTTGCCACCTCCATCCTGGGGTTTCCAAGGCAAGTAGCAAAGTTTGGTTTCAGTGATAGACTCATAGTTTATATCCATACGCTGACTTGGACGAGGATATCATGCCTGATGGCTATCCCCCGAACCGGTATATAAGAGCCTTTGCAATGGGCCGCCTAAAAACTGAAAATTTGAACCAGTAATGTTCTTAACAGAAACGACAACAAAGTTCAAAAAATAAGTCTATACTGCAACACTTAAACCAACATATAATGCGAAAACATGCTAGTCATTATTTCTACCATCAGCACAGGTGTATCCGAACAACAACCCCCTCCAATCCATCTTTAACATTGAGGAAACACAACGTTATATTTGAAACATTAATATTCTTCACAGAACTGCAATTGCAATTAAGTTCAAAATTATTCCCGATTTGAACCCCCTTTAAAACATCTAACAACGAATAAAAAATAGTTGTTTAAAAGTAACAAGATCATGAAACTTCCCTTCCGGATCCTAATTCTGATATAACAATGGCCACTAGCAACTTATATGTGGCAGATAGTCAAGGGCATTCTGATATATAATAGCCCTCAATAGGTTCTATATTTTTTGTCATCTGTTTATATAGGAGAGAGATTCACGGGATATAACCAACAAAATAGAGGATAACCATATACTTTCAATAAATAGGAGAAAACAGTGTAATTACATTTGCGAGAGCATATTAGGAAAGTAGAGTATCAACTACATACAATTATTTATTCAAACCAGTTTAATACAAAATTACATACATAAAAATAAAAGACTAATACTAATAGAATGAAAAACGATTTTTCTTTTTTAAAAAAAAAATAATGAGAGAAACTATGTAGTAGATGGGAGTTTTAATACAAAAAAGGAAATGGGAAGAAGTCGTCTACAAGCCCTCTCAGTCAAACTGTTTACAAGCCAAATCCAACAGTTATGAACATGCCATGCCAGAACTTGTTAGTGGCCCACCAGTTTATGCCACCACCCTCAAATTTCGGCCACCAATTTTTCCGGATTTGTGTCGTGGATTTAAGCTTGCCACTAGAAGAAGATAATAAGTGCTTGAAGCAGATCCGCACCCGCTTCTTTATTAGAAAAATGTAAATAAATTAACCTTATCTTGACAAATAAAGATAAATTAAAAAATAAATAAAATAGACCAACACAACACACAATGATGATATTAAACACAGTATACCAAAAGGCTTAAATATAAAATAATAATACATTAGAATGGTAATTTAGTGAAAAGGAAACAGTGAAAACATAGAGGACATGAGTTTTTCAATAAATAAGGCAAAGGGAAGAGATCTACTCCAAGTCTTCCAAGTCCAATGGTGTACAAGCCAAATCCAACAGTTGAGAACATGCCAGAACTTGTTTGCTACCCACCACTTTATGCTACCATGCTGAATTTCAGCCACAATTATTACCCGAGGTATTCTCATTGTTGGATTTGAGCTTGTAAACACTAGAAGATAAAAGTACTTTGAAGCAAATCCGCCTGCTTCTTCATTCAAAGGTGAAAAGATTGACCTTATCTTGAAAAATGAAGATAGATAAAAACAAATTAAATTAAACCAACATCAGAAATAATAATAAAATTATACAGAACATGCAAAAAAACATGAAAAATATAATGTATAGAAGTAGACCCACATTAAAATACATATGTAAAGTAATCAAAAGAAATCGAATGATAAATAGTTGAAAAACTAGCAGACATGAGTTTTTCACTAAATAACGCAAAGGGAGGGGATAGTCTCCAAGTCTCTTTGTCTGACCATCTACAAGACAAATCCAACTTTGAAAACATGCCAGAACTTGTTAGCTGTCCACCACATTATGCAACTATACTGCAACTTAGCCATATTCTCAGCCAATGTGTTTTCCATAGTTGGATTTGAGCTTGTAAACACTAGAGGAAAATATGCTAGAAGCAAATCCACACATGCTTCCTCACTTGGTGAAAGATATATGCCTGCCTGGAAAAATGTAACAAACTAAAACTTCACTTCAAAAAATTTAGAAAAAAGAAACCAACACTGAAAAGAAGGCGAAGGGAAGAGAGCTACTCCAAGTCTTTCAGTCCAATAGCGTACAAGCCAAATCAAACAACTGAGAATGTGCGAAACTTGTTCGCTACCCACCACTTTATGCCACCATGCTGAATTTCAGCCACAAATTTTACCCGAGGTATTGTCCATTGTTGGATTTGAGCTTGCAAACACTAGAATATAGAAGTACTTGAAGCAGATCCGCGCCCACTTCTTCATTCGAAGGTGAACAAATCAACATTATCTTGACAAATGAAGATAAAAAAATATATCTATATTTAAAACAACAACACAAATGATCACCAAATTAAACATGATATATAAAAAGCCATGAAAATAATACATATAGAAGTGGACTCACATTAATTAAAATATATATGTAAAGTAATAAAAAGAAATAGAATGATAAAGAAATCGAAAAGAAACAGTTGAAAACGTAGTAGAAATGAGTTTTTCACCAAATAAGGCAAAGGGAGGGAGGGGATAGTCTCCAAGTCTCTCAGTCTAACCATCAACAAGACAAACCCAACTTTGAAAAACATGCAACTCGTTAGCTACCCACCAAGTTATGCCACTATACTGCAACTTAGCCATATTCTCAGCCAATGTGTTTCCCATAGTTGGATTTGAGCTTGAGCTTGTAAACACTAGAGGAAAGAGGAAAAAATGCTCGAAGCAAATCCACACATGCTTCCTCACTCGGTGAAAGATATGCCCAGAAAAATGTAACAAACTAATCTCTTTAAAAAACTAATAAAAAGTAAAGTAACACCGCAAATAAGGCGAAGGGAAGAGATCATTTCAGTCCAATGGTGTACAAGCCAAATCCAAAAGTTGAGAACGTGCAAGAACTTGTTTGCTACCCACCACTTTATGCCACCATGCTGAAGTTCAGCCACAATTGTTACCCGAGGTATTGTCCATCGTTGGATTTGAGATTGTAAACACTAGAAGATAAAAGTACTTGAAGCAGATCCGCGCCCACTTCTTCATTCAAGGTTAACAAATTGCAGTAACGACATATATAAATATATATATATATATCCCCTCAATAGTTATTGTATTTTTGGGGGTATAAAAGTTATGAAACTACTTCCCTTCCTGAATCTTAATACAAATATATAACAATAACCACTAAAAAAAATTCTGTTGGAAATAGTCAAAAGCACAATAGGTATTATATTTTTTGTTGTCCATTATCAAGGCCAGAGATTCGCTGGAGAGTACCAACACAAAAGGGGAGAACATTAATTCAAAAGGAAAAAAACAGTAAATTACATTATGCTAGGTGGTACAGGGGTCAAATTTCACAAATAGGCTAACACTAGGAAGGTATCAGGAAAGTAGAGTATTACTTACATTTATTTATTCAAATTAGTTTAATAAAGAATAACATAAAATACAATACCAAAAAAAAAATAGTAAACGCGGATAAATGATAATTTAAAAGAAACAAAAAAAGGCAAAGAGAAGAGATCATCTCCAAGCCTCTCAGTCCAACCGTCTACAAGCCAAAACCAATGGTTGAGAACACACCATGAAATGTTAACTATCCACCAGTTTATCCCACCACGCTGAAATTTAAACCACTATTCTTACCCGATGTGTTATGTATCATTGGATTTAAGCTTGTAAACACTAGGAGAATTAAGTGCTTGAAGCAGATCCGCACCCGCTTCTTCCAAAAAATGTAAAATAAGTTACACTTATCTTAAATAAGGAAGAAAAATTAAACCAACAACACAAATAATCACCAAATTAACCTGAATATACCAAAGGGCTTAACAATAAAATGGCTGGAAGCAAACCCACTTTCAAATACATATGCGGAAGTAATAATAAGAAATTGAATGAAAACCATTGGAAAGAAACAGTTAAAAATAGCAAACAGGAGTTTCTCAAGGGGATGGTCTCCAAGCCTCTCAGTCGAACCATCTACAAGCCAAATCCAACTTTGAAAACATGCCAGAACTTGTTAACTACCCACCACATTTACGCAATGTGTTTTCCATAGTTGGATTCGACCTTGTAAACACTAGAAGATTTAAGTACTTGAAGCAGATTCGCACCAGCTTCTTCCAAAAAAGGAAAACAAATAAGTTACAATTACTTGACAAATGAAGAAAAATTAAACCAACACCACAAATAATCACCAAAAGAAACAGAATATACCAAAAGGCTTGAGAATAAAATGGATGGAAGCAGACCCACATTGAAATACATATGTAGAAGTAATAATAAGAAATAGAATGATAAATCATTGGTAAAGAAAAAGTTAAAAAATAGCAGACATATGTTTCTCAAGGGGATAGTCTCCAAGCCTCTCAGTCTAACCATCTAAAAGCCAAATCCAACTTTGAAAACATGCCAGAACTTGTTAACTACCCAACACGGTTACCCGTTGTGTTTTCCATAGTCGGATTTGAGCTTGTAAACTCTAGAAGTAAAAATGTTAAAAGCAAATCAGCACATGCTTCCTCGCTCAGTGAAAGATATATGGCTGCCAGGAAAAATGAAAACAAACTAAAACTTATCTACAAAATTATAAGAAAAATGAAACGCAAGAAATCACATAATCACAAAGAATAAACAAAACTTCATATGTAATAATAAGAAATACAATGTTAACTATTGAAAAGAAACAGCTAAACATAGTTGACACGAGCTATCCTACCAAAGAAGGCAAAAGGAAGAGATCGCTTCAAGCCTCTCGGTCTAACCATCTACAAGCCAAATCAAACTGTTGCAGACAGTCCATACCATTGGAAAGATGCAAACTTGTTAGCCCGCCACGTTATGCACCAATGTTCCAATTTCAGGCACAATTGGTAATGGGATTTGAGCTTGTAAACATTATAAGACACAAAGGCTTGAAGCAGATTTGCACCTGCTTTACTCAATCAAAGATATATGCCTATCCAAAAACCGTTAATGAACAAAACTTATATTGAAAAATTAAGAAGGATAAAACAATTATATTAAAAACAAAGCAAATAATCACAATATTTGATACAATACATCAATTCTTTTGCCTCTTCCCATGATTCAGTGGTAAAGAAATTTGAGACTTGCAAGACTTGTTAGGCATTAGGTGATCTGCCCTAAAAGGAGCACAAGTCAAAGACAACCAAACACTTGCTTCCCTTGCATAGTTTGAAACTCCCTGCACCTTGGAAATGCTAGCAACATTTCATATGTCCATCTCAGGAAGCATCAGATACAATAAGTCTATTGAAATTAAGGAAACGTCATCATGCACCAATACTCTTTGGACTGATGGCACCAAATTAAAATAAGCTTGAGACTCGAGTTGGAACACCTAATTATATATGAACAGCATAAACAGGAGCACACAATTAACCGAGAATAATAATTGAAAGAGATACGTTTACAATCATTTCCTTTCGTACTCTCGGTATAATATGCTGGTTGAAATACGCAGCCTGCAGAAATCGATATATTTATAAGTGTATATATCAGCCGTCATAGGTCAAGCAGAGCAGTAAAACCAACCAGCCAAGTCCTAATTACAAGATCAACCCCATAAAATTAAACCAAGTCTTGTTGCCAGCTTTATTATTCATCAGATAAAACAGTATATTAAAACCAATAAAAACAATTGATCAAGAAAAATGAGAAAACTCTATTACGATTCCTGAAGTTTTGTTGGAAAAAAAAAAAAAAAAAAGCATTGCATTCCTCCCAAACAGAGCATAGGAGCATAGCATAAGAATATGCTAATACACTAAATCCGGCATAGCCTTACAGAAGTCAGAATCATGCATGTTACATAAAGAAGAGACGATATCAGTGGATTAGAGTTCTATTATATCTCTGTAAATATATATACTATAAGGCAAACATTAACAATTTCAGTTTATTAGATATATCTATCTATATATATATATATATATACACACATAGACAATTTTAGTGTATTAGAAATATAGGGGAAAGAAAACTTATCGGTTAAACCAGTGTTTGACAACCCAGATTCGTGCAAAATCGAATTGGTTGTGGATGAATGAGAAATTGGGGGTGACTGGAAAAAATCAAGGGAACTAGGGTTAGGGTTGCCGGCGTTGATCCAGACGGCGACGGTGGCGAGGTTGGCGTCAGTGGTGAGGATTGGGGCGTGGTCGATTAGGGTTGAGGAAGACTCTACTCCCAAATATGGGAGGGGGTGAAAGAGAGAGCGTGTCTTGTGTGAGCGGTGAGGAACTATTTATAGAAAGATGGGTCGGTGTGTTATACGCGTAGATGCAGCCCCTACGCGTGTGGTATACGCGTAGCGTATGATTGGCGCAGCCGCTACGCGTGTGGTATACGCAGTGCGTATGATCTTCGTAGTCCCTACGCGTGTGGTATACGCGACGCTCCTTACCGTTAGCAAATTTTATTTATTTATTATACTTGATATTATTTTCTTTCACTCAACTCTTATGATTAAAAATAAACAAAATAATATATAAGTAAATAAAATAATAAGTAATAACTAAAAATGAATAAATAAATAAAAAAATAAAAATAATATAGGAATATAGTAAAATGAATAAGTAATAAAAAAATAATAATAATTAATGGATAAATAAAAGTGAATAAAAAAACTCATTGTCGGGAAATAATCAACTTAAAAAATTAAAGCAAAGTTCAAACTTTATTGTAAAAATATCAATTTTAAAAATGAATGCAACTTGAATTATTCCTATAGACCAACAAAACATGTGGGACATTATTATATCACATTTTCAATAATTTAAGAATAATTAGAGATATTATCATAACACCTTTTTCTTTTCTTCATAAAGCCTATTTATACATCTAAAATATACCATACATTCTTCAAGTTCAAATCCATCATACGACCATTTAATATATATTTAGGGAATTATAAAACGAGGATAAAACATGTACAAATTAGAATTTATTGCATGGGTGCACATGCGAGAAATAAATACTTATGAGAGTGTGTTTGATAACACTTATTTACCACTTAAATCTAAATAAATTCAACACTTATTCAGTTATGTGCATTTGATAAAAAAAATTGAATATCACTTAAAATATTAAATATCACTTAAAATGAAGTAAAATTTTAAGTGAAAGGGTCACCACTTAACACTAAAGTATTATATTTTTTTATATTTACAAAAATATCAAAAAATATATATTTTTTAAATGTCAATATTTAAAATTCAATCTTTAAATTTTCACAAACAACACCTTCTATTATAATTTCCACATGTATGTGCATTAGCACCATAACTTTGTTTTCTTTCTTTTACATGGCTTCAGATTACTAGTCACTACATATTAATATATATATATATATATATATATATTTATCTATATTTATACTACTATTAAATGCACGAAGAACTTCTAATATTTCTAAACATTTAAAAAAAAATTAAATCAAAAATAAAATAAAATACACGTGTACCTTTTCACTTTCTATCTATTTAATTTTTTTAAAAGACACATTGTTTCCTTGGTTTGGCTCGGTTACATAGCATTTGGTGTATATACATATTTATATCTATATTTATATTTATACTACTATTAAATGTATGAAGGACTTTTAATATTTCTAAACATTTTTTTAAAATAAAATTCAATCAAAAATAAAATTAAATACACGTGTACCTTTTCACTTTCTATCTATTTAATTTTTTTTTGAAACATACAATGTTTCCTTGATTTGGTTCGGTTACATAGCATATGTATAAATAAACAAACACATTTTATTGCGAAAAACAGTGACTTTCCTGATTTGTATTGGTCATATCTCTTCACTTGAAGATACTTATTCAAAGAGTCATATACATATCAAGAGTTGTATTGATCACATTTCTTCACCCTTTAATCTAAAACGGTCGCAAACAGGACTACGGGATTGAAGATTGAAACAAAATACCTTTTCTGTCACTCTACTTATGTTGCATGCGTAAATTGATGTGATATTATAACAGAATAAGGACAAAAATCATTTACTTATGCATATCAACAGATGTGTTCAATTCTGACGATAGTGATTACAAAGGTGAGGTTAATCCTGATCCTCTTTATTAATGTTTTAATTTTGTAGGGAGTTGGCATGTAATAAATTTTTCAATATAATGTTGTCTAATATGTCAATAATTTTATTAAGAACATCAAATTCTTTATAAAAGACTTCAAGAACATTGAATTCTTCACAACAGACGTGTTTGTTATAACAGACGTGTTTTATTATTACGAAACCTTTTATTAGAAAAGGTGTGCGTTGTACATTTAGGTTGAGCAGATGTGTATCAACAATAATCATTATATAAATATACCCACCAATTTATATATTATCCACAGAGACATAAGTAACTATGGTGAATTGTGTAAATTGCAATAACCAACCACATAAATGTATGTATTTAAATATGTACTTATATTTAGACAACCGTGCAGTCTAACATTAGAATCACAATTTCTTACTCATTCGAATCTTTTTAGAAGTTAAACTCCAAAAAGTTGCTGTGAAAATAGATTAATCAGAGGTATACAAACTAGAGTCCTCAATGAATATATTATATATAACGTCTCAATATCATTAGTTTGGACATGCATTAGTCTCCAGGCTTCATTGATTTCAAAAGTATATACTTTGTTCCAATTTAAGTGTTCATTTTGGATAATCTAATTTTTTGAGATGATAATTTTTATTGGTGTGATAGTGAATGAAAAACCAATTTTACTCTTGATCACACTAAGTGATGTGATGCTTGTAGTTTATATATTTTATAATTTGAATGATTGAAGGGTAAATTGACCAAATAAAATAATATTGACTTCACTTATTTTGGAAATGGTTGAATAGTGAATGTGGACACTTAAATTAGGACGAAGGGAATATTTTATATTTTATTCTATTTTTTTTGCTTTATTTCATGATGAAGGAAAAATCCAATTATAACCGCATATCCATACATGAGTACAAAATGTCCTTGTATAGACACTTATCCAAGCAATCCATATTACATATATACATAATACACACACGCCATATAGACAAAAAGTTAATATCTATATTTCTGATCACATCATATTTGTACTATATATTAATTAAAGGGTAAATTACAGTTTGACCCCTGTTGATAGTGTAAATTACACCCACATTCCTTCTATTTTCGCTAATTACAGTTTCACCCCCTGAATCCCATATCCGGCGACCGGATATGTGCAATTACTCTTATACCCCTTTTTTATATTTATTTTAAATAATCAAATATTCTTTTATATTAAATTACCTATTTACCCTTCCATCATCTTCTTCATCTCACCCTACTTTCTCCTAAAACCCCTCAAATCAAACCATAACCCTAAAATGAACTACTAATTATCAAACCTCAATTTCTACCCATACTCAATTAATTGTCCATTTTCAATTACAGAAAAATCAAAACAAAATGACATATATATCTATATATATCTCTATCTCTATATATATCTATCTATATATATACGCACATATATCTCTTTATATACACGCACATATATATACATATATAACTATATAGTTATATACACACCAATCTATATATATACATATAGTTATATATGTATATATAGATATATACATATGAAATGAGTGTGTTAATTTTTTGATATTTTTGGTCTAAATCATGCTTCTTATAGGACGTATTTGTTGATCTTGGACCCAATTTATATTTCTATGATATAGATTGAATTTGCCCAATACCCAATTCACATATATACATATATGTATATGGGTATATACATATATTTATGCACACACACACACATATATATATATATATATATATAAGTGATGAGGGTAATTTAGGCATTTTACATCATTTTAGATAGACAAACAAGTCTTTACACACATATAAGGGTAATTTGGTCATTTTGCATCTCAGATTTTGGTTGACCCGGTTTGACCTCGCCGGAGAATGAATTGAGGGGGTGAAAGTGAAACAAATAAGGAGTAAAACTGTAATTAGCAAAAATAGAAGGGATGCGGGTGTAATTTACATTATCAATAGGGGATCAAACTGTAATTTACCTTTAATTAAAAACACTACTGATAATGAAGACATTTGAAACAAACACGCAAAAATAAGTTTAGAATTATGATTCCTATTTGCTTCTAATGTATACATGTATTACACTTCTATTTGCATTTAAATTGCTTCCGATATACATATATATTAAACTTTATCTTCTTTTTTTTCTTTTTTACTTCATTCATTCACCATATGTCTTTCAACATGTGCGGAGCACATGCTTTTAACTAGTATATATATATATATATATAAATGAATTAGTCTATAAAACCATTATAGGATGTAAGATACTAAAATCATCCAAAACAATAAAAGAATATAAGAAAGGCTTGTTTGATTTCTGGTCTTGTCTTGTCTTTGCCTGTTTTTCAGATCAGACCAGACCATTTATCAAACAGAATTTCAATAAGCACAAAAACCAAATCAGGCCACACAAAACAAAACAAGACCAGCCCAGACCAATCCAGCCAAACCAAATCAGACCATACCATTTTATACACACACAGTAATGAAATCTAGCAGCCATTTTTCATAAATTTCCAAAATTTATACACAGTAATAAATTTGAAAAAAAAAATATAAATTTCAAAAATAATATATATATAAATAAAATTCGAAAATAATATATATAAAATTCGAAAACATATATAAAATTTGAAAAAATATATAAAATTCAAAAATAATAAATAAAATAAAAATATATATATATAAAAAATTTGAAACAAATATATAAATTCTGAAGCAATATATATAAAATTCAAAAACATATATAAAATTCAAAAAATATATAAAATTTGATAATAAATAATAAAATATATTTATAAATTACTTAAACAATCAAATATATAATATTAAATGATAAATTAATAATATAAATAATAAATTAAATAAAACATATATATAAATAAAATAAAAATAATGAATAATAAACAAAATGAATTCAATAATACATAAAAATAATAATAATAAATAAATAATAAGCAAATTGAATTAAATAATACAAAAATTAATAATAAAATAATAATTTTTTTAATTTGTTATTTATTTCTGTAATATATATATTTTTAATTTATTTATATTTTTTCGAATTTTATATAATTTTTTTGAATTTTAAATATTTATTTTAAATTTTATATATTATTTTTGAACTTTATAATTTAGGTATGTTTTTTGAAATTTAATTTTTTTTGAATCTATATATTTTTCCCCTTTTTATATATTTTCATATTTTAATATAATTTTTCGAAATTTTATATATTTTTTGAATTATATATTTATTTTTGAATTTTAATATTTTTTTCGAATTTTATATATATATTTTGAATTTAAAATATTTCTTTCAAATTTTATATATATATTTTTGAATTTTATAATTTTATATATTTTTTTCTAATGTTAAATATTTTTTAAAATTTTATATATGATTTTTGAAATTTTGAATTTTTTTATATTTTATTTTCAAATATATATATATATTTTTTCATTTTTTATATTTTTTCAGATTAATGTTTTTTTTTTGAATTTTAAATATTTCTTTCAAATTTTATATATTATTTTTGAATTTAAACATATTTGAAATTTTGAATATTCTTTTTGGTATATTTGAGCCGAATAATTATTTGGTTCTTTTCGAATTCTATATATTATTGAATACAATTTTTAAAATTTTTTTGATATATTTTATTGACATTCTATATATATATTTTTGAATGTTATATAATTTATTTGATTTTATATTTGATTTTTCAAAGTTGATATCATCATTTGGTATTTTATATTGTTTGTAATATTATATATATATATATATATATTTATCATTTTATATTATTTTTTCTTTTATATATATAATTATATCGAATTTTATACTTCATAAAATATATAGTTGAATGTTTTTTTTTATATATAATAGTCTTTATTAGGATATAAATACTATATCCAATATTTTAATCAATCAGTTTTAGAATAGACCACTTATTGGAAGCAGAGAGTTTTTCAAACATGGTTTGGTTTTAGTTTTTTTAGACCAGACCATTTATCAAATAAAATTTCAATCAACACCAAAACCAAACCAGACCACACAAGACCAGCCCAGACCAAACCAGACTAGGCCACTTTTCAAACTGGCCCGAAGTAAATAGATGTTATATTAAAATGCATCAGTAAAGCAACAAGCATCTCACAGTCCATATGAGTAAACCATCGTCATTTAATCAATCTGAGTATAAATCAATGAGCTTGGGAATGAAGTGTCCGAAGTTCCAATAAACATTCAGCCTCATCAAAATAAAAGCATATAACATGCTAATAATAATAATATACATCAATTAGCATGATTTATACCTGCATCAATATATATGTCATAAAATTTGACTAGAAACATGCCAATCATGGTAGGAAAATTAGACTAGGAAGCGAAGATTGGCACCCTCGTTTACAAAACATGGATTAGTGCAGCTGCCATACTGAAGACAACTAAAAGAATTGCCGGAGCAAAAGGAAGTTCACGGCTTCCTCGTCTAAGTACTTTTTCACTTGTTGCAAATCCTGCTTCAAGTGCATCTTCTCTAGTGGAAAATCGGAGAAATCCTTCAGGAATTGGTGAGACCGGGTAGCACCTCTGGACATATTATCAGGGTCACATTCTCGCTTCCATTTTAAACCCACATGGGTGATCATAGCTAGTTAACAATGAAAATCCGATAGCAAATGCTAGCCACATACATGAGAAGAAACAAATGTGGGAGCTAACTGAAATGCTAGAAGTCCAAAGCTTTTTATGATATGAATAATGGCATTCCAAGTAACTAGCACAAGAAAGAAAGAAAGAAAAAAGTAGATATTTGTAATGTCCTGCAATATCCAATCCAGAAACTTTAATCCATCAATTTCGCCTATAACTGTTAAATAACTTATTTACTCTCATACTACACATGATCCTCGATTTGTTTCGTAGTCCAAATGTGTCACCCCCAATATATCAACTTAATTGTCATGACAAGGATCCTCATTTGCTACATAAATACAACTACAATTATAATGGAAAGACAAGGATTTCACAGATTCAGTGCCAAGTCTGAGGCATTTATTGCATACTTTCAACTCAATGTGGAGTAAAAAGACTCGTACATAAGGGTAGTAGGCCAATCAACATATCCCCACACTGCTCATGCATAAAGGACAATCTGCGCAACAAGGGTAATAGGCCAATTAACATAACCCCACACTGCTCAAACTCTCAGGTAAGGTATATCAATCTGGGTAATAGGCCAATCATTAGACGACAGTCCATTTCATCAAATAAAAAACTAAGCAAGAAAGCAATCATAATCTATCTTCACGCGTCCCATAGTTCACAAGATCCATATACCATCATAAGATTATCTTAGATTAATCTATGTGACTACTTGAGTACAACTCAAATTCTGTCATGACAAGCTCATAATTTTGTGAGAGAGGTTTTAAGATTTCAAGTATGAAATCAAGATCTCGAGGCAACATCACATAATACGAGTATTAAGCAACAAAACTTGCGCTATAGCTGGAACATTAGACTACAATAATCTCAAACATATTTCTAAGGCACATACAACTTACTACAAGTCATAAAGAGTACTATCTATAAATACAGTTCCTCTATGTTTCGGGCAAAGAAAAGAAAAATGAAAAAAACAAAAGGATGGTTATTTTAGCTCTTCATGTTAGACAACAATGATAAGGATAGTTATCATATCCTCTTCATGCAAGCATATTATACTTCTTTGACTTCTACATCATTTTCTTAAACAAACTATGTTTCAATCCATGCGTCGTGGGTAGTTTGTTTTTTACACCTTCATTTCTTTCTGAAAGTTCCATATTTATCATACAGTCGATTGAATATTCTTTTGTGAGTTACTTTGGCTAAAGAGATTACTTGAGGAATTAAAGGTTCCCATGGAAACTCCAATGAAACTCTGCTGTGACAACAAGGCTGCAATAAATATTGCGCACAACCCGGAGCAACATGATCGAACGTCAGTTCATAAAAGAAAAACTGGACAATGGTTTGGCGTGTATACCTTTTGTCCCTCTTCTAGAAAGCAGCTGGCCAACATCCTCACAAAAGAACTTCCTAGACAATCCTTCGAATTGATTACAAGCAAGCTGGAATGCTTAATGGCTACGACCCAGCTTGAGGGGGAGTGTAAAAAATCAAGGAAGAATCAACTGATTATTTTAATTTCAAATTTATTTCCTTTTCTGTTATAATCTAGTCAAACATCTTTTAAGATCAGATTTACTCATTATTTGTTAGCTGTATATAGCCTATAAAGCTAGCTGGAATACAACTCAATGTATACAATTTTGAAAGAACATATTCTCCATGTTTGTGCACATCTTTGCTGTAAAATGAAGGAAATACAAGGTAATATAGTTTTTTGCCTGCATAGAACATCCTAGCAGCCCAGTCAATAATTGAAGATTGGAAGCCATGAATGTGGAGAAAGTTGGACTATGTCCCCTCCTTAATCTAGAGATGAGATTTGGAAGTTTTTAAATACCAAAGCAAGTAGTTTAATTGGGCAGCCAACTAAACATCTCTAGTCTTGGTGCTTATGGCATACCGTGGAGTTTCAAATCAAGCACAATATCCTGTCATGATGAATATTGGACAACTCTAACAAATCCCTTCACGGTCTACGTAAAAAATTCCTAGATCTTGGACCCAAGCTACGCAGAAATGGCTCATATATGTTAGATTGATTCCAGCAGATTTTGACATCCGATGGGTAATTGATCATACAAACAAATCACAGGGATTTGGACATCCATTCCCTCATCCACCAGGTTCAAATCCACAATCAAAACGCAGCATCAATGTTTAAGTTTTAAGCCCTACTAAATTGTTACCCAGATTAAAAGGAGTAAACAGTATACCCGGGGTAACGCTAGCTGATTGCCTCTCCACCAGGACAGCAAACGAACTAAGAAAAGAGTGAGTTCGGTCGGGCTTAGATTAAGAGGATGCTTCTTGGAGCAGATTGATGGGTAATTGATCATTCGAACAAGTCACAGGGATTTGGACTTCCATTCCCTCATCCACCAAGTTCAAAACCACAATCAAAACGCAGCATCAATGTCTAAATTTTAAGTCCTACTTAATCATCACCAAGCTTCTTTCTCCAACCATCTACAAGCCAAACCCAACAGTACTAAACATGCCATGTATAACAGACATTTTTTTACCAATATGTTCTCTAGTTGTTGAATTCGAGCTTGTAAACACTCGAGTACAAAAAGGCAGATCTATGTCCAAATCGATATTGGTAAAACAAATAAAACATACCTATCAGCATCCACAGAAAATGTAAACTAACTAAACCTTATCTAGACTGAGTAACAAGATAAAACCAAATGAATTAAAACTACAATGCAAATGATAGTGATAAAGAAACTTCAAAGTGCAATATTCCTACATTGCAAATAATCACCATATCAAGTACAATATTCCTGCTAGTGATAAAGAAACTTCAAAGTGCTGCAGTTCAACTACCGTGCTAGAAAAATGTGCATGCAACTGAAGTTAGATCCCATATCAAAGCACACGGGTAAAAGTAATAACAACAAATAGAATGCCAACTACTGAAACGAAACAGTTAAACATAGTGTACATGGGTTTTTTACCAAGGCAAAGGAAAGAGATCGTTTTCAAGCCTCTCAGTCTAACCATCTACAAGCCAATTCCAACTGTTGAAAACATGCTAGACAATTAACAACATGAAAGAACTTGTTAGCTATCCGCCACATTATGCCACTTTACTCCAATTTCAGCACAACTGTTACCCAATGTGTTTTCTATAGTTGGATTTGCATTGGTAAACATGTTTGAATCAACAATGCACCATATTAAAGAGAGATACCAAAAGGCTTCAGAATAAAATCAATGATACAAAAGTAAAAGTAATAATAAAAAACAAAACGTATACTATTGAACAGAAACATTTCAAACATAATGGACGTTACTTTTTTACTGAAGAAGGCAAAGGGATGAGATATTTCCAAGCCTCTCAGTCTACCCATCTATCTAAAAGCCAATTCCAACCGTACAGAACATGTCATCATTTAACTTGTTAACCATCTACCATTGTATCTTGCTATGCTACAATTTCAGGCACAATTTCCCAATGTATTTGTAGCTATTGTATTCGAGTTAATAAACACTCTTTCAGTAAAACAGGTATAACACGTATGCCTGCCCAAAAACAAATGCCCAAAAACTAAACCTCTTTTAGACTAATTAAGAAGGAAAAAACCAAAGAAATTAAAGGAAGTAAATAATCACAACATCACATACAATACCCCAATACTTTCTCCATTATAATTGGTATTAGGTGATCTGTCTGCAGGACGCACAAGCCATAGAAAATGTTCAATGCTAAAAATCCACCAACCATAAGCCCCAAAAATTAGGCCCAATGCATTGAAACTTGAAACAAATCTGTCTAACATTAATACCTCGGATTACAGGGGATAATGCTGGTTGAAATACCAAGCCTCCCTGGCTCTTTCATAATTGAACCCAACTCCGAATAATGAAGCAACAGCTACAAACCAAATTATTAAATAACTCATCTGTGGCAACTGCCTCACGAGAGAAACCAAAAACTATTAGCAAAAAGAGTATAGCTTGTGACCGAGAAAGACCAACACCTTACGGCTGGTCAGTGGAAATCCCTGCATTATCAAGAACAAAATAAAATGAAGGCAACTGCTTCTAAACAAAGAAAATGCAAAATGGGAAAGAAGTCAATGCAATAACAAGTGAAAAGTCAACAAGTGTGTGATGAAAATTGGGGAATCGGCCAGTCAAGGAACTCCCTGTAATATCTGACTTGTGATCGTACCTTGAAATAATCACTCACTAGAAGTTCACAAATAAAAAGGACTCCAAGTCTCCAACAAAATGCCTGTACCTTCTCAAGGATATGATTATTAACATGACATACCACTGTTAGTCTATATATAAAGGCACTCAACGCTATGGGAGGTCACTGTACGCTTGAACTCCCCAGAGCTCATTATCAACGGAGTCTTTTGCCACCTCAATATCGACTCATCACATCCTGGGGTTTCCAAGGCAAGTAGTAGAATTTGGTTTCAGTGACAGACTCATAGTCTATGTTACATGGACTCGGGTATGAGTGTCGGACACGGATATGTATCCGTGTGTCAGACGTGTCAAATATCTAATAAAAGGACACATGGACACGGCTAAATATTTATTTTATTTAATATTTTTATTTTATTCTCAAATGTACAACAATGTTTTTATCAAATATAGTGTTCAAACTAAATATTTTACTCCTTTGAAGTAATATGATAGCAACATGGAATCATTTGGAGCTAAATTGAGGTAAATGTCCTACTATAAGTGTCGGACATGTATCCATACCCATGTCCGCCTTATAAGTGTCGGACACGGGTACTTCACCTACTTTAGAAAAGTTCATGTAACATAGCTCATAGTTTATATCCATACCCTGACTTGACCCAGCCTCCTTGGCTCTTTCATAATTGAACCCAATTACAAACCAAATTATTAAATAACTCATCTGTGGCAATAGCCTCACGAGAGAAACCATAAACTGTTAGCATAAGAGTATAGCTTGTGACCGAGAAAGACCGAAACCTTACGGCTGGTCAGTGGAAATCCCTGAATTATCAAGAACAAAATTAAAAGAAGTTAACTGCTTCTAAACAAAGATAATGCAAAATGTGAAAAAAGTCATGTGATAACAAGTGAAAAGTCAGCAAGTGTACGATGAAAATTGGGGAATGGTCCAGTCAAGGAACTCCCTGTAACATCTGACTTATGAGTGCACCTTGAATAATCAATCACTAGAAGTTCACAAATAAAAAGCACTCCAAGTCTCCAACAAAATGCCTGTACCTACTCAAGGATATGATTATTAACATGCAATACCAGTCTATATATAAAGGCACTCAACACTATGGGAGGTCACTGTAAGCTTGAGACTCCCCAGAGCTCTTTATCAATGGAGTCGTTTGCCACCTCGATATCGACTCATCATATCCCAGGGTTTCCAAGGCAAGTAGCTGAGTTTGGTTTCAGTGACAGACTCATAATTTATATCCATACCCTGACTTGAAATACCCAGCCTCCCTGACACTTTCATAATTGAACCCAACTCCGAAAAATGAAGCAACAGCTACAAACCAGATTATAACTCATCTGTGGCAATAGCCTCGTGAGAGAAACCATAAACCGTTAGCAAAAAGAGTATAGCTTGTGACCGACAAAGACCGACACCTTACAGCTGGTCAGTGGAAATCCCTGAATTATCAAGAACAAAATAAAAAGAAGGCAACTGCTTCTAAACAAAGAAAATGGGAAATGGGAAAGTCGTCAATGCGATAACAAGTGAAAAGTCAACAAGTGTACAATGAAAATTGGGAAATCGGCCAGTCAAGGAACTCCCTGTAATATCTGACTTACAACTAAAAAGCACTCCAAGTCTCCAACAAAATGCCTGTACCTTCCCAAGGATACGATTATTAACATTCAATACCACTGTTAGTCTATATATGAAGGCACTCAACGCTATGGGAGGTCACTGTAAGCTTGAGACTCCCCAGAGCTCTTTATCAATGGAGTCGTTTACCACCTCCATATTGACTCATCATATCCTGGGGTTTCCGAGGCAAGTAGCTGAGTTTGGTTTCAGTGACAGACTCATAATTTATATCCATACCCTGACTTGAAATACCCAGCCTCCCTGACACTTTCATAATTGAACCCAACTCCGAAAAATGAAGCAACAGCTACAAACCAGATTATTAAATAACTCATCTGTGGCAATAGCCTCACGAGAGAAACCATAAACTGTTAGCAAAAAGAGTATAGCTTGTGACCGACACCTTACGGCTGTCAGTGAAAATCCCTGAATTATCAAGAACAAAATTAAAAGAGGGTAACTGCTTCTAAACAAAGAAAATGCAATAAAGTGAAAAAATCAATGCGATAACAACTAAAAAGTCAGCAAGTGTACGATGGAAATTGGGGAATCGGCCAGTGAAGGAACTCCCTGTAATATCTGACTTATGATTGTACCTTGAAATAACCAATCACTAGAAGTTCACAAATAAAATCCCTCCAAGTCTCCAACAAAATGCCTGTACCTTCTCAAGGATATATTATCAACATGAAATACTACTATTAGTCAATATATAAAGGCACTCGACACTATGGGAGGTCACTGTAAGCTTGAGACTCCCCTGAGCTCTTTATCAATGGAGTCGTTTGCCACCTCCATCCCGGGATTTCCAAGAGGAGTAGCAGAGTTTGGTTTCAGTGATAGACTCGTAGTTTATATCCATACTCTGACTTGGACGAGGATATCATGCCTGATGGCTATTCCCCGAACCGGCCTTTGCAGTGGGCCGCCTAAAAACTGAAAATTGCTAAAGTGTTAAACCTCGTCTTAAAACATATATATAGGATATCTACCTCCCTGACAGTAACATCTTGAATGGCGAAAGAATATACAGAAACTACACCTTGCTTTAGTCCAGGGAACTAACTTTTCTACATTTTTTGCCCTCAACAATTCATGTGGGATATTGATCTTCGGGAGACTACCAACAGTTATTCCTTCAAATAATTTTTATGCAAAACTTCAATACACAATGACCAAAATATAATGAATAATGCAATACTTATAATATCAAAATATAAGGGTAAAGATATAGTTGACAGGAGTTCTAAGCCAAAAAAGAACGGGAATGGAATATCTAAAAACCTCTCTCTGCAACAATCCACATGCCAAATCCAACTGTAGAACAAAAATGCCACTATTCAACAGTTTTTTAGGCACAATTCGAATCATTACTTCTATCACGAGCAATGATCCATGTTGAATTGAAACACCAAACTCTCAAATGCACATTAGATCTGGAATACAAACCCAATCTTAATTTTGAACCAGTAATGTTCTTAACAGAAACTGCAGCAAAGTTCAAAAATTAGTCCATATTGCAACACTTAAACGCAACCAACATATAATGCGAACTACTTAAAAACTAAAAAGTAGAACAAAGCGGCCATTTTAAACAAAATGAAATTAGTCGTTATTTCTACCATCAGCACAGGTGTATCCGAACCACAACCCCCTCCAATCCATCTTTAACATTGAGGAAACACAATGTTATATTTGAAACATTAATATTCTTCACAGAACTGCAATTAAGTTCAAAAATTTTCCCAATTCGAAACCCCTTTAAAACATCTAACAACGAATAAAGAATAGTTATTATAATTTTTATAACTAACAAGATCCTGAAACTTGAAAACATATGAAACTTGAACTCCTCACATAATAACCAGCAAGCATAACAAATAAACTCTAGCAAAATCATATTATTGTCAACAACAATAGTAACTCTACAAATCTTATAGATGAAGTTTAACTACAAGAAAGGAACAATCACAAAGCAAGCTATGGTTACCGAGAAGCCTGGTAATAGAGAGGCACTGAAGAAACAAGCTCAAAAACACTTGCTTCTCTTTCATCCTTTAAAACTCCCAGCACCTTGGAAATGCAAGCAACATTTCATATGTCCATCTCAAGAAGCAGCAGATAGAAAACACAAAGACAGCAATTCCTATAACTCTCACCCATCACAATTAGAAGCATTAAAAAATTTCAAACCCATAATAACGCCAAATATGTACGGCAATAAATCAATTGAAATTAAGAAAACATCACCATAAATACACTTAAAACATATTAGATTGATATAAGCCCCCATGAACACGTGATGATGAAGGCGTCGTGAAGCAGATCATTTGCCACTCCTTTACTCACTGAAGACATGTCTGACCAAAAGTTGAAAATTAGCAAAACCTTATCTTAAAACAATTATAAGAGATAAAGACAACTAATCGAAAACAAGAAAGCAAATAATCACCATAATAAATAAGTTATACCAATTCATTCTCTTCCTCTTCCCCTATACCATTGTAAAGACATGAAACTTGAGAACTTCTCGCATTATAACCAGCAAGCATAATAAAAAAAAACTCTAGCAAAATTAAATTAGTGTCAACAAGAATAGTAACTCTCCAAATCTTAATAGATGAAGTATAATTACACAGAACAATTACAGAAGAAGCTGTATTGACCTAGAACCCTGGTAATAAAGAGGCATTGAAGAAACCAACATAAACACTTGCTTCCTTTGAAACTCCCTGAACCTTGGAAATGCAAGCAACATTTCATATGTCCATCTCAGGAAGCAGCAGATACAAAACACAAAGACAGCAATTCCTGTAACTCTCACCCATCACAATTAGAAGCATCAAAAAATTTCAAACCCATAACAAAGCCAAATATCTACTGCAGTAAGTATATTGAAATTAAGAAAACGTCGTCATGTAGCAAATACACTGGTGCCATTCCTTGGGATTTTTCACATTTTTGCCCTCTATAGTTAAGGAGGGAGGGTTGTGCTTGCTAGAAAGTACCAACTGTTATTCATTCGAACCATTTCAGTGAAAAGTGGTAACTTCAAAACATAAAAGTCAAGATATAGTTGACAGGAGTTCTAACCCAAAGAAGAACGGGAACAGTTCATCTCCACATCTCTCTCTGCAACAATCTAAATGCCAAATCTAACCAGTTGGATAAACAACACTATGCAATGGTTTTTCAGGCACAATTTGAGTCATTGTTTCCATCACCATCAAAGATGGAATCGAACTATTAGCCTCTCAAATGCAACTTCAATCCGACAAGTGACACACCCATAAATTTGAAAGAGACTCTTCACAGAACTGGCAACAAATTCAAAAAATAATCCAGATTGCAGAACCGTTACCCACGTTGAAATACATATGTAGAAATTATAATATGAAATAGAATTATAAATCATTGGGAAAGAAACAATTAAAAAATGGCAGACATAAGTTTGTCAAGGGGATAGTCTCCAAGCCTCTCAGTCTAACCATCTACAAGCCAAATCCAAATTTGAAAACATGCCAGAACATGTTAACTACCCACCACGGTTACCCGATGCGTTTTCCATAGTCAGATCTGAGCTTGTAAAACTGCAGAAGTAAAAATGTTTGAAGCAAATCAGCCCATGCTTCCTCACTCAGTGAAAGATATATGGCTGCCTGGAAAAATGAGAACAATCTAAAACTTATTGCAAAAATTATAAGAAAAAGGAAACACAAGTAATCACCTAATCAAAGAGAATAAACAAAACTTCATATGTAATAATAAGAAATACAATGTGAACTATTGAAAAGAAACAACTAAACATAGTTGAGACGAGTTATTCTACCAAACAAGGCAAACAGAAGAGATCACTTCAAGCCTCTCGGTCTAACCATCTACAAGCCAAATCAAACTGTTGAAAACATCCCATACCATTGGAAAAATGCGAACTTGTTAGCTACCCGCCACGTTATGCCCCAATGCTGCAATTTCAGCTACAATCTGTAATGGGATTTGAGCTTGTAAACATAGTAAGACAAAAATGCTTGAAGCAGATTTGCACCTGCTTTACTCAAACAAACATATATGCCTGTACAAAAAACGTTAATGAACAAAAACTTATATTGTAAGAAGGATAAACAAAGCAAATAATGACAATATTAGATACAATACTCCAATTCTTTTGCCTCTTCCCATGTTAAAGTGGTAAAGAAATTTGAGACTTGCAGGACTTTTGTTAGGCATTAGGTGATGTGCCCTAAAAGATGCACAAGTCAAAGATAACGTCCAATAACAAAAACACCACCAACCACAAGCCTCAAAAATCAATCCCAATGCCTTGAAATTTGAAACAGGTCCATCTACAATCCTCTTTTACTCTCAGATTACAGGGTATAATGCTGGTTGAAATACCCAGCCCGCGAAAATCAATATATTTGTAAGTATATATATCAGCCGTCTAATTCCAAGATCAACCGCATAAAATTAAACATGTCTTGTGGCCAGCTTTACTCAGATAAAACAGTATATTAAAACCAATAAAAACAATTGATCAATAAGAAAACTCTATTACAATTCCTAAAGCTTTGTTCTATAAGATATCCAAAGCATCATATGTCCTTTGAAAACGAAGAAAAAAAATAGTCCAACTTAATATGCATCTGGAACACACCAAACATAAGAATATGCCAACACATTGAGGAAACAAGACCGGGCTAGAGACCATGAAAATCTCTCTCTCTCTCTCTCTATATATATATATATACACACAATTTCAGTGTACAAGGCTAAATTGTGTGTAGATATAAGCATATACATAGACAATTTTAGTGTATTAGGGATATAGGGGGAAGAAAACTTATCAGTTAAAACAGTGTTTGACAACCCCGATTCGTGCAAAATCGAATTGGTTGTGGATGAATGATAAATTGGGGGTTTCTGGAAAAAATCAAGGGAACTAGGATTAGGATTGCCGGCATTGATCCAGACGGCGACGGTGGCGAGGTTGGCGTCGGCGGTGAGGATTGGGGTGTGGTCGATTAGGGTTGGGTTGTGATTGACGGGAACGGCGGCGAGGCCTTGCCGGAGTTGAGGAAGACACTACTCCCAAATATAGAAGTGCGTGTGTGAATGAGAGTGTCTGTGTGTGTGTGAGAGAGAAAGAGAGAGAGTGTGAGAGTGGGTGTATGCGAGTGTGTGTGTGAGAGAGAGAGATAGGGTGAGAGACAGCGTCTGAGCAACTATTTATAGAGGGGCTGCGTATACTTGACGCAGTCCATACGCGTCTCTTAAACGCGTTGCGTCTAATTGACGCTAGTCCCTACGCGTGACTTATACGCGCGTCTATTTGACGCGTCGCTACTAACCTTTAATCAAATTTTATTTATTTATTTAGTAAACTTGATAATAGTATTATATTATGTCAATGATTTTTCTTTGTATTAGAGTTATTTCCTTTCACTCAATCCTCATTATTAATAATAAATAAAATAAAATTTCATGAATAAATAAATAATTAATTAAAAATAATAAATAAATATAGTAAAATGAATAAATTATAGATAAAATAAATAAATAACATAACATAAATAAAATATATAATTAAAAAGTAAAAGAAGTAAAAAAAGTAAAAAAATTATTGTGAGGAAAAAATCAACTCAAAAAATTAATGCAATTTGAGAGAGTTCAAACTTTATTGTGAAAATATTAACTTTAAAAATTAATGCAACTTGAGTTTTTCCTAACCGACAGAACATGTGGGACGTTATCATAACACATTTTCAATAATATAAAAATAATAAAATATATTATCGACAAACCTATTTATACTTCTAAAATGTATCATATAATTAACTTGAGAGAGTTTAAACTTAATTTTAAAAATTAATGCAACTTGAGTTATTCCTAGACCAACAGAACATGTGGGACATTATTAAAACACATTTTCAATTATATAAAAATAATAAAAGATATTACCAACAAACTTATTTATATATTTAAAATATTATCATATAATTCTTCCAATTCACATCCATCATACAACCCTTTAATTTTAAAAATACTATCATATTAGTCTTAATTCTTTTAAAAATATTATCATGTTAGTCTTAATTTTTTAGTGGGCGTGTAAGTTGTAAGTCCATTTTAATCATAATACTTCTAAAATTACAATTTTTTATTGTACTATCCTAATACCTTTAGTTGAGGATAATTAGTTCATTCTAACTTCTAAGTGACATTTTTGGAGTGTTTGATAGAATAAAGGATTTTATGACAATAATTCTTTATATATATTATATAATAAAGAAAGACTTTATAATAATACTCCAAATAATAATACTGATAATTTTTTTATTTTTTTATTTTTGCTAAATAATTTATTCATTGACTCGAAGTCCACCGTCGGTCTTTCTGTCTGATTTTATTGTGGAGTCGAAACGATGGCATGTCAAAACACAGAGTGTTCTTTTCCTCCAAATTTCCAACATAAAACAAAGCTATTCTATTCTTCTTTCACACTTCACCATTGGTGTGTCAACTCCTCTCATTTCCAAAGGTATTAGTCTCTCTCTCTCTCTCTCTCTCTCGGAATAGTGCTATTATTTCAAGAATTGGAGGTTCTTAAGTTGAACCCAATTGCCCACTCTTGTTTTTCTTCCCATATTTCTCAGTAAGTCTTCTATCTAAAGATCTCAACAATGGGTTTATGTAATTTCTCCATTTGTCATACATATATATATATATATATATATATGTATGTATTGTGTGTGTGTTGGGAAAGTAGCCTTCTACATTTTTTTTTTCTTTTTTTTTTTGAGAATTAGCCTTGTACAGTTTCCTTGAACTTAACCTAACTGTTGCAAGAATCTTCTTCTGCAGTAAGTGGAGCTGATTAAGCTGATTGAAAAATGCCATCTTTTGTGAGGATTTCAGGTAATTCAGATGTCTATTGTTCAACATCACAATTAATTGCCCTGTGTACTCTTATAATATAGTCAACCCTGTTCAACCCATTCGGTCTATAAAAGTCCCCTTTACTATTCCTTTATAAATTCCCATTTCTTGCTGCCCAAAAGGCTACTAGATGCTATAGGAAAATTGATATCCCGAACCCATTAGCGTAAAATATCTGTTTATTACAATGTGTGACCAAATCATTATATGTTATTTTGAAAATTGCTTGGTAATCCGAGTGACTGAACCTTCTAGTTTAAAATTTATTGTTACGCAATTTAAATGTTAACTGACCTGATGCTATTTAACAAGATTTGGGTATTCGGAGTTTGCTAATACTTTCGATCTTTATATCACAAATTTTATTTTACCTTTCGTCAATGTTTCCTTCACTGGCAGTTCTGACGTGGGCTGACATACTAGCAGCATATCCTTTGTTTGTCATGATGACATACTTAACAAATGTTTGGAGGCTTAATTTGACGCACGCCGCTGCAGTTATCAACATTTGGGTAGGTCTAGCATTCGTAATGCAAATATGGTTTGCATTCCTTGTAGACACCTTCATGGGTAACTTTGCGATGCTCGTGGTGTCCAGTATCGCCTACAGCGTTGTAAGTATCATTTTTGCTTATAGCTCTTACTTAGAGATGCTGATGAAATTTTCAGCATATTATAGAAATAACACTTTACCCAAAAAAACGAATGAACTTCATTATATATATGCACAGGGGTTGGGCTTCTTGGCTATGTCGACACCACCAGTTCTTTCTAAAACCACAGGCAACTGCAGTGCATACAAGCCAGAATGCATCGGTGACACACAAAAAGCCCTCTTTTACACTGCTTTAGCTTTGATAGCGGTAGGGATTTCTGGTCACTTAGTCTCTTTGAACTCATTCTTAACTAAGCAAACCGCTGATCAGGAGGATCAAAAAAAGGACGGTCCATGGAAACGTCTATGGCAATGTGCAGCCATATTTCCTCTGTTTTTCGTCCCCGTAATTGGAGGCGTTGCACTTCCATTCATAAAGCCATGGTCAATACGGTTTGGAATTCCAGCGATATGCACTCTGGTGGCGACACTTTTATTCTTGAGTGGCTCATGTTCATGTTCATATAGTCCTGACAAGCCGAAAGGGAGCCCTCTCACAACTGTGTTCAGAGTGTGTGTGGCTTCTGCTTACAAGACAATCCACCAATGCCCACAAAATGCTAGTGTGCTTTATAAAGGATGTGACCAGCCGTCTGTCTCTCTCAGTAATGGCCTGAGGTT
Organism: Cornus suecica; assembly: GCA_963922005.1. NCBI lineage: Eukaryota > Viridiplantae > Streptophyta > Magnoliopsida > Cornales > Cornaceae > Cornus > Cornus suecica. The sequence goes on along the minus strand of OY998242.1, from coordinate 7,387,094 downwards.
TTGACTCACTACTTCTCTCTTGTACTCCAGATAACTGAATGTGTTTTCTTTCTACTCCCAATATTCTTGAATTTCTTTAGCTTAAACTAAAAGAATTAAATCAATCAATTAGTTTTTTTTCTGGGAAATGATTTATTGTTCTCTTATTGAGAAACTTGAGAGTATCTTGAATTCTCAGTTTCAAATTCACTATTACAACATGGAATGCAGGTTCTTAAACAAGGCTGCTATTGTATTGCCAAAACCAACTAAAGAAGAACAAGAGAGGAATAGATGGATACTTTGTAGTGTTAGTGAAGTTGAAGAAGCCAAAATTGGCATTCGCATGGTCCCAATGTGCATGACCTTCATTATTTTCGGATTGGTGATATCTATTGGAAAAACTTACTTTATTGAGCAAGCAAACCACATGAACCGCAAGCTGGGACACTTAACCGTCCCTCTTCCACTATTTCTAATCTTCTATGAGTTTGCAAAGCCAATGTTCACAAGCGTTTATTTTAGCATGGGATGCTTCTTTCGCGGATTGGGATTGAAGTCTTATGGTCCCCCAACAGGAATTGCTGTGGCAATGGTATTTTCAGTATTATGTTGCATCACAGCTGCAAAAGTGGAAACTCGAAGGCACAATGTGATTAGGAGCCATGATTTACTTGAAAAGCCAGGCAAGAAAATCCCAATGAGCATGATGTGGCTGCTTCCGCAGTATATGCTTCTTGGCGCCGTTGAAGGAATATCTGAAAAAATCATTGCTAAATTCTTCGAAGATCAAGCTCCTCCTTCCATGAGATGCTACCTGAAATTTTTTGCTGACGGGTTATTCGGTCTAGGAATCATGGCTAGTGTTCTTTTCACATATATAGTGGGGAAGGTTAGTGAAATGGGAGGGAAACCAAATTGGTTCCAGGACACCTTAAACAGGAGTCATTTGTATAACTATTATTGGACGTTGGCAGCTTTTAGTACTGTCATTCTTGTGTTGTATATAGTGGTGGCAGTGTTCTACCCTTACAGAGAATCAGAATCGAAAGATGGGGAAGCGTGACAGGATTGAGATTCTGCTCGAGCACAATGTTGCTGCTGTTGTGGCTAAGTGCGGATATATATGCTGTATAATTTAGTGTTCATTTACGTCGTATATTGATTGGTGTGCTGATTTTTGTGGCGGTTCTGATTGGAGCTGAAGAACGGATGGTGTTACTGTCTTGAGAAGAAGCTGGTTGGATTGTGAGGTTTAGAGGCTTTGACCTCAGAGTCATTGTTTTAAGCTTCTTTATTAGGTGGCTGGTGGTGTTGTATTTTGCTCTATTGTGTTTTAGTAATTCTTTGTGAAGAAGGGTTCTGCTCTGTGTCATGTAACAAGGAAGAATGATTCCTTTTCTCTTTAATAGATGATTGTTTGGAGGAATGGAAAATCTTGCTTTTCCGGGAAAAGAAAAAATTAATTGCTTGATCAGTTTTGGTGGCAATTGTGATTAAATAGAGATTGCATATTGCAAATGATGATTGTTTCTCATCATAGAAAACAGTATTTTGTTTGGGAAAAAAATAATAATATTGATATTCATATAGTATATTATAGGGTAAAATGCAGTAAATCACTTAAAACTATTTTCTCTCTCTCGACAAACCCCCCTGAACTATATGATGGTCCCTCAAATTATGAAATTGTTACAATTTATGACATTTCGTTATAACACCGTTAGTTAAATTAGAATAATTTGTACTTAGATCCCCTGAAATTTAAGTTAATTGCACTCATCCCCTAAGATTTTATTTTCCTTCAATAACACCCCCTGAAGGACCATGAAATGACTCTTGTGCCCTTGCTTTAGTGTAAAAGACATGTTGATTAAATTAATGGACCAAACAACCCTTATGTCTTAAGCTCAATTTGAAAAACTTTTCAAGTACTTTGGATACAATGATTTTTGAAATATTATTACCTTTCTTTAAATTATTTTTTTAAATTGTCATTTTTGTAATATAGGTTCCAAAAGTTATCGTTTTTTAATTTTTTCCTAAAACTAAAATTGTGACATTTTACATTAAATAATAATAATACACTTTATTTATGATTATATATATATATTTGTATTTTAGAAGGTGATACATGTATAAAATATTTGTGAACTCATATAATTTAATTGATTTTTTAAATAAATAATATACAACTTCTATAATTTAAACAAGTAGTAATACATTTTAATTATAGTTTTTTTGTATTGTAAGAGGTGATAAATGTATAAAAATGTTACAAATGGTTTATAATTTATTATTCTTTGTGTAAAATTAATTTAAGCCCTTACACTGTAAAATAATAACAAACTTTACTTATTGTAATTTTTTATATTTTTATAAAAATATGACAAATGGTTTATTATTTATTAATTTTTTTGTAAAGTTAATTTAAGCTCTTACACTGTAAAATAATAACAACCTTTACTTATTGTAATTTTTTATATTTTTATAAAAATATGACAAATGATTTATTATTTATTAATTTTTTTGTAAAGTTAATTTAAGCCCTTACACTGTAAAATAATAACAAACTTTACTTATTGTAATTTTTTATATTTTTATAAAAATATGACAAATGGTTTATTATTTATTAATTTTTTTGTAAAGTTAATTTAAGCCCTTACACTTTAAATAATGACAAACTTTACTTATTATAATTTTTTATATTGTAAAAGGTGATAATAAATCAAAATATTAGACAGTCCTTGTATTTTTATTAGTAGTATATATATATATAGATAAATATATACAAATTTATGTATTTTAAGTTATATTATTTTTCCTTACCGAAATATATTTGTCTTATATCTTTACTCTATATCTTTTGAAATATCCATTAGAGTTACATTTCAATTAATGTATATTAATTAATTATTATTTTTTTAAAAAAATATGAAAATATTTATAACCCATTGTCTTATATTTTTACTCTATATCTTTTGAAATATTCATTAGAGTTACACTTCAAGTAATGCATATTAATTAATTAATATTATTTTTTTTAAATATTGAAATATTTTCAACCCCTTTTCTTTTACTCTATATCGTTTTGACATACTTGTTAGAGTTGCACTTCAACTAACACATATTAATTCATTAATTTTTATTTGAAGAAAATGTTTGAAAATATTCTCAATCCCTCATATTTTAGAATAGTTGTTATAGATATATATACATTATAGGGTTTTCATCTTGGGGCATGGAGGTAATTTCACCACCTAGATATTTGTCTCATGAAATAAGGGAGACAACACAAGGGCATTTCGGTTATTTCTCCCATTCAGGGAGTGTCATTGCAAGAAAAATAAAATCTTAGGAGGCGAGTGCAATTGATCAGAATCTTAGGGGATTTGAGTGCAAAATACCCTAATTTTAATTATGGTGTTATGACAGGAGGGAGTGAATTGTAAAAGTTGGGATAGTTTGGGGAGTTTAGAGTCTAAAACATAGTTCAGGGGGGGTTTGTTGAGAGAGAAAAATAGTTCAGGTGAGGTTAATGCACTTTATCGTATATTCTAATATACTAATACTACATCCAAGTAGACTTGTCAATGGATCGGATTTTGATCTGAATCCGATCCGATTAGCCGGACATGGATTGAAAATAAAATCTGATAACCCGATTAGTATCCGAATCCGATAATTCGATTTCTTAACAAATTGGATTTGGATTTATGCCAATCCAATCCGATAATAACCTGATCCGATATATAATATATTTATATATATATAAATATGTATTTGATATTTTTATGTATATATATTTAATATTGCATATGTATATAAATGTTAGTTGTTATTTATTTTATTATTTATTAATAATGATTGATCATAAATATAATTATTAAAAGTGTGAATAATTTTAATGTTTCAGTATTTTTTAAATTTTGTATTTTTTTAATTAGATAATCGGATCAGATATCCTATAATGAAGAAATTCGAATATGAATTAACTAAGTAGAAATTTGTGGAATTATCGGATTCGGATCACGGATCGGAAGTTTTTGTTATCCTTATCAATATACTTATCAATAATCCAATTATGATCCGAATCCGATATTAACCGTATATGGATTGAAAATAAAATTCGGTAACCCGATTAGGATCCGAATATGATAATCCAATTTCTTAATAAATTAGATTTGGATTTAACTGATCCGATCCATTGACAGGTTTACATCCAAGACAAAGTCTTAATTTAATATATATATTTTAATTTCAATTAAATATTTAAAGCGCAACATAATGTTCTCTTAAAAATAAAATAAAAATTAAGAAAGAAAAAGATAAAAAGAAAGTCCTTTCTTGAACCGTACTCCAAAATTGGGAGGGAGGGTTAAAAGAAGGAATCAAATAGGGTTTTGCAGAGGAAAAGAAGAAATTGAATTGGAATCTGCAAATCTTCAGCAGCGATGGACGTGATAAAGTCGCAACAAATATCGGCCCGGCCGATCGAGAAGGTGGTAATTCACCCTCTGGTTCTGCTGAGCATCGTGGACAACTACAATCGAGTGGCCAGAGACACTCGCAAGCGTGTCATCGGAGTCCTCCTCGGCAGCTCCTTCAAAGGCGTCGTCGACGTCACCAACAGCTACGCAGGTTCTTCCTCTCCCTCAATTTCTTTAGATCTCTCTTTATATATATTTGTATATATACGTATATGTATAAGTATATGTAATGTGTGTAAATTAGTTTGACTATGTGTGATGAAAGACTTATTGGCGGAATCGAGATGGAGAGAAGAAATTTAGGGTCAATGTCACTTGATTTTGTACATATCAGGCACTTATACCACCAAAAAATTTAATTTTCCGAAAGAAGGTGAGAGAGATTGTGTGGATAATGGGAGAGGAGAGAAGAGAATAGAATCTTTTAAATTGGATTATTTCATAGGAATTTTGGATTAAGAGTGTATGTTGCACTCTTTAATTGCGGATTATAGTCTGGACGATGAATTTTGAGATCTTAGCCATATGTATATATAGAGAGAGAACATATAACTAGAGATGGGATTGCAGTTTAGCTCATTAGTAAGTAAACGTGAGTATAGAAACGAGAATTAGGGTTTATATTACTACAATATATAATAGAGCATCATTGACGGAATTCGAACAAAGAGAAGATTTTTAGCATTACCATGGCAAAGAAGAGAAGTTAATCCTTTAAGGAGATATTCTGTTGCACTGTTTATTTGTTTGTTATAGTCTCGACAATGAGGTAACAATCCAATATATATATATATATATATATATATATATAGAGAGAGAGAGAGAGAGAGAGAGAGAGAGAGAGAGATGATATAATTAGGATTTAGGAATGGGATTATGGGTAGATTGTGATAAAGTGTAGTTAAGGAATTATCAGATAGACACAATAAGTTTTAATAACGCTGTCATTTATATGTTTACGTGCTAATACTAGTAGGCTGAGCGTTTAATTGTCTAGTTAGATCAAACCTGAGATTTTGTTCTCAGAAGAATGAGAGCAGATGGTATAAGCATAGCTAACAAAGTGGCTCCCGGGATTAAATTGTATTGTCAGAACAAACCTATGGTTTGCGATTTTCTTAGTTAAGAGAAGAATTGAGAGCAAATAATATTTAAATAAATTTAACAAAGTGGCTCCAAAGGTTTAATTGTATTGTTTGATCAAGCCTAAGATTTGGGGTTTGCATAGTTCTCAGGAGAAATGAGAGCAAGCGATGGTATTAAGCATTGTTGACAAAGTAGCTCCCCAACTTTTTCCCCAGCAAGAAAAGAATCGGGGATATTTGCTTTGGGAAGACCTACATTGTACTTTTAATTAATTTATCTAGTCATATTCTTGAGAGGAATTTTTTTCTTCATCAGTCCTGCAGCTGCCTTGAATCGTACCTTTCAATATTTCTTTTTGTATGATCATTGTAGATTCTTAAAATATATTAAAAGAAACATAATCTAGTTATTGTAGTTTACTCTTACGAGTGTACTCTCTATAAAAAATCTATTATACTAGTATCTCTAAGCAGTTGAATTTTATTTTTTATAGTGCCTTTTGAAGAAGATGACAAGGATCCAAGCATATGGTTTCTTGATCACAACTACCATGAATCAATGTTTTCGATGTTCAAGAGAATAAATGGTACAACTCTTTTGAACTTGATGTCAATAAGATGCATCTCTTATATAATTTAGGAGAATGTAGATATTGTTTGATTCATCTTGGAATAATTGTCACAGCAAAGGAGCATGTCGTTGGTTGGTATAGTACAGGCCCAAAGCTGCGGGAGAATGATTTAGACATTCATAGTTTGTTTAATGAGTAAGGCCCCTGTACCTTTATTCTTGAACAAGGATGCTATTCAAGAAATTTATGCTTCACTACCTTGGTATATATGTGTTTTTTTTGTATGTGCCCATCTATGATAAATCCAGCCTCTGAACTCGTCATTGATCTATGTCTCGGCATGAACCTTTTTTTTTTTCCCAATGTTTGGATAAGATCCTATTTTAAAATTTTGTCAATTTATCCCGATGAGGAAGTTCTTGGCATGTCTGAATTAATTTGGCTGTGTTTCCTTCCCTTCCCTTTCAAGGTTCAATTTCCTTCTAGTGCTTAACTCGTTATGTAGTTATGCCATCTTGTTTTTTGTTACCCGAGTCAGTAAGCCATCTTATAGATTGGCTTTTCATGGAGAACAAGTGGTTTCGTGTGAATGCCTGATGATTTTGAATAAAATTATAGTTTCATAGAATTATGATAAACGAACAGACCCCTTAACGTTATGGCTCATGAGAGTCGATGAACAGCGCCTTTAAACATATAATATGTCCCATGTGTTGCACTCACATTTTTATTGAATTCCTGGAAAGCGATTGTACTGGTTTTGCCTACAGCAGTCACATGTAGTCTTATTGTGGTTAAATACTTGAATTCTTCTTGTTTTTCCAATTATTTCCTGAAAACACACGCGCGCACGCAAAGCACGCATAACCTAGGAATTTTGATTTTCCCCCCCTGGTTTGCTCCCTACTTTAGATTCAGAAATGGTGCTCCTGTTTTAGAATTTTTGTATAAGTTTAGAGAAAATAGATATTTCCATTTACTGCAGCTTTAGTCTGCAACCCTCTAGGGAGTGGATTGCTTGCTAGTGAAAATACTGTAATAGTTTAGGTGATAAAGTATGGGCATAGCTCTGGAATCATCTGTTGCTATTTAGACAAGTATGCAGCCTGTAGATGGCTGCTGGGTTAGAATATAACAAAGAAATATAATTAATATAAAAATAGAAACTTGATGCTTTTGGAGCTTGAAAATTCTTTGAATTACAATGCTGAACAACTGGAGTTGTAAGATGTCTATGGCTCTATGCCTAGGTGTGGAAAGCCTCTCTCTCTTTCGTGTGTGTGGGCGTGTGTCCAAGAGAGAGGGGGTGGGATGGGTGGGGTTTGGACTTTACCCCAGTTTCTATTATGGTTTCTTCTGTTATGGTTGTTGTAATATGGTTTCTTTTTTTTCTTTTCACCTTGTTTTATCTGCTTCACCAGTCCATGTTTTTCCTTTGGCAGTTATGTTCCAAATCCTGTCTTAGTCATCATAGATGTCCAACCTAAGGAGCTTGGAATACCCACCAAGGCTTATTACGCTGTTGAAGAGGTTAAAGAGGTAATGACGTTGTCAAGCTCTGTGTAGAAGCTGTTATTCCTGGTTGATCAGGGATTGAATTTTATTATTGATTGAGATCATTAGATCAGTTATTGGACGTTTATCGCGATAGCTCCTTTGTATACAGAAAGGGGCTGAAAAATATATCTATGATGGCTGAGCCTTTTACAGAAGAAATTCTTTATAACTCCAAAGTTAAAGCAAAACTAATGTGTACTTATTCTTACAGAATGCTACTCAGAAAAGCCAGAAAGTGTTTGTTCATGTGCCTTCAGAAATTGCCGCTCATGAGGTTGAGGAAATTGGTATGCTACAAGATGAATTATTTTTTCGGTTCCCCAAGTCTTTTACCTATTTTGAATAAGCTACATAATGCAACTCAAGTTGGTAGTTGATATATGATCTTCATACTTATGACACCTCACCAGGAGTGGAGCATTTGCTGAGGGACGTGAAGGATACAACCATTAGCACACTTGCAACTGATGTCTGTCTTCTTGAATAATTATAAGTTCTTATTGTATTTCCCCTTCTTTCTTCTCTTTTGGTAGGTTAGTTTGTGAACATTTCAGCTACATCCGACTGAAAGGAGACTTAATGACGATTGCTTCCCTATTTTCCTGCACAGGTCACTGGAAAACTTGCAGCCTTGAAGGGTTTGGATGCTAGATTACAAGAAATACGTGGTTATCTTGATCTTGTTGTGGATGGAAAGCTTCCTTTAAATCATGAAATTCTTTATCATTTACAGGTACTCTCTCCTCATAACCTACCATTATTTTATGGTTCCCTGCCTCAAGAATTCTTTCTTTCTACTTAATATACTTCTTTTCGTTGACTGTTCAACCTAATCTTTTTTGCATATTCTGTGTTTGGATTCATACTGAAATTGCAGGATGTCTTCAACCTTCTTCCAAATCTGAACGTGACTGAGCTAATTAAGGCATTTGCAGGTAATTAAATTATCATACACTAAAGAAGAAGGAAATATGTTATTTTGCTACTTATCTTTTGTGGTTCTGTTAACTTTCTATGCCTTTTTTTTTTATAAAAAAAAGTTAAAAATAAACGTTCTACCTCTTTATATGCAGTGAAAACAAATGATATGATGTTGGTTATATACCTTTCATCCCTCATCCGAAGTGTAATAGCTCTCCACAACTTGATCAATAACAAGGTTCGATGCTCTTATCACACAAATACATCTTTATTTACACAGAAGATGATGCATTATTTCTCTTGTTTTAAGCTGAATGTGTAGGTGAATGTAGCCAAACTGGTACGTTGTGTCTTAGGCAGAAATTGAGTATTTTCTTTCATGCAATGGATTCCTAATGTTAAATCGACCCTTCATCTCAATACGGAAACATTAAGATAGCACTTACTATAATGGATGTACTGAAATTACTGTAGTATAGATTGCTGTTAAATTCTTAGTGGGGATACTTGAAGAGAGAGAACTATCTTTTGACTTTTCTTGATGTTCTCAGCTGGAATTTTGTTCAAAGATTATGCTGATAATGTTTTTGCATTCACATATTTAGATGATTTCTAAAAAAATTCAAATTTTGCTATTAGATGCTTAACAAAGAACATGAGAAAGCTGAAGATACGAAGCCAGCAACTGTTCCACCTGTGGCGGGAAGCTGAACATAGCCTTTTGCCGGAATTTGGTTTCAAGGCATGAATAGCTAAGCCTTAGGGAACAGGGTAACCTGTTGTATGGCTTCATTGTGGGGTTGTCATTCATGAGAATTATAGTGCTCCACATACTCTGCTGCCACAGGTCCCCTTATTTGAGATTCATAGTTTCTTTGATTTGTTTACTGGGCAACTGTAATCTGCTAGGCATTTTGTAACATTATCTTAAATTTTGACATATCTGTAATCTGCATTTGATATTATAACCACTCTATAATAGTAGTGGAAATGAGATGCTACTCATTCTTGCTAGGTTTGGTGCCGAACCAAATTAGTTTTTTTTTTTTCACTAAAGACGACCAACTGGTGTAAAGAGAAAATGATTAGTGAAATCATTCATGTGAACTGGTAACTAGATTTCATGGCTTTAAAGACAATGGTATGTTGATAGTGTTGAAAACAGTTCTTGAAACTGTTTCTTATCCAAAACATAATCAGAGTCGCGAAGGTGGACCGGACCTGAGAGATTTTGATTAGGGCTTCATCATGAGACATATATTGTCTATCCTTCCGTACACGTCCTAATATGGTCCTGGTTAAAATGCCTTCTGGATACATTATCATTTTTTTTTAAAAAAAATCTTCTTTGTTTGAAAATAAAATAAACAAGGTTTCAGAAAACTGTATCAAGTATTTTTTTTTTGTTTGATTTTATAGTTTTTTAATTATTACAAAATTTAAAACTATTTTCAAAGTAACAAAACCAAGCTTACCAGATTTGAGAGTAGTCAATTTGTTTCAGCTTGTAGTTTGGATAATATCAAAATAAAGATGGTTGAAATCCAAGTTCAATCCCAAAACCTACAAATGCTTGTATGTATATGAATTGGAAAGAGAGAGAGTTGCAGAATTTTCAATTCACAGAAAATTACACTAAATATCTAATATAATCAAGAAGAGAAAATTGTTCACAGTTTCTTTAGACCTCAAGCATCAACACTGCACTTTTTGGCCATGTACTTAAATTTTCTCATCAACAACTTTAACTTCGTGCAATCAATGAATCATACAATCTTTGTTTTCACCCTCATTTACATATTACATATTACATATCCTTCAATTATGCATAAACTCCTAGCAAGCAGAAGAAACCGAATTGGACCTCTGCAAAGAGGAAGAAGAAGAGTTGAGGAACTCGATACAGTCCTCTATGGCCTCGGCTTGATGAGAATCAATCTGATCCGCGTACGATCTTGACCTTGCCAAAGTACTACTCCTACTCATGGACGACGAAGAAACCTTACACGATGACCTCTTCCTTGTCGACACCATATTTAGAGCTCTCGCCACCTTAGCTGCAATTCGCTTTACAATCCCCACTGCGCCAAAACTCGAGCTTCTGGGCAGCCTGAAGCTCCATATTCCGATCACCCTCTTCTTATTTATCGCAACTTTGCCCCAACCACCATGTCTATTGTGTATACTTGTAACCTTCTCATTGACCTCAGGACTGAAACCTACTCTTTTGCTCATTTTTCTAAGCATCTTCAACATAGGTTATATATATATAATATATATATATATATACAGATGTATGTATAGAGAGATGAGGAAGGTGGAAAGAAAGGGCAGTGGATGAAGTTGAATTATAGTATTTATGGATGGTGAGAGGATAGAGAAAAACAAAAGGAGGTGAGGTCCTCGTTAAGAGGAAGAACAACTCGGGCTCTTAATTTATTTGAAAATATTGGAATGTAGGAATATACGTTTGTCCGAATGAGGCTGACTGTGGACCAAACAAGCGTTATGTTTACGCAGTCTCAATGTCTTGTTTTACTGAGATCTTACTCATATTAATGAATGTACTGGTATGTCTAGTATACGAAAAATGACCTTTAACCAATGTGACATTGATCAATGGTTAGTCATCGTTTTCACATTGTACTATGTATTTATTGCATTCTAGTCTTTAGTCAATTCTTTCTACTTCAAACTTATCAGCTGAGTATTGGACTTGAATGCTTCACACTTAAAAACTTTATACACACACATACGTGTATATATATATATATATATATATGTAATGCAAACCAATTACTTCCTAATTAAAGCAATTTCCCTTGCATTTTGCCTTTATATATATACTTGTACCTTATTCATGATATGTTTAATTTAGTGCTCGGTTATTACTCACTAGTTGATATAGGTATGATTGCTTGACTGGTGTATATCGTAACGGTATATGATTTGAAGGGGAAAGGAAAAGAAAATGTGGTGTTGGTCAAAAAGGAATAGGAATGGTGGAACCATGAGGGGATGGGGGTGTACACAAAGAGACAAGAGCAAATATACTCTTCTTATCACAGCGTTTCTTTTGATGGCATTGGCCTACCTCTCTTCCTTTTTGAAGACCCATATATCTTGATACTGCTATATATATATATACAGGAATCAGAATTTGTATTGTAGTGTATTTGTTGTTGAGATGGGGACTTGGCGTGAATCCTAGGGAACCAGACATCTTTATCTTTATTTACCCTTCTTTGTCAAAAGATATGTTGTTTGTGTTGGAATAACTGTTTGATTGACCAGGACCAAGAACATCTCTATGTATCTCTCTCTCTCTCTCTCACACACACACACACATTATGATTATATTTTCTCTACTACTCTAGTAGGAGGGAAGAGTGAAGGGAATGATGAAAAATGGGTGAAAGGGGAAAGGAATGGCTTATTACTATAGGCCTATCAATTCCCTAGAGATATCACCTTTTGATTTCTATCATATATCTTCTACTGTCCATTTCCACTATTCTCCAACTCCTATAGTGATTTTTGAGAAATTGGATTTCAAACCTAAAATAAATAAAGATAACAGACATGTGATTTTTGATTCCACAATCTATACAAAAGATTTTTCTTCCCATGATCCCACAAGGGTCCCATAATGATATTGAGTTTAGGGGGCAATTCATATACATTTCCCTCCTTTTCTAGAGTAGGATTTGAAAATGCATTGACACTGCTTTTTGGCAGATCATTTTGTAGAGTAAACCTTAGCTTCAATGACAAACTGATAATAGGAAGAGGGATGGTTTGGAGAGGCCACTTTCCTATTAGGAAGCCTTCATATAATCTTACTCTAAATGTACTACCGTTATGAAATTAAAACCTAGAGCTCGAGGACGTAGTTATCCAATAAAAAGACCGCGACGTAGTTATCTAATAAAAAGACTGCAATAGGCAATATTCTGGTGTAGTTATCCAATAAAAAGACTGCAATAGGCAATATTCTGGTGTACTTTTTCAGTTTCTCACCTCTTACAAAGGCTCAAGTCCGATACAATCCAACGCTGATGTGTGAGGTTTTTACATAACAAAATAAAATAGTTCGGAAAGGCCATCACTTGCTCAATGGTCGATACCCGAATCCTCTATTCCCAGTAGGCTATGGCCTATGGGCTTACACTTGCATGGTCCTGAGCTAAATGGTACACTTGCAAATGCTTTCACAACTCATCTTATTCTTATATATGTTGTTCCCTTGTTACACGGCTCTTGAATATTTTTCACTTTTTGCACCCGGTCCATATAATCAAAGCCTCAATGTCACAGTAAGCAAAAATATATACAAGAATAAAAATATACCTTGAAAGCAAGGTCAGTGTTAGTTGTGTCCTGAAGAAATACTAGTAAATATAAGAATAACAACCCCTGTTTTCACTAAGTTAATTCTATACAACTCTTTAAATATCAATGCTAAAGTAAATCCATAATTTTGTAGCTAAGTTCAACAAATCGCAACCTGTATAAATCATTGATGTTGTAGCTTAGGTTTATTATTTGTTTCTTGCAAAGATTTTGTGTTGATGGGTAGTCTTTTCTTGTGGGTTATGGTACTGAAGAGGTGAGAAATCTTCCTTAGACCATGAGGATGGTGAGGTAAACATATAACAAGGTATTGGTTGAGAGGGTGATTGCAAAACTGGAGGATAATGAGGACCTAGTGGTGGTTTGCAAAGAGAAGGTATTGGCTTTGGTTTAGGCTTGGGGAATTTGCCATAGGTAACATAATAGTCAAATCGGCCAGAGGGTTCTCCAAAGAGACCAACTGTGGAATCACCAGATTCATATCGCTCACTCAAGTTGCTGAGAAGATTGTTTTTTGGCTTTTCTGGATTTCTTGGATTCTTCAAAATCATCGGCATAAAGACAGTCATCACAGTCACAAGAATCAAAGAACTTAGGACTAGTCACCGGATCTTGAAAATAGTATACTAGAACTCCAAAAGATTGGAAAGATTTAATCGGAACCTGAAACTGGAAATTTGAAAGACAAATTTGAAGGAGGTTTATTTCTAAAGGAAAAATATGGAGAGGACTGGATGAGGAAGTAGTTTTAGGAAAAGTTATCTCAACGGTTCCATCGGGACGAGAGGTGAGGTGGGATCAACATATTGAATGGTAACATGTTGATGGATATGGGGTTTTTAATAAGTAGTCACTCAAAATTCTGGGAGAAGCTTGATGAGTTCAAGGCGAGTAATCTGTTTAGGGATGTAAGAACAGATAGCTTGGTGAGAAGTGTTGATAGAAAGCAAAAGGGCTTCATCAATAGAGGTAGGAATGGATATATTCAAAGCATGATTCTGCAGGCGATAAGCCATTCGGTAATGAAGAGTTGCATCAAAGATAGTGGTTACCGAAGTAACTCCACCAATTTGGATTTGTACTATGGAGATATATATGACCTATTGCCACTCATTGAAACTTTTTATCTTTTAGTTCTTTTTTCTACTATTGTGTAGTTGAAGCTTATTTTCAAGCACTAGTGATGTGAAAATGTGTATATCTATATCACTCTGATGCAAGGTATCCCAAGATAATGCTAACAAAAAAGCTGAAGAAAATAAATATAGCACCAAAGGTGTAGGTTGAGACTAAACTTATGAGAGGGTACATAAAAAATTAGAATAAAGTAAGGCCATATGCTTTCATATGCAACTTGTAGAAAGCTTTTCCTTTTCAAAAAGAGAGTGGGCCAGTTTTGTCATTGACTCCAAAAGTTGAATTGGAATAGTCATATTGTTCATGTTGGCTTGAATTCTGCCTAGTGGGTAGGACCAAAAATAATTTTGTGCAAGTGATGCTAGTGGGGTCTAGGCTTACCATGATGGTAACAGCAGCAACAGTGATGTGTGCTGCAGTTAGCAAACAACAACAGGGGAAGGGGAAGGTGCATAATGTAAAAGGAGAAACCTAAGAGCTAGTCGGCACACGAAACCCTAATCATTATAAAGTCTCGGGAGAGTCAGATGTACGAAACCCTAATCATCATAAAGTTCCGGGAGGGTCAGATGTATTAGTCCGATCTTTTGCTACTTGAGTTTTTTCTCAAATGTAAAACCAAATTAAGTAGAATATTAGTTGAACTCTGGAAGTAGGATGGTGGACAGCAGAATAGTATAACATATTGACCTTTAGTGGAGGTTAGACACATGCTAATGTTCATTTCCCTAGATAAAAAAAGGTCAAAGGGTTTTATATATATTTGATGTTTTTAATTATAAGCCCTACATATACTAAATTATATTTACTGGTAGATTGTCTTGTCAGTTAATGATTGAGTTTTGATTAGTTGTGCACAACACTTGATTAGGTAGGAGATTCTTGCTTTACAATGAACTTGTAATTAATTCTAAGGTGAAATTGATGTTTCCTCTCTCAAACAAGGAATCTTAATAAACCCTATTTATTGATATGAAATAAGAAAGTAAATTATCCTGTTAATGACAAAGCTAGATACTCCTAATTCCTGATCAGTGTCACAGAGGAAAGAACACTGTTGACAATGCAAATATATATATAGAACCAGTAGTAACGTACCAAAAAAATTAATACAAAATTTTAGATTGTAAATGAAATCACAATTCAAAAACAAAAGAAACAAACAAAGACAGCTATATATATGTATACTACATGGTTCCTACTCCTATATTGTTATAATTGACTGGTACATCAAGAAGGATACTCTTCAATTTGTGAGAAAGAGAGAGTGTCATATGCAAGTAGAGAACAAAGAAATAAAGACAGAACAAAACACAAGCTGCTTAAGAGTATCTGTCACAGCTTTAATTTATCAAACTCTACCTGAGAAAATATCTGTCATGGCCTTAACAGTCAAATAAGCATTGTGGAAGGTAAAAATTCTATTGCACCAAAACAGGCATCTTCGAAAAGCATTGGGATTAGTTATGTCATTTCAGATGGTGGATTGTGACTCGGAAAATTTGGAGTTAGCGTTTGATGACATGGGCTTTTGTCGAAATCAACTGCTTCCACTTTATTTTTGCAATGAATTTAAAACAAGTAGAAATTAATGAATCCTTCTGTCAAATGGGGGTACTTAGATCTTCCACTCTAGAACTAGAATAAAAAATTAGGAGACATAATGAAACACCAGCTCTAATTAGTTTATTCCTGGAAACTTGATAATAAACAAGGATTTACAAACTTGTCCCAAGTAATAGGAAGTTTTCTGGAGGAACTAATTCTAGTCTGAATATATAAAACATTCTTGCCTAAAACATTTTAGAGAATGAACTTGGAAGCTAGGTTCTGAACGTGGGTCAAGATCGTATGTCTGACGATTCTTACGCTTAAATGGCATATATATATATATATATATTAGTTCACTTAATATATAGCTCAATCCATAAATGTCTTCTGATTGCCATCAGATTCCCTTCTGGTTTGATATCTCGGAGTATCATTCTTAACAGCACGTACGATGGTCTAATGACTATCCAACAACTGAGGTCGATCTTCATGGACATTCACTTCATTCTATTAAGAGGTCAACTATAGGCTGGCTGGATTGCATAGGAAAGATTGTATTATAAGATCCAAACTGAGGTCCATGAAGAGTACCTCTGTGCATAGTTTGTTCCTGCAGCCTAATACCGTTATGAGGTGCTGTGATCGAGCTGCTGTTTGGTAGGTAATAAGCATTTGGTGCGTTTCTATCGTATACTGCTTTGGCCGCATTTCCATCGGTATAGAAATGCTGCTGTGGCTGCTCAGCTGTGGTAGAGTGATCATGTGCCGTGAAATTGATTGTGGTGATATCGTGGATGCTGGACCTCCTCTTGTCCTTCCCGCCAGAAAGCTGCCTGATGAAGAACTTCTGAGCATGACTAGCAACCTGAGTTGGTGTCCTGGTCGTAACGAAATTCCGAGATATATTTCTCCAGTCCCCTTTCCCGTACTTTTCAAGCCCCATCAGAAACAGCCTGAAATTAATATTATATCATCGACCAACATATAGATACAATGGTACACAATTCATCCATGCAAACAACTTGTAAGCATTCATACTAATTTATTTACTCCGTCATTAAAAACACTTAAAACATATGATATTCACAATTATAATCATCTTATGTCCTCGACATTAAACACAAACGCATAAAAGTAGATACCATTGCACATCTAATTGTATCAATAATACTGCAACCACTTAAGACATACATATATATATATATATATAATTAATCATGTAATATTGATAGCTAATTACCTGTGCTCTTCCTCAGACCATGGCACACCTTTTCTTCTTTCCTGATTGGAAGGGCGAGTCAGTACTGGACTTCTCTTACCAAAAGGTCCATAGAATTCTCTCAACCCATCAAAGTCTTGATTGTTCAAGCTCTCAAATGTGAAAGAACTAGTGGTGTACCCAGGTATAGGTATGAGTCCAGCCTCTATATCACTAACATCTTCTTCCAATTCTCTGTAGTGTTTGATCACGTCGCTAACGGTCTTCCCCGGGATCATGGATGCAACATGGTACCATCTCTCTCGCGTATCCTTATCGTATAAGGCCAGAGCTCTCTCGAACTGCTTGTTCTCTTGAGCTGTCCATTTTGTCCCCTTGCTTTCCTCAACCAGCCAAGTCGAATTCGGAACATATGATGCTTCATACATAACTTCCATTCCTCTATTCATTTCTTCTATATGTATATATATATAGGTGGGCAAATAGCTAAAAGGCCATTGAATTAGAACCCATAGAGGAAATGCACAGAAGTGGTGGTTTCAGTGGGCAAACAAGGCATTAAATCAAGAAGCACATAAAGAGAATATAGACACTTTTGACATAAGCATGAGATGAGGAAGAATCTAAAAAAGACCCAACTTTCCAAAACAAAAGGAAAATGCAAGGAGCTGTTAAAAAATATGATCTTTGCTTGTGAATGGTGCACCTTTTACTTTGTTTCACATCTAAAAGAACAAACACTAAGAATGAACATAAACCATATCAATTTTCAATGAAGAAAGGAGGAACCTTTAATAAAAACTAACAAGATTTTTTCATCACAAAAGTGAGACTCAAAAATCCATGAAAAGGGACTTTTTTTTATAAAGGGTAAAACAATCAAAATGGTTCAAATAGAGAGAGTGCAAGGAATTGAAGCATGAAAAGTAGGATAGATTGTCGTTCCTTTTATTTAGGAGCTGAGAAAACACAAGGAAGAAAGAGAAGGCAAGTACAGGAAGAAAAAAAATCTGAAGAAAACAAGTGTACAAAGAAGTAAATCCAAAACTTGGCAGCAATTTGTACTTGGTTTGGAGAAGGAAGAGATAGATTATAACAGATGAAAAGAAGAGAGTCAGAGGGAGGTCAAAGCTGTTGAGTTGTGATTGGCTGGAAGGTGTTTGGTGGGGGCAGCATGGGCTAGTAAAAAGCGACCTAAACACAGCTAGAGGATGAGTAGGGGCTGCCCTATCACAAGCTGAGAAGGACACTCTGTCATGTTCTAATTGGATGTACTTTTACATGCATAGGGGTTGTTGTAAATTTTCAAACTGTCAAGTTGTGGCCCCAATTTGGGCTAGAGTTGCTTCAAATTTTGAATTTTTTTTTTGGGTAAATGCCACTGACACGCCCTCAAAGATACCCTAATTTCACACAGACCCCTAATATTTATTATTTTCACTCGGATCCCCTGCCTTCAAATTTATTAATATTTTTATAGGAAATTACCAAAATATCCTTCTTCCTCTTCCTCTTCCCCTTTCTCTCTTCCTCTCTCCTTCTTCCTTTTCCTCTCTCCTTCTTCCTTTTCTTCCTCTTTCCCTCTCCTCTCTCTCAATAGCAGCGTATATACATATATATAGCAGCTATATATATATACGGGTATATAGCAGCTATATATATATACGGATATATATACGAGTATATAACTGCTATATATATATACACGGATATATATACGGGTATATAGGTATATATAGCACCATATATATATATATATATGTATATATGGGTATGTAATATATACAATCCCCATCTTCAATCTCTCTCCCAATTTTCCACTTCTAATCTCTCTCTATATATAAATTAGGGTTAAGGTTTTGGGATGCCCAAATTGAATAAGAAGAAGGATATGCAGGTCATTTTATATCATTTTGAGGGCAAAATAGATAATTCACAGGGTGGTTAACGGCACATTTTAACGGCGTGGAGACAGAGGGGGTCTCTGTGGGACAAAATTCAATTTTGAGGGGGTCCGAGTGGGAATAGTGAATATCGAGGGGGTCTGTGTGAAATTAGAATATCTTTGAGGGGTGTCAGTGATATTTATCCTTTTATATATATATATATATATATATATATATATATATATTACTCCCTTTGTCCTAATTTATAAGGTCTTTTTGGAGAATTCAATTTTTTAAGATGTTATATTGATAATGAATGAAATATTTATTTTATCCTTGATCCCACTATAATTATGTGATGGTTTATTGTATAGATGATTTATAATTTCAATGCATGAAGAGTATATTAGTAAAGTGATATGATAAAGTGTTTTGACTTTTCAAATGAAACACTTATTTTGGGAGGGAGAAATGAGTAAAAGTGGACACTTATTTATTTTAGGACGGAGGGAGTATTATTATTTATGGATTGTGGTATGTTTAAGCCTTGTTTGGATTGACTTTTCAAATGTTGATTTTGGTTTCTTGGAGTGAAAAACTGTTTTGAACGGTGTTTGGCAAAATTTTTAGTAAAATTTCTGAACTTTGGAATAACGTTTTAATGAAACTGGGGACCAGCTTTTCAAAACAGTTTCGGCTTCTTTTTTTCTTCTGTGAAAAGCTAGAAGCAAAAGTTATGCCAAACAAACTTTAGACCCTATTTGGATTGGTTTTTCAAACGCTGTTTTTGGCTTCCTAGAAGGAAAAGTTGTTTTGAACAGTGTTTGATAAAATTTTTAAAGGAGCGTCTGGGCCTTGAAAAATCGTTTTTAAAAAAGTTGGGGTATCTAGCTTTTCAAAACCGTTTCTATTTTTCTTTTTCTTATGTGAAAAATCAGAAACATAAATTATGTCAAACATGATTTTAATGTAATTTTGTAACTCAATTTATATATAAGGGTATTGTGTGCTAAGTTTTTATGGTTGAAATTTGTAATTTTTAATTTTTCGTATGGTGAAATTTTTGCTGGATCACTAAAAAAAAAATATAAACGTGACTTATATACAACCTCGGAAATCTTATATTCTTTTATGTATGGTGTGCATGTCTATTTTATGTCGTGATTTTTAATTTTTTGTTATTTTAATATACTTGTCGTAGCAAAAATAATAAAGGAACGATTAATGTCACAATCCTCTGATGTAGCACCATATGTGAGAGTTGTTCTAGGTTGTTCAACACACAAAAGTTGTCCACATGTGTGCATTCTTCAATTAGGTGTGACTTCAATTATTTTCACACTTTTATTGGAACTGAGGTACAAACTAATGTTTTAACTTTTAATGATATGGATATATATCTATATGTTTAACATTCTCTTCGAATTTAGAAAAGATTGAAGTGTAGATAATAATCACTTTAAGTCAATATTAAAAGCATACGTTCATTAAAACCTTTGCCCTTAAATGATATGATGTCTTCACATCAAGGTCAATTTGAATTTTACATAATTCTGAATTACAAATATCATATCTAAGTTTTTTTTTTTTAAAAAAAAAAAAAGTTCAAAACCGTTGAATAATAAGATTTTCAAATATATTCCAATTTTAAAATATATATTTTACAATTCCATATTACTAATATAATCATCTAATGCGTTTCAATGTGTTTTTTACGCTAAAAATCTGACATATAAATAAACATGATTTTATATATATATTTTTTATTTATTCGGTCGTACTTCAAAATAGAGGTAATTTGAAAGAATTTTTTTTCAGAATATTTTTTTCAGTATGAGTAAGAGATAATATAATGTTGCGTGAGATATAACCCCAAATGAAATCTCAACACTTGAGGCTAATACATCAAGCTATTTTCTGTTGCACCGTCAACTAGTCTTGGTGATTTAACTCTGTAATCACCAAAATCATTTTATATCTGATGCCCAAATTTATTTAGGAACAAAATAGAGAGTAAAAAACAAAAATTGCTAGAGATTTAAAAATAAACATTACTCTGATTTTTTGAGTTGGTTCCAAACAAGTAACAAAATCAAATAAGTCGACCTTTGAGACCAAGCTCCTACTCGGTTCGGTAGTGTCTGGCCAAGCTTAGAATTGGATTTAAATAACCGATCTCGTTGATTTATATATACATATACACATACAATACAGAGAGAGAGAGAGAGAGAGAGAGAGAGAGGCGATGAGACCTAATTGATAGTAGAAGTTAAATAGAACCAGTTTTGATCTAACGGTACAGAACTGATAGGGTTTTAAGTGAATGTAGGCTTCACAATATGGGCCTTATTATAGAGAAGCATTATGTTTTATAAAGGGCCTAATACTAGTAAATACGTAAGTCCAAACTTATTAATGGGCCTGATGACCTTGAGCTGTTGCGCATGAGCTTGGTCCATTTGAAGCCCATGAATAGCAAAAATCACAAAATGAAAGATCAGAAATGAATAAATCATAAGGAATTGGGGGGGGGGGGGGGGGGGGGGAATGATTCTTATCCGATATTATCTAATTAGATGATGAACTTGAGCTGTTGCGCATGAGCTTGGTCCATTTGAAGCCCATGAATAGCAAAAATCACAAAATGAAAGATCAGAAATGAATAAATCATAAGGAATTGGGGGGGGGGGGGGGGGGGATGATTCTTAGGAGATTCCCGATATTATCTAATTAGAATGTAATTAATATTCGTTCGTAAGTTTAATGTCAATCAATTATTTGTTGAAGATCTTGTCTCACATCAAATCGGAATGAAAAAGTAATAACCTTTTAGGTTTCTCAACTCGCAAAACATCTTTGTATAAATTTTTTTTTTAAATAAATGAGTTTTGCTTCTAAGGGCCTGTTTGGTTGGGGTGTTTTTGTGTTTGTTTATGTGTTTATAAATTTGTTTGGTTAGTGTTTTTGGGATATGTGTGTTTAAAAACACTTTTTCACTTTAGGCAAATTTTAGGCATATGAGAATAAACATGAATTTGGTGTTTATTGGGGTGTTTATCACTTACACTTTCTTCACTTTATAATATATTTTATTATTTATATTATTAAATTATTATTTATTAATTTATATATTAATTTATAAATATATTCTATTTATTTATTTATTATTATTTCATTATTTAATTCATTTTATTTATAAATTATTTATTCATTTTTAATTATTTAAAAATATATTTTATTAATTTAATATTAATTTATTATTATTATACTCATTTTTTATTATTATTATGAAGTATTTATTTGTTATTATATTTACTTATTATTTATTATTATATATATATATATATTTTTATTATTTATTTCATTTAGTTTATTATTTATTATTTTTATTATATGTTTAAATATGTTTTATGTAATTTATTATTTATTTTATTATTTTATTATTATTATTTATTATTTAGTCCATTTTTTATTATTATATTTATTTATTATTATTGTATTCATTTATTATTATTATTATATTATATTATATTTATTATTTATATTATTAAATTAGTATTTATTAATTTATATATTAATTTATAAATATATTTTATTTATTTATTTATTATTATTTCATTATTTAATTCATTTTATTTATAAATTATTTATTCATTTTTAATTATTTAAAAATATATTTTATTAATTTATTATTATTATACTCATTTTTTATTATTATTATGAAGTATTTATTTGTTATTATTTATTATTATATTTATTTATTATTTATTTCATTTTGTTTATTATTTTTTTTTTATTATATTTTTAAATATGTTTTATGTAATTTATTATATATTTTATTAATTTATTATTTATTATTTAGTCTATTTTTATTATTATATTTATTTATTATTATTGTATTCATTTATTATTATTATTATTATATTTTATTTTATTTATTATTTATATTATTAATTTTTAATTATTGATTTTTAATTTTTCAATTTCAACCCAAAAAACATCCCTACCAAACATACTTCTGTTTTTGGATGAATAAACAAAAAAACAAAAAACGTATTTTTTGTTTATTTCAACACAAACACAGTTCTACCAAACATGCCCTAAGTAGTGTTGAGGCCAAAGTTTTAATTTAAAGTGCTAGATTAAATTAATATACATGATGATAGCAATAGTGACATTTGGCAAGCATGGTCCAAAATTGTTAATGAAAGTCATTCTATTTACCAAAGCCTTGTAAGGGTATCACATTTTCTACTCTCGAGTTCTATGGGGCACGGGTGGGTGGTGCATTTCTTATCATTAAAAAAAAAAAAAAAAGTTGATTCTATTTATTTATTTACGTCTGAACAGTTTGCACATTACCAGAGCATTTGTTGACTCAGAAGCTCACTATTACTCCAGATGGTTTCCCATTGAAGCTTTGCTAGATCAATGAGAGGAGTTGTACATGGCATTGGGTTGTGTGCCTCTTTTTCATCTTTTTCTTCCTTTATCATGTTGGGATGTTTTCATTGTCACCTTTTGACTTTCCTGTCCATTAAAATGCTTGGATCATAGTATATGGAGTATCTTTTTACATAGACATATGAAAAATAAGACAAAACATAAGCTCAAACTTGTTGAACACTGTGTTGATCTTTGATTCCTTTGAAATCCAAATAGGAGAAACAAAAAAAATAATAATAATACAGACAGACAAAAAGTATAAAAGAAATATCAATTTTGAAAAAAGGTAAATTACACTATCACCTCATGTTGTTAGTATAAATTACACCCGCACCCCCTCTTGTTTCACTAATTACAATTTCACCCCCTGAAACTCATATCCACAACCGGATATGTGAAATTACTCTTATACACTTTTTTATATTTATTTTAAATAATCAAATATTCTTTTATATTAAATAACCTATTTACCCTTCCATCATCTTCTTCATCTCACCCTTTCTCTTTCCTAAAACTCTTAAAATCAAACCCTAACCCTAATCCTACAAAACCATTATCCATTTGATACAATTATAACATAAATTCATATTTAAATATAGAATTCAAACTATCACAAAAGTAAATTAAAAGGTCTTATCAATCAAAACCAAACCCTAACCTAGCTATGTATAAATATATATATATATATGCATATATTACTGCTATGTATATGTATATGTTATATATTATCCATGCTAGAACACATTTGCCCTTGTCATGGTCTCTCTCTCTTGCCAAACTCATCCCCTCTGCAACCAAGCCGCCCCAGCCCCATCGGCCCTCCACTGTGCAACACCCAAATCGATTAAAATTCTCAAGTTGGAGGAAAAATATAAATGTTTTCAAAAACTAAAACCCACAACTCAAAACCGGTCTTCGTGTGAGGTAGTTGGTGTCGGCAAAAAAAAAATCCTCCATAGATCTCCTTCCAACTTCTCTGTATTATATATAAATACATATATATGTATTAATAGAAGCTATGGAATCCCTATTTCAAGATTGTGATTTGATTTTTTTTTTTAATATATTGGGTTCTATTTGAATTTTTCATATCAATCCTTCCCAAAATTTTCATATACAATTTCAAGATTGTGATTGATTTTTTTTTCTTTCTAATTCCACTTTTGTGTGCAGATATATAAATATATGTGTGTAAATATATGTATATATATATATATTTATAATAGATGAGTATATATGTGTGAGGGTAAAATTATCTTTTTACATTATTAAGGGTGGACAAATATGTCTTCATACATATTAGGGGCAATTTAGTCATTTTCAGATCTTAAATTTGGGTTGAAGTCGGAGGTTCAATTGAGGGGTGAAAGTAAAATAAATAAAAGATAAAATTGTAATTAGCGAAACAAGAGAAAATGCGTGTATAATTGACACTAACAACAGGAGGTAAAATTGTAATTTACCCTTTTGAAAAATAATCATTTTTGGGCTTCAATTTTCTCTGTTTGATGATGGGATTTGAGCCAACTATTGTTTAAAGTGTACAAGACTTGTTTGTGGATTCCTTTGTCAAAAGTTGTGTTTTGCAACCAGTGTATTTTGTTTGGACAGTAAAATGATCTTTAGCTCTTTTTTGTGTCTTGATTTCACATGTAAATGAATGCTTTAGTCCTAAAGGAGATGCTATCACACTGCTTTAATCAGTTTATAAGATTTCTCTGTTCTCACATTGCATATCAGGGCACAAATTCATGTATTACTGGATTTACTGCATATGATATGAAGCATTCTCTCCAAAAGAATGTCATTCAAAATCCTCTTTTATGAACATTTTCTTCAGTTATTTTTAGTGGGTGATGAAGTTCATCACTACCAAAACCAAAGGTATAGCTTTTGTTACTACAACAGTGGTGATTGAACTTCACTCACCTGACAGAGCCATAGAAAAGATCACTGGAGAGGTTTTTGATCCCAACCCTCGTATGACTTTGGCTTTGTTTGACACAAGCCGAAACAGTTTTGAGAAATTGATAACGCCTACCTTCTTCTAAACGTTCTTTCAATACCCAAAAACTCTTCTTAAAATCCTATCAAATACCGTTCAAAACAGTTTTTTCCCTTAAGGAAGCTAAAAACAGCTTCTGAAAAGTCAATTCAAGCAAGGTCAGTGTGTATAATATATACTCACATTTATACACATGAACAATACTTGTAATACAAGAACAATACAACATTAAAGCAGAGAGAAAACCTTGTCGGCCTACGCCAACCAGAAGCATCGGTTTGAAACAAAAAAATGCAGCACTCACTGTGAAATTATGGCAAAGCTTGCAGACGAATGAAAAGTCGTTATATAAACTAGAATACAAAAATGTAGTGCTCAAGTTTGCTTCAACAGAATTTTATTCCAAATCATAAGCTTTTACATTTGGCAGTAGAAAAACAAGGACAAATATGTAGCATAAACCATCCCAGAGGTCAAGCACATTTGAGCTATTTTGTTGCTGATGTACAACAAGGAAATGAAGGAACCAACACCAATACTTTTTATCTTTCCCATTTCAAAAAATCCCCCAATTCACTTTTCATCTTATACCAATAACACAGGATACAACTCCAAAGAACTTTTAAGTAGGAAGAGAACATAAGAGGATGTAGCGAAGAACTGATTACTTCTGAATTACAATTCTCAGGATTCACAAATCTCTGGTATGACAAGAGAGATTGAAGGAGAAGTATCTATCAGCATCACTGGATCCAGCAATCGATCCAACTAGAACGAGGGCTTGATGCTAATGTGGTTGAGTGAAGAAACAAGTGAGATGTTAACAGACCCCAGCTATTCAAGAGTCGAGGAAGTACCTACACAGTTTACATAAGTTGCTTTCTTGCTTGATCACCATACAATTAACCCAGCTTTTCTGGAAAATGAAACAACCACTGACTAGTGCAATTGCAAATTTCCATTCCCTGAATCCTTGGCAAGCCTAACTGATCATGAGCTTCAGTGCTGCTGTGAAGATGGGTGAAAAGATTGTAGAAACCTTTGAGGACCAAATAAGCAGATACTGCAAGATATAGACAAGAAGGAAACATATGCCATGTCAGTTCAGATGAGACAATACTACTCCAAGAAATACAGGAGAGAACATTGCATTGTTTCAAGCTAATTAACTGAACCCAAGAAAGAAATCAGTGTGTTTGATCCATTACATTTTCCATTTAGGAACTAAAGTTTGTTACAAAGACATAGGATGAGCCCTCCAAGAAGACTAAACAGTCTATTCAATGCAGAATAAACAGTGATTACTTCAAAAAAACATTCATATCAAATATATCCAGAAGCTGAACCTGAAACGTTCGAAACCTGAATAAATCTACCAAATTTAACCTGGTCAGCGAAACTCCATCACTAACGTAGCATGCATTTAAAAACTCAACTAAATTGGTTAGGAAACAGAGGCAACTATCCATGTTGATATTTAGGTAGCTGCAAATAGAACTGCTGTCCTGGGTGATCCCAGATACATCGCAGATACATGCCAACTTCACATTTCATCTGTAATATCGGCCTTTGAAATACCAGATTACATAAAGCACAATAATGTTCTTAGGGGAAGAATAATGAGCAAAATAACAAACTGCTGAGAGTGTGATTGAAAATGGCTCTTCTACCTACCTATTTTGTCGGTAAGCTCAATGCACGCTCGAAAATGTCAAAACCAAAATTAAAGATGGTTGATAACAGAAAACGACATTAAAACAAGTCGTTTACAACTATTTGAAACAATCACCGGGTGACTAACAGCAAAAATTTGTGGCACAACCACATTATCACAACCCTTGCAAATAATATGCAACTTGTCTGATATGTCAGGTGAACATTCCCTGAAGTTGCAACATTCACCACTTCGCAGACATTTGTAGAATTAAGAGTTAAAAGGTGCCAGGAGAACCATTTTGCGCAAAAATGTGTTACAAAATTGAATGAATCAACAACACTAGTACAGAGACCAAAGAAACACAGCAAATTTAAGTTACTAGCGTAATAAAAAAAAAAAAAGAAAAAAAAAAGAAGAAGCATGCTATTCATAGTGCAAGGTACTTTTTGTCAAACCATTTTATCAAGAATACTTAGCATGTGTGATTACACAGCAAAAGCAACAACTAAATCAACATAAAACCAAAGAACAACATAAGGACCTTCAAATTCAGTACAGTCGCAACATGCCCCTTGCAATTGAATGCGACTTATCCGGCATCTTTCTCCCCAATCCAACGCTTCGACTGCCCCCCATAGGGGTCAAGTAGAACCTCAAGGGGCCATTATCAACATCATTAGAAGAATACCTAGCACTCCTATTCCGCTCCAAAACAAACTCATCCTTCCTCTTTTTACCATTTCCATTCGTCTCTACACTCGATTTCCCCACAATCCCAAATGATCCACCCATGTTATACGAGTTCCTTGAGCTCACACTACTATTGCTCCGAAACACCTTCCTATTCAAAGCCCCTCTCGCATCACCATTACCTTCCCTCCTCATCTCTTGCCAAGACTCCGAAAACGACCTCTCAACCCCATTCACTCTGCTATAGTTCTCTTCATCATCATCCTTATTCCCTCCACTACGCCGGTGTATAAAATCCCAAATGTTCCATCCTTTGCTCCACCGCCTGGACTTCTTCAACCCCTTTGGCTCACCATTCCCAACCACTGAAGCATTATCTCTAAAACCCAACTCAAACGTCTCCGAATAATCGTCTCTCAGTGAATTCGAATGCATATCCCTAAAATCTCTATCACCCACTGACAACCTTGGCCCATTACAGTAATCCATAGTTGCAGGTGTCACCTTTGCATTTGAAACCCCTTTCATTTCATCTATCTCCGCCACCACCGCTGCGGCGGTCTTCCTTATTGAACTAGACCTATCAAGACTCTTCCTCCTCCTAGAGTTGTCTGAATAGTACTCCTTAGTTTGAAGGGACCCTCCGGGAAGGGGTTGCCCCTCATTGATCGGCTCCTCCACCGGGATTTGAGTATCGTACCGGGGCACATGCACCACCGGATCATCCTCCACCACCGAAACCATCGGAGGAAAAAGGCGGGGAAAAGTCCGGCCGATCAAGTAGCCGTCCCAGGAAGCCCTAGGCTCCTCGAACGAGTAGCGAGGGTCATCCAAGGACATTCTTCCGGCGTCGAGAGAGAACCGGGGATCAGTGTCGCAAGACCGCCGTCCGAAGCCGTAATCGGCGATTTCCGACTGCGTCTCGCGGAACTGCCGCGAAATCGGCTTCTCGATCGGCAATGTGGACTGGCCGCCGGCGTTTCGCTTCTTCAGCTTCTGCTTTTGCCTCCATTTCTGCCATTTGCTGCTGAACACAGTGGCCGCTGACCAAAAGCTCCCAGCGATTTCCTTCAGGTCCCTCCCTGAGGGCTTCTTCGGCTGCGAATCGAGATCTATGTGGTCTTTCATCGTCTTAATCTCCTCCTGATCCTCCTCGATAATCTCCACTACTGTTTCGTCGGTGACGATCGTCGCATTTGGCTCTTCCAAAACCCTAATCTCATCTCCATTGTCGTCGTCGTGGTCTTCGTGTTCATCCTCTTCTTTCGTGTCGAGCACTGGACCGGTCACTAACCCTAGGTTTCGAGTCTCGATTTCGACCGGAGGATCGTTCTTCGAGGTTTTGCGGTCGTCGTCTTGGCTGAAGAGGGACCAGAGAGTGCTCCGACCCCTAACGTCGCAGGACTTGCGTTGGGGCTCGAACAAGCCGGAAAAACCTTCGTTTTTGGAGGCGGAGAACGACTGAGTACGGCGGAGCTCCGGGAAGAAAGAGGAAGATGATAATTTGTTTTTGTTCTTGTTATCACCAATTGGTCCGGCGGGGACTTTAAAGAGGGCTTTGAAGCCGGCGACGGCGGAGGAGGAGGAGGGGGGTTTTCGCGCGGAGGTGGAGGCGGTGGAGGAGGATTGATCTAGGGTGGTGAGGCGTTCGCAGAGGCATGAGGGGCAGAAGCCGGTGAAGTTTTCGTCGGGGTGGCGGTCGCAGCTGAATGAGGAGCGGTGGGGTTGCGGTTGCGCCGGTGGTGGTGGTGGTTCGGTGGTGGGATTCATCACCGGTGGCGGGCGTGTGCAATGCGCACTCGGCTCATGTTAGTGCATTGTAGAGAGAGAGGAATGGAGTTCCACACTTCCACCGCCAAACACAGTTGAGTGATTCAGTGAGAGAGGGGGGGGGGGGGGGGGGGGGGGGGGAGAATTGAAGTGAGGAAGAAGGAATTAATAAAAGAAAGGAAATAACTTCTTTTCACTCTCCCTCCCTCTACTTTCTCTCTCTAGCCTTTACTTTCTCCAATCTCCCCCTATCCCGTTAGTGCTTAATTTTTCTAAGGACACCCACTGTGAAAAGACTCTCACCCCTCTGTTGCTTTGGGTTTTAAAAACTTAATTCGGTTATTTACACAATTTTTTTTTTTTTAACTAATGGTATAAAGAAAACATTTTTCATGACTTAGGATCACTAGTCTTTCATGTTTATCTTTTAATCCTAACACATGTATGTTAACACAAAGTAAAAACTCTGTACAGTGATTTAATATATCTGTCATTTGAAATATGAAATATGAAGATTTTATAAATGTATTATATTCTCTTAATAATATTACTTTTTAAATAATCTTTTATATATTAATTTTTTTCAATAAATCTATTAAACACTGTTTTGATTCAATTTTAAATTTAAAGTAGAGTAATCTCTCCAGAATTTGATTCAATTAATTATGTCAATGATATTTGTCATTTATTATGTTGTATGCATTTGAGGTTTGATTTATAATCTCAATTACTCCCTCGCTTAGCTTAGAGCGACATTCGTTATTAATTTTTATATAAAAAAATAATTATATGACAACAAAAAATATATTTTCTCGGTTCTAAAATAAGTATCTAATTTTGAATTACAATACAGTAAAATTTTATATTTTTTCAACTTATCCTCTTTCATTAACTTCAAAAAATAATGTGTCTCTATAAAAATTAAAATTATATTATATTTTTAGAAGGCAAAATTGAAAATACAAAATACCTAAAAAAAAATTAAAAATTAAATATAAATACTTCTTTTTGAAATAGATGGAATAATATATTAATAAAATATCATTCGTCAATGTACTTCAGGTTGTCGCGGACTAATAAAAATATTACTATAATAAACATGAATCATAATTATTACGTGTAATTGAGATGTTGTTTGGACACCTTGTAGTTGCCATGAACCATGATGTATTTAACTATCTTTTGAAGTGTAGTGCTCAAATCAATGGGCCTATTTTTATCTTTCCATTTAGTAAGTATTGATTTTCAAAGATTCGTGTGGGCAAAAAAAGAGAAAGGGTAAAGATTTTATTCGGATATATATATTACACATGCACTTTTTATGGTTTAAATGTTGAATTTAAGTGATCGAAATTATGAAATGATTTATCTATTTATGATTATTTTTTATATTTTTGTATTTAGTTGAGGGTGTTCTAGATATTTTATTTTTAAAAAAGTAATGACGTAAGCGTTGACTGAGTTTGATCACGCCATAAGTTCAACTTATAAAATATTTATTATAACTTACAAATTTGAAAAAGTTTAATTATAATTAATCAAATAATAAAAAGTGTGGGTATAATACATCTTATTTGGGATGTAATTATAATTTACCCAAAAATAAATAAAGTAAAAGTAAACCACGCCATGGCAAGTTGTGTATGTGTGTCTCTATCTAAAGCATATGTGTCTCTATGTTTCTCCCTCTTAGACTCTCATTTCGCTTTCTTTCTTTTTCCATTGCTAGCTTTCTCTTCTTTCCTGGTTTTGGTTTCTTTTTGTTTTTGGGGCTTTCTTTTTCCCATCTCTTTTCTATTTTGTTTTTCCCGGAAAATGAGTTTCATTTTGGTTTTGTTTTCACACGGAATGTGGGAACAAATGTTAGAAGTGGTCCTGGCCAAACAGAATGGGCAAAGGAGGGAACATATGACTTGTCAGCTTCTCATTTCACTCTTATCTATTATTGATTTGTTTTCTTTAGAATTGTGTACATACATACATATATATATGTATGTATGTATCCATGTACATGGAAGAATCAAAATTAGTCCATAATCATGCCTTTTGGATTTAATTTGTAGAAATAAAAGAAAGAAATATATCACTTTTCATGGATAGTAAAGAAAAATATGAATAATTCAGCATCTTATGAAGTATGAAGCAAATTATTCTAGATTTTAAATTTATTCATAGGTAATGAATACTCCAATGCACAAGCAGGAATCTAAATTCAACAAATGCTACATGTAAATATTTCTTATTGGATGTTACATGCAAATAATGAATTTATATAATTTGTTGACAACATTAAAAATGGTTTAACATGAAAGATGGTATCTTTTGTAAACAAAAAAGAAGAAGAAGGTTTTAACAATTCGGTTACTACCCAAATCACAAGAACATTAGTGTGATTTCTCAATGACTTTATTCTCAATAAAAAATAACTAAACTTCACTTTAAATTAATTTACCAAATAGTAACACTTACATATAGCATTTGCTCATGAGATGTTTTGTTTTCTAAAACTATCTACTATCTTTTTTGCATTAGAAAAACATAAATATATATAATAGGAGAATCATAGAATATCTATAAACATGTACTCCTACTTCAATGCTTGTTTATTCATTAGTTTTGTAGTTTGCACAAAATGTGTGTTGAATTAATGAGACTTAAATGATGAGCTACTGATACAGACCGGCCGGTGAGTCACAAGATAAGCCCGGCGGCTTAAAAATCCGTTAGTGGGCCCGCGGGGGCCCACTTATTTATGACGGAGGCCCATTAAGTCACATTCACTCACATGCGATGAGAGAGAGAGAGAGATTATTAAAGTTTGGTGGGGGCGTAATTAAGGGCATGGCATGAGATGGAGCATAGTTGTATTTGTGCATAAAGTCATCTCCTGTCTTCAACCTTTACCTTTTCTTTTTTCTCAACATATTTATATTATTATAAAAAATTTAACTCTCTTCATCTTCTCTCTTTTTTCCTTTTCTCATCCATTTGTAGTATATATATATATATATATATATATATATAAATGTAGTATATACATGTATATTTTCAGTTTATATATATATGTATGTCATGTATGGGATGAATGACCAAAAGAAAAAAACAGACATAATTCTATATGCATAGAATAGACAATATTATATGTCTATATATTTGATTAGGCATAATTCTGTAATAATAACTCAATTAAAAAGTCCAAATATTATTTTGATGCACTACTTTGGCCCTCCCTTCTTCCAAACTACAAGTTTACACAATAATTCAGGAACTGATTACATTCAATTACTGTATAATTCTTTATGTATAGGACTTTCATACACATGGGAAAAATACATATCTAAAAAATAAAATTAAAAATGTCTTTTTGGAATAAACTAACAATTTTCTAGTGTGACTTAAAGATTTGGGACAAAAATTCTCTTATTGGCCAATGTACAACCAATACATTTTCGGTGCACGTATATATAGATACATATGGAAATTATAGATGTTGTTTTCAAACATTATATTTCATGCTATAAATATTTAAAGTTGTCACATATATTAGATTTAATGAAGTGATGGTCCACCTTTTGGTCATCACCGCACCATGCATGGTACATGAACTAATTGACATTACCATGTCCTTCACAATCATTGTCAAGTATATTATTGTGGTCACTGGCGCCAAAATTCATTTTCATTGCATTGGCTTTTTGTTGCCTTTGGATCTTAATTTCCAACTATAAAACACTAATTAGTAATTTCTCTCCAACTTTGGATTTTAATGAAGGCATGTCTATATAAAAGGGAAAAAGAGAACCCCACAATATTAATTGTCTCATTAGGTAACATGAAGGAATTATTTAAGGATTTGCCACTTGGAAATTAATCAAATGGTTCCAATATATGTTGAGTTTGGAACTATTAATTACTCCCGTATGTATCATTAAAGCTAGAAAATTAATAAAATGAAATTTGTTTGTTATAGCTACAAGTGACTGGGGATTTGAGGGTCCGAAAATATGTTAATAACATTATATAGAGGCTAAAATATATTTGCATTTATTATGATTCGTGATTTCAGTAATAATTTCGGATCATTCGGTTATAGTCGCGATAATAATATAACAAACTCGGATAATGTTAAAGTTAATTAAAAATGAGTATTGATATTGTGTAATATCATCCACAATTTATAAAAATATTATGAACAAAGTGAGACAGCACAAAAAGAGATGGATAGTGCCCAATCCTGATACAAGCATGCAGAGGCTAGATTTTGACACTGTCTAGATTCGGCAGCATTTCCTTTTTCTTTTTATTTTGTTGTATGAGGATTTGAATATTTTTACTCATTGACTAGCTACTAGAGTCTAGAGTTATGTCTTTGAAGCTTTGTAACTTATTTTTTGTATGTTCAATAAAAGGGCAAAAAACAAACGATAA
Source organism: Cornus suecica (assembly GCA_963922005.1). Taxonomy (NCBI): domain Eukaryota; kingdom Viridiplantae; phylum Streptophyta; class Magnoliopsida; order Cornales; family Cornaceae; genus Cornus; species Cornus suecica. The sequence goes on along the minus strand of OY998242.1, from coordinate 7,353,348 downwards.
CAAAGTCTTCGTGATGTCAAAAAAAATTTCTTGAAAGGTGGATCATATTTTTGCTTCTAATTATCTAAATTTATAATATTTTCCATCAATTAGTCATATAGATTGCACGAATTTTGTCAAATCCATTATTACGATAAGATATTGGGTACTAGGATAAATTCACATGATACCCCATTTCAATAGTAGAAAGAGGTGTAACACACATAGTTATTCTATTACGTGCGCGTGTCCATTACCATTTGTCCTAATTCGTTTAGAATATCATCATGTCTACACCTGTAAAAGGATTGGATTTGGATCGAATTTATCCTAATCCGAATGGACCGAATCCAAATCCGATAAGCATAATCCTATCCGATAATCCGACGAATTTTTGTTTCCTTAATCCATATCCGAATTGTTGATATTCGGATCTCCGATCCGATAACCCGATCTGATTATAATTTTTTTTAAAAATAAAATTAATAAAGAATATTTATTTTTTATTATTATTTTATGACACTAAAAATAAAATAATGTATTTATACTTATAATGCATGTCCATGACAAATATTAAAGTGAAATAACAAACAAAATTTAGAAGAGATACTAAGTACCATATACAACTAATAACAAAATTATATAGTATATATACAACTAATAATAGAATTATATATATTAAGTAATCGACATTTACTACTCTATTTATATATTGATAAATATTAATATAGTTGATCGATCATTTTTAATAAATAATAAAATAATTAACAATTAATTTTATATATAGTTATAGTACTAACTATATATACATAAAAATATTAAATCTATATTGATATATATATATATATATATATATTATAATTCGGATCGAATTAGCATAAATTCAAATCCAAATCCAATTTGTTAAGAAATTGGATTATAATTAGATTATCGGATTTTATTTTAAATTCATATTCAACTAATCGAATCGGATTCGGATCAAAATCCGATCCATTGACAGGTTTAATTATATCACGTCAGATTTATCCATGTAGTAATAATTTTTCCCATTATTACAGAGAGAATGTTTTCTTATAACACGCTTTAGATCATTATTGTCCATAATTACCCAAAGAATACTCGTACATAAAGTTATTCTCAATCTAACATGGTCCAAAGTAGAAGAAATTTAAAATATTTTGGTAAGAACAAAGATTTGAAAAAATGGCATTGATGTTGCAAATACAGTTCTCGGAGTGAATAAAAGGGAAAAGTGAGGCTCATCATTTCAAAAGTAAATCAACGCAAAAAGGACAATTCAATTGAGTCCTTTACCCCACACACATACTTTACCATTGAATCAGTGGCTATGTTTTTTAAATAAAGAACACCTTATTGAATCATAGCCCACTGTAACAAAGCCTTCATTTTGGACCCAACATACCTATACAAATCCTTATTCACATCTTGATTGATTGATATATTCAACTTTGAAAATATGCAAATTATATATATATATATATATATATATATATATATATATATATATATATATATATATGATACTAAACAAAGGAAATGTCTCCTAAATGAAATACAAACTGTTACGAGATTGGCATATAGGAATATATATTGTAGCGGTTTTGAATTGATCCCACTAGAGATAGATTAGTTTGAAGACTCATGTAGCCGTTTGATTTGATCATGCATCATCTTGTGGGCCTAAACCCTAGCTATTTCGGTGGTCCCTCTGGGCTTGATCCCAATTGATCAAACCAATTTCAGGGAATGAGGCTCCTTCTCTTGTTGGACTAACTTTTAGAGGTGAGTAGTAACCCTCACAAGACCATGTGACAAGTTCGTATGGTATATAGCTTTATAAAATATAAACTATATAAAACATATAATCATATATATACACACATGTAGAGTGAAGGAATCCCAATAAAGAATGTGGATTTTGGCATGTTACTAAGGCAAGACAAAGGCATTAGAGAAGCATACAAGAGGACAAATTCTAGGCATACCTTCTTGGGGATTGTCAAATATTCCAAACAGATCTTTAGACTGGTTTATTATATATGAATGTTTGCAGAGCTACATTATTCCACTGACATACCTTGAAATTTACAAGGATAGAAAAGAAAAGGATTCTCATTTCCCCCTCCAATTGTATATTATTACATTTGCATGAAAATCATCAGTATAATTCGATAGAAATAGAAAAAGGCAAAGTCGATTATTACTTTTCTATTTTTCTCTTTCTTTTTTTTTTTTTTTTTTATACTTTATGTTTTCTATTTTTCTACCACCTTTTTAGCTGTTTGATGCTAAATTGGAGAAGCTAATGAGCTATGCTTGGAAAGGATGCATCGGAAAGATAAAAAAGTGTGCTACCTCTCATTATTAGCTTAAAATTCAAAAATGAGAATACATCATTAAATGGAAAAACGTAATGAAAATTTATACATGTGTTTAGAGAAAAGCTCTTACATCTGAAAAATGCCCTAAAATAAACAAACGCCATAAGAGAGGTAAACAATCAAAATGTCTCAAATGGATTAATTTTCTACTTGGAATGAAATAAAATGCCCTAACTTAAATAACTTGCTCTCCATAGTTGGAGAACAAGTTATTTAATTACTCTGCCTTTATTTGATATATGTTCATGTAATTATTTTTACAATACAAACTTCAACTACACCAAAGTGGAAGTGCTACTGTAGAAGGCCTTTAGTATAGTAATCACACTAACCATAAACATTAAGAGACACCCGAACAATTCTACTGTTACAACCAGGTAAAACTGACTACAGTGACACTCAAAACAGTATTCAAGGACATTAAGATATACCATAGAATATACACACCAACCCTATCACAATATACTACCACTACAGCACCAAGTCATCCATGTTTCACTTTAGGCAAAAATAGATCATCCATGTTCATTTTCGGTTCAAATACAGAAAAAGCATATCCAGTTTCTGAAATGGAGTCGAGGTCTCTCATCCTGGCATGCCCACAACAAGTACGACAACACTTACATATTCTCCAAGCTTATGACACAAGTAAATCGCTCCCCAAAAAACAAAATTCGAAATGAAAAAACTAAAAATAGGGAGGAAAGGGCACCGATATATCAGCAGAAGAGGAAACTGAAGCTTTAAGTGGTATCGTATCATTTCAACAGCTGCACAATTAGCACGAGTGGAACATGATCGACCATGCTTTACAGATTATGTTATAGTTGGCAATTTCAGGGGGTGAGAGAGACCGAGATAAAGGAACAAAAATATTAGAAAAGTTTAAAAACCTTGTCATGAGATCCTACTATACATGGAAAAATACAAGACCATTCTGTAGAACTAATGGCTAACTTCCACTAAGAAAATTAAAAATAAAATATGAGAATATACATAAGGATCCTACTCTGAAAAACATCAGAGAGAGGAAAATCCCATACCTGATGTCAACTACCATGAAGCAACATGATCATACAAACTGACCACCATAGCGCATGTTGTTACAATGCTATAGAAAGGGTAGCTAGTTACACAATACTCCCAGTGACCCTGTTGCTATTACAGCCATCATACCCAACTTTCAAGCGACAAACTCGATAATTACCATGTGGGCCAGCAGCAAAGGGCAAACCTCAGGAAGAATGATAGCTTTTCCAGTAACTAGTTTCCACTGGAGAATTCATGCTTTTTATAGTCCTCACTCTACCCTTCATCACCTGCGTCGCGCGGAATTTGAATGGTGGTGGTGGGCTTTGCTTTCATTCTGTATTCTATCAGCATACATGGGAAGGCGAATAATCTCATGAATCTCATCCAGCAAAATCTCCTGAGTGATATTATCCTTTATGCTTCGCATCACCTGTAATAAGTTCAAAAAACACCTTCATTTAGTCAGAGAAATCAAAACTGACATCAGAAACAATACCTACACAAAAATGGTAACTGATTCGAGATGCACCTTCTTGTAGGTATTGAACTCATTTGGAGTTCCTTTGTCAAGCCTTGTCCGCATGCAGATCCAAACATCTCTCTCTGAATCCCATGAACATTCAACAATCTTCCCCGAGTAGGACGAGGGATCATCATCTGTTCAAATAAAAATTAAAAAATACACAATAAAAAAAAGCTCAAAATAACAGACATAATACTATCAACAAGATTTAAGAAACCTAGCAATCCACCAGAAAAAAATTCCAACACTGAGTGACCAGACCATATACATCCAGCATTGGAATACTTTACAATTCCTAATCCAGAAATACATCACAAGACAGCTGTAAATGCAGGTCTTGAAATATGGTAATTTTTAAAGAAAATTCAGCAGGGGGAGAAAACCCCAAAATTTTTTTTGCCAAACCAGCATGATTAAGATAAAAACAACCAAATAGTGGCGACTCTCAAGAGACGTAATAAAAACTACAAATGACTAAGATTTGCCCGAGATAGAATTTAGCAATAAGCAAAAAGAAACTGTTTGAGCAAGTCACACTGCAAATTAAACAGGTAATGCTGCCAGATATGCAAGTAACAACCATGTACATCCCCAATCTTTTGAGACCCCTATAAGTAGTTTGATCTTCTCGTCAGTTTATATTCTTAGAGAGCATTGCTTCCCCACAATTTGGCTGAAACACAGCCATGAAGTGCACATTACCATCATTGAATAAATTAATTTGAAACAGCAAGTACAGAGGGATATTAAATACAGTGTCTAGTTAGTAAAATCCAAATGCATCAAGGTCACATTATAATTCCTTGAAACATAATAAGACAAATAGAATGGACTTCTAAACTAAGAAACAATTCTCATAACAAACCCCTTGTCACTTAACTGGGATCGATTGGACAAAACCTATTTAAGCTAAACTCTAACCAGGGTCAAATCCTCCAGAAATTCAGAGGCGCCAATGCCTTCTGGTACTGGACTAAGCTTGCGTTAATAACTTTAGTACGGAGGGAAGAGAACTTGAATCCAAGCCCCAATTTGTAACTGGATTTCAAGGTAACAACCTGGTGTTAAAGAACAGGGTAAAATTGAAAGACTTCACTCATTTGGCATGCAACTCCATTTATTTCGAACTTGTACAGGTTAATGAGGAAAGAGAAGTTGAATAATCAAGTTATCACTTCAAGATACTCCAACAACACCAATCTTAGCTTTTCCCCCAACTACTAGGGGATTTTCAAGATTTTCCAACCCTGGGATAATGCAAAATGCATATCATGTCGCCAACACATTAACAAGGATATCCAGAACAAAAAAATAATAATAATAATAAAATAAAATAAAAAGAAGATAAATAAATCCACTAACCACTAAATACAATCCTATTCCCTTCCATCAGCTTCTTCTTCCCTCGTTCATTCAGAAAAAGTAGCTGGCGATTGTCGTTCATCTGTCAAAATAAGAAGGCGGTGACAAGGAAATTCGAAGCTAATTTGCAAAGAACTGACACCAAAAGCAATAACTATGATAATTAAGATGACAGAAAAACCTCAAACAGAAAGTCGACAGAGTTCATTTCAGGATATTTCCATTTTAGGAGGCCTTCATGAGTTCTGGGAGTGTAAGGATCATCCCAGCCCTGATAAAGAAAGACCATCAGTAAACACAGCAATACAAAATAATGGACTATACTCCAGTTTTTAGGACTGCATATACTGCCAGCGAATATTAACTAATATCACAACTAAAAATATCATAAACTGATTGAGAAGCTAAAAAACCTTTATATGAATTGGAATAATTATTTGCTTCACTAGAGAAATATTGTTAAATAAATCTTAGACAAAACATCATACTTAGCAGAATAGTCGATGCAAAGGCCAGCAACATCAGATCCTTCATTTACTTATGAGAACTAAAATATCACTGTAAATGATCCTTACACACCTGAAAAATAAGTCCATCCGCTGCATGTGAGAGCTTAGGAATGAATTCTTTCAGAAGTTTGTTGACAGTAGAGAGCAACCAAAAATCCTTCCTCCTCACCTGAGATATGCTTTTTAAGCAAATCAATAACCAATAACAGTAGAAAAAGAATATTGACAATCTTATAATTACAGTCAAAATATTCAGCAGTCCGCAAAAACTTACCCTGAATGGTTCCAAGTCGTATCTGTAATAAGGGTTTCTACTCTGGTATATGTTCTGGCGTTCATAATTCCGAGGCTCAATGACTTCTTTCTCAAGCAATTTCCAGCGTTCATGGAAAGGCCACTGCATCAATATTCAATACCATACCATCACAACAGTACACATAACTTCCAGATGGAAAGCCATATAACAAAAAAAATCCAATAATGAGAATCAAAATTATGAAATATAAAATGTCAAAACTCATTTGATTTGAAGATGCCAATTTAATGGAAGCTGCAAACAACCATTATTACATCTCACCACATATATAATTCGTATTGGGGATAAAACAAGAATAGATTCAAACAGAAAGCATATAGATTCTGTCCTCCTGGAAATCCACTGATCACTTCCATAATATGCCTAGCCAAAGACTTTCACAATATTTCCATACCTTCTTCAAAGTTAAAAGATGGCTAAATAAGATAGCTTGATTGATCTTACACATACATGATGCACCCCATATAGAGTCTCTCCTAGAGCCACACAGGAACAAGTCAATCGCTTGAGTTCCATCGTTCAGTATTATTGCAGAGAAGCCCAAAGAAATGGAAAAAAACCATTATACAACCCAATGCATATGAAAATCGTACAATTGTCCTCAGTAAAAGCAAGGAGATTTCAGTGATTTAACAGTTCACTGATAAGACCTCACACTAACAATTTCATCTCCTCTATTCAGCAACCTTCTAATAATTCCTTTGTTTAGGTTTTTTTTTGTTGGGTGGGGTTGGGAGTTGTTAAATAAGCATTTTACGAAATAACATATATAAACAATCCACGGCAGATTACTGACGTACTCGTGTGCTTGTGGAAACAGGACACCAACAAACCATGAGCAAACATTACGTTGGAGTGTAATGCATGGTCTGCAAATACGGGCATCAGTAAGAAGGATAATGGACAGTAGAATGTAATTTACTGTATATCTCACCTCGATGACAGAAACTCCGTTAATTGCCATAAGATCGTAGATCAGGTATCTTCTTTCCTGCTTCCGAGTTTCAGGCAAGGTATCAATTATCATCTCCCCATCAAGTAATGTGTAATGGTGAGTCTTCTCAGCTAAACCCTTCCAAGAATACACAAATTTTGTCAGGACGCGAAACCATTTGCATAAAACAATTTCAGCATTTGAGTGAAAACAAAAAACCTTCCTCAAGCAAAACTTCAGGCATACGTACTTCATTAGTGTTTTTGCAAGGAAATCTCATCTGGACCCTTCGGAAATTAAAATGCCTATCAATTAGGTAACATCCATCCATAGTTATTAACATCATATATCGTGTTCCATCAGCTTTCCATGTTGCATAATAATAGCGTTGCCTCAACAATTGTAAGTTTTCACTGCAGGCCACAAAAATGAATCTTAGTATTATAAAAATGAGAGAATAGTCAGAAGTGAATTTTCAATTAAAATAGATCCCACATATAAGTACATAATCTCCACGATATCAATTACTCGAGATTATGTGAGCTGAATGACACACTCGTCAAAATTATGAAGATAATCTTGTATTAGATAGCTAAGTGCAGAAGTGAAAGGTTTTCTAAGTCTCTTAGCATTATTTTTGCCATCTGTTTCAAAATCCAATATAATTTCAAGAGTTCTCCAATAAAGAACATGCATCAGCTCATAAACAGCCCTGCAACATGGAGATGCTTACATTAAACAGTACATCATCAATAACTGTTTCTCACTGCATTCATGCCGATCATTCACATGCTTCCAGCAGGTGGGATTAAGATCAACTTTAAGTGACAACTTCAATTTGAGAAACTAAATTCCTAGGCCCTCCAACAATTAGGGCAGTTATAAGCAATCACCCACCAACTGGGTTTGTTGAAGAACACCTTCCAAACTATTATTATATGCATACAGCCTTCCTGAATGGCTTGCTCACGGTAACAGTCAACCAATACAATTGGTGAATGATGATCCTATTATGTTCTATACATGACTATGTCAAAAGTGGGTGAAGTATGGTGTTAGGCACATCAAATTACTTGGATGGATGATCCTATTATGGATATATATATATATATATAATTTATTTATTTATTGAGGGGGAGTGGTGGGGTAGAACTTCCTAACCAAAGTTCAAAAGTTATAAATCAGTTCTTATAAAAATTTATATTCCAGTTCCTCGTATATTTATTGAGGAAAAAGACAAATAAAATCACAATCAAAAGAGTTCGAAATTTGATAGAAGAAAAAATAACAAGTTACAAGTAATAAAAGAAGTGGTAAAGAAAAACCAGCGTCAAAAAATATTTTTCCTTTATTTTAATATTACTGAAAGAAATTATCTTGGTAAAAGAGTACTTATATAAGTGCCAGTTTTACTAAGATAAATCCAGGAAACTTTAATAAAACACGGTTATTGTACAGAATTAGAAATATACTTTATGGACTAGACTATATGAGGACTAGCATATTACTTTTCATTCAATAAGTGACAATTTTTATTTAGGATACGTGATAACATTGTTGTTATTGGCATTTTTGTCACTCGTGGTTTCATAAGTTCAATTTTACCATCTTCCCAAGTTGCAAAGACTTGTAAATGAGATTAGTATATAACTTAAAATATCTTTGCCTCTAAACACTTCCTAACAAATATGTCTGATGGTAAAGGTTCAGGTGTCTTTATTAAAAGGAAAAGGATAATAGTGCAATTACTCTGTTTTGTCTGCTCGATACCAGACAAGTGTGTATATAATTATGAATGTAAGTTATGATATAGTGAGACTTATCATAACAATGACCTTATAGAGTCCTATTTCAGGAACACATAAGGGCTCAAAGAGTTCAGTTAATTTTTGTATGAATTTTGAGATGTGATATTTTCCTCAAAACTCACTAACCTTTACGCTAATCAATGAGGGAGAACGGAGAAGATGAGGGGGGGGGGGGGGGGGGGGGGGGGGGTGGTTAACTGAGTTTTCTTAAGAATCTTCAGATCAAGGGTTGGACTTGTAGATCAAACATAATGCACCCACCCCCTCGCTCCACCCACCGGTAGACATGCACCTAAATAAGATGTTCAATAATTCCATTTTGTTATATTACTACTTCAAAACAAGTGAAATGCCTATATAAAAAATTATGTTAGATGGAAACGTTATTTTACTATAAAAATAATACTCCCTCCATCCCAAATTAAGTGTTCATTTTTCCTCTTTTAACCGTCCCAAAATAAGTGTCCACTTTGAATAGTCAAAGCCCTTTATTTTGTGAATTTACCAATTTAACCCTCAAGCATTAAAATTTTAAAACATATACACTATAAACCATCACATCACTATGGTAGGACATGGGTAAAGTTGGTATTTTATTCATTGACACTACATTAAAAGTCATTATCTTAATTCCCCAAAAGGGACTTGTAATTTGGGACGGAGGGAGTACTAAGATAAAATACTAAGTTTCTACATCCTTCAGTAAAGGATTTAACATTTCCTTGTATAACTATATGCACCCCAACATATGTACTGGAGTCCGTTAACATAGTGCTCATAAACAGTTTATTTGTGTGCTCAAAAACAACAATTTCAGATCAATCCGGAAAAGCTACAATCTAAATTCTCTTCCAAGACATATACACTCGTGTGCATAAAGCATAGCATCCAAAGACGACAGGACCATCTTAATGCATAGCACATTCACTTCCAAATACGACAAAGTGAAGAATCCCAACTAAGTGTACAGCGTGGTTGAGGAGCACACAAAGTCACACATTGATGCTTCATCAATTTTCTTAAAACAAGAGAACGCCATACTGTAACTATTAGTGAAGAAAGGGAGACTGAGTTTGACCTGCTAAGAGAAACAGGGTGTGAACCTGGGAATTGTGAATTTCCTCTTGCCTGAAATCCAAGAATGTAATTAAAGCATAAGTGACAAGAAATAAGCATTTCATTAGATAGTATTCCATAATTTTGACATCAATAGAAACTCATATCCCAGTTTTCCTTCAATGAATTATCGTTAGATTAATACAACAGTAACAGGCTCAAGATGAAATTTAAATTTAGGGAACTACAATTCTAATTCAAGCAGAAACGAGATCATTGCTAAAAATTGAGGACTGGAGATTTGGAGAGTAAAAACAAAAGAAACAGGAAGAAATAAAAAAAAACATTGATCGACTAATGTATATGCTAAGCACTAGAGATGCAAGCAGAAACGAGGTCATTGCTAAAAATTGAGAACTGGAGATTTGGAGTGTAAAACCAAAAGAAACAGGAAGAAATAAAATATAACATTGATGACTAATGTATATGCTAAGCACTAGAGATGAAAGAAATGGTGTAAACGAAGTTGCAACTAAGCAGGCATTAAAATGACGCTTGGTCATCCAATCTCCAGATCTATTTTCAGGAAAGTAATATTGCCCAAGTCCAGACATTGAAATGGAAGGAATATTTTTATTTGCCTACCCCTACAGTCAGCTTCAGTGATTGATAACAGAACTGCCGCATCAACTCTTGTTGGTCAAAAGGTATAACATCCCCTAAAACATCATCATTTGTCATTACACTATCTGGCTCATTGTTCTCCTGAAACAATAGATGCAAGTTAAACCTAAGGGGAAAAATACTTCTATAAATGAGAAATATTACAGAGAAAGCATTATACAGGAATAAGTATCAATTTAAGAAATGTATAGTTAAAAAAAAGTTCTAAATACTCGGGCAGAAAGTCTAGTAACCAAATGAACCGTGCCAAAGGAGGATTCATGGACAAAGGCTATTAAAAGACACAGAAAAAGACCAAGATTTTTTTTTTCTCCTTTTTTTTTGTGTGTGTGTTGGGGGTGGGGGTGGGGGTGGGGGGGGATTGGAGATTCAGATTCAAATAACTGATGGTAACCCATACACATGTTAATTTCCCTCGATAATTGCAATGCCCAAAGAAATACAGAAAAGATATATACACAGATGAAATGCAAAATATATATACACATACACAAGCTCAACCACACTCCGACAAAAATTATCCCCTTATCTGAATCAGTCATTTCTTTAAGCAGAAGTGCAGAACATATATTTACTCTAGGAAGACACACCATGCAGACTCATCTAAGTTGATACAGCCTCGTCATATGAAAAATACAGCACGTGTCCAAAAAATAATTTAGAGCGAAGTCATGCACATAATGTTTGGTTTAAACTAGTACAACATTTGAGATACTCTCGCAGAAAAATGGAAAGTCTATGTAGCAGATCATTGAGTTTATTAAACTTGACAAATATCTGTCAGTTGTTCAACCACATTCAAATATTCAAACTAATGACCAATATAGAAGGTGCTAATGCTCCTCTGTCTTGGAAATACAGATAAATCGCCCAATTCATCTATGGTGACACATACATCTGGGGACGAACGGATTTATCAATAGTGCAGACGTGATTATCCTCCCTCCAAAGGTGGTGACTTAGCCATTAGTGTGTCCAACCAGAATAAAATACCCAAGTGCAGGGCCAGACCTACACTAGGACTAGTGGGGGAATGGGCCCCACTGAAAAAAAATTCCTTTGCAATTTTTCAGCTGTTAAATTTTATATTTGTTAAATATTTAAGAGGGAATGTTAAAGATGATCTTTTTTAGATAAGTAACTATATTATAAACAGCACTCACAAGGGGAGTGCGCCCCAAAGAACAAGGAAACGCTCTAAGAGCTAAGCGAACCCAAAAATACAATCATTTCCTCTAATGATGAACAAAATCTACCATCCACCTAATAAAACAAAAAAGAAATGAAAGAATCCTTAAAAAAGCCAACCAGGGACTCCACCCCCTCAAAACATCTCTTGTTGCGCTCTAGCCAAATGACCCACCAAAGGCAAAGGGGCAAAACACCCCAGAAGGGTCGAGCCCGAAGTCCTGCAAAGCAATCCCACCAACCATCAAAATCACAGACCGAAATTGGCATCACCCAAGAAATGCCAAACAACCCAAAAACCAAACACCAACAGTCGTGCGCCACCGGGCAATGAAGGAGAAGATGGTCAACGAAGTTGGCATCATTCTTACACATGAAACACCTATTGACCACAGAGAAGTTGTGGCGCTGAAGGTTATCCAGGGTAAGAATTTTACCCCAAGTCGCCGACCATGTAAAGAAAGCGACTCTGAGAGGGGCATCAGAACGCCAAATCTCCTTCCAACGGAAGGCCGAGCCAGGCAGCTGAGTAGAAACCTTGAAAAAAGATGACACCGAGAAGCACCTAAGAGGAGAGGGGGGCACCACACCATCCGATCCGACTACAAAATCTCTAAGAGGTCGGAAACCTCCTCTAGCTCTCAATCCTGAAAAGGTCTCACAAACTGAACATCTCAAACGATCCTACCGTTATCGAGTTGATAATAGTCAGCAACGCAAGCATGTCAGTTGCGAGCAATACAGAAAAGCATAGGATAAGAAAAGGCTAAAGTGGAGTCACCACACCAAATGTCAGACCAAAAGTAAACCGAGATACCAGTACCAATGCTAAAAGAATATGAGAAGCAAAATCAGTTTAACCACACCAAATGTCAGACCAAAAGTAAACCGAGATACCAGTACCAATGCTAAAAGAATATAAGAAGCAAAATCAGTTTAACCATGACTGATATCCTTCCATACCCCTAAGCCTCTGTGAAACCGAACCGGGCGTGAACACCAACCCTCCTCCACAACCGGTCCCTATATGACCTCCCCATAACGACATAAAATCACCCTCCTCCACAACCGGTCCCTTTTAATCCCGAATCTCCAAAGCCATTTTCCCAACAAAGCTTTGTTAAATGGCACCAATCGTCGAAGTCCCAGTCCCCCCACCCCTCCTGCAAGGGACGACAGACTGTCTCCTACTGAATAAGAGCAAGGGACGACAGACTGTCTCCTACCGAATAAGAGGAAGAGAAGAACACTCACGTTCCCCTCCCCAAAGGAACTGCCTCTGAAGCCTCTCAATCCTGTGGGCCACACTACTGGGAATCTGATAAAGAGACAAAAAACAAGTGGGAAGATTGGACAACGTACACTTCGCCAAAATGAGCCGGCCTCCTTTGGAAAAATATTGACGTTTCCAACCCGCTAACCGCTTAGCAACCCGATCAACCTTCGCATCCCATAAAGGTTTCCTCTAAGCCGCAGATCCCTTTGGCAAACCCAAATAAACAAAAGGTAACTGACTAACACCACATCCAAGCATTGTTGTCAAAGAGGAAATGTTCCATGGGATCAAGGAACTCTTCCAGTATTTATCTTCAGGCCCGAGACAGCCTTAAAATAAATCAAGATGTATTTGAAATGTCACAACTAAACCTCCTCCGTGTCACAAAACACGAGCGTGTCATCGGCAAATAACAAATGGGAAACCTCCACAAACTAAGACTCCTCATCCCCCACTCTAAACCCACGAATAAGAGGCCCAAGTCATCATCTGACTAAAAGCCTCCATCATAACCAAAAAGAGAAACGGTGATAAGGGGTCACCCTATCTCAGACCACGCGAACTCCCAAAGAAACCTGAAGGAGAACTATTCACCATGACAGAAAAAATGGCCGAGGAGATGCTGAACTGAATCCATCGCCTCCACCTCTCACCGAAACCGTTAAAGAAGATCTAATGAGGTCCAAAAGTGGATGTTGAGATGCCTTGGGTTTTAGTCAAGGTGATCGCTCTACAGTAAAACTCTCGTAAAAGGGTCAACAAAGAGAAACCAAAGTAGAGATAAGAGAGGCTAGTTTAGTTCAACATGTTCCCACTCCAATCATATTCTTGTCCTTGCTAATGAGATTTGGCCATTTTAGTGTCTCATGCTAAAAATTATGAACTCAATATAGCAACTAATAAAATGATTACCAATTCAGAAAGGACATAGGTTTCGCTAAATTACAGGTAAGACTCTACCTGCCCATCGTAATAACTAAACTACAGCCTAAAAGGGTCGTTTCCACACTCAATTGTCTTTGCTACATGCAATTTAACCATCTCAACCAAAGCCCTCATCTTAAGCTCAACTGATGTATCCACTCCAAAAATTTTATCCTTAATTAATATTTGTCCCAAATCTCGAATCTTCTATTGTGGCCACCTCATTATATAGGCAACCAATTGATTCCGGACACTATGTGATAAAAAGTTGGCCTTTAGTGACCTCAGAAGATAAAGTTGTAAAAACAACTAGAGGAATATGTGGCACACAGTCCATTTTTTTTTATAAGTAAGAATTTTATATAAAAGCATCCAACCGATGGATGCAACCCATTAACAAAAAACTCCTAAGAGTAAAGACAACCCAAAAATTCTATCTTTTCATCTATAAAGAAATATTTATAAGAAATAAAGAAATATTTAATCGTCCCCAAAGAAGACTCCACGCCCTTAAAACAACGCCTATTGTGTTCCATCCAAATGCTCCACCAAAGACAAAGAGGTGCCACCCTCCAAAAGATCCATGCATGAGAGCCAATCGAAACACTCCTCCAAGAAGCTACCACATCACACACCGAAGCCGGCATTACCCACTGAGCACCAAAGAGACAAAAAAGAAAGCACCAACAATCATAGGCAAACGGGCAATGCAGAAGAAGGTGATCAACTGACTCCCCCTCCTTTTTACATAAAAAGCACCGATTGACCAAGAACATGCTCCGCCATCTCAAGATATCCAAAGTAAGAATACGACCCCAAGCCGCCGACCATGTGAAAAAGGCTACCTTGAGAGGGGCTTTGGAACGCCAAACCGCCTTCCAAGGAAAGGACCCTTCCGCCCTAGGCGAAAGATACGCAAAAAAGAAAATACCGAGAAGCTAAGAGAAGAAGTCGGCCTCCAAAGCAAAGAATTCGATCCACAACCGACAGTCAGAGAATACAACAGCTCTAACAGATCAGAAACCTCATCTAACTCCCAATCCTGAAAATGCCGCACAAAACAGACATCCCATACTAGCTTCCCGGTATCAAGGTGATAACAGTCGGCTACTAAGGCATGACGATCCCGAGCGATCCTAAATAACTGAGGAAAGGACGAAGCAAAAGGCCCCTCCCCGCACCATTAGTCAAACCAAAAGTCTACACAATGGCCATCACCCACCCTGAATTTTGTGAACGGTACAAATGAATCCCATCCTTGTTGGATATCCTTCCAAACCCCCACACCTCGACAACCTCGGACCTCCTCAGAACACCATCCACCTCTACCCTCCCCATAACGACAAACAATCACCCTCCTCCATAGCCGGTTTCTCTCAACACCGAACCGCCACAACCACTTACCCATGAGAGCCTTATTAAAAGGCACCAACCGCCGAATACCCAAACCTCCATCCTGAAAGGGACGACAAACCGCCTCCCAGCTCACCAGAGGGGATCCACCCCATAAAAGCTGTCTCTGAATCCTCTCAATCCGTTGAGCTACTCCGCAAGAAATGGATTACAACCAGGGATGCACAAACAACCAAACGATAAACAAAAACTACAAACAGATGCAAATTCTATTAAAAGAACTAGACATGGCAACTGCAGAGAATAAAGAAAACAAACTGCCCATCCATAAATTCCCATTGTCCAACTAGCCATATATTTTCTGAGTATCCTTTACTGCTCAGCATGACAGGCTGCAGCTTATGATAAGCACTAAAGATAATATCTCTTGAACAACATAATGAAGATAAGTTTTCACTACAACTTGAAACTGTAACTTCATTCTTCTAAATTTCTAATCATCATATACTTTATCAATTTGACAAAAAAGACTTGGCAAATCATTAATTTGAAAAACAGGTGCTGGAAGATTTTTAAAACCAAATAGGGAAAAATTAAGCATCATTCAAGCAGCTAATAGCTCGAGTCTCATAATCTAGAGTTAATAATAATAAGACTACCCTTCTGGCAGAAAGAGTAAGCTACAATGTTGGAAAGGAAAAAATGAAGACATACCTCACCCCAAAAAAATAATACTATATAAAAGATAACAGTAAACCGGACAGGAACTTAGCGGCCAGCTATACATCATTCGGATCACGTATATTTCATGCCAAATCTTATTTGAAGAGGAAAGAGAAAAGGGGTAAATGCAGGCAAACATAGCCGAAAGGGTTGACAAAGACAATCAATGATCTTACCAAACCATATTTTTCAAACAAAATTGAGAAGTAAATGAACACGCTGCTTTAGACGCTTTGTACAGTGCACCCGAAGTACAAATAGCTTTGTGGGTGAAGCTGATGGTAGCAAGGGAACTTATAAACTAAATGACTGGATAATAGTATTTGTTGTTCTCAAATTCAAATCCCCCTCTTGCTTATACAACACAGCTTTGCATACAAAATAATTTCCTCACTGAGTTTCATTTCATAATCTCATTTGAAAAGAATTTAAAAGAATCAAAAACTGCAACCCAAATAATACTGCAAGGAAAACACACAAAAAACCCACAAATCCCTAACAACAACAACTGCTTACTTGCAAAGGGGCAGCAGGACCTCCATCATCATCGTCATCTGGTACTGCATCACCATTAAGATCAAGATCAGAAGGTCTTTTCCACTCTGGAGTTGGAGGACAAATGACCATTTTGTCAGGCTTTTTCTCGTGATAAAAGTTGTACAAGGCATCAATATAGTCCGGTTTGTAAATTCCTGGTGGGCGTGCTCTAGCAAATGTACTAATTGCCTGCATCATGAGAAGCCAAATAATCTTGGAAGTGTCACTTTCTTTAGATGCAACGAAACAAGTGGAGTTGCAACAAAATGAACATGTAACTGACCTGAGTGACAGACATTGGTTGTGTACGCATAAGATAATGAACAATCATATACCCTGTTCGGTTATGCCCATGTGTACAATGGACAAGAATATACTTCTTTTGATTTTGCTTCTGACGAAAGAGAAACTGTGAAACCTGATAAACAGCATATATATATATATCAATAATCATAAGCAACTTCTACAAACATATAACTTTCGAGTCTTACTAAATTCCCCAAGGAAAAGCCTGCTGCTCTTCCTTGAATAAGTCACAAACCGGGAAAAAAAAAATCATAGAACTAATAAAAGAGAAAAACATAGCATCTGAGCACCTTGGAAGCTTCATAAGCTAAATTTCTAGCCACAATGCAACTTATTATCCATTAGACATACAAGGTAGAAGCTGGAAATTTGTGCTTTAAATGGGTCGGAAATCCACTTTTGCGGTTACTACTCAGAAAGAAACCAACAATTATTTCTCCCTACATAAAGACGATACTGAAAATCGAGAAACTAGTACGCAGTGACATCTATCTGTCACGATTAAGTAAATACTGTTACTGGTACAACATTCACAGAGAATGTGGTAAAGACATGCATACATAGTATAGAAGCGTGCAGATATCCTGAACATGACTGAGAAGAACTTACCTCGTGGACAAAGTAATTTACAGCCTCATTATCAGGTACAGAACCACGCCCCTTGCATTGAATCTGAAATCACAAAACCAAACATTAAAACCAGTCACAAAAGTGTAACTTGAAACCAAAATTTATTGAATTCTTTACCCACCTTCACATGCTTGATACCTTCATTCTTACAATCTGATGGTGGATAGTAACGACTAGTGTTCGTAAGATCAATCACTAACCCAAGCTGGAAAAATCATATAAAAACATACATATCTTAAATTTTCCATGAGCATTCTAAGCTAACTTATAGAAAATCACGGATTACAAAAAATCATCAAAAAATTATGTCATCAATTAATTCACAGATTTTTATTGCTCAATATAAATATGAATCGCAAGTGTCTAGTTAGTAATGATCATGAGAATAGAGCTTTAGAATCCATATATACATCTAGATAGTAGTTTCAGTTCCACAACGGGTTTGTTTTACTGCATATATAAGTTAAATCCCTACATACATCTAAATAGCAGTTTAAGTTCCAGAACGAGTTTATTTTACTAAGATTATAAATTTATAATATTTTGGATTTCAAAAATTTTATAGAGATTTCCATTTGAGGTTGAGATAATTTTTTTAAAAAAGAAGTGCACAAATATTAATTACAAGAAGAAACCGAAGCACGGAGAAGATGTACAAAGGCAACCAGGAGAGGAACTCCCCATTTTATTCCATTTACAGGTTTTTAAGATGCTAGCTCTATGCCTCTATGGTAAAAGCCTATTTCCTCTTCCAATAACAAAAATCAAAGCATTCATTTTACATTCCAACAACAACTCGTTGCAGTATCCAGAACTCCGGGAGGGAAGGGGAAAAAAAAGAAAAGAAAGGAATAAAGGAATAAAGAGAAAAAAAATTGAAAACATCTAACTTCAGAGTACTTACTTTTCTTCCTAAAAGTCTTTGCTGATGAATCACTTGCCTGAAAGAAAATCTTTTGCCAGGAGCTATAGTACTGTTAAAAAATTCACCAAGTGGAACTTTACAAGGGATAATACAACTAATTTCCTGACCAATTGCAGGGCACTGCAGCCAACCTGCAATGTGAACAACGGAACTTTTGAATAGATGTACTATGGAAGGATAAAGATTTGAAATTTCGCTATCTCAGACCAATTACCTATATAAGTGCCTAAGAAAACAAAGAAGAGCAAGGAAGGAACAAGCCAAATACATATGCATACAGAACTAATTCGTTTTACAACAAGATCAGTTCAGTAAGACACGGAAGGAAGATAAATGAAAAAAAGAATAGGCTTCATCTCTCTCCAAACACAGTGACTCAAATTGCAAATCCAAAAAAGCAATCTGTTTTAAGTACAAATAAGGCCAAAAAAAAAACATACAGATGTTGTCTACAGAGAATTGGTTTGTAAATTCAACATATCCACAGAAAAGATTCACTTACCATCAATGATTTCCAATAAAATCATGCATAATTCCCATGTTCACATACCTCCCTAATCTTTGCACCAAATAAATTATTTGAAACCAACACAATTTCAATATAAGTTGTTAGAAAAACCCGAGTATCAACTCTAACAAAAATTCAAAGACTCATGGACGGCGCAAACAAGTTTTCAACTCAACTGGTGCTAAAAAATAAATTCCCACGACTCTAGAGAAGTCAGATTTTCCAAATTCCTAGGTGAAGCCCATCTAACCTATGACATATTGTGATAGAGTGCTTGCGCTGTTAGTCTTATGGAGAATGGCGGGTGTGAGTGAATATGTGAGAATGATATATATTCAAACATATGGTGAAATATAAATTAAACAATAGTGTGTACATATTTGTGCTTGTACCAACATATAAAGCACATAGTACCAAAAACTTATATATGTTAAACACATAAGAAATAGTGTTTTAAATCTGCATTTCTATGCACCGTCAACTTTCCTTTTTTACAAGTAAATGCACCGTTATTTTTTCCCCTCTCATAAGTAAATGCAGCGTTAACCTAAAAAAATAGCATGTTCATGATACTTAAGCAAATGGGAACAGAGAACTCTAAACGAAATACTTTTCAAGGGGGACATGAAAGTAGATAGTTTTAAAATCTTGTCATCTCAACTTCATACGGACTTTCACACAAACAGATCATAAAATTTAACTTTGCACCACAAAAATAGCTCTTATAAACCCATAGTGGTCGAGCCTTTGAACAATTCGGTGACAACTAAAACAGGAAATGATCTCTCTCTCAAACACACACACTCATTCCCTGTTAAAACCACACAAATTCTCTTTTGCATTTTTTTTTCATTAAAAATCATCTCGACCATTATATTTCATTATCTAAAATCTCTTCTAATTACTTCATCCAACTTTGAATTTTGGGCAGATTGCATTTGTCTCTTACCTTCTATGTATAAAAATCTACTATTCCTTACAAGTGCATCCACCAATCACCGGTATATATCAATACACAACCTAAATACTTTCTCTTATTATAATACTCCAGGCTTCCTTCATAGTTTGTACCTCCCATGTTAATTATTAATCCTACCTTTCATAGTCACACCTATCATCCATCTTAACAATTTAATTGCTGCTACATGCAAGCGTTGTTTTTAACGTGCAATGTTTCCACTCCACGAAACATTGTTGACCTGAGAACAGTCCTATAAGATATTCCTTTCAAATTATTTGTTTCTCATTTATCACATAAAATGCCGCTAGTTTGTCTCCATAGACTCCACCATGCTTCAATCCTACTTTGTTACCTCGTCATTTATCCCTGCATTGTGTTGTTTTACAAACTATAAATATCTACCTTTAGAGACCCTTTGCTCTTTAATTGGGATAAGTATATTGTGGCTCGTTATTTATTAGACTTACATGTCATGTATATTCTTATAGTCCAACTAATATTTAGGCCATTTTATTCAAGGCTTTTCTTCATTTTTTTAATTTTTGTTGTTAAAGTATTCTATAGTACTTTTCCATCCACAAACGACATACACCACAGAACACCTTCTCTGATGTTCTTCATTATTTTATCTACAACTCGTGATTGAAATGGAGTTAATACCAAGCCTTGAAGCAATCATTAAATTATAATACAAATCACTGATCTCTCCACATCCTGTGCAAACTATAGTCATTGTCTCACTATTCATATCTTGAATAAAATCTATACGTTCTATAGGAACTTGTTTCTTTGTAAGGCCCCCACCAAATTACAATTCTCAGAAACTTATCCTACGTCTTCTCTAGATTTATGAAACCATGCATATATACAATTGCTTGCTTTTTCATTTCACCATTAACAGCCTTACTGTAAATAGACAGCCTCCACAACACATCTTCTAAGCACAAATCCAAATTGAATATCGTATATTAAAGTTCTTTCTACTATCCTTTCTCTAGTTTCATCGCAAGTCTGATTTGTTTGAGTCCTCTATGACTTGCAACAATTTTGCATCTTCTATTTTCATAAATACCAACTGAGGTAATCGGCACTTCTCCGCTCAATTGGCATTATTTCTTCAACTAGAATTTGTCAAGTAATTTTGTTAGCTAGTCAAACATTATACCATATCCTACATATCACTATAAATATTTTGAGATGTCCTAATATTCCTCCATTGCCTTTACAGTAATTTAAATACTCGTTAAATATGTCCATTATTCATAAATTCTTCTCGAATATATCCCCATCAAAGAAATGGACGTAATTTTTTCATGCATCTAATCTATCGCTCTAAATATAAGGAACTGTTATTCAGGAACTATTGATTTCTGTTCAGCAGTAATCACTAAAATATTTGATAACTTTTCTGAATATCTAAAAACAATCCTGACAGAAAGTTCCAGTTAGTTAATTTCCTTTTCCATCAAAACAATGTCAAAGAACAACTGTAGAGTCTAGCTGCAAAGAAGAAAACACTCTCTCTAATACTAATAAAGAGGTTCATTGATATAAATCAGCCACAAACTTACCAGGAGGAAGCTTATATCTATCATTCACAGGTGGCTGACGTGCATGTGTTGGTCTATCATCCGAGCATGATGGTCTGTCATCCGGGCGTTCTCTTTTCAGACGTTGACGTCTTTCTTCACGCTCCTAATGCAAGATCACATGAATTAAACATTTTGTGGCATACGAAACCACATTTATATTATCCTAGGAAAAAAAAGTCTACTTTCGTATTTGTGAAAAAATCATGTCACAAAATGTTAACCGCTTTTGTGCTTGTCCATATGGCAAATTTTGAACAGAAACGGAAAGACAACATACTCTTGACAGGAGAATATTTTATTAGAACGACGTGCATGCGAATAAAAAGGTTTGACACACAAAAGTCCGACATCAAAATATGTTGGATTGTGGACTTCTTTGATGAGAGGTTAAAAATCCATACAATGCATTTTTTTTAGACAGGACAATAAATTTATTAGAAGTCAGCAATTAAGGCGAAAACTAGGTAACATAGTTATACTCTTTAGGGTGACATACCACTACAGAACAAGGAATTCGATGGTGTTGCATTTAGCTAACAATGTCCCTGTCCCAATAAACTAAGAATTCATGATGCTAATTAGGACCAGTAGCTGCTATTAAATATTCCCAAAGGACATGGAAAAATTAAAGTCAGGAGTGAAACAAAAATTACTATTGCAATATAGCAGCTGTGACAAGTAACTACGGAACGAAAATAACAAAATGCTTTGAAGAGCTTCAGCCGAATAGGAATATGTAAACTCTAAAGAGAGTTTACATGCATTTGTTTTTCACATGGTTTGAAAAATACATAAGCCATCGTAAACTTCTTTCTTTTACGACTTGATCTATGGTCAGTGTCAAAGACATCAAGAAATAAAATTAGTGTGGACCCGTGTAAAAGAAATAAATACATAATAATAATAATAAGAATAAGAATAAAAACAATGTTTATATATATTTTTATTAGTAGCATACCTTCTATATAGCATTCTAATACCCTACAAGAAATAACATAAATGTGTTCCAGGTGCTATCAACGAAAATATATACTTGTGTGCATACATTCTTGTGTGATACGGGCAAATTTTCCCTCAATTACACAAGTCAATAATGGTTCACGAAAGAAACGCAAAATTCATAAGCATGTGCCAATAGGATGAGTGCGAGATTATGAAACAACTTTCGCAAAGCATGAAGAAAAAAACCAGAGAGAGTGAATTACCCGACGTTGAATTTCCGCTCCAGATTCTATATGGTCTACCTGTGCCATATGCCCCGGGGCATTGTCTTCTTCAAAATGAGGTTCAAAGGTCTCTTCATCTTCTTCAGGTTGCGGGGAGGCATTCAAATCCATGCTAGCAATCATTCAACGATCACCAAACAACATCTTTTTGAAGCTCAACAGGGCTCAATGCAGTGTCCGTAACCTGACCAGGTATGAGGGGAAAAAACACAAGCGCGTCAAGCTTGAACACCTCATAATGACAAATCAAAAAAATTCTACATTAATCACAATCAAACAAATATCAGTACACAGGGCAATCTAGGCAACTGTGTGAAAGCTGATTACCAACAATACATGAGACCATGTCATAAGAATCGCGACAGTAAAAATATCTATAATAGTAACTCCAATTTAAATGTCAATAAAACACAAGAAATTGAAATTTCAAATGGTAAGACTCAAGCCAAAGATCAATGATTAAACCTAAAATTTTCATTCAATTCAACTCATGTACTACATTTTCCAGGGAACCAAACAGATAAAATTAAAACCGTAGTATTGCAATTGCGAGTAAAAATGCTTCAAAACAACTTCGAATCAACAATTTGCATCAAATTCGTGAGAAAAAGAGATACAAAAGCAATCATTGAATCAGAAGATTCGAACCTCGAGAGAACGATGCAATCGGCTACAAGTTTTCCTCCGAAGCTTCAACACAGTATCCGACCGAAGTAGCAGGGAAAAGCTAGGGTTTATATCGTCGATTTACGGTACGGAGGAGTCGAAACCCTTGGAGTAGATGTTGGAGTTCAAAACCCTAGAGAGAGAAAGAGAGGGTCCGCTGTTTTAGAGAGAGAAAATGATTGGAATAGAGATGTAGAGAGAGAAAGAGATCGCCGGAGGTTGGGAGTATTAATCAATCCATGACGATGACTTGGTACGAGAATCGGAGTTGGAGAAAGGGGAAAAGATTCGACGTTAATGAATCAAATTTGTAAGGAAAATAAAATAAAATAAAGCATATACAGTATAATGATTTTATATATATATTTATATATACATATAGAAAGAGAAAGTTAAAAAGGAAAATAATTGCACTTGAACACGGGTGTTACCCTGGTCGGTGGCGAGAGCGAGAAATAATGGGTTGGGTTTTAGGTGCGTGGGTTCTTAAATATAGGGGCTTGGTTGCGTCTAGGGTCTGCCAAACTAACCAATCACGGGTTGGGAGCTAGAAAATTGAGTCTCGATCCTCTCTCTCTACTGTTGATTGGTTCTTTGAGACGTGTACGTATGTATATATCATTATTTATCACCTTTTTTATTTTCTTTTAGCAATTCTATATGGGTCTGTTTACTAACATGAAACGTTTTTTATTTTTTATTTTTACTTTCTGAAATGAAGAAGTAAAACTAAAATCTT
Source organism: Cornus suecica (assembly GCA_963922005.1). Classification (NCBI taxonomy): domain Eukaryota; kingdom Viridiplantae; phylum Streptophyta; class Magnoliopsida; order Cornales; family Cornaceae; genus Cornus; species Cornus suecica. The sequence goes on along the minus strand of OY998242.1, from coordinate 7,329,189 downwards.
ATTTCCCAATTTATTTCAACTTTTGCCCTTAAGAAAACATTTCATCTATTTGTAAAGAAAAGAGGAAACAAAAAAAATGGTATTTTCTCTTTTTATTTCCTCTCATCTTCAAAATAACTAAATTTTAAAGTTGTAAAATTGGGACTTTCATGTCTTTTGCATTAATAAATTTAAATATTATATATAAATAATAAATAAATTAAATATTTTTCTAAATTAAATAAAAAATATTTATAAATTAAATAAAATTAAATGAATAAATAATAATAATAATAAATAGATTCAATAATACATAAAAATAATAATAAATAAATAATAATTATGATAAATAAAAAATAAAAAATAATAAGAAATACAAATAATAAATAAATTAAATATTTTTATAAATTAAATAAAAATATAATAAATAATAAATAAATAAAATATTTTTATTTTTTCTTACTGCAAAAATATCAGTACCAAACATGCTTTCAGTTTATGCAATGTTTACAAGATGGTTGATTTCATTATAAAAATAAAAAGTAAGGACAAATTTTTTTTAGTAAACATACTTTCTGTTTTTTATTTTTTTTTCTGAAAAAAATCAAAATTTAGTAAACAAGATTTTACTTTGTTTTTCTCTTAGAATAATCAAAATCATGATTCTACTTCTTCAGGAAACGGAAACAGGAAACATTTCTTGTTAATAAACATGCCCACTATCTTTTAAATTCCGAGCCTAGCACCAATCTAACAAATATATCTATCTATGTAATTAATAATTATTACAAAATTAGTTTGTACTTAATTAAAATTAAGACTCATAATGATATACACCTTTTTTATTTTCTTTTAATAATTCTATACTATCTTTTAAATTCCGAGTCCTGCATCAATCTAACAAATATATCTATCTATGTATTTAATAATTATTACAAAATTAGTTTGTACTTAATTAAAATTAAGACTCATCTTTACTTTTTCAAATTTTTTTTTTCTGCTTAAACCTTAAACCCTATAAAATTGTTAGAATTGGTACTTCATAAAAAAGATAAAAAAAAATTATAGCGGATAGTATCTTCGAAGAAGTTCTAAATCTTACTTGAACAAATTTAATATATGTAAACATCAACAATATATACTTACCTTCTTAAAGAGACACCGTACACTATCTTTTTAGTTGATAAAGTTAAATAAGAGTTCACAGATTCCTATTAAATGGTTTGAAATTATTTATTTTTTAATAATATTTCATAAATATATATGTTCTAAAAAAATGAAAAATGTAAATAAAAAATATTTCAATATTTTTTTTAGTTATTTAATTTAATTAAATGAAAATTTTAATTAAATAAATAAATATATATATGTTAATAATTGTGTTTATATATAAAATAGTGATATATATATATAACAAATAGTAACACATAAGTCACCAAACGTCAATTTCATACCCCAACTCAATCTTTCGATATGTTTTTTCTTCCTTCATTTTTTGTCGTGTCTCAGAGAGAGAGAGGTTAGTTGCGTCGGAGATGAGGGTTTCGGTCGAAGAGAGGAGAAGGGTTTGCCGAAGGCCGGACGGAGGTGGCTGGTGGTTGTAGGTCACGGCGGGTGGTGGTGGTTGCAGGTCAAACTAGGGCTTGAGCTGAAGAAGAAGATGTTCGTCTTTATTTTTGTTGATAATGGAAAATGGTACACCAATTTGATGTGTTTGGGTTATGTGTGGATTTAATTTCATGGGTTTTGGATGGATTGAAAAGTAGCAAACCACACCAAAACCACCTATTCATATGGTTTGTTGAGAGTGGAAATGATACACCAAAAAAAACACTGTTAGCCCAAAGACAAAATGAGCTAAACATGGTATGGTTGGTACTGCTCACCTTTTTCATAACCCAAAACCAAAATTTCCCGCCTTCAACTATTTACCAAACAGGCAACCGGTGTAGTGTTGGTTTTTGGTTTTAGTTTGGTTTGGGTTGTGTTGGGTGTGGTGTGGTGTGGTTTTATTCTGAATTGAAACCATGTTTGGTGCAGATGGTTTCGGTGTGAGAAAAAATGAAGCTGAAAAACCAAACCATGTTTGGTAGAATTGGTATGTGCTGAAACTATGAAACCAAACCATGTTTGGTAACATGGAATGATTTGATATTTTATTTATTTATAATAACATTTTATAAATATATATTTTTTAAAAAATAAAATATATAAATAAAAATACATTAAGGATGATTTTTTTTTTACAAAAAATATTAATACTGGATAATAATATTTCACCATATTACAAGAATTATTCAATTGGTTCGTATATGTAGTTTGAAAATTTATAATATTTTTTAATTTGAAATTTCAATATTTTTTTAACAATTTATTATTTTTAAATTTTTATTACTCAATTTTTATTAATTTATTATTAATTATTTATTCATAATATTTTTGTTTATTATTTATTTAGTTTTAATTAATTTATTATTTTAAAATATTTATTACTCAATATTTATTTATTAATTATTAATTATTAATTATATTATATTAATTAAATTAAAATTTTAATTAAATAAATATATATGTATATTTAAATATTTATTTTTTGGTACAAATTTTTTTAATATTTAACTATTTATTAATTATTTATTCATTTTATTTTTGTTTATTATTTATTTGATTTTAATTTATTTATTATTTTAAAAAATTTATTACTCAAATTTTATTTATTTATTTATTATTAATTAATTATTAATTCTATTTTATTTATCATTTTTATTTATTTATTATTTAAAAATATTCATTACTCAATATTTATTTATTTACTATTAATTATTAATTGTTAATTATTTATTAATATTTTGCTCAATTTTTATTTATTTATAATTAATTACTAAAAAATTATTAATTATTAATTTTGTTTATTATTTATTTAATTTTACTTAATTCTATTTTATTTATTTAATAAAATGACAAACATGACCATGTTGACTTTTGTTGATAATGGAATGGTACACCAATGATGGATTTGGGGTATTAGGTTGGTTTTAATTTGATGGTTATGAGTTGTGAATAGTAACCAAACCAAAACAAACCATGTATTGAGATGGGTTGGAAATTGCCTCATTTGGTGCACCATGGTTTACCACTATGAATCCAGAACCAAGTTTGTCAAACATGGGTTGAGTTACACTTTTCAACCAAAAACCAAAAATATGACACCAAAATCATCTACCAAACAACACCTTAAAGTTATCAAATATGGTTTGATTTCAAAATTTCAGACCGCACCAACTCCAGCAAACATGTTTTGGTTCCTTCAGCTTTACTTTTTCTCAAACTAAAACCATCAACACCAACGCATGGTTTAAGTTCGGAATAAAACCAAACAACACCAAACCCAAACTAAAACCACAACATTTACCGAAGGGGCATATAAATAATAACAATTATAATTCATCTTTACAAGCAACTAACTAAGTTTATCTTTGTATCACAAAAACATAGATATCCATGGTTAGAATTAATATTTTTATGAAATAAGTTGGAAATCCACAATCCAATGGAATGGTTATACTAACCATTAAATCACCAATCAATTATTGATTGTTGATGCGTAGAATGATCGGGTCTAAATCAATGTTGTACCTGTCAAAAAAAAAAATAGTGATCGGGTGTGGTACCCACCAAGTAGGCTCCGACGGTCAAGTTAGTACTCGGAACGTCCAGAATGTAGTAATAATGGAGGGAGTGGCTATTGTGTACGTTTTAGGTTGACCCAAACCTTATATTTATAAATACTTTAAGACGGTGGTGTTGATAAAGTTGTACCTTTTGTACTTATCTTGATAAGCCGTGACCTGTAGGTGTTATCCTGATTAGAATTGTAGCTTCTAAACAGAGTCCACCTTGGTAATCGGTTGATGATCCTACTTCCACCATGTAGAACAAGTAATATTTATCACTGATAGTTATTGTAATAGTCAAAATAATACATAGCCCAACCAGAATGGGCCACAGGACTGATGGGCCGGAGGCAGATGGGCCAAAGACGGATGAGCCAGAGACGGATGGGCTGAAGACAAATGGGCTGAAAACAAGTGGCTAAAAGAGATAATGGGCTTGTGGAAAATTCTAGAATTTAAGTGATCCACAAGTTAAGGAGTAGTCCAGCTATGGAATAAAGAGTCCAAAAAAGGGTAAAGTTTATCAAATCCCCTGATTTAAGGGATTGATAAACTTGGGTAAATGGGCTTGATCCATTTACCCATATTGTGTATAAATACATGGTTTTGATGAATGAAAAAGGATCAAAAAAATTTACCCCAATTATTGTTGTGTATTTTTTCTGCATCTACACAATTGGTGTCGTCTGTGGGAAGACCCTATTATTGAAATCTTTTTTAATAAGCTTCCCACTCTCTACAAAAAGCTAAGATTCATACCATCAATGGCGGTGATCACACATTCACAACAGATCGAATTACCTCCAAACGGAGGCCAGCAACCTGAAGATCCGATCAGACAAGCCCTAGAGGAGATGATTGTCGAGTTGGAGAGGCAGAATGCTGAACTGGTGGCAAAATTGGCTCAACTGTAGAACCCATAGGAGGTCCACAACGACGAGCAGTCTGGCCAGCATGAATGGTCTATACGCCGCCAGACAGACAAGGACAATTTCCCCGTTAGATCCCACAATGATCGGGAAGAGCACGCGTAGTCATCTCTACAGGTTCTCGAGGTACGTAACCTCGAGGAGGTCTTAACCTTGAGAAAACTAGAGTAAATCATATCCAGATTCCAGCGGGAAGTGCTTAAGGATCTGAAGGTACAGACCCCCATCGATCTGGCATCCGAGGCATCAATTGACGCCGTCTAGACACCGTTCACCATCTCGATCACCAATGTGCCCTATCCGGAGAGGTTCAGATTACCAAAGTTCACCCTGTTCGATGGTACAAAAGATCCAACATAACATATCTACCACGTTCATACCAAGATGGATGTTTACAACGAAAACGAGGCCTTACTTTGCAAAGTTTTCCCCCACCAGCTTGACCGAAGCAGCCCTCCTGTGGTTTAGAAAGCAACCGCCCCGATCGATTGGAAGCTGGCTCAGACTCTGCGAGTTATTTATTGCCCAGTACTTCGGCAACAAAAGGCAGATGAAGACTATCTCCAGTCTATTCACCATGATCCAGGAGAAAGGCGAATCCCTGAAAAGTTTCGTCTCACGATTCAATGTGGAGATGTCTTCAATTGACAACTGCGATCAATATTCGGTTGTCGAAGCCTTCAGAATGGCCCTGATCCCTGGAACCAAGTTCCATCAGTCCCTGGTCAAGAGGCCGCCAACAGACATTAGAGAGCTCAATTCCAGGGCACAAGGGCACCTCCGAATAAAAGAGGAATTGGCCATACGACACAAGAGGACCGCCTTTGCAAGTGTGGAGGCAAGAGTGTCTGAACCAAAGGCTAAGGATCGGGTCTCCGATCGGAAGCGGCCGGGTGCTCCCCCTGCTCCCTCCCCAGTACTAGAAAAATGCCATAAATTTGAGGACAAGGTTACCCCACTAAAGGTTACGTTGGCAAAATTGTATCAGGAAACTAAGGCTAAAGGGATCTTCCGGTCGCCTCCACCCATCAGGAAACCAATGGACCAGAGAGATACGTCGAGGCACTGCGTCTTCCATGGCAAATATGATCATCATGCCAATGAGTGCCGAAGCCTTAGGAGACAAGTGGAAGCCATGATTGTGAAAGGAGAATTGACCAAGTACGTGGCTAAGGAGGGACCGCGATCAGACCAGGCGCCCCATGCACCTGTCAAAGGGGTAATGGGACAGCCCGTACGAATCATTCACATGGTTCACGGAGGACCAAGCCAGTCAGAATTGGAAGAGACCCGCAGATCTCAGATGCGACAAGCCCAGAAGCTGCGAAGGGTTGAGGAAGTCAGCGAGTTCCAAAACCCGAAGGAAGACGCCCGTATAACTTTCTTCTCCGCAGATATGCGGGGCATTCAATCTCCACATGACGATCCCTTAGTTATCTCTCTCATGGTCTCAAATTACTTGATCAAGAGAGTGATGGTGGACCCAGGAAACAACGCCAACATTATCACCAAGTGGGCCCTCGAGAAGCTAGAGATCAACCCTCAGGAAATAGTCCCCTCCATAAACCCGATAACAGGATTTGATGGAAAAATGGTGGAACCAATGGGAGAGATCCAACTACTAGTAACAGCGGCGAGACGCATGCTCAGAGAAACTTTTGTGGTGGTGGACGTCAAACCCTCATACAATCTCCTCATGGGCAGGGGATGGATCTATCGGATGCACGGGGTTCCCTCAATAATGCATCAGGTCATGCGATGCATTGACCCAAATGGAGTTGATGTGATTGACATAAAGGGGGACCAGGTCGCAGCCAAGGAATGCTATGCAGTCACCATGAAGGGCTTGAAGAAAAAGATAGAACCAATGCGGGAGGTACGACCCAAGGTGGTAACCGATGATCAATAGCAATTACATGAAGGCGGTTTGAGGTCACCAATAGCAGCTGAACCTCTGCTGGAAGTTCAAATTTGCCCCGACCGACCCGAAAGGTTTACTTATATTGGTTCAGGCCTCAGCCCACAAGAAAAAGAGAAAATGGAGTCCCTTCTTCGATCCAATGCTGACATATTTGCATGGAGCCATGTGGACATGATCGACATCGATCCATCGGTAGCCCAGCATTCTCTCAATGTGGATCCCAGCGCAAGGCCCGTCAGACAGAAACAAAGGCGAATGGGGGCCTATCGAAACCAGATCATAGTTGAAGAGGCTGATCGACTTATTCAAACAGGATTCATAAAGGAAGTCCAGTATCCTTCTTGGTTGGCGAACGTTGTGGTGGTCCAGAAGAAAAATGGCAAATGGAGGATATGTGTAGACTTCGCAGATCTGAATAAAGCCTGCTCGAAGGATTGTTTCCCTTTGCCAAAGATCGATCAGATGGTAGATGCCACCGCAGGTTTCGAACACCTGAGTTTTCTGGATGCATACTCTGGGTATAACCAGATACGAATGAACCCAGAGGACGAGGAAAATACTGCCTTCATCACTGAGTCAGGTACATTTTGTTACATAGTTATGTCTTTCGGACTAAAGAATACATGTGCTACCTATCAAAGGTTGGTCAGAAAGATGTTCCAGGGCATGATGGGATCTCCCATAGAGGCCTACATCGATGACACGGTGGTCAAAAGCAAGGCGAAAAGAGACCACCTGACCGATATGCAGTAGGTCTTCGACACCCTCAGGAAGTACAATATGAAGCTCAACCCGTCCAAATGTTCTTTCGGAGTGTCCTCAGGCCAGGTTTCGGGGCACATAGTTGATCGGACGGGAATACAAGCTAGCCCGGCGAAAGTCAAAGCTCTCATAGAATCAGCAAAACCAAAGACCCGGAAGGAGATCCAGGTGCTAACCGGGAGGATAACAGCCCTCAATCGCTTCATCTCTCAATTAACCGATCGGTGTAAGCCGTTCTTTCAAGCAATAAAGGCGGCAAAATGAGAAGTCTGGGGGCCAGAGCAAGCAGAAGCCCTGAAAAAACTCAAAAGTTACATGGCAAAGCCTCCGATACTTTCAACGCCAGATGCAGATGAGCCACTGCACCTATATCTGGCAATATCAACATCGTCAACCAGCGCCGCTCTAGTCAATGAGGGCAAGGGGTATCAGACACCAGTCTTCTACACCAGCAAAGCCCTTGCTAATGCAGAAACCCGTTATTCGAAGCAGGAGAAACTGGTACTATCATTGATCAATGCAAAACGACGTCTTCGACATTATTTTGAGGCACACCTGATCATAGTGCCGACGGTCACCTCGATCAGATCTATAATGGCGAAACCTGAGTTATCATGAAGGGTGTCCAAATGGGCAATAAAGCTCGGGGTGTTCGACATAACCTATGTCCCATGAACGGCCATCAAAGGACAGGAAGTAGCTGACTTCCTGTTGGAAACGAAAACTACAAACTCCGTAGAAGAATGTGAGACTGGATTATGGGTCGTGTTCGTGGATGGATCATCAAATATCAATGGAGCAGGGATCGGAGTTGAGCTCATAACACCGGATAGTACTAAAATTCAACAGTCAGTTCAATTGGAGTTTCCTGCCTCCAACAACGAAGCCGAATATGAAGCCCTTTTTTTAGGAATTCGATTGGCCCGAAGCCTTCAAGTACAAAAATCAGAGATTCGAAGTGATTCCCAATTGGTCGTATGCCAATTCAATGGGGAGTATGAAACTCGAGAGCCCAAGATGGAGGCGTACAGGAATTTGGTTCTAAAAGAAGCCGAAGGGTTCCAGCAAATAACCTTTTAACAGATTCCAAGAGGAGATAATTCCGTAGCAGATCATCTGGCTAAACAGGCCTCCGCGGTAGGAGAAAACATGACTCACACTGTACCGATAGACTTCATCGCTCGGTACAGCTTGGAGCCCCCTGAAGAAGTAATGGTTATTCCTTGGGAGCCGAGTTGATGGATCTTATAGCAGATTATTTAAGAACTGGTGCATTGCCTGAGTCAAAATTAGAAGCTCGGAAGATAAGAATGAAGACAGCCAGATATGCTCTCTACAACGGCCAACTATACCGCAAGTCTTTCTCCAGACCATATTTGAGATATCTTACGCCCTCTGAAGCTTCGGCAGTCATGGAAGAGATTCATGCAGGAGCCTGTGGTAATTAGGGGTGGCAAAAAAACCCGCCCCGCCCCGTTTAGTTAACCGGGGCGGGTATGGGGCAAAAAAAAAATCCCCGATTATAATCGGGGCGGGTATGGGGCATCCCCGCCCCGTCCCGATTAGCTATATATATATTTATATATATATATAAATATATATATATATATGAATAAACATGTATTGACGAGTTATTTATTATGCTTTTGAAATTTTTGATTTTGATTTCATAGAGATTTATTGTTTGATTTTGGGATTTTATTGTTATTTGGGGGAAAAATAATACGTAAATCAGCACACATGTGTTGCAATGGTATAATCTCACTCCCAAATTGGGAAGGTGAGGAGTTCGAGCCTCTTAGGAGGCATTGTGGGTGTGGTGTGTGAATTTTTTACCATTCAAAAAAAATAAAATTAAAAAAAGTAATCGGGACGGGGCGGGGAGGGGAGTTGGCGGGTACGGGACGGGGCGGGATGGGGAAAAAAAAATTAAACAGGGACGGGGCGGGGAAAAATAATCGGGTATGGGGACGGGGCAGGTGATACCCACCCCGCCCCGCCCCATTGCCATCCCTAGTGGTAATCATTCCAGAGGAAGATCCTTAGCTCATAAAGTTCTCTCCTAGGGATACTTCTGGCCTTATCTGGCAAGGGACGCTGAAGTCTACACCCGACACTACAAAAAGTGCCAATTTCATGGAGATGCCATTCACCCGCCGCCGGAATTATTGAACCCCACAATTATCCCTCACCCCTTTGCCCGATGGAGTATGGATATTGTGGGCCCTCTTCCGTAGGCTATACGGTCAACCACTCATGTTCTTCTGGCTACAGACTATTTTACCAAATGGGTGGAGGGCGAGGCATATCCCACCATAATAGGCAACCATGTTATAAAGTTCATCTGGAGTCATATCATCTGTAGATTCGGATTACCCCGAACTATAATGATGGATAATGGCACCAATCTTGATAACAGGAGGGTCCAAGCATTCCTGAAAAAATATGGGATCAATCAGAACACTTCTTCCGTCGGCTATCCGCAAGGAAATAGACAAGCTGAAAGGACAAATAGAACCAACTTTGATACACTGATGAAAAAAATTGAAAAAGCAAAAGGGGGTTGGAGAAATTGCCCGAGGTGTTATGGTCCTATTGGACTACTCCAAGGCAGCCAATGGGAGAGACACCTTTTGTTATGGCTTATGGGGCCGAGGTCGTTATCCCGACTGAATTGAGGGTACCTACTTTAAGGAGTCAAGTATGGGAAGAAGGTCCGAACAATCAACACCTAGCACATGATCTGGACCTCCTAGAATAAATAAGGGAAACTGTCGGGATAAGACTGGCTGCCTATCAATAACAAATCAGGGCACGGTTCAATCAAAAAGTCAAAATGAGAGAATTTCAGGTTGGCGATATGGTGCTCAGAAGAAATATTGGAATTGTGGGCAAATTACAAGAGACATAGGAAGGACCATACACCGTAATTGAGGTTATCGAGTGTGGAGCTTATCGGGTTCGGAAGAACGAGACTGGCCACATCGAGTCTAACTCTCGGAATGCTTATCGGTTGAATATGTATTATCCTTAGATATGTTTATTTTCTTGTTAAAAATAAAATTAAAGTGTGCCTTACGTACGACACCTTCTCTAATTATAAGAAAACATTTGTGCCTGATGTCCGGCACCTCTGCTTCATGATTATCCTTTCAATAAAGATACATTCTATTTTTATACAAGTGTTCCATGTTCAATATTAAAATTTGCCTAAGTGTTTGAGTTCAAACCTGATTTGAACTAACCAGAGGATTAAATCAAGCCTCAGGGCCTAGATGCCCGAAGGCTCAATTCTTTATTAAAATTTGCCTAACTGTTTGAGTTCAAACCTGATTTGAACTAACCAGAGGATTAAATCAAGCCTCAGGGGCCAGATGGCCGAAGGCACAATTCTTTATTAAAATTTGCCTAAGTGTTTGAGTTTAAACCTGATTTGAACTAACCAGAGGATTAAATCAAGCCTCAGGGGCCAGATGCCTGAAGGCTCAATTCTTTATTAAAATTTTCCTAAGTGTTTGAGTTCAAACTTGATTTGAACTAACCAGAGGATAACAGCAAGCCCCAGGGGCCAGATGCCCGAAGACTCAATTGTTTTCATAAATGATTAAAGTTCAAACACTAAAGACATAACAAGAAAAGAATAAGCACTAAAGTGAGGGAAAATTCTTGTTCATTAATGAGGAAAAAGAGAGTTACAAAATTACCCTTCTGAGGGAAGTAAGTACAAATAAAGTTAAAAAGCCTAAACTACTGATCGGGAGGATGATATTCTTCTCCCTTCAGGATGGCAGCAAATTTCTTCTCATTTTCAGAGGCAAGAGAGTTTTCGTAGGGCATCAACACTCCCATATGGGCATCAAATTCCTCTGCGGTCTTGAACTCCCGAGCCTCCAAAGGAATATGTTCCATTTCGTGCCTCCTTCGCCAAGCTCTGGCCGATCGGAGATCACAGATGACGCAGTATCGATTACACATGTCAAGACCCCCTAAGCGGCACACTTCCACTTTGGCCCGTTCAAGATCCAACAATTTTTCTAATTCTGCCTTTTCAACTGCCATCTTTGTGTTTACTACCCTCGCTTCTTCCAACTCAGCAACTAAGGAAAGTTTTTCATCCATCAGAGCTCGTTTCTCTGCCTCACCAGTCTCCATAAGGATTTTCTGTTTTGAGACGGTCTGGCGAAGGCCATCTGCCTCTTTGACTAGAGTAGTCCGATGGGCGTCATTTTGCTTAATCTAGGCCTTCATACCGACCATCTCCTTAACATCAGATTCCAAGATGTTGTTGAAGGCCTGAACCCTATAGAGAAACTACATGGTAAGGAAATGATTAGTACATGAAGTAGCAAACAAATAAATAGACCAAGTGCAAAAGGGTGAACAAGTTTTTACCTCCATGGCCATTATTGAAGTCTTCTTTGCCAGATCAGTCCTGGAGATTTTGGTCTGAGCGGCCCTATCAGCTGGCTTCTAGATACCTTTCGCCATAGCCCAAAGAGCTTCTGGCTGGGTAAGAGTGATTTGGTTGGCACAGACCGGAGTCCCGTCTGGCAGAAGGAATTTCGGTTCCCAGGGAACTGAGGTTCGGGATGTCTCCGGAGCAAGAGGAGTATTGTTTGTAGAAGTAGTATCAACTTGAGTTCTCATCCTCTTATTGGTCACTCCGCCGGCTGTACTAGACCGGGTCCTGATAACTGGAGAATTTGAAGGAGGCGGGGGTGGAACTACCGGGTTCTGTGCAGGGGGAGGTACCGAAGCCGACGGCGGTGCTGTTGAAAGGGGTACAACATCAACCAGGGTGACCCCTTCGGGAACCTGAGGGCATCTGGCAGATAGTGGTTTGTTTGGCAAGTCCATCCTGTCAACAACAACGCCCAAATTAAAAATTGACTCATGATTTTCCAAAGTCAACAAGTCAGTAGCTGATCGGGCCTTGCCCCAGACATGGGTTTTCAGGAGGCCTATGCGTTGTTTTATGAAGATAAGGGGAATGTCCTTATCCTCATAACCTATAAATTTGTAAGCATAATCCCCCCGATGAAGGTCATAGTGTTCGCAAAGGCAAGACACTTTATGAAGGGGGCGGAAGATGGGTAGACGGATGACACCGAAAGTATTTGGGATTGGAAATATGCGCGAGAAAGGGTAAGACCAGTTGCCACTCACAACTACCATTCTTTCCTTCTATCCTTTATCGGACTTTTCCGTATCAGTACATATGCTCCGGCCTTGGAAGGGAAAGAGATTGTATCTACCCCTACTCGCTCTGGCGTTCTGGAAAAAGTAACAAAGGAGCAGGTCAACTAAACATAGATTGAGATCCAGGTCCTTATTGTACAACAAGAGTATGGATATAATCCTAAGGCTGTTTGGGTTCAGCTGAAGGGGGTGCAAACCTAGCATAAAGAACGCATAGTGAAAGAAAGGGTGAAGGGGGAACCATAAAACCCTAAGGTAAGATGCCGATAGCAGAATGCTACCGGGTGCTAATCCCTAACTCTTAGTAAAATCTAGGTAACCTGGGTAAGGAGATACATCTACATCCTTAGGTACTTGGGTCTCTGCCCGAAGGTGTTTAACGTCCACCTCAGGTCGGACTCTCTTAAGTGGGGCCACTACAAATGGTTCAAAGGGCTTGGGATTCGCAGGATCATTCGTTGATGAATCCGGAAGGTCAGTATTATGGGGAGTTGTTTTTGGGGCTCCTTGGCGATTGGACTGGGGACTATCACTACTGGTGGGATCAGTGCCTGTAGTGGAGGACAGAACAACTTCTTCTACTGACCGGGTATCGTCACTGTCAGACATGGTGGCAAGAAAGGTAGAAGAGACAGAAGGGGGTAGAGGTGAAAATTAAAGAAAGAAAGGACCGATCAACTTACTCAGCTGGTGAATGAAGAGTCACAGAAACTTCGGGTAGCAACAGGGTTCTGTTATACTGAAAGGTCTGAACTGACCGACGGAAAGGGTGCGGTGATAATGAGGAAATAAATTCCAGAAATGAAAAGCTAAGGAAGAGAGAGGCAAGAGCGGAAATTTGAAAATATAGAATGAGGAATGAGGTGGAGAATTGTGGGTTTTTATAGAAGGGGAGAAAAAGGCCAAAAGGCTGCACGAAGTCTGAAGGTCGCGTAAACCGCGATGAGTCGTCATGGTGCTAAGATTAAGGAAGTAATGGCCACTCATTTCAAATGCCAATAAATGCTCATTGATGATTGACAACTCATCAAACCTTCATCTCCCATAAAGTGCATGTATGTATATATGTTATAATAGTGTTTAAATTTTCGGTCATGGGCTTTGAAAAAGAGAAAATCACAAAAGCCCATAACCTCAGGGGCCTGTGTATTAGTCAAAATAATACATGGTCTAACTAGAATGGGCCACATGACTGATGGGCCGGAGGCAGATGGGCCAAAGACGGATGAGCCATAGACGGATGGGCCGAAGACAGATGGGCCGAAAACAAGTGAGCTAAAAGAGATAATGGGCCTGTGGAAAATTCTAGAATTTAAGTGATCCACAAGTTAAGGAATAGTCCAGCTATGGAATGAAGAGTCTAAAAAATGGTAAAGTTGAACAAATCCCCTGATTTAAGGGATTGATAAACTTGGGTAAATGAACTTGACCCATTTACCCACATTGTGTATAAATACAGGGTCTGTTTGGTAGAGTTGTATTTCTATTTGTGTTTATGTTGAAATAAACAAAAAACACGTTTTTTATTTTTTTTGTTTATTCATCCAAAAACAGAAGTATGTTTGGTATGGATGTTTTTTGGGTTGAAATTGAAAAATTAAAAATCAATAATATAAATAATAAATAAAATAAAATATAATAATAATAAAAAATGAATACAATAATAATAAATAAATATAATAATAAAAAATGGACTAAATAATAAATTAATAAAATAAATAATAAATTACATAAAACATATTTAAAAATATAATAAAAATAACAAATAATAAACAAAATGAAATAAATAATAAATAAATATAATAATAAATAATAAGTAAATATAATAAAAAATAAATACTTCATAATAATAATAAAAAATGAGTATAATAATAATAAATTAATATTAAATTAATAAAATATATTTTTAAATAATTAAAAATGAATAAATAATTTATAAATAAAATTAATTAAATAATGAAATAATGATAAATAAATAAATAAAATATATTTATAAATTAACAAATAAATTAATAAATACTAATTTAATAATATAAATAATAAATATAATATAATATAATAATAATAATAATAATAAATGAATACAATAATAATAAATAAATATAATAATAAAAAATGGACTAAATAATAAATAATAATAATAAATTAATAAAATAAATAATAAATTACATAAAACATATTTAAACATATAATAAAAATAATAAATAATAAACAAAATGAAATAAATAATAATAAAAAATAATAAATAAATATAATAATAAATAATAAGTAAATATAATAACAAATAAATACTTCATAATAATAATAAAAAATGAGTATAATAATAATAAATTAATATTAAATTAATAAAATATATTTTTAAATAATTAAAAATGAATAAATAATTTATAAATAAAATTAATTAAATAATGAAATAATAATAAAAAATAAATAAATAGAATATATTTATAAATTAATATATAAATTAATAAATAATAATTTAATAATATAAATAATAAAATAATAAAATATATTATAAAGTGAAGAAAGTGTAAGTGATAAACACCCCAATAAACACCAAATTCATGTTTATTCTCATATGCCTAAAATTTGCGTAAAGTGAAAAAGTGTTTTTAAACACACGTATCCCAAAAACACTAACCAAACAAGTTTATAAACACAAAACACATAAACAAATACAAAAACACCCCAACCAAACAGGCCTTTAATGAGGATGACTGTATGACTATGAGGGCCTAATGCCGCTGAGCCCACTCATCCAAGGCCCAAAATAGAATTCAATTCAGCCCAAAATAGAATTCAATTAGGGTATAGGATTAATCGACAATAATGGAAGAAATAAGATTAATTTCACCCTATTCTTGGAATAACTTGACCTATATCCGAAAAAGAATAACACAATTAAAACGGAGAATTCACTTATTTAATTTAAATTTAACTTCCATAGAGTGTAAAGTCTACAGTGAAGTGCGCGCACACACAAAGTCAAAGCAATCCAAACATGGCCTTAAATCCAAACATGGCCTTAGATCAAAATCTCTACCACTACCTCCTCCTCACTTTCTTCCTCATGGCGCCATTCACCTTCATCTCTCTCCGGTATCTCCAGGCCCCCTACGGCAAGCACCACCGTCAAGGGTGGGGCCCAACCATATCGCCGCCGTTGGCCTGGTTTCTCATGGAGAGCCCCACCCTCTGGCTCACCCTCCTCCTCTTCCCCGCTGGCCGCCATCACTCCAACCCTAAAGCCCTAATCCTCATCTCCCCTTTCCTCCTCCACTACCTCCACCGTACAATCATTTACCCCCTCCTCATGCATCTCAAAACCATCCGCCGGAAAACCACTCACCGGGAAACCGCCCCCGGGAGCGGTTTTCCGGTGAGTGTTGCGCTGATGGCCTTTTCGTTTAATTTATTGAATTCTTACTTGCAAGCCAGGTGGGTATCGGATTATGCGGATTATGGGTCTGACTGGTGGTTTTGGTGGCGGTTTGCCGGCGGGTTGGCGGTTTTTGTGAGCGGTATGGCGGTGAATGTGCTGTCGGATAGGGCTTTTGTGGCTTTGAAGGGTGAGGATGGGGGGTATAAGGTACCGAGGGGAGGGTGGTTTGAGTTGGTGAGCTGTCCGAATTATTTCGGGGAGGTAGTGGAGTGGTTCGGGTGGGCTTTGACGACGTGGTCTTGGGCCGGGTTCGGGTTCTTTCTGAACACGTGGGCAAACTTGGTGCCTTGGGCACGTGCGCATCACGTGTGGTATTTGGGAGAAATTTGGGGAAGACTATCCCAAGACTAGAAAAGCTGTGATTCCCTTTGTCTGTTGACAGACATGTATGATGTATTTTTCAATATATCAAACTCTTTTTCAGAGTGTTTTCAAAGCAATTTGAGTACAGTTTGTTATCCGTTAAAATTTGTTATGGTGCATGGGCTTTACTGGTTTTTTTGCTTCTATTAATTTACCTTTGATTTTCAACTACACCTGAATCACCTGACTCGGATTATTATATTTGGATTTGCAGAGTGTATATAGTAGCAATAAATTTTGGAATTTGGAAAACTGAAAAATTGTTGGGAATAATTTTTATTTATACCTTAGGCCTCGTTTGGATACCGGTCTGGTCTGGTCTGTGTGATGTTTTGAAAGTCGGTTTGGTAAACAGTCTGGTCTAATGGTCTTGGTCTGAGAAAACTGGAACCAGACAATGTTTGGCAAATTGTCTGGTTACAAACTTCTTTGAACCAGACCATGTTTGACAAACTGGTATGATTTTAAATTTCTAATAAACTGTGAAAATATTAAATATATTTTATATGATGTAATAACCTTAAAACCCACAAAATTAATTTTTAAATATTTGTTAAAGTCTTTTTGAATGATTTTTATTATATATTTCTTACATAATAATGTTATATTGGTTTAGTAAAAATTTCTTAAAGTATGATTATTGAACTCGAATTATCAAATATAACAACAAACAAGTTTTATACGAGTCACATTTTTTATTATACAGAAATTACAATCACACGAATTTCACAAATCATGCAGTAATATTACATAACAACCTTCAATTGTCGATAACATACAAATAATGCACTCTGATATTTTGGCTTTTAAAAAAAAATTATTATTTATTATTATTTATCATTTACTATTTATTTATTATTTATTATAATATTTATTTATTATTTTTATATATTATTTAATTTATTATTTATTTATTTTTATTTGTTTATGAATATATTTTATTAATTTATTATTTATATTATTATTTATTATTGTATTTATTTACTTATTAATATTTTTATGTATTATTTAATTCATTTTATTTCATTTAGTTTGTTTATTATTTAATTCATTAATTATTATTATGTATTATTTAATTCATTTTGTTTATTATTCATTTTTTATAAATATAATTTATTAAATTGATTATTTATATTATTATTTATTCATTTATTTTAATTAATTTATAAATATATTTTATTCATTTATTATTTATTATTTATTATTTATTATTATATTTATTCATTTATTATTATATTTATGTATTATTGAATTCATTTTGCTTATTATTTATTTATTTATTATTATTTTTATGTATTATTTAATTCATTTTGCTTATTATTTATTTATTTATTATTATTTTTGTATATTATTTAATTCATTTTGTTTATTATTTATTTTTTATAAATATAATTCATTTAATTTATTATTTATATTATTATTTATTCGTTTATGTTAATTAATTTATAAATATATTTTATTCATTTATTATTTATATTATTATTTATTCATTTTTTATTATTATTTTTGTATTATTTAATTCCTTTTGCTTATTATTTATTTATTTATTATTATTTTTATGTATTATTTAATTCATTTTGTTTATTATTCATTATTATTATTTTATTTATAAATATGCTTTATTTAATTTATTATTTATATTATTAATTTATCATTTATTATTATTTATTTTATAATTAATTTATAAATATATTTTATTAATTTATTATAATTATTTTTATGTATTATTTAATTTATTTCATTTATTTTTTATTCATTTATTTATATTAATTTTTAAATATATTTTATTTTATTTTATTTATCATTTATATTATTATTTTATTCATTAATATATTTTATTTTATTTATTCATTTATTTTTATTAATTTTTAAATATATTTTATTAATTTATTTATTATTATATTTATTTATTTATTATTAATTTTACGTATTATTTAATTTATTTTATTTATTATTCATTATTTTATTTATTTATTTTTGTGTTTTGGTTTATATATTGATTAGATGTGGTTCAATCACATTTTGGTTAGATTTTGTAACGGACCAAATAGAACCACCAAAAATAACGGACCAAATAGAACCACCAAAAATTATGGTCTTAAAAAATATTATTTTGGTTCAATTTGGTCCAACTTGATCTGGTTATATGTTTTGAGACCAATACAAAACAAACATGGTGTGGTCTCAAAAAACCATGACCAGACCAAAAAAATGGGACCATAACCAATAAACAAACAGGGCCAGAAAAATGAGACCATAACCGATAAACAAAGAGGGCCAAACAGGGCCTTATTGATGGATGTTGCATCTTTTTCTTCTTCACATTGGAAACAAGAATTCGCTGGCAAAAGCAAGTAATCGGACAGTGCTTTTTCAATTCAAAGTGTGACTGCATTACAATATTAAGTATCTTATGTTAAATCTATGAAATTCTGCTATTTTGAAGAGTTCATACTCCACTCCATTTCAAGTGTTGTATGTTTGCACATGTATTTCATGTCACCCAGACTTCATTCTCCTTTCAAGTATACTCACAGACACAAACACACACACACACACATATATATGGCCACACATGTACATCACCTAATTTTCAAGAGTTGGTGTAACAAAGGGGGCACCTATTGATATTAAACCATTGCACAAAAATGTTTTGCTGCTTTAAGGTAAAAGCATTATTTTAAAATGCTGTTTATCAACCTGCTAAAACGGCAGGTGCAAAATAGGTTCCTCCTGATAATTTAAAGCACATTAATTTATACATATTGTTTTGCGTTCACAAATAGTAATGGACCAGAGAGAGGGAGAGATGTGAAAGCTAATAAAATGGCGTCAACTATCTCAGATTGCTTCATGATAAGCCGATATGCTGTGGTACTATCACGTGTTTCTGCAGATGCAAAAACCTTGTAGACTCTGCAATAAGATGACAATGAATGCTGGTAAATTCTCTCTCTCTCAGAGGCCTCACGTAGTTTCAACAGATTTATCGACCACCACCATTTGTTCCCAACCCTTCTGCATCTGCAACATGGGAATCAAAAAAGAATAATTAATGCCTAAATACAGAAATGATCGAATACTGTTGATTAAAACAGTTTTTAAAACTGTTTGACAGGAACACAATCTTCATACAATTCAAAATCTAGGCATGAATTATCAATTGTGACCATAGGAGGAAAAATCATAAAAGAACCGATAGATAACGAAAATGACTGAACTTACATCAGGCAACACTGGGGTTGGCTTTAAAATTAACCTGTACTCCTGATCCTTCATGCGTATCACGAACTGAACTTCCATTATATCCTCCCAAAGATTCCTTGGCTTCAGAAATATCCAACTTGAGCTTCTCATGCTTGTCTTTTAGCCCAGAGGAATTCATAGCTCCTTCAAGGCTCTTCTTTATTTGTTGCTCCAAAGTCTGAATCTTCTTTTTAGCCTCCGCAGCAGGTGTTTTTCCTGCTTTTGCTACCTCCAACTTCAAGAGCTCAATCTTGTTCTTCAAATCTGATGAATTTATAACATCTTCGATTTTGTTGAAAATTTCTCCATTGAATTCCTCCATCTTAATTTTGACATCCGGGATTGAAGGTGGCTCAACATGCAAACCTGAAGAGTCGAGAACATCAGCAATTTCCGCAACTATATCTGCCTTCACCTGCAGAATTCTCTCCTTCAGCCCCTCGTCTATGTCCCCAACACCAGACACCCCTGAGTTTTCAATTTCAGCCTTCAGCGCTGTAATCTTCTCTCTGACATCTGGCCTATTCATGACTTCTTTCAGTCTCTTATTAATTTGTTGTTTTACTGGGCCTGTTTTGTTGTTCTTTTCTGAGAGAATCTTGGCTTTGGATATTTCCTTTAACATGTCAAGCTTATATTTCAGGCTTGCATAATTAGGAGCCGAAGCAAGACCTTGGCCGAACTCATCCTTAAGCTTCTCAATCTTGTTTCTTAGTGCAGGATGAATGAGCTGGTCCTTTGAATTCCTTGCTTTTGCAAATTCTTCCCGCAACATCATAAACCTGTCATTCATGCCCATGGCTCTGGCTGCCTCAGAATATTCATGATCAACCTCTCTTTTCAGTTTCTCTATCATCTCATTCAGACCCAACTCTGGAGCTTCTGTAGACAACTCCTTGGCTTTCAAAATTTGCTGTTTCAGTTTTTCAACCTCACCCTCCAATTCCAGTCCCGAAGCCTCTCCTGGATTTTGGCCAATGAGTTCTTTCTCTTTCATGTTGATTTTCTTTTTGGGATCTACGGGGAGTCCTTCTTGAAATCCACCGAGTTTGCGGAACTTTAGCATCCTATGTTTTAGCAGCTCTTCGGTGTCCATTTTAGTTAGCTCCTATACAAGTTTAAGATATATGTGATGATTTAAGGGCAACATATGATTCTCTATGAGAACAAAGGTGAATGTACTCACAGCCATTGTGTCCACAATTGCAGTTTTAATCTGTTGTGATGTCCAATATGGATCAGCATGTGCACCACCAAGTGGCTCCTGAAAGAGGTCGGCAATTCCGTTGTCAAACGATAGAAGTGAATCACACTTTATAGTTGAAAAGCAAATTGAAGCAGTTGTAGTCAAATCAGATTGGATGTTAAGGTCGTCAACTGCTGCACAAGTATCATGCATGACACATATGCCTCTATGATTTGAAAAATATTCAATGGCGGATAAGATTCTTGAGACGAACATTTTAAAATTTGTGAGAAATAATGAAATATCTACATAAATATATATCTTACTAGCAGCAGGGATCAAACCATCAGTCTTACACTCTTTCTGAGAAAGATGTATTACATTTAAAGAATAGGAAGAATCCAAGGGTGGGAAAGGAACAAACTCATAGATGTATTAACGTGGAGTAGAATATTACAGGGATGAAACCATCTGCTACTTCCAGTCTGCACAACTCTCCAGCAGTTATTTTAAGCTTCTCAGCTGCCTGCAAAGAGGAGGAATTGCAATTAATCATAGATATTTCATCTTATCTGTTAGACAAGACGGCTAATGAATTATTCTATCAACCTTTGGAGATGCTTTGGCACTTTTCCACAGAATTGCTGCACATGCTTCAGGACTGCACCATGGGAAATTAGATGAAACAAGAAAAATTAGAACGTCATATTTGAACCAAATGAAAGAAAAATGCCTGAAAAATACTTGAGGAAAACTACAAAACTATATCCATTTAGCCAAAAATAAGTGCATACAAGAACTTCTACAAGTTGGTTGAACATGAAAGGTCATAGAAGATAAAGCTGAACTAAGTGAAACAAAATTTTAGGGCACTGATTTACAAACTCGGGGGAAAGGGGGGAACCAAACATCTGGAGAGTGTAACTAGGCACAGAACACAAGGATGTGACTCCACATCTTAGTTGACCAAACTCACCAACTTCCGGTCTTCCACTTCCGTAGGAGTTAATACCACCATGAAAATTGGAATTTTGGAAGCATGCCTCTTGGACAGAGGTAGAAGTTGTCGAGTTGCTCATGTGTCTGAATAAGTGAGAGCAACACATGCAAAACACGTATTGCTGCTTGTTTGCAACCAGTAATCTAATAAAGACATCAAATACATAACAGACGATAACTTGACAGTCACTCTTGTGACGGCATGTTTGCAGTATCTAGAATATTACAACTAAAGCAAAGGCAGTCTCAAATTACCTGGCAACATAAAACACTGCATTTTCGAGCATTAGCAATTTATTAGCACAGCCTATGGCCAGAGCACCACCAGATCCACCTTCCCCAATGACAATGGAAACAATTGGTACCTTCAGACCAAACATAGTCCTCAAGTTGTGTGCTATGGCCTCACCCTGCACGCAGTTTAAAGAAAAATTCAATTGAGCCAGTATTGACAGAGAATCATTCAAACTTCAGGTAACATTTGCAACATACTTGGCCTAGTTCCTCTGATTTAAGGTCTGCAAATGCCCCTGGAGTATCAATGAAAGTGACGATAGGGAATCCATGGTGATCTGCATAATACATCATGCGTAGTGCCTTCCGGTACCTTTCAAAGTAGAGATCATTATTTACAATCAGATGGCAGACATATTCTTGTGGAGAAGCCAGAAGATTAATCTTATGAATTATACTGAATGTCTACAAACACCAAATATCTTATAGAGAATTTCTTCTCACCATGTCAGCTCCATATCACAAGTACAGAAATAATTAAGACATTCACCTTCCTAAATTACGTACCCATGGGGAGTGGGCATCCCAAAGTTGCGGAGAATGTTCTCCTTTGTATTCCTACCCTTTTGATGACCCATGAACATGTAACTTCTGCCATTAATGGTTCCAAGGCCAGTGACAATGGCAGGATCATCATACCCTGATCGATCACCATGAAGCTCCACAAACTGTTCGGTGGACATAAGAGGACATTTAATGAGATGTTTCCTTGGTATACTTGACTTAATCGTAACAATATCGATTTTGTGAAAACATAAGAAGTCAGAGAGCTTATAACCTTGTCAGTAATATTGAACACATGGTCTAGAAAAGTTGGCCTGTTTGGATGCCGAGCAATGTTCACACGCTGGATAGGAGTCAGATGCTTATATAGATCCTTCAGAGCCTGAAATTTAAAAGATGTAGATATCAGTTTGATGATAGGATTGACATCACAAATATGCTCGGAGGCATAACACTTGGATATTCTTTTTTCAATTCTTTAGTGCAGATCCATTAGGCCAATCTATGTATATACAGCTAGTATAAGGGGAAAGTACATCTTAGTCATTATTATACAGTTCCTTTATTAAGTAACACAAACAAACACGCGTTCAAACATTAAACGCTAGTAAATTAGCTCTATCAAGTCATATCTTCATTCAACTGCATTTAAAAAACGATGTGAAAATGCATGTTAAGGTAAAGGGCGGGATCAACAATAAGTAGGAAGAACACTCAACCAGATATTAGTATAAACCTTTGTGTCCTTCTATATCACCAACCAGGTATTATTATTTTTTCTAGAATTTCATGGGAAGTTGAAACTTTAATTGGAGAATAGTCTACTAAAGTTGACACCTTTAACCAATCCCCGCAGTATTCATAAGAACTAAAAAAAGGTAATATTGTTCAAGCAAGCAAGCCTCTCCACGATTTGCATGGCTAAATATATACAGCGACAAAGTCTACAGTCGAGTAAAGTATTCTCAAATCACCAATTTCCTATATATAAACTACTTCATAGCGAAATCGCAGTTACATGCTTGACCAATATTCCAAATTCAAGAGATGCAATGTAAAGTAGGGGCTTGAATGACTTTCAAACCTGTTGATACTTGTTCTCTAAAGAGATTATTTGGTCACTGAAGTCGAGGCCAGTTTCATTTGCCATCTTTTGAATCTGCACTCCACCAAAAACGAAAACATTATTTTGAAGCAAGCTGTTCAATTCAATTAATGGAAAACAACTTTCTTGGCTTACATCAATGATCTTCTTTTGCAATTTCATTAGAGGTTTCTCGAAGTCCAAAGTAACCAGCTTCGGCCTCTCTCTTAAAGGCTTGAAAGGTGAGAGATGGCTAAGAAGAGCTCCACCCTTTGTATTTGGATCCGCATCCTCCGGCCACGGATACTCATGCTTCTTCACCTTCCTCGCCTTTGCACTAACCATAAAACCCCCACTCCTTGATCCCAATCGCGCCCTTCCTAGGGCTTTCCATAGCACACCACTCACACCATTACTCGAGCTCCGGAGAAGATCCGAAGCCGAAGAAGTTCCAGGAACCAATTTCCCATTAGCTATCACTGAAGATTGAGATAGAGAAGCCATTCTCCAATTCTACACCAAATTAACAAACTGAAAAATCAGTCTACCACCTCCAACAACAAACAATAATTTTTTATTTCTACTTCGGAATAATTAGACGACATGCTTCAAGTGATAATTTGAGTGCTATAGTAGATAAAAAGATGAACGAAATTGAAGCTATAAATCTCCGATTCTTCATATATTACAGCCAGAAAAAGTAACAATGCAGTTAGCTGAGCAAAACACCACCATTTCTGAGTTTTTCAAAAATTAAAAACCAATACAACTTAAACATAATATCCAAGCTATCAATTTCTGTTTCATTCCCTTCAATCGTATAATGACCCACACACACACAATATCTATATGTATATACAATAATATATAAGTATATATCCAAATGCAACAAAATTGAATATGCAATAGAATCTAGAAGAATTGCATAATAAGAGCTGAAGATTTAGGGAAGAGATTACCAGAGTGATTGTTTGGCGCGAGAGAAGATCGGAGAGGGCGACGAAGGACTTTGGAGTGGTCCTTGGGAATGGGAGGAGAGGGAGAGGGAGAGGAGAGAGAGAGAGTGATTATGAAGCGAAGAGAGAGAGAAGGAGCATAGTGAAGATCGTCATTGAGGTGTGGGGTTTGGATTTTCTCGGCTGGGTTTTGGAAAGAGAAAGAGAGAGAAAATGCAAGAAAATGACGATACTTCTTATGTAGGGGGAGTTCAGAGTTGTAGTTGTTGAAATTGAAAGCTTTGTTCGGTTTGGTTTTGGCAGTTAAAGGACTCGCTTCACACTGCTATTGTACGCGTGTTTGTGACTTTGGTTACGTGTTGAGCCTTCGGTGCCTTCGATGGTCTCCTTTTTTGGCCTCTACTTAACTCTATCTCATGGTATTGCATTTGTTATAAATTTCTAACTTTTATCATACTCGTTGCGTATAGTTGGTTTTATAATAATTTTAAAAAGTGCCAATATTCATCATATATTCATTTTTACAATTAATATTGTTGGAATTAATTATACTATTACCGCGATCGCGATCAAAATCGATACCGCGATCGTAAACCATGTCACGGAATCTTGATATTTGTCGATAAGTATAAATTATTTTACTTTTTTGACTCAATTAAAATAAGAGTAATTTGTGATAGATTTTTATAATTTAGGGAGATTTTTGATAATACACCGCGTTAAGTGATATATTTTGATAGTATATGAGAATTATATAATAATACTCCTTGTAATAAATTTACAATTGACAAATACAAAATTATAAATGGTAAAAAAAATAAGTTAATGATAGAGTGTGACTGTAATTATTTTTTTATTAGACTGGACTAATAAAGAAATTTTGATATCATAAACTTGTTTTGGAAAAATGTTCCAATAAAATTAAAATAGACATTGTCTTATAGGTTGTGGAATGAATACGGTGGTTAGGTCGTTTGTTGGTTGTGTTGTTTGGGTTCCTCTATTGATTTTTTTTGCTAGTGATGGTCAAGAGATGGGACATAACCGCCCCCTCTCTTTGCTAGTGTATATATATATATATATATATATTAAGAAGATGATATTTACACCAAAACTTGTACACCGAAGTGTTAGACAAAAACTACATGGTATGCTAGTTGACAATAAACATTTCTTCGCGCCCTTTTTTTCTCCATTATTTCCTTTTTTGCCCCTTCTTGTTTTCACATCGCATGCGTAATTGTTCATCTTCCTCTTCTCTCAACTTATTCAACAACAATCAATCTCTTATTACTTGTTTTCTTAGTCTTTTCAGATAATTAATTGCAAATAATTTTTAAATAAGTAAATAAAGTTTCTGAAAGCATACGAGTTTAACTTCATATGAACTTCTTTATTTTACCAATTAATTTATGTTACAGCTTTAATTATATTCAACAACAATCAATCTCTTATCGCTTGTTTTTTAGTTCTTTTCAAATAATTGCAAACAATTTTCAGATAAGCAAATAATGTTTCTGAAATCAAAGGTACGAGTTAAACTTCATCTGATTCTTTATTTTATCAATTAATTTAGGTTACAACTTTAATGTTATATTTTTATATAATTTACTCTTCTAATTGCTTAATTTTACAAGTGTTGATTTAATTGCTCAATTCTACCGTGTTCAGTTAAAAAGCTATTAGACTGTAGTTGGGGGAAAGAAATTGATTCACTAAAACAGACGATATTGTATGAAAAAAATATATAATGATTCTTTTTTATCATTGATTATGTTATTATTAGTTTTAATTATTATTAGGATGAACTAGGAAAATTCCAAAATAGTTTATTACAAAACATATATGAATGTGTCCTTATATAACCATCACACAAAGATCAATAATATAATTTCCAAACTTTTCTACACAATTTTGCGTTTGCTTGAAATTGTTGAACCTACTCTTGTATGAAATTATGCTAACTGTTATTGCAGGGTTGCTAGATTAAGTGTCGATTAAACTTGACAAAATGTGAATGAAAGACGTAGCATTTATGAAAGAGAAAAATACATGAAAGAGAACATATGAGAAATAGTTGGTATAAGTGTGATAGGTATCATAAAATATCCGAGTCACATAAATTTTTAAGTCATGTAGATCTGTCTAACACTTCGAAGTATAAATTTCGCTGCAAAGTATCATAACTCTTTATAATATCACGCTTGAATTTAATGTGCATCGATTTAGTTGGAATGGTTGGCTCAAAATTGTGTAGCGGTAGTAGACTAGTACTATTGTGGTGCAAACGGGGCAGGTCCTGAGAGTGCCAAAAAAAATTGGGGCCTTAGGCGAGATTGAAGGCGAAAATTTTTTTGGGGCCTGTTACGCGAAATTTCAGCCCCGCCTAACTCAAACCCTAACCACAGACGAGAAAACGGATTTTATATGGAATAGATTCAAACGACGACGTTGCTTGATATTTAACATTATCCTATAAACGGCTCGCTTTCGATACTGCAAAAACCCATGGTGGTTTTCCCCTCTAATTTTTGTAGATTTCATGGCGGGCAACCCCTCAAACGGTATATTCAAATCGCATATATACACATCATATATATATATATAATTATATACACACACACTCATCTAACATGAATTTACAGGTAATATTTATATGTATTTTCTTTTATTATTAAGCTTTAATCATCATAGTTTATTCGACAGAGACGATTCTTGAGCAGCTTAAACATGGAATTGCCGAGTTCGAGCTCGTCTCCTCCCCGGTTCCCTCAGTCTCGACCTATAAGCTTCGAACACATCTCATTCCCACTAATTTCTTCATCGATAACACTCATCGATTCTTTGCTAGAATCGGACCATCTCTGTAAGTGTTTCTCATCCACCATTTTTATTTCATTTATTATTTATAAAACCCTAAATCCTAATTTCAGATGCTCCTTCGGAATGTCTTCTCGTTCCCGGGAAAAATCCAATTGCCGAAGGGGTCTAATTTTTGCTTCTGTGACTCGTTGCGTTTGGTACGCAGAAATGGAATGTCCATTCCGATTATTCTTTTGTTTGGTACAAATTTCAAGCTGGGAATGGTCTTGGAATGAAAATTCATTTAGAAGGAAAATTTATTTCATAGCTAAAGTTACAGATTGAGCATTCCATACCTAAACCCTAAACCCAAAATAGAAAAAATAATTTCGTTTTATATTTAGTAATACTTTAAGTTTTTAACCAAACAATAGAATGAGAATGAACATTTCATTCCATTCTCATTCTCGGCTTCATTCCTTTCCAGTCGTGCAAATATGTACAAATTGGTCCTCAATTTTGACCAGAAACCTTAGAAAACAATAATTGTTTTTCCTAGTCTTTGTTTATGCTCGGCTGCACATTATTCTTATAACAGAATTCAAGAATCCAGAACTTGTCAGTATGATTTATATTCATGGAAATTCTGTTTTGACATGCAATGCTGTTAATCGGTGTTAAAGCTTCACCTGCATATGGTTTGGATTCATGAGAATTCTGTTTTAACCCTATAATTTGTTTGTTAGTGGTGGAGCTTCACCTGCATTGAAGAAAGTGGAGCGGTATTCGGTTCAGAAAGTTACTGGCGATGGGCGTTGTTTATTTCGTGCACTGGTATTTTTTGGTTTCTTTTCCTCTAGCTTGCTTTGTTTTGTTATTGTTCTGGCTTTGTTTCTTAGCACTCTTGAGGCCAAAGGCAACTTCTGATACTGATGAATGAGAAATATTATTAGTACAGTAGAAGGCCGTTGGTACTGTGGCACACAACTCACATATTATTGAAAGAGCTTGGAGAATCTGACAATATGATTGAAAAGCCCTACAATAGGATTGAGAAAACACAGGCTCTCCAAATATAACCTCCCCTACCCAACCCACATATAAAGAATTAAAAGTTGAAAAAACATGAGTGACTCAATCCTCCACTAGAAATGGAAGACTATTGACAAGTGATGCCACACAATGCAAATTGGCTTTAATTTTAACTGGTAGTGGGCGTAGGCATGTGGAGTACAATTGCTTACTTCCACCACGGCTTAAGAATATGGAAAGAGTTCATATACTATTGGTACAGGTTCACACGAATACCCTTCTAGCATGTCAAGTGTGAAGGTGTGAAACAACCATACTACATGTGATTGAGAGAACTAAAGCAAGGGGTACATATGAGACTACCAATTAGTATCACAGGATGATTCATTTGATGTATTTGCGGAGATTAAGGATTGGAACAACTATGAAGAGACAGACAATTGGGGCGAATATGTTGACTTATAGTAGTAGTAGAAAATGGAAAGGATAGTGTCCAAAATGGAGTGGATTGTTGCCTGGACTGAGAGTCTGGTGGCTGGTCTCTTTTAATGCGCTTGGATTATTTTATTAACTGCAACTAAAATTTAAAAGATGAGTTTATCTACTGAAAGCTTCCATATTCTTCTTGTTAAAATATTTGTTAATGATTATTAGTTCTGGTTACTTTCCTCAAGTATAGTCAAACATTTTGATTATATTTTGCCACTCAAGACGTGCCCTCTCCTAGCACTTAAACTGCATTTAATTTACAATCTGCAAATTAGATAGTGACTCAACAATGTTCCTTTACTTCTGTCAGGACTAAAGTCTGATTTATGAAATCAGGTCAAAGGAATGGCTTTCAACAAGGGTATCTCACTAAGCCCGAGACAAGAGAGAGATGATGCAGGTATATTAATAGTTACATGCATATTTTTTATTTTTATTTTTTGGTTTCAGGGACTCTTCATATTATCGGTAAGAGTTCTCCAATTTGCACCATTGGAATGAGTCTATGGCATAAACACGTATTGTCACAATAATGAATCAGTTATGCGAGTAATCATGGCATATGGAGCCACTCATGTCATGGATTTCAGGTTATTTTCAATTTTCTTGTAACAGTAATAATGTGATTGGTCATCCATTGGCATTTTCTGTTAGGTGATCATCGTGAAGTTTTCCTCATTCACATCTTTCTGAAGAACGCCAGTCCCTGCTATAGTGATGCAACTATTATCCATTCACACTCAGAATGATTGTTTTGTTTTGGATTAAGGAAATTGATAATCTGGTAGCTCATCTTACCAATAAGGAGGCATCTATAAGGTGTTCATAATTTTTAATAGCTTTGGACATCTTTCATTTGTTGTGGCACATAATTTACATGATTAGCATTTGTATCTATAGAGTTTCAGGGCCCAATTACGAACGGAGAGCTTATTGGTGCACAGTGCACACTGCTTGTGCATGGAGTGCAATGTTTGGTAGTCCAAGGGTGCATGTAATTTGGGACTGTGAATATATTTTGTCCAAGACTTATGGCACAAATCTCTGAATTATGATATGGTGTTATCTGAAACTTGACTCAGCAAGGTTTTTAATGTTCTCTGGAATTTTTTGCAATTGAGAGCTGGAGTTAGAGTGGAATTCTGCTCTTAGTATTTGCAGCATAGACCTCTGCTGGGCTTGTCAGCTTGATCTGTAGAATTGCCCAACTTGCTTTTCTATTCTAACAAGCCATCGAGTTAGATGCTAATACCGGTCTAAATGGATCTCTCTTATGCATAAGGGAAAATAAATCCATTATTCCTAAGTTACTACATGGTTTGTGAAGCTATAGATTTTAGATAGAATTCTTATATATGAGTATTTATTCAATATTAGATCACCATTATTTCTAAATGAGCCACCTAATGACTCTTTCCTTTAACACTGATATCTATTTCCCTCAAAGTTCGGGGCGATAAAATTGCTACAATATTTCTCAAGAACTTACCTGCCATATGGAATGCAGATGAGCTGCGGATGGCTGTTAAAGAGGTTATATGTGAAAATGATAAAGAACGTCGACAGTATGAAGAGGCCTTGGTCGCAATTACGGTTGAGGAGTCATTGAAACGGTGAGACCTTTAACACGTCAATAGTTATGCAAGTTCTCCAGTTGAATTTAGCTGTTCCTTTTCAGGCTTACTTTTTAAAGATAGGAATATATATGCCACATTCTTAATTCTTAAATGCCTTTGTGCAGTTACTGCCAACGCATTGGGAAACCTGATTTCTGGGGTGGAGAATCTGAGCTACTGGTTAGTAGAATATTAATAATACCGGCCGTGTCAGATACCATTCTCTGATCTTTATTTTCTTATTGTTTTATCTTGGATGTCATTTATGTTGCCAGTGGATGCATTTGCTCTTGCAAGTGGGTATCTTTGTTTGTCTTAACTTCTTCCTCATGAACAAGATGTTTGGGTCTAGAACCTACCCACTTGAATGTATACCACATGAACTACCATCACTAGCTTCAGTGCTTACTGAGACATATCAGCAAGAGAGGGGGGTAGGGGGGAAGATATAAGTTAGATACCCCAAAGATATAAAATATCAATGAGACATTTCCCTCTTTGTGCTGAATAGGATCCTGTTATTGATATCGGTCCCACTAGCCATTGCCTTTATTAATGCTTAAGCCAACCAAAAACTAGTCTGTGCCACTGGCTTGAGTTTGAAGAGCAGTGACCTTGTTAAAAATATACAAGTTTTGGTTTGTTTCGAGTCTTTCTTCCATAGAATCTGCTCTTGAAGGCCAGAACTGGGTAATGTCTGCGTATAATGCAGGTAATCATATTTGAAAGAAATATAGTCAACGGAATCTTTGTTGGATTTTCAGCCTTAGTTATTCGTCAATGTTTTGATTTGCCTCTTCAAATTGTCCCAATGTTTTTGCGAAATTCCTTTTAAGATATTGAACTTGGGAAAGATTGGTGTTGTGAAATAAAGATGGTTGTAGAGATGAGTTCTCCATGTTTTGGAGCTGCTATGTTTGTCAATCTTTAATTTATTCATCTATAGAAAAAGTACCCAGGGCCCTAGACAACCTAATTGGTAATATTATGTTCATGTTCAAAGTGATGATTCAGTTTACTAGCTCAAAACTTTTCATTTTCTTTTACCTGAAAAGAAGTGTGTTGAAACCACGTGCTGACGAATGTGGCTTGCTGTCATCATGCTAAAGCTTTAGCCTCTTCTTGGTAGTGCATGTATTTCAATTATTATCTGAATCATAGTAATCAGAGATTGATATAGAGTATCTCTTACTTTTTCTGTACCATTTCAATTGAAATCGAGAGAAAAATATAATGCAGCTCTTGTATCCTTCTTATCAAAAGAAATGTTTTCGATACTCTTATATTGAACATGACAATGCATCTATATTGAAGTCACAATAGATGCTCAGTTCGCCTATTTTTACATGCTAACCAATGGCCGAATTCTCCCCTAGGTGCTATCGAAGTTGTGTTGCCAGCCTATTACTGTTTACATACCGGAAAGTGAGGTAAACTTTTTCTTGTGAACAAATTTGAGAATGACCTTTTATGAAATCGGCACTTATTAAAGCTGACATATGTTAGTGATCTTGCAGCATACAAGAGGTGCACGGAGCTCTGGCTTCATTCCCATAGCGGAATATGGGGCAACTTTTGGCAAGGGATTGAGAAAAGGAAAACAACACAGGAAAGTTGTGAAGCTACTATACAGTGGTAAGAACCATTATGACCTACTTGTCTGAGATTTCATCATGCTATATGGAACTTTGGCAGTGACGCAATTTTGTGTTCAAAGGGTATTCGGATACTCATTAATTTTCCATGCACAATGTTGTATAATCAAGGAAAATTTGTGGCAATCCTATTTTTCCTTTATTGTGGTTACAAAGTTGTTTTTTTTTTATTTTTTTTTTATGTAAATGCGTGGGTGGTGAAAGCTGTGCTAAACAATTTTCTTGTCAAATTTGTTTTCATTATACTTTAATGATTAATTATATTTAAATAGTTCTTGACTTATTCTGTGAAAGCACTTCTAAAATAGTCCCCAGAAAATAACAATGGAAGCATGGAGAATAGCAGCAAATTTTGATTAAAAATTAGTAGAGCCATTTTCTATTTCCTTTGAGTTTTGGCAAACAATTCAACCAATTATTTCAGTTCTGTGTAATTTGAACCATCAATGCATAGACGGTAAGGCTACACAACTTTCGTGGTTAGGAAAAAATGAATTTGTTAAAGGGTTAATTTCACAAAACCCCCTTATACTATTCAATTTAATCAACTAACCCCCACTGTGTTTACTTTGTCTCCTATACTATTCAATTTCATTCATATGCCTCCTCCCCTTACATTTTGAGTCATAATACCTAAACTACCCTCAATAGTATAGGGGAGTTTAGTGAAATTAAGCCTTTAAAAAAATTAATTTTCAAAAATCAATAATATTTTTCGTAAAAATTATAAATTTAAAATATATATATATATTTCGGGAATTTTTTTTTTCTAAAACAATATATATTTTGGAAAAAAATATATATTTTGGAAACTTTATATTTCGGACAAAATATATATATATATTGGAAAATGATATATAGTTCGGAATATATATATATATATAATTCGTCAAAAATATATATTTTTCGAATTGTTTTTAAAAAATATGATTTTTTTTCTGAAAAATATTTTTTTTGTGAAAAATATACATTATTTTCCAAAATATAAAAAATATATATTTCAGAAAAAATAATATATATTTTTTGGAAAAAAAAAATTCGGAAAAAAATCATATTTTTTGGAAACAATTCGGAAAATATATATTTTTGATAAATTATATATATATTTCGAAATATATGTCATTTTCCAATATATACATATATATTTCCTGAAATATATATATTTTCCGAAATATATATTGTTTTCTAAAATTATTTTTTCCCGAAATATATATATATTTTTGAAATTTATAGTTTTTACGAAAAATATAATTGATTTTTGAAAATAATTTTTTTAAATGCTTGATTTCACTGAACCCCCTATACTATTGAGGATATTTTAGGTATTATGACTCAAAATGTGAGGGAAGAGGGGAAAGTGGACATAATAAGATTAATTGATTAAATTGAATAATATAAGAGGATTTTGTAAAATTAACCCTTTGTTAAACGTAAAATAGAATAAAGTATGAATAGTAACAATATACTAGTGATGATTCAAGGTGAATACAAGTAGATTGCATAAACAGAGGCAAATTAGTGGTACATAAAAGAATATCAAGTAGTTCTAGTGGGTAATTTATCTTATGCCTTTTAAATTGTTATGCAATCAAAAAGGAATATTGAGATGGTCGACAATTAATATTCATGTATTTAAACATTTAAATGTAAGGCCAGAGATGAAATGGAAATAAATTCATGCGTGATATATGTACCAAAAATGAAAATTCAGTGTTGATTAAATTTTCAATCCCCCAAACAGAGCCTTGCCAGTTGCCACTTCTTGAAGTAATGAACTCTATGTGATTTCAAAAAAGATCAACTTTTCCTCCTCCTATACAGAAAATCTCCATTGATGTTAATAAATTTGATCAACTTGCCTCATTTTTTACAATTTCGGACAAAACCGCCCCTGAAATTAGAGGGGGGTTTAAAGATAAACAAATTTTTTTATTATTTATATATGCCGAAAAAATATTAATGCCAAAATAATTTTTTTTGCAACTACTAATTAGGGTAAAATATAAAAAAAATTAAGTCCGAAATATAAAAAATATTTTGAACTACAAATAATTTTTTTTTTTGTTTTTAACTTTGTTTTTTATTTTTTACTATAAACAAAAAAAAATAGATTTATGCCAAAAAAAAACTTTAATGCCAAAATAAATTTTTTTTGGTACTACCAATTAGGGTAAAATATAAAAAAATTAAGTCCAAAACATAAAAAAATATTTCAAACTATAAATGAGATTTTTTTTTTCATTTTTAACTTTGTTTTCCATATTTTACTATAAACGAAAAAAATTAATTTATGCCAAATAAAAAATTAATGCATCAATATTTTTAAGTGAATTATCAATTAGGGTAAAATATATAAAAAATTAGGTCTGAAATATAAAAAATATTTTGAACTACAAATGAGATTTTTTTTTTCATTTTTCATTTTATATATATATATATATTACAATGAACGAAAAAAAAATGATTTATGCCAAAAAAATATCTAATTGGAAAGTTAAAAATATTGATGTATTAATTTTTTATTTCGGCATAAATCAAATATTTTTTCGTTTATAGTAAAATATAAAAAACAAAGTTAGAAACAAAAAAAAATTTCACTTGTAGTTCAAAATCTCACTTAATTTGTTTTTTATTTTACCATAATTGTAGTTCCGAAAATATATATTTTATTTTGGCATTAATGTTTTTTTCTGGCATAAATCAAAATTTTTTTTTGTTTATAATAAAATATATAAAAAAAGCTAAAAACGAAAAAAAAACCTTATTTGTAGTTCGAACTTAATTTTTTTATATTTTACTCTAATTGGTAGTTGCAAATTTTTTTTTTTAGTATTAATGTTTTTTTTTGGCATATATAAATAAAAAAAATCATTTATGAGTAAATTTCTCTTTAGTTTCAGGAATAATTTTATCTAAAATTATAAAAAATTAATAAATTAATCAAATTTATTAACGGTGAATTTTATGTATAAGAGAAGGGCACATTTATTTTTTTTAAACCACATGGATTTTGTTCTCTTACTTCTTAAATATTCTAATCAATACAGACATAAAAGACAAAAAAGGAAAAATGCATTGTTTATTTTCGACCACATAGCTTAGAATTCCACCATTGAAAATAAATAAATATCAATAAATAAAATAATAAAACCACAAGAAAGAAGCCAACCGGTTAAAACGGAAAAAGCTTAAATCAAATATATTACCAATATATATATATATATATATATCAAACATTACCAAGATTCGAGAATTAGGGTTTTTCAGAGAGAGAGTGTGGAATGGAAGGAGCGAGCAATGGTGGAATGTTGTACCACGAGGTACAAGAGTCGAAGCTTTGCGCCGTCCATTGCGTCAACACCGTGTTGCAGGGCCCCTTCTTCTCCGAATTGGATTTGGCCGCCCTTGCCTCCGATCTTGATCGGAGAGAACGTCAGATGATGCTCGCCGGTGCCGGTGACCAAACCATCGACGGCGCTCTATTTTCCGACGAGTCTCACAACGTATCCATGGACGGCGATTTCAGTATTCAGGTTAACCTTCAATCAATTCTTCTCTCCTTTATTTATTATTATTATTATTATTTAAGTTTTGTAACATTTTTCTTTTATAAAAATGTCACTAATAAATTAGGTTTAATTTTCCTGTTGGGTTAACTGTTTAATATGATATCCTCTCAAGGAATAGATTGTTAATTCATTGGCGTTGATTGTTGTCACTTTAATCTATTTTGAGATTCATAATTGACATCTATTGAAGATTGATCTAAGTTTAGTGAATTATGGTGTTAGAAATTGATATCTTTATCTTGATAATAAAAGAACGTGTAAACACTAACATATAACATATATAACTTTGATGAACTTATGTCTATTTATTGCCTTCAAGTTGATCTTTATATGCCTGTCAATAATTTCAGCTTTGCTAGTATTATTTTTAACATAACATTCTAGTATCAGGGATACCAGGGGAGGTGATTAGAAAAATCCCATTAAATAAAATCTCACATTGGATAAGTATTACTACAATCAGGGACGGAGCCAGAAAACTTGGTAATGGGGGACAATCTATCATTTTAGGGGCAATAAGCGGACAAATCTCATTTTTTTCCCTATATTTTCATAAAAGACCTTAAATTAGCATTAAAAATAGCAAATAAAATAAAATTATGGGGGTCAGTTGCCCCCCAATAGCTGGCCCAGGTTTCGTGCTTGACTACAATCATGTTTCATTGATGTATAAAAGAGGGCTTTAGTTAGGTAAATGACTCAAAATGCTTTGTGGTTTCGTTCTTTAGGCCTATGTCTTATAGTGAAATTTCAAGAGTGATGATGGATTTATTGGAGTTTGACGGATGAGTACAAGTAGAAAAGTGAAATTGTTGCGATTTTGTTGGCTGCTTTCTATTTTTCTGAAGGTCTGAGAGAGAACAATTGAGTTTTCCTATAGGCTAGTATCTCCAGCCCATTTCCTGGAAAAAAAAATGCTTTCCCCCACTCCAAACACTCCAACCCATGACCTGAATCGGAAAGAAAATGTAAAAGGCATGACTTGGGGTTAAAGTTGATGGTTAGCTTTGCTCCTTTCTGCAGTGATCATTTTTTGATGCCGTTACTCCAACTGTTCTAGAGGATAATTTAATTTTTGGCATGCAGGTGTTACAAAAGGCGTTGGAGGTATGGGATCTGCAAGTGATTCCACTGAGAAACCCCGTTGCTGAGCCTGCTCAGATTGACCCGGAGCTTGAAAATGGATTTATCTGTCATTTTCATGACCATTGGTTCTGTATTAGGAAAGTGAATGGTGAGTGGTACAACTTTAACAGTCTCTACGCAGCCCCTGAGCACCTTTCCAAGTTCTACCTCTCCGCCTACTTGGACACCCTAAAAGGCTCTGGTTGGACCATTTTTCTAGTGAGGGGGAACTTCCCGAGGGAGTGTCCCATTACGTCCTCGGAAACTTCTTATGGTTATGGGCAGTGGCTGTCACCTGAAGATGCAGAGAGGATAACAAAATCATGTAACTCGGTACAGAGACCACCTCACAGAAGCGATCTAACTGGAACGCTTTCTGATCCATACCGGGAAGCAGATATGCTTTTAGATGCCGACGACGATGATCTGAAAGCTGCAATAGCTGCCAGCTTGTTGGATTCCTACCCGGCCATAGTCGATGCTGAAGTTGGCCCCTTGCAAAATGAAACTAAAAATAGCCATAATGCCTCTTAGGAAGCTCGAACCATCACCAACACATGTGCGCCATTACCTCCGTAAACTTCACATACTATGTTCAAAATAATATAGCTGCTTTGTCCGTGTATAATTTGGTTAATGACATTATTGTTTTTCTTTTCTACCAAAGGTAGCCATTAATGTTATATTGTCCAACACTAGGGCAATGCGCTTCAAGTGAAAGGAATGACTGCCAAACACATTTTTAATCATGTCCTTACGTTCACTGACAAATGAAAAATTTATCAAAATTGTTCTCGTTACCATAGAGAGAGAAATAAATAATTCAATTGTTGACATGATCTGATATTTGCACTAGTCTCAAAAAAGTAATGGATGATGCGAAAATTCAGAACACCTAATTATCAAAATAATAATCACCGACTAAATAAAAAATAATCAAGAAGGCAAAAATTCAAAACACCTAATTATCAACAAAAATAAAATAAAAATAGTAACCAACAAAAATTATCGTTTCCTTAGTTGATTATCAAGTTCTTTAACTTGCAAATGATAATCAAAATTTATCCTATTGTGTTAGATGAACTTACAATTACTCTTATATATTATACCTAAAACAAAAAAAAAACTCGCGTGAAAATCCCAAAACTTAAGACCATGAATATTGCATTGGTACGTAATGGTGTAGCCGCAAAACATATGAAAGCTCGTAACAGCGTGTGGACCCGGTTGGAGATCGGTGACAAATTTATCATTTGATTAAAATTTTCTTAAAGGCGAAGGAAATTTGCTTACACACTATATATATATATATATATATATATATATATATATATATATATAGATAGATAGATAGATAGATAGATAGATATTGTGTCAAGTAGTATAGTTGATTACTTGATTTGTAGGTTTGACAGTAGTAGTAGCTGGTCTCTCAGATCTACTTAACTTTCTCCATCTGAAAAATGCAGCAGGAAAGCCAAATGGAGGAGCCTCTGCTTTCAGGTTTAATTTCCTCCCCCATGTTATTGACATACATAAGTATATACATATATATGTATAAATACACACATGTACATATAGCTTGACTATTTGATTGTTGTTTTACTTGGAAATTGGAAAAGCGAAAAGTGAAGTTGGAGATAAAGAGAGCGAGAAATGGAGTTCGTATCAGCATGTGGGAAGGGTAGGTTCCGTAATTCCGACGTCTTCCTTGGCCGGAACTAATGATGTTAGCGTCGACGAAATTCGATCCGCCGCTGCCTTTTCCGATCGCTACCCTCCTTCTCTCCACGCCCCTTTGGTCGACTCCACCCATTTGTATTCCAATTCAGGTACACCCATCATATCCCCAATTCTATATCACACACACACACACACACACACACATATATGGGTATATATATGTCAGGAATTCCTACGCCCATCATATCCCCAATTCTGTATCATACATCCATATATATGTGTATATATATGTAAAGAATTCCTTATTAGATCATTGGTTTTGGCATCAGCTGAATCAAACCTTTACATTAGGCAGAGGTCAGTGGTGGGTTTTCTTATCTGATTCTAAAAAGTGGAAGAACTCCGATTATAATTTTGACTTTCTTTTACTTCGTTTTCTCAGAAATCAATCAGAACATTGATCATTAGATATGTGCATGTATGGAAGAGAAGTTATGTTATTTAGGGTTGCCTGTACTTTTGTCATCTCTATAAAATAGTTTTCTATTTTCCTGAGTTTTTGAGATTTATTTTGGTAAAATTGAATCAAGAAGGTCCTTAGGTTTTGCAATTGAGTAACTAAGGCTCCAAATCGAGCATGCAGATTTATATTAGTTTCCATGGAAACCTCCTCAATTTGGTGTGTTCTTGTTTGAATCACATACTGAAACCCCTATGATGGCAACAGAGCTACTATTTCATTATTTTTTTCTTTATTATGAATTATGCTTCCCATTTTGCAGAGCAAGCCATTGTTTATCAAGGTGAAGTTGGAGGAGACTATGGTGGAGCCACTGCTAATATTCAGAGGTAAGGTTGGAAGATATGCACCTGTAGGTTTTACTTGAGACTGGTCCGCATTGCTTAATATGGTGGTCAAACGGATAACATATAATTAGTATTTTGATTCATTCATATTCTCCTTAACGCAATGATGATCCACTTAGAAGTTTGAAATTGATTGACTATGATGTACCGGTTGGAGGCTGCTGAAATATAATGCGAGTGTCGGCATGATGACATTGAATTATTTGTATAAAATGTGGTGCTACCACATTGTCAAGCTCTTTAAAGACAGTTTTTAATAATGTACAGTAGTATAGACAATTGAGAGGAGAACTAACTTGCTTCTATAGCAGAAATATGGAGATATAAATGTTTTTTTTATGCATTTTCGAGGCGTGGGTACCTGATTCAATACTCCATGTGGTGCCAACGTGGTATACTATGTGTCACCACGTTGCACCTAGGTGACTGGGCCATATGAATCATATAGCCACCCTTTTACAGTTAGGCTTCATTAGTTAGCACCATATGAATCTCCCCTTGATGGCTGTTTGTGATAAGCTTAAGAAGTTTAATGTTTTATAGCATTCCATAGTTATGTTTTTGTTTTTTCATATGTTATATAGGCAAATATTGGATGAGGTCGAGATACGGGAGTTGCTAATAGATCATGTTGGTCATCGGTGTTGTTGGGGAAGTCGACCAGCTCGGACCTGGAAAATTCATGCAGTAGAAGACTGCAATGTTTATGTGGGAACTCTAGAAACTTTTATAGAGGAGAGGGAAACCACAAGAGAGACAGAGCCAAACGTTGGTGGAAACACTGACGGAAAGGATAAGAGGCCAGAACTGGGAATTTGGGAATTGGATTTGACACCTGAATTTCCTGCTCTGTTTGTACCTCACAAAGAGTCAAGGGCTAAGATTCCTCATTCCGAAGCTATTGTGAAATGCTCAGGTATGGATTGAATAATGGTGGTGGCTTTACCAGTTTAACCCCATGGGGTAACCAAGTTTCCATAGAGCCTATGGGTACATAGAAGAGGGCCTATGTTTAATCCATAGAGGTTATGAAACCTCAGCCTAATTCTAATTCAATACACATTATTTTTGGATTGTTGTGGGTATCTGGAGGGATTAGTCTTGCACGGGAAGGGTGTGGGAACGCCCTCTCTTCATCTATATTCCTGTTTGTTCCATCAGACAATGTTCTTCCGTTCCTGTAGTTACCTATACTTTTCTCCTCATATTTATTCTGTTTG
The DNA here is from genome assembly GCA_963922005.1 of Cornus suecica. NCBI lineage: Eukaryota > Viridiplantae > Streptophyta > Magnoliopsida > Cornales > Cornaceae > Cornus > Cornus suecica. The sequence goes on along the minus strand of OY998242.1, from coordinate 7,288,593 downwards.
TGTTATTTTAAGTGTGATTGAATTCTGTTGTATTTAAAAATATTCCAGTTTGTTCCGGACGAGGAGGTACTGTGTGTTCTACATGCAATGCAGATCAAGAACCTGGATTTTACAAGGAAAATCAGATGTCTCAGTGCTCTGGTTGTTATGGAAGGGGTTTAATTGCTCATAAAGATGGATCCGACACAAAGTGAGTTTTCCTGCTTAATTATTTACTTATTTGTGGGTGGTCCATATATGGATAGTCCAGGCAATAATTTGTTAGCAAGCTGGTTCAATTGCAAATTTTGGAGGCGCTACTCTATTTTTCCTTTATTTTGATTTTTACACATCATTACCAAATCAATGTAACATGGGATTTGAACCTAACAATGTTTGAGCCTAATTGCTAGTTAAGAGTTGCCGGAGTTGGAAGTGCTTTGTACATACGTTCTCCTGATTCTGTTTATGGTTTTTGATGAAATTGATCATTGTTGAGTGTCATGTAATTATTCAAGATTTTCTTTTCTGCAGATGTGTGAAATGTGATGGTAAAGGGAAGATTCCTTGTGCAACTTGCGGATCTCGTGGGCTAATTAAATGTGGGACATGTCAGGGTTGTGGTTCTCTTTTGACACGCAATATAGCTGTTGTTAGATGGTATGTATGCTAATCTGTGCTGGAAATTGACCCCTTCAGTTTGTCCATGCCTCTGTAAATCAGAAACTAATGCTTATAATTATATAAGTGATCTCCTTAATTTACCTTTCTTCTACCCCAAATGAATGAATACATAAAAATTAGAAATACGCTTACATATATTAGAAGGAGGTGACATTTGTGTCTATCCGCTAGCAACCTGTTTCTATTCAAAGCATTGATGTTCTTTGACACTGGAAAAGTCAGTCATCTTGTGAAGTCAAGATGATAGTCACTGCCTTAGATGGAATGCTCTTTCTTCGTGACTCGAATGCTATTGGATGGGCTTGCCTGTCAAGCTTTTGCGTTGGATGATGAAGCATATATGATCTTTTACACTTATATGGCTTTCATAAATCACAAATAAAGTAACTTAGGACATCTTGTATTCTATTAATATATCAAGTTGGATGATGAAGCATTTATGTTTTTTGCCTTTGCAGGAAGACAGTTTCCACTCGAAAAGTAAGTGCAACAAGTGGCGCAGCATCTGTTCCAGATGAGGTCTTCCACAAAGCCAAAGGGGTTACGTTGTGCAACACTCAGGCGTATCAGTGCACTCCTGCTTTTTTTGCCGATTCATTCTTCCTGAACAAGTTCTCCTCTGATGTTATCGCAGAGAGGGCTCCTGTTCCTCCTACTGCAAGGGTCATATGTGAGAGGCATACCATCTCCGTCGTACCAGTGACACGTGTCACCATGGCTCATCGTGGTCGCTCCTTCAGTTTCTATATCATTGGGTTTAGCAGAGAGGTGTACTTGAAGGACTATTATCCTTCTAGGTTTTGCTGGGGGCTATGCCCATGCTTGGAGTGGTTGAAGTTGTAAGCAGAGAAGACCATTATGTTTTTTGCCACATAACGTAGCTGGTGTTGTCAGAGTGCTGTGTTGCTTCGTAGTTGCTAGATGGTTTCAGGTCCGTTGTTTATATGTTGTTTCGCATCTCTTTCTTCGTCGTTTGAATGGTTTTGAATGTATTTGCTTTCTGTTTTAGTCCTGAAACTGTCACTTGTGTGTCTATCACTCATGTATATGAGAGAGAATAACAATCCAGCTATGACCTTGTCTCTTGTTACTCAAATGCTGTCTTTTATTTCATTTACAATGCCCTCATCACCATGGTTATGTTTAGAGGTTGAGCTTTGATGACTCCTCTATATTCCAAAAATTAGAAGTCAAAATGATGATTTTACCCCATACATATCATTCAGTTCTGGTTGCTGGAAAATTGCTAATGTGTGAACTTGTATGGGTTGGCAAGTGAAATATATGAATCTACTTGTATATATATTCAGTTCTGGTTGCTGGAAAATTGCTAATTTGTGAACTTGTATGGGTTGGCAAGTGAAATATATGAATCTACTTGAATATATATATATATATATATATGATATATCCAACCCTGTATTATTCCATACATCACACACATTAAATCTCTGTAGATCTACTAACCTATGCATGTATGTGAATGTGTACTGTACAAGACCTTCAAAGTTCAACAAATCAGAATTTTTGTACGATATTATGATTTTCAAATTTTGAAAAAAACAATTTTCAAAAATATATACCAAACAAACCCTCCCACTATCAAGAACCGGCCGATATATCGGTGTTGAGCAAAATCACACCCGAACAGGGCCGGTTCTTGAACCCGGCGATACTGTTTTGAACCAGCTAATAAATTTCAATGAACTGGCTGAGAAAAAAATTGTACAATATTCACATTTTGGTGGACTCAATCAGACTTTTGACTAAGTCATACAACCCAAGAGCCATTGTAAACAATTATTAGAAAAAGCTACAGTAGTGGAGTCTTTTAATAAGCTTCTTTGCTAATAAGTTTCCTTCTCCTTTTCGATGTGGGACAAAGAGTTACACTTTCTATGCAATACTATGATATCAGTTGCAAATAAACTCTATTATTATATCATATATGTGAGTGTTATTGTTCATTTTATTTTATTTTCAACAAATTTAATTAGAACATTCAATTCAACAAAAATTTAATAATATCATAACAAGTATATCATAAACATTAAAATAACGACAATACCATTAAATTTATTAATAATTTATTTTTAAAAAAATTAAATAAAAATTACCTAAATTTACCAAAAATCATCTTTATTTATCTATGTTGTTAAAAGTATCTAATTAGTATAAAACATTTTGGGTAAGATGTTTAAAATTTTAAAAAATTCACAATTGCGATAACCGAATCCCGTTACATAATTCCGATACTAACCTGAATCCATTACATTGATACCGCGACAGCAAACCTTTGCTTCTTCGTTAAGACTGAAAGGAAAATGATTTAATGATTTTCCTCCTTAAATATAGACTAAAGAAACACCATTGACCATAGTATATAAATAGATTAGATAATTTAGAGAGAGAGAAATTGAAGAAGTTTTAGAGAGAGAAAGTAGATAAACAAAAATATACCTGACGTTATACAACACTCCCTCCGTCACCGTATATTTGTCTCCAATTTTCCCGCATTGTTCGGAATCTATCTAATCCTGCCCCCCTCGGGCGATGTCAACTGGTGGCGCCACCAATTCCTCCGCCGGCACCGCCACTTCCGGCGGAGGAGTGTGCCCTACCACCCACCGTCGCCGATTCGCTGATTTAATCCCCGACGCCTCTGAATGTGTCTCCAATGGAGTTGTTGTCGACTACCTGTACGATGATTTGACCGGCCACCATAGTGGCGGAGACACCACACCTAACCACCACAAACACCACCTCCACCACCACAACAACCAACACCACCGACTTTGGACCTTGCAATCTCTGAAATCGCCGAGGAATTTGGCGCGTCTGATGTTGGGAATGTTGCTGACGATGGTGGTGGTTTCGGTGGTAGTGAAGTTTTCGTTCTTGATAGGTGATAGTCGGGATGCACAGAGGAGAGAGAATAGGCTAATGATCATTGGGGATGATGGGGCTAGGGCTCAGAGGGTTGTCTCAGATTCTGACTCATCTCTTGTTCCCAAACGCTTGCTGGAGAAGTTCACTGTAAGTGTTGTTTGTTCTGTTCATCCCCTTTTTTTTTTTTCTGTTTGTTTCCTGAGAAAATGAAAATGATGAGAAGAGCATGCAAATTTGGAGCTGAAGGTGAATAATTAAATTCAATGAAACCATAATTGTTTACTCTAAGTGCAGATTCTATAAATGACCCCAGCTATAAAGCTTCATTAGATGCTATTTTGCTACATTTTATCAGCAATCAATTGGTTTCTAATTGCAATGCCCTATTCCTTTATTTTGCCTTTTTGTGTCACACACACACACACACACACACACACATATATATATATATATATTAAATTCATTTAATTTTGAATTCTGATACCGTTCCTCTTTAGATATTTTTTCTTTCTTCTTCTTCTCCTGGCCTTTTTCTTTTAGAGGGAAAGGTTTATGTTTACTTCCATGGGTTTTTGAAGGTAACCAATAAAAGGCAATGGGCGCAATAAAAATTGTTGATTTCTTTATATTGATCAGTTGAATGTTATAGTATGGTCATTTAGGTTTTAATTTTTTATTCTTTTGTCTTTTCTCTTTCTAGCACCAAACATACAAACATAAGTGCTAGAAAGAAAAGCAAAAAGCCACCTTCAAGGCATTCATCAGTTCAGAAGGAGATGCACCCAATTTAAAAACTAAGCTCTTCCCTTTAGAGCTGATTTGCACCCTACATTGTCAAGGGGAAGATTATCAATTGTTGCAAAGAGCAAGGAACTCTTATACATCCCAAATGTTTTAAATCTTATAGACATGCTCTTCGTTTAGACGATGGCGGGAAAATCAGCATGAAATTCTGCCAAATGTATTGAATAATTTATGATACATACTGTTTTTTATCGAACGCAGTTGGTTTAAATTCCACAATATTTTCCCCAGTATAACCTCTTCTTATTTTGAATCACTGTGATCGGCTTTTCAGTCAGTTATGCAGAATACCAAGGTTTCATTTAAACTTTGGATACTTACTTTATTAGGTTCAAGTGTTTTCTTGATTGAGATTTTGTAGAGCTTACAGTGAGCCAAGGACTTCTGTTTGGTTTTTTTTTATAGACCTCAGATATTTGGAAGAAACCAAACAGCGAGAGCTTTTATCAATGCATTGCTCAGCGAAGAAAGAAAATAAGTAAGTTCTATATGCTAATTCCCATTTCTATATGTACCCCGAGCTAAATCAATTAGTGTTTGACATATGCATGTGAACTTCTTGCAGGGAGGGGTTCTGCAACAAATGGTTATATTCTATTTCATGCCAATGGTGGATTGAATCAAATGAGAATAGGAGTAAGCTTTAGTTGTGGAATCTTTGACGTATCAAGTTGTGTTTACTTTTTCAGTCTTACTAACTCATAATCTTTGGTTAAATTTCCATGTTAATTTTACTGTAGATTTGTGATATGGTTGCTGTTGCAAAGATTATGAATGCCTCCTTGGTTCTTCCTTCTCTTGACCATGAGTCATTCTGGACAGATTTGAGGTATTGTTTTCCTGTGCTGTGGTGGATGTGAGATTCTTCTTGTTATTAATTTTATTTTTTATATCCTTTTGCAGTGAATTTAAAGATATTTTTGATTGGAAGCACTTTATTGAAGTTTTAAAATATGATATTGATATAGTTGATTCTTTGCCGCCAAGCCATGTAACAGTGGAGCCCCTTCTAGTGACCCCCATTTCCTGGTCGAAGGTCTGGAAATAATGAGATTTCTTTTAAAGATACCATATCTGCAAGAACCGTTCATGTTTAATTTTTCATATGCAGGCCAGTTACTACAAAAAGGAGATACTTCCATTATTGAAACAATATAAGTTGATCAAGTTTACCCTCACCGATTCAAGACTTGCTAACAATGGCCTTGCAGTGTCTATCCAGAAGCTCAGATGCCGTGCCTGTTATGAGGCTCTTCGATACACGAAGGAGATTGAGGAGCTTGGGAAGAAACTGGTTAACAGACTTGAGAACAATAGCGAGACATATGTTGCTCTGCATTTAAGGTACATAACCAAGTTGACCTGTGATTTTTAGATATCAGTTTCAAAGTATACTTATTAGACAGATTTTGACTGCAGGTACGAGAAAGATATGCTTGCATTCACTGGCTGCAGTCACAATCTTGCTCCAGAGGAGGTTGAGGAACTTCGCATTATGAGGTATGGTGTCGATCATTGGAAGGAGAAAGAGATAGGAAGTGAAGTAAGGCGAATCCAAGGAGGATGTCCAATGTTCCCCAGGGAGGCAGCCTTATTCCTCAAGGCCATGGGATATCCTTCCACTACTACAATATACGTAGTTGCAGGGGAAATCTATGGTAAAAACAGCATGGCTTCATTTCGTTCAGAGTACCCAAAAGTTTTCACCCATTCAACTCTTGCAACAGAAGAAGAGTTGAAGCCCTTCAAGCAATATCAGAATCGCCTGGCTGCCTTGGATTATATTGTAGCCCTTGAAAGCGATGTCTTTGTTTACACATATGATGGGAATATGGCTAAGGCAGTGCAAGGGCACAGGATGATCGAAGGATTTCGAAAGACTATCAGCCCTGACAGGTTTCTCATTGTCTCATGCTTTTGTTCTAGCTTTGCCTTTTCTGTTTTCCTACATGCAGTTAGGTCACGTGTGAGATTCATATACGCAATGATTTCTTCATTTCAGACAAAATTTTGTTACACTGATTGATCAGTTGGATGATGGTGTTATAACTTGGGAAGAATTTTCTTCTGAGGTGAAGGATATACACTCGAGCAGGCTTGGAGCACCACACCCCAGAGAGGTTGAAAAATTACCCCGACTTGAAGAGAATTTTTACGCAAATCCTTTCCCTGGTTGTATTTGTAATAGATCTCGGGAGCAAAATAGTGGCATGCAACTTGGCGGAAGAAAGATTCAAGGGTGATTCACAAACATGGTGCATTGGTTTCATTCAACTTGAACGGAGTTGGGGGTTTGGGGTTGAGTGAATTGGTTTCAATAGGAAATATATGGCCTGTCCCGTTGCTTCAGAGGTGGCAAATACGGGGTTCTCAAAGAAACTGCCCCGCCATTTTTACAGATCATATAGCCCCAGTGTCAGAGACAAGCTCAAGAATTTGTTTATATCTGAGACGTACAAATAGCTCATGGAACATACAGCAATTTTGGGAAGCAAGAGGAAGTTTGCACATAGCTTTTGACTCAAGAGAGGTCAGTTTTATGTCAAAATTTCACTCTCCCTTGTACTGTACATGTGGAGTAATAGTTTTTTCCAATACAGGCTTTCTGCTTCCTAATTTTATTTTGAAACCGAATTTACTAAATTAGGTCTCCTACAAAATTGAATTTTTTCCAAGTCTCTCTAGAATATGCCTTGCTTCTTTATTTATGCTCCACTTACTCAAGATCACAATACATTAAAAGCTTACTCAAGAAAAATTTAATATTTTGCTGTCAATATAAACATGAGGTAGGTGATTAATTGTTACCGTCAGTTGATATTAAGCCTCGGTTAAAGGTGGAAGGAGGTGCCAAAAAAAGAAGTCTTTATTTATCAGTCTAACAACAGTGACAAACATTCACAAATCAAAGATACAAAATACATTTCTCAGCACACACACACGCACATATATAAATATATATATATTACAATCACCATGTCAAAACTCACTCAATTGGTATCATAACCTCATTAGTCCTAAACGGAGGCAAAGTCCAAGGTGGATTGTACCTGGCCAACAAGAAGTCCCCAATCACCTTATACCCATCTCTCTCCAACCCCTCCTTCAACTTCTCCACCTTCCCTTCCACCACCTCCTCCGACGCCACCCCACTGAACCTCACCACCCCGTACTTCCTCTCCCCCTCCTCCCTAATCACCACCCTCTCGTCCACCGGCCTTGGCGCCTCCTCTGCCTTCTTATACTTCTCCGGCAGTATAAACTGCATGCTCACCGTCTTCTTTTCCCCTTCTCCTCCACTCTTCGTCACCACCGGAGCCGTCATCGCAATATTCTCCGACGACTTGGTTATGACCGGAGCAGTCATGGCGATCTTTTCGGGCTTGGTGTTGAGGGGGTTGCCGAAAGCGCCTATGTAATTGGCTAGGACGGTGAAACCACCGTCTCTGTTGCCGTTGAATTGGGATGGGTCGTAGGTGACCTCGGCGGCGACGGAGGGCGAGTATTTTCGGATCTCGTACTCGGATGTGGATTGAATGACTTCGAATTTTGGGGTTTCAGTTATGATCTTTCCGAAAACCATACCCATCTCAAATGATTGAATGTATATATATATATGGTTATATAGATTAGTTGATATTGAAATGTAGATGATGATATTAGAGATGGGTTTGTGGATTGGTAGGGTTTTGCTATATATAATAGGGTGTGGAATGGCAAGGAATTTTCATCTGGCTTGAGGAAGGAGTTACAGGTGGTAATGCTTAGCTATATGTTGGACGAGTGGAGGGTGGTAATGTATACATGTGTGGATTTGGTGCCTCCACGAGATCTAAGATGAAAATAATTATAAATGGACACGTAAGGATTTTTTAATAAAAATCTGATATTTTTTTTTTTGATGTGTTAAATTATAATGTTTCAGAACTATATTATCTTGAATAACAAAATTATTTTCTCCTTTAATGCTCATGTGAAAGCATTATTTTGTTTTATCAAAAGGTAAAAGTACTATGCAACAACTTTTTATTCTATGTTCCCTTATTATTTAAACTAAAAACAAATGAGAAATTTAAATTTTCATAGTCGATTAACGTTTGAAATGAATTGTACAAAATTTGGTACATTTAATAGAAAAGATTGTTACTTTTCTGTAGGTTGCTTGGAAGAAGTGGGATTAAAATTTAAATTATTTTTTATTTTCCGTCGTCAAAGTAGGAAAGTAATCGAGTGTTTGAATAAAATAAACAAATTTTTTTTTTGAAAAAATAAGCTTTTAAAATATTAGTTTCTTATAAATTTCATAGCCCTTAATGCCTTTACCATATTTAAATTGGGACACCACATGACCAAAGTGATTTCTTGTTCCACCCATCTGGTATCTAAAAGTTTGTGTACATATGGGACTTTGAATTTGGTCAAATCAGGCTAAGGCGTTTTTGCTTTATTTTACACAGGGATAAAAAAACGAAGTAAAAAGAAAATTTGAGAAACTGGTACCCCGCTTATTGTAAACGTTCTTCCAAGATCGAAAAATAATTATAATTTTTTTGTCAAATATCGTTCAAAATAATTTTTCTTTTCAGATAGTAAAAAACAACTCCTAAAAAGTAGATCCAAACTGGAGCTAAAACTAAGGGCATGTTTGGTTGGTGGTATTGTTTTGGATTTTATGATCTTGTCTTGCATTTTTTATATCAGACCATATTTGGTAAGATTGGTGTAAGTGTCAAATTTCACTCACATAAAACACATCCCTTTATTCAGACTCTAATGGTCATATTTATACATTTTTGTGCTCTTGGATCATGGCCTAAGTTCATGGGGTCATGACCCACTCTCTTAATAACTACCCACTCCCTTAATAACTATCCACTTTCTTTAGGTAGTGGGTTGTTGCTCACTTTTTAAGGGAATGGCCTGATGTTGATGGTCCCACTTATACTTGGTGGGCTCAATATATGGGTTATTCAATATTTACGTTTTACATGGGCTCGACACTTCTTGGGCCTAATACATGGGCTTGGGCCTATAATTTTCACAATCTACACTAGCCCCATTCGGGTTTGGTATACGGTTCGTGGGCCTGGCCCGAATTCAATTGAATTGATTGATGACAGCCGTTTTTGATGACGTCAGCATCATTATTGTGGAAAGACGTGTCATTTCAAATTTGATGATGGCAGCCGTCGATTCGCTGTATTCGATGCATAGGGAATCGACGTACCTCTTCAGCCTTAATGATGTCTGTTGGCATGCCGTGTGTATATAAACCCTTGTGTGGTTTCATTTTCATTCCTATCATTTTCAAGTCTTGTAAGCAATCTTTAGCAGTGTTCAAACTTTGACCGCCGATTGTGCCTTGGTTGCCGGAGGTTCTTCTTTCTTCTCGCCGGTTCTCTGTGTAAGTTGCCATCTTCATCATGTCTGATAGTAGTGCCACAAAATCTACCGAGGAGGCGACTCATCAAGAATATGGGGGATCTGTGGTTCCCAGCCCCCCTTCTGCAAATCCATCTTCTTCATCATCCCTTCTTCCTCTATCCTTACCTCGTCGTCCGGACCTACTTGGCTTGGGAGCAACTGCTTCGGAGATAGATAACCAGGCAGGTGTCACTGATACTGTTCGGATTGGGACTTCTGTCATATCCAACCCGATTGGGACCGATGCCCCCGGGGGTGCTCCCGTTGGATCCTCTATTGAATCAGCCCCTTTCGTGGCAGAACCACTTGAAGCGCATAAAAGAAAATCGGTGAACCTTAAAAGTCTGAGGAGGGACTGTAGGATCCCAAAAGAGGTGATCTTGAAGGAGTATGATCCTTCTCTTGACTTCAGATTGGGCGATGGAGTGGGTCCGGACGAGGTGTTGTTGTCGGCCCTTCAGATAAAGATGCTTCGATTTCCTCTTCATCCTCTTTTTCATTTTATCTTCTTCACCCTAGGAATAGCCCCTTTGCAAGTCAACCCAAACTTCTTCAGGATAATTTCCATGTTAATCCTGATTAACAGAGAGAAAAAGCTATCCTTGGGTCTGGCAGATCTTCTGCTCAGCTATAAGATTGTGGGTCTGAAAGATTGTGAGGGGAGGTACAACTTCTATCCATTCAAGGGTCGGGGCCTGCATCCTTGGCATTTCTCCTGTTATGGGGTGAGATGATTCTTCTTCTTCCTTTGGAACTTTATCTCCTCGGGCAGCGGATGCATCCTGCTCGTGATGAGAGTTAAAGGGCTCTGGCTCTGGCTCATCTGCTGGATCGGAATTTTGGAGAGGAAAGGAGCCCTGAATCACTCGATGGAGCAATTCGGCATTCTGCTGCTCGAGGGCCGCATTTCTTTGTTCCACAGCCTCCAGCCTCCTCATGACTTCTTCAAATCTGACTTCATTGTTTGTTGACCGTGTGGACACCATTTTTTTTTTGTCAAAATAAAACTCGTGAGTGGAAAAATATTATGCTTCCCACAGACGGCGCCAAATGTAAGTGTCAAATTCCACTCACATCAAAAACATCCCTTTATTCAGACTCTAATGGTCATATTTATACATTTTTGTGCTCTTGGATCATGGCCTAAGTTCATGGGGTCATGACCCACTCTCTTAATAACTACCCACTCCCTTAATAACTATCCACTCCCTTTAGGTAGTGGGTTGTTGCTCACTTTTTAAGGGAATGGCCTGATGTTGATGGTCCCACTTATACTTGGTGGGCTCAATATATGGGTTATTCAATATTTACGTTTTACATGGGCTCGACACTTCTTGGGCCTAATACATGGGCCTGGGCCTATAATTTTCACAATCTACAATTGGTCTAAAATTGTTTTTTTTTTTTGGATAATTGGTCTAAAAAATGTAAGACAAAGACCACCAAAACCAAAACCCCCTTTTCCAAAACAAACAAAATATTAATTTTTGTTGGACTTGTCTTTGCTTACACCACCGCCACATTAATTTTAATATGACAGTATATGTGTGTGTATATATATATTTAATAAAATTTAAAACTAGATCAAACTGCTTACCAAATAGAATTTCATATCAATGATCAGATCCAACCAAACCAGATCAGACCGCTTTTCAAACATGCCCTAATAAACTATTAAATCTCTTGGCAATCTTTGAGACCATGCTCTATTAAGACTGTGGACAAATAAAGTTGGTATTCAGTATTCACAACACGTTGTTGTGAGTGAGACCTCTTGAGAGCCTGCTTTATAAAAATAATAAATTAAGTTGTTTAAGTTTGTTTACTTGATCTTACGTTTTAGTAGCTGTTTGATTTCTGGTTTTGTCTGATTTTGTTTGGCTATATTGGTTTTGTTTGGTCTTGTGTGATTTTGTAAAGAGTAGTGGTCAGCGGGGCCCACCATGAATTATATATATAGAAATAGGTAAAGAATAGTGGTCAACGGGGCCCACCATGAATTATATATATATATATATATATATATATATATATATAAGGGTAATTTGCACTAACACCCCCTGAGGTTTGGTTTTGCTTGCCATGACACCCCAAATGACCAAAATACCCTTCATAAAATTCGAAAATATTAAGAATAATGTGAAATGACCTTTATGCCACAACCCCAAATATATAAAATTTTGAAAAACATATATATAAATTCGAAAATATATATAAAATTCAAAAACATTTATAAAATTCGAAAACAAATATTTAAATTTTGAAAATATATATAAAATTAGAATAAAATATATAAATTTCGAAAAATATATATAAATTTCAAAAAATATATAAAAAATCAAAAAAATATATAAAATTCGAAAATATATATATAAATTGAAAAATATTTAAATTCGAATATATATATTTCAAAATATATATATAAAATTCAAAATATATATATATTCAAAAACAAAATTCAAAACATTATATAATTTCGAAAAACATATATAAATTTAAAAATATATATAAAAATTAAAAAATATATATAAAATTTGAAATATATATAATTCGAAAATATATATATAAAATTTGAAATATATATAAATTCGAATATATATATTTCAAAAAAAAAATCAAAATATATATTTTCTAAAACAAAATTTCAAAAAATATATAAAATTTGAAATATATATATATAATTCGAATATGTAGATATATAATTTGAAATATATATAAATTCGAAAATATACATATTTTTTGAAATGATTATATGTTTTTCGAAATTATATAATTTTTTGAATTTTGTTTTTGAAAATATATATATTTTGAATTTTTTTTTTTGGAAATATATATATATTCGAATTTATATATTTTTCAAATTTTATATATATATTTTCGAAATATATATATATTTCGAATTTATATGTTTTTGAAAATATATATAGATGCAAACCTCAGGGGTGTTAGTGCAAATTATCCTATATAGAAAGAAAGAGAGTAAAGAATAGTGGCCAGCGGGGTCCACCATGAATTATATATATATATAGAGAGAGAAAGAGAGAGAAAAAAAAGATGATGTGTAGTGGAATGCGGGATCCACCTAGGAAAAACATTTAGTCTTAAATTATAAAAACCAAAGTCCATTTGATCTTTAAAAAAAACAAAAACAAGACAAGACTAAACCAAACTAAAAATCAAACAACCCCGTATTTCCTTTTCTTTCAAACGGAAAGAAGGTTGTAAGTTCAGTCTCCTAACATGTTTGCACTTGCGGAAATAGTCTAACATATTCGAACAATTTTGTCCTAGTATAGAAGTATTGCCAATTTCCAAAAATGTTAAAAATCAGGTAAAATATAATATATTGGATCGGTCAAATGCCTAAACTGAATAAATTTAGTCCATGAGTCGAATATAATTGAATCCAACTTTGAATGTTAGTGTATGATTTGAAGTAAAAAAGGTCTACTCAATTGAGCAATTTTTTTAAATAAAATAAAATAAAAATCATCTAGGGTCGTCGTACCCGTGTCGGACGTGCAGACACGTTAAAAATACGTGTCCGATACACACAAAACGTGTCCTGACTTTTTTAAAATTGGACACTTAGTGGACACTCGGAGGACACGCGCATGTCTGCGTGTCGACACGCGGTGGGTCAGTTGATTTAATGAAAGATAAAGATCTTATGGAGCCGATAATTTAATGGATCACTTATGAAACTTCAACACCTCTAATTCAATATTTAGCTTTGAAGATATTTCAATATCTTTGTTCATCCTCATCTCGTGAGAGGAGTTAGAACACATATTCATTTATCCACTAGTTGAAAATGAACAAGATAACATCACAAAAAGCCAAAAATTTGGTATTTATACCTTCCAATCTTTGCCATCTTTGCCTACAATCAAGAAAATTTTCACAATATAACAAGAGAGAGACTAAAGATGACGGATGTTGGGGAAAATGCATTTGATTCCTTGAATAGTAGTAGAATGAAGAATTTTGAACATATCAGACATTTCATTTAACTTATTTGTTTATTATTGTCTATAAGTTTATTTGATTCTCATTGTTTAAGTGATAAATGAAGTATTTGTGTAATATAATATGTATATATAAAAACAATTATAATTTTTTATAAACGTGTCGGGACCGTGTCGTGTCTTAATTTATTAAAATTTATCGTATCATCGTGTCCGTGTTGTGTCCCGTGTCTGTGCTTCATAGGTTTAGGTTATTACATTGATTTCAAGATTGATATCATGAATCAAAAGATAGGAGTAAATTTGTGATAATATTTAGTTTCCATTTTAATCCTTGTTAATTAATTGAATTTGAATTTTACTTACCAATTGCATTTTTTTATGGGTAATTTGCAACCACACCCCCTGAATTTTGGATTTATTGTAGTCAGATGCAAGGTTTTGCTTTTTCGGTCCCATAGCCTCCTGAACTTTCAATTTCGTTGCAATGACACCCTCTAGGCTGGTGAAATGACTATAATGCCCCTTTAATTGTTTCACTTATTACATTAGGGTAATATATAAAGTGTAAAAGTACCCATATGCCCAAACACTTTACCCCTCTGAAATTACTAATTACACTTCCACCCCTTATTACAAAATATATATTACGAAAATTATAATTTAATTTTTTTTCTTTATAATATAATTTGTATATATAATTACGAAAATTAAAATTATGAAAATAAATATATATATAATTTATAAAAAATATATAAAATTTGAAAAAACATATAAAATTCAAAAAAATATATAAAATTTGAAAAAACATATAAAAAAAAACATATAAAATTCAAAACAAATATATAAAATTTGAAACAAATATATAAAATTTGTAAACAATATATAAAATTCGAAAAACATATAAAATTCTAAAAAATATATAAAATTCAAATATATATATATATATTTAAAGTGTGACTGAAGTTTAAGTGGACAAGCCTCGAAGTCATTAGCCAAGGTAACAGGTCCTCTCCAGCTCTTTGCAGAGCTATTTCAATGGCTACGATGGCGACACATACCCCACGATGGTGATCGAAATCGGAATCGAATCGATAATTTATTAAAATATTTTAATCAAAATTAAATATATTAATATTTGGATCAAAATTAACGGTTCGGTTCCGATTCTCATTTTTAAAGAACCGAAAGTAAATTTTTATTTGGATCAAAATTAACAATTCAGTTTTGATACTTTCGGTTCTTTAAAAATGAGAACCGAAAGTGAATCGTTAATTTTGATTTAAATATTAATATATTCATGATGCGGTTCGCTTTTGATTCCGAGCGAAACCGGAATCGAACCGATACTTTCGGTTCTTTAAAAATGAAAATCGGAACCGAACAGTTAATTTTGATCAAAATATTAATATATTTAATTTTGATTAAAATATTTTAATAAAGTATCGATTCGATTCCGATTTCGGTCACCATCGTGGGGCATGTGTCGCCATCGTGGCCATTAAAATAGCTTTGCAGAGAGCTGGAAATGATCCGTTATCTTGGCTAATGACTCTGAGGCTTGTCTACTTAAACTTCAATCACACTTTATATATATATATATTTGAATTTTATATATTTTTTAGAATTTTATATGTTTTTCGAATTTTATATATTGTTTACGAATTTTATATATTTGTTTCGAATTTTATATATATATTTTTTAAATTTTATATATTGTTTCAAATTTTATATATATTTTCAAAATTTATATATTTTTTCAAATTTTATATATTTTTTACAAACTATATATATATATTCGTAATTATATATACAAATTATATTATAAAGAAAAAAATTAAATTGTAATTTTCGTAATATATATATTTTTTGTAATAAGGGGTGGAAGTGTAATTAGTAATTTCAGAGGGGTGAAGTGTTGGGGTATATGGGTAATTTCACACTTTATATATATTATCCTAAGGGTAAATTACATTTTCACCCCCGTTGATAGTGTAAATTACACCCGCACCCCCTCTATTTTCGCTAATTACAGTTTCACCCCCTGAAATCCTTATCCGACGACCGGATATGTGAAATTACTTTTATACCCCTTTTTTATATTTATTTTAAATAATCAAATATTCTTTTATGCTAAATTACCTATTTACCCTTCCATCATCTTCTTCATCTCACCCCTACTCTCTCCTAAAACCCCTCAAATCAAACCCTAACCCTAAAATGAACTACCAATTATCAAACCTCAATTCCTACCCATACTCAATTAATTGCCGATTTTCAATGATAGAAAAATCAAAACAAAATGACATATATATCTATCTCTATATGTATGTATATCTCTATCTCTATATATATCTATCTATATATATATATGTACATATATATCTAATTGAGTGTGTTGATTTTTTGATATTTTTTGTCTAAATCATGCTTCTTATAGGAAGTGTTTGTTGATTTTGGACTCAATTTATGCTTCTATGAATATATATTGAATTTACCCAATACCCAATACTCAATTTTTTCATACATATACATCTCTATATTTATGCACACACACACACACATATATATATATATATATATATATATATATACATATATATACTTATAAGTGATGAGGGTAGTTTAGGCATTTCACATCATTTTGGATGGGCAAACAAGTCTTTACACACATATAAGGGTAATTTGGTCATTTCGCATCTCAGATTTTGGTTGACCCGGTTTGACCTCGCCGGAGAATGAGTTGAGGGGGTGAAAGTGAAACAAATAAGGGGTGAAACTATAATTAGCGAAAATAGAGGGGGTGCGGGTGTAATTTACACTATCAATAGGGGTGAAATTGTAATTTACCCTTATCCTAATGTAATAAGTGAAACAATTAAAGGGGCATTATAGTCATTTCACCAGCCCAGAGGGTGTCATTGCAACGAAATTGAAAGTTCAGGGGCTATGGGACCGAAAAAGCAAAACCTTGCGTCTGGCTGCAATAAATCCAAAGTTCAGGGGTGTGGCTGCAAATTACCCTTTTTTTTATTGTTTTGGATACAATACAGATCATATATTTTTTCACATCATTTGTTATTATTTTACAAAATTACTTTAATGATGTTTAGCATTATTTCAAATTGAAAACTATAGGGATTAAATGTTGATTATTGTATGTTTAAAAATTATAAATTACACATGTTCCCGTAAAAAGTTGAAATTTAAAAAATGGGTCCAATAAACATTGAAATTTCTTAAGTAGCACGCAGCATAACAGCAATTAACTAGTAACAAAAAGATTAAAAAAAGACAGAAAAATATAAGTGGCATCCGGCTGTACTCTGGATTTTTGAATTTGAAAACATGAGTGAGCTGTATAACGTTATGTCCAAGCTCAATATGACCGTTGCTTTTACTATCCGTTTGAAAGTTCAGTAAACCAACTCATCCCGCTTCAAATTCAAATACCAAATAACATAGTCCACAATTTGAACCGTTAGAAACAAACTCTCTCTATAAATAAATATTCCTCCGTCCCTACACTACCTTTCATCTCTCTCTCTCTCTCTCTCTTACCTTTTCTTTTCTTTTCATTTCAAATCTTCTCCCTCTAATTGAAAATGCGAGAGATTCTTCACATCCAAGCAGGCCAATGTGGCAACCAAATTGGAGCCAAGTTCTGGGAAGTGGTCTGTGCAGAGCACGGAATCGATTCCACCGGACGGTACCAGGGAGACGCCGATCTTCAGCTTGAGAGGATCAATGTGTACTACAATGAGGCCAGTTGTGGGAGGTTTGTTCCCAGAGCTGTTCTCTTGGACCTCGAGCCGGGAACCATGGACAGTATCAGATCTGGAACCTACGGCCAGATCTTCCGTCCAGACAACTTTGTTTTCGGCCAGTCTGGTGCCGGAAACAACTGGGCTAAAGGCCACTACACCGAAGGGGCTGAACTAATCGATTCTGTTCTCGATGTTGTTCGCAAAGAAGCTGAGAATTGCGATTGCTTGCAAGGTTTGTTTCTCAAAAGTCTCAAACTTTATCAATCCATCATACAAAAATCTGTATTTTGCTTAGTTTTGATGTTGGTTCGATTTTTCAGGTTTTCAGGTGTGTCATTCTCTAGGAGGAGGGACTGGTTCTGGAATGGGTACCCTTTTGATTTCGAAGATCAGAGAGGAATACCCGGATCGAATGATGCTTACGTTCTCTGTTTTCCCCTCGCCCAAGGTCTCTGACACTGTTGTCGAGCCTTACAATGCGACGCTCTCTGTGCATCAACTGGTTGAAAATGCAGATGAGTGTATGGTTCTTGATAATGAGGCTCTCTATGACATTTGTTTCCGAACCCTGAAGCTCACCACTCCCAGCTGTAAGATGTGTTTGATTTCGATTTCGTTTTCGTTTATGTGGGTTTTGTTTCGTGTTTGTGTTCAAGTACTGATCTTTGATTGGTTTTGTGTGATAATTTCAGTTGGTGATCTGAACCATCTGATTTCGGCCACAATGTCTGGTGTCACTTGCTGTCTAAGATTCCCTGGCCAGCTGAACTCTGACCTTCGAAAGCTTGCCGTTAACCTCATCCCCTTCCCTCGGCTCCACTTCTTCATGGTGGGTTTCGCGCCTCTCACTTCTCGTGGTTCTCAGCAGTACAGATCCCTGACAGTGCCGGAACTTACTCAGCAAATGTGGGATTCCAAGAACATGATGTGTGCAGCCGATCCGCGCCATGGACGGTACTTGACAGCATCGGCTATGTTCAGGGGCAAGATGAGCACCAAGGAGGTTGATGAGCAGATGATGAATGTTCAGAACAAGAACTCTTCCTACTTTGTGGAATGGATACCCAACAATGTCAAGTCCACTGTCTGTGATATCCCACCCACTGGGTTGAAAATGGCGTCAACTTTCATAGGAAATTCAACATCCATTCAAGAAATGTTCCGGCGTGTGAGTGAGCAGTTCACAGCCATGTTCAGGCGGAAGGCTTTCTTGCATTGGTACACAGGGGAAGGTATGGACGAGATGGAGTTTACTGAAGCTGAAAGCAACATGAATGATTTGGTTTCAGAGTATCAGCAGTACCAAGATGCCACAGCGGATGAGGAAGGAGAGTACGAGGATGAAGAGGAAGAACTTCAAGACATGTAATAGTGTTGAATGGGGATGGTTTTGGGTAATGGATGTAAGTTGCTGCAACTTCCGGTTGCCAGTCTCCGGGAAGAGAATGGATTATTCCGGGTAGCTGTAGGCCATAGTAGTTGTTCGCGCTCAGTTTCTAAATCTATATTTATATTAACTGATTTATATGTCTCCTTAATTTGTGTTGCCTGAAATTTACTTTTGAACTTTTGAGAAATCATGCACTACATACAAAAACATTACTCCAGATGTTTTAGCCACAACTCCCAAGTAATTTGCAAATAATCATAATTCAATATAACCAAAAATCCTAGCCCACGGTCCATCTGTGGTTCAAGACAAGTCTTCAAGACTTTCACTTTGGGAACTCCAGCAATTAGGTGTTATGGTTTTCGAAGTTTTCAACTTGTGTTTTCTCTAAATTTTGGAAGGTAGGAGGTAGTGTGACGATATACACCAATCATTGCTGGTTTAAGGTGCATAGAACGATACATCGATAGGGATTCTTTACAAGTCTTCAAAAAATTAAATTTACAAGGGACCATGTTTGATTCATGTAACTTAAAGGTTGAAGAAGGGGATGCAGAAAAATTCATGTTTTGTCAAGCCAAAGTTACTATGAAATCTATGTAACTGTACAACAAAAGGTTGAAAATGAGCCCTTGAAAATGACAGCCCTTGAAAATGACAGCCCTTAACCCTCTGGCCCTAAAGTTTCCATGAATTTCTCATCTATAATAATACTACATATATAAACTCCCTGCCCCTGCTTGTCTGCATCAATCTTATTTCCAGATAAATGCATGGCATCAGCCATCAGTATGTCGAGGTTTTTTTTGGTCCCTAGAGGTATGTAGTTATCCAGCCGGTTGGCACGTAGTGATTATCTTAGTAAATGTTGCCCTTTCGAAGCTTTGATCTCCTAGCAAATATGGTCAGAGAAAGACAACGAAGATGATTGGTTCGCATGTTTTACAGTCTTTAGATTGCTACTGGTTCATTCACCTACTGAAAAGAAACAGAATCAAAATATCACTAGTATGTAAAGCTTACTTTTCAAAACATCATCAGGAAAGAACCTCTTTCTATTACTTTGTTCCGTCAATAATTTCATTAACATCTACATCGACCAAGGTCTCTTTCCCAAACAGTGCAAATCCCACAGTTGCCTGCAACCAGAGAATTTTTCAAGAATTAAATCCAGTATCCTGGCAGTTTTTCTAACTCCCACAGTTGCACTTAAGTTTTGAGGATTTTCATAGATTTTAAGGTTATTTGGACATTTTTAGATCCTCTTGAATATATGTGGCATTCCTGAGGACTTTTAACAGAAAGGCAAGACCATACCTTTCCAGTCTTGTGATCCAGCTTCTTAAGGGTGCCTGTGAACTCGGCAAATGTTCCAGATACCACTCGTACAGAAGAACCTACAGCGAAATTCTTATCATTGCTTCCTGATGATTGGCTATCCAAAACAGGTTTTGAAGCTTTTCTGGATCGCCGTTTTGGCTTGAAAGCTACAGCTGATGTCGTGGTATCTTTGGAATCCGATGGAGAATCTACATAGACTACATCCAATTTCTCAGGGTTGAAAATTTCTTCTCTTTGTTGCTCCTCTTTGAAAGCTTGGTCAGTTTTTTCTTGCTCTTCCTTGGCTTGTTTGAAGATTGCTTCCATGTCATTAACAGATACTGGTCTTGGTTTGTTGATTTGTCTCTTTCTGCATATGTGTACACAATAGCTTCGCATTAGTTGGAAAAGAAGTACCCCAAATAATAAAATAATAGTAATATGAAAATAGACTGGCTTCTACAGAGTTATGAACTTATGACAGACAGAAGAGTCAACGGGTAGTTTGTATACCATAAAGTACACATAATAATTGAATGAAACTAGCCAAACAATGAAGAAGCTCAACTGTTTTATATTCCATTTAAGCAGGAAAGCAAACCCTTCCTCCCAGCTGACATATAATTTATCTAGCGAGAGTATTCCAAGTTCATTTGGATTCCTCGAGTTCAAGTTAAATGTGCTGTCAAAATGTGTAATTTGCCCCGGAACCAATAAGATACATATCCTATAAAAGCCTAGAAGCTGTGGACAAGGAAACTCCAATCAAACCATGGTTTGACATTGAATACATTCAGAAAATGATTAAGTATGTTCAGACAAGTTTTCCACCCCAACAAACTCAAGTTATGTTTTACAATTTGAGATTGGAGGAACATGTCAAAGACTACTGAAAAATTAGAAGCAAAATCTACAGCACTATCACAAGAACAAGTGGCAAGAACGAGAATAAACGCTTACGTATTTCCAACCTTGGATCCAACAAAACCTCCAACACCGTCACATTCCCTTATAAAGTCATGCATTTCCTTGTTCAGAACGCATCTCAAAAACACACATCCAGGAAAGAGCGCTTTTGGTTTAACCGAGTAGGTTCCATTCTTTAATTTCCTTTTCACCTGCACTGCTGGAACATAGACCTAACGATAGACATGAAAATGAATTATAACCACGTACAAATATTCAGTTCCAACTGTGAGTTTCAATGCTCATTGCTTAACATCCCACATTCTTAATAATAATAATAATAATAATTAAGCCCCATTAATAGATATGATTAAAAAAATTCATATACATATTCACGAGAAAAACGAGCATGAGTAGTTCTATAAACGCTTGACCATAATCAAATGAACTATATAGAGAACATTTTATAAATTTCAGTTCAATTCCCAAAAAGAATAGAAGTTAGTATTCATATTTTCTCAGAATGAGACAAATTTACAGTTGGGTAATTCATCTTAAGTTCCCAACTATTGTTCCTATGGCTTCCCAAATAGCTCCTGAATTTTGATTTATTTGATGCAGAATTACTTAATCCAGAATTACTAGGCTTGACCTTAACAGGTAGTTCACTATTAAACTTACATAATTTACCCCCAAACAAGAAAGTAACTCCCAGACTTCATATTTTCTGAAGATATCTATCTTCCTAATTATACATTTATTTTGAAATTTTCACCAGATTATTCCCAACATCTTCCCAATAGCTTCCAGGTTTCAAATTATTCCAATCTCGCGACGTTTCTAAATCCCAAAATTGTCACTGTGAGATTGGAGCTACTCCACAAATAATTCCTAACAAATTGATTTTACAAGAACAATCATTAATAGTTAGAAATTACATCAAGAAACCTCTAGTGTTAATCAACCTAATTGAGTCCTATTGATTTGAATGTAATTCCAACTCAAAAGAGCAATTATTAATGGCTTAACAATTAACATTCAATCAAAAACCCAAAATATTGAAAAACATTTCATGTTAATCAACCCATAAATCATATAAAAACACACGCTTAAAAACTCTAAAAAAAATTAATTATTTTATCCATAATTAAATGGTTTTGAACCATTGCAGTTTTCTACCAAGGTCTGCGCTTTAATTAGGGAAATAATCCTCTAAATAATCTAGAAAATCCGGCAATGAGAAGTCTATAAACTGATCAAATCAATCTCAATCTCTTTCACACATACATTACCTTGAACTCCATATCGGGATAGTTTCGCGCCAGGGCACGAGCGAGGCGTTCGTCGGTGTCCCGACCCGAAACTCTGGAAACCCTAACTACCCACCATTGAGGACCCAAGAGAGCGAGGGTGTCGAGGTTGAGCTCTTCGGTCCAAGAGGCGTACCTCTTCTTGGGCTTCTTGATGAGCCTCTCCTCCACTTCTTCCCGCCAATTGTAGGTGGGTTTGCTCTCTCTCCTCTCGTTTCTCAGCTGCCTTCTCTCTCTGGCCGTCAGGGATTGGTTACTGACGGAGTCGAGAGTTACAGAGATTGGAGTGCAGTGAATGGGTGATCTTGTGGAGCGTAATGGCGGTGGTGGTGATGATGGAGAGAGGAAGTGGAGGAGCTGAGGACTCCATTGGAGAAGAGCTTGCTTCATCGGAGAGTTTGGATTTGGTGGACGCTTCACTGGTTCTGGATAATTAGCGGATTGGGACTGTGGAGTGGGCTCATGGTTATGGGCTTTTGCTGTTTTCATTTTTTGGGACCCGGCCCGTAGCATGGTTATGGACTTTGGGCCTTGTGATGGGCTCATGGTTATGGACTTTGGGCCTTGTGATGGGCTTCCAGTTTTTACCCTGTTAAGTGGTGCTAGTTGTTGGGTTTTCTAAGTCCATTATAATTTTCATTCAAATTTGATATAAGACAAGAATTTACATAATTATATAACTATAATGTTGGTGAAGTGTTTATGCCTGCATCTATGTCTATAATTGATATGAAGTTTTTTGGGAGAAATACGAAAACAAAAATTTATATGCTGAACCCAAAGCAAATACTGTGTGCTAGAACAGACTAACGAGTGATATTTCATAGTATTGGCTCCAGTTCTGATAGTCATACATAGACAAAATACGTCAGCGGGTTCTAAAAAAATTGATTGTAATGTCCGACATCATCATAGTATTAATTTAACAGTGAAGTGTTAATTATGTATTTGTCTCGGTATGAAACATTATGACTACAAAGCAATAGGCCCAAAGTCTTTAAGGCAGAAGCACAATGATTAATAGGGAAGTTAAGCATTACGTGTTTTGGGGGCAAGGCATCTATGTTTTCAAAGTTATTTTTCTAGATTCTTCTATCAAGTCTATTTCGTAGTTCATAGTTTAAGAATGATGTATGTAATTGCGCCATCTCTGTGAAATACACTGTGTGAATTGCATTATACGGAAGGTTCCAAAAAGAGACAACTATGAAACAATAAATTTGTACTAGTATTTTACTAATAAACTGTGATGTGACATGTACAAACTTTAATTGATTTGGAGATATTTAGCTTAGAAGAAACTTCAAAGCTTGATCTTTTCAAAAAAAAAACTTCAAAGCTTGAAGAAGACTAGCGAGTTTGGTACCATATTTGAAAGTCTTTGCCGCCTGATATGGACTATGGACCCGCCTTCACAAATTTCTTGTTACCACAAGATGATCATCTCCATCAATTGGATGCCACGTGGCAGCCAACCTGTAATTTGATGTGAATACGAGACCTAAAAACATATGTCAATGCCACGAAGTCTTTGTGCCGTGTGTAATGGACGTTGATCCTTCAACTTCTATGTTTTTCAAGTCTTGGCTTGAGTTCCAAGGTGATTTTGTGGTTTAAAAGTATCAGATTGTACTGAAATTATTTCAAATTAAATTCAATAATTAACTCTAATTAGGTAATAGTTAAAGTAGCGACTTTGGACTTGTAATGTAAATAATCATCAATTAGGTTACAAGGTTTCCAAATGGACCTATTGTACCCTAGTTGTTTCCAAACATATTCAAGATCCATTAATTTTTAAATATCTAAAAAAAATATTTAATTGGTAACACCATTTTGTGAATTATCATTTTGTTTTCTCAATTAATTAACAATAAATAAATAAGTTACAATCATGTAGAGATTCTAACAATAAATAACCATTTATTGTTAAAAAAAATTTTAAAATAATTAATCACGTGTTCAAATGGTATTAAATCATATGAAGAGAAAGAAGAATGACATACTCATGAAACAAAACTTATAAATAATGAAAAAATAAGATCCAACTTCCAAGCGTTGGAAACTTCAACATGCATACATCTAAACACGACTCCATTTGGCGTCAACGAAGAAGGACGTATTACAAACTATAACATCAACAGTAAATAAACATACATTTCAATATCTTCATTCAATAGACAATGAAAGAAATAACAGGTGGCAAAAAAGAATGCGTTTCTTCTACCAAGTCGTTCAATAGAAACGTGGTAGAGACCGCGTCAAATATACATATTGTATGTATACTATCTTCCCCACCTATATATAATAGAGACTCCCACAAACAAAAACACAACACCTCTTCTATTTATTAATTATTACCTCCTAGAAACAAAATTTATTCCAAACGTGCATACATTCACCACAACACAAACCAACTCTTTCATATATATATATATATATATATATATCTCCCCTACCAAAAACAACAAACCAACACCATCATGGCCTCATCAACCAAATTATCATTGGTTCTCTTCTTTGCTTCATCTCTCTTGCTCCAAGGAACTCTAGGTGAGTTTCTATTGTGTACATATACATATACATGCACATAATCATATATTCACATGCATTTACACAATCTTTGATCACATGATATGCATGTTTTTCATTCAATTTTTTTTTTTTTTTTGTGGGTACGTAGTGTGCTTAATAATTAGTTAAAAAACTTCAATAATAAATTATTCAATGTGTGGACTTCAGGTGAGCTTATATGTGAGAATTTGCCTACGGACATTTGCTCGTATTCAATTGCATCGTCGGGGAAGAGGTGTGTGTTAGAGACCTACGCGGCGAAGGATGGGAAGGTGGAGTACCAGTGCAGCACATCAGAGGTGGTGGTGGAGAGGATGGCCGAGTACATAGAGACAGACAACTGTGTGAGTGCTTGTGGTGTCGATAGGTACTCGGTCGGCATTTCGTCCGATGCTTTGCTTGACCCAAACTTCACTGCCAAGCTTTGCTCCCCAAATTGCTACCAAAATTGCCCCAACATTATTGACCTCTACTACAACTTGGCTGCCGGAGAAGGTATATAACAACTTTCCCTCAACCTTATTAACATTTTGTCTCACATACATAG
Organism: Cornus suecica; assembly: GCA_963922005.1. Lineage (NCBI taxonomy): Eukaryota > Viridiplantae > Streptophyta > Magnoliopsida > Cornales > Cornaceae > Cornus > Cornus suecica. The sequence continues at coordinate 7,263,031 of OY998242.1, read as the reverse complement.
TATGCCGTATTGTCTTATATATTATTCCAAATTTTATTCTTTTATCACTTCTAAAATAAATGTCTCATATGAAAAATACACTTTATTTTATTTTATGAATTTATTAATTTACCCTTTTAACATTTAAATTATAAAACATCAAAACTAAAAACCATCATATCACTTCATGTTACCAGATGTAAAGTTAGTATTTCATTTATTATCATTACAATAGAAGTCATATATTGATGCCCTTACGCAACACTGTTATTAATACAAATTTTCATTCCATATTCACTTTTAAGATCAATTTGTTTAAAAAATGTTCTCAAAATACTAATTTTGTACATTCACTTCAAGAAGGCAAAAAAAAACAAACTATTTTTGTGATGTGTAGGAATTCGTTCAGACTTCTGTTACATTTATTTTCTTAGGAAGATAATAAAAAAAGATACATGCTTACAATTTGTAAGACTAGGTAATTTTTTTCTCCTTTAATATATATATGCGCGCGCGCGCGCGTATTTTGCCAGTTTTCATATAAGACCTTGTTAACGTCATTGTTTTTTGCCAGCAAGTTGTTGATATGCCAAAATATTTTTAGAATTTGCTAATACCTTTCTTGTGACTTACTTTTTCTTGTGCTCCACTCAAAATATATTCTTTTAGTTTTGTAGTTACCGATGTAAAGTGCTTATTTTGCACAATTTTCACATGCTTTGTAAATTGATATCATTTGTTTATAATTCATGTTCTAATTAAATATGCTTTTGAAAACTATTGATTAGAATACATGTCTAAACATCTATCTATCTATATATATATATATATATATATATATATATATATATATATATATATATAGACCTTTCATCAACAACAACAACAACAACAACAAAAAAAAAAAAAAAAAAAAAAACCTTCTATATATATATATATATATATATATATGTGTGTGTTTTGGAATTGTATAGTATGTCGAAATAATTAATGTATGTGTTTATACATTTCAGGAGTGTTCTTACCTGATCTATGTGAGAAACAAAGGACTAACCCTCGCCGGGCCATGGTTGAACTCTTGAGCTCGGGTGCTGCCGCTGGTCCCATGCCTTATGAATCCATGCATCATCATGCCATGGCACCTGTCATGGCACCTGCTCCAGCTTCTATGTAATCATGCTAGCTGTTACATTAAATTCGAAATCATTTTCCACTTATATATTAATGTGTGAATTAAATGAGGAATAATCACCGTGTTATACATAGAGAGAATTTAGGTTATTGATTCGGATTGGTTTTTCAACAATTTATGACATAGATATGTAAAATTGAATTAGAAATTCAACTGATATTGATCGAGCATATATTTCTCAATGGGAATGCAGTATATTTAAGTTTCTGTACCAGCTATTCTGTATACATCAAATCATTTATAATAATGGAACCATTTTTAATTCCGTTATGGTTTTGCTACTGTAGTTTGCATGTGAAAATACTAAAATAGGGGACTCTTATAGCCAAGGTGTTCATGGATCGGATTAGACCGGATTAAAGGTATTTTGGATCTAATCCACTAATACCGGATTTACCATTTATGGATCAAATCCAATCCAAACCGGATCGCCATGAGCCAGATTGGTTTGGATCGGATTCAAAGATTAAAAATTAAATAAAGCAAAGAGAATGACAAGAAATTTTCATCAATAAAAGTGAAGTGTCACAGTTTGCTGTAACAAATAGCAATACTAAATATACTTGATCCAAAAATATAGAAAATAAACTTGAGTAAATTGTAAATAAACATAGATAATAAATAACACTGATGACTTGTATTGATAGTGTCACAATAACAAATTGACACAAACATAGATAACAAACATATAAGTGATAGTGTCACAGTAGCAAATTGACACAAACATAAAATAATAAACATACAAGTCATACAAATGATAGTGTCACAGTAGCAAATTGTACATAAAAATAATAATAATAAAGTTGGAGTAAATAAACAAAATATTCATGCAGTACATTAAAAAAAAAAAAAGTTGGAGTAAATAAACAAAATATTCATGCAACATCCGGAAACTTCAACAGATTAATTCAAAAGTGCGGTACTACCTTAAAAACTCCTCAAACAGTAGTTATGGCTACAAAAGTAAAACTAAGTTTAGTTAATTATTAACAAATAACTATAAATAAATTGTAGTGAATAAATAAAATATACTTAATATATAGTGAATAAATAAACATACTTGATTCAATATCAAAAGAGTCGAGTGTTTCAATTTCATCCATTTATGTTTCAATTTGAATCGGCACTTGCGAGGCACGTAACCAATCTTGTGCACAAATCAAGGCTTCAACAATTTTAGGAATAATTTTTTTAATTTTGTTATTAAAGTCTTTATTAAATTATAATTTAATTATAATTTTTCAAATGGAATAAATGTATAAACATATTTTAGATGTCTTACTCTTTTATAAATAACTAATAAAAAGTCTTTCATTATATTTTTCTAAAAATTGCAATAGTGAGTGTTTTAATGTATGAAAATATTATAAATGACTTACATTTTTACAATAGTATGGATAGATATAGATAACTATTTAGTATAAAATAAGATATTATGATTTAGTTTAGAATAGTATATTATTTATATAAGATATTATAGTTTAATTTAAAATAATATATTATGTGATATATTATTAATATAATATATTGAAATATATATGAACAATACCGGATTGGACCGGATTAACCGGATTATTGAAAATGCAATCCAGAACCGATCCGTAAAATATCGGATTGGATGTTTTTTTATCCATGTCCAATCCAATCCATAAAACATCTGATCCAATATATTTGGATTGGATTGGACGGATTGGGTTTAAAGATTTACTGAATTTTTGAACACCCCTACTTTTAGCCCTTGGAATCACGGGCGGAGCCACCCTTTGCATAAGGGGGTGCCATGGACCCTGCTAATTTTTTTAAAAAAAACAAAATTAGCCTAAAAATTTATATATATTAGAAATATGTTTATAAAAATTGCATATGGTCCCTACCAATTTTTTAAAAATTCCGTTGATAACCTAAAAAATTATGAATTTTATCAATAAATTTATAAAAAATTGCATTTCCACCCATAACTTTTAAAAAACATTCTTCTAGTAACCTAAATAATAAAAAATTTACTAATAAATTTATATAAAAAAATTGCATTGGCCCCCCTAGACAAGTTTCCTGGCTCCGCCCTTGCTTGGAATGCTGGGATGCTATGGAGCACGCACTACAAGAAATTAGGCATTTTGCCACAAAAATTTTGTGGCTAAAAGGCCATTTTTCGTGGTAAAAGACTTTTTGGTACAAAAAAATTTTGTGGCAAAGTCGTGGCTAGAAGTCAGTGTCCAATTGTATTTTGGCACAAAAAAATGACCTCGTGTTAAAATTTTATTGGTCACAAATTTTTTTGTGGCAAATGACAATAAATTTTGCCACAATTTTTCTTTATGCCAAATAATCAATTATTTTCCCACAAATTTTTCTTTTTGTGCCAAATGATAATAAATTTTGCCACAAATATTTTTTTTTGACAAATGAGACAATAAGTTGGTTGGATTGAGAGTGGCTCATTGGGCATTGACTAGACCTATACTCTACTCTACACCTGAGCTTTAGCCCAGAAGCCATGGGCCAACTCCATATTTGGCTTGAAATCGGCGATAGGATTAAACCCTTGTGGAATTCAACTCCAACCATGGAAGACGTATGAGAAGGGTTTGGTTCTACTACAGAACACCCCGACCACCAATCCGACTTTGTTGTTCGACCACCAATGTGTCTTCCACGGTTGGAGTTGAATTCCAAAAAATTTGGTTCCAAAAAATTTGGAACTTGCAAAAAAAATGGAAGCGCATCCAAATCCCAAACCGAAATATGGTTCCAAAATTTTTGAAACTTGCTAGTAAACTTTCTTCTTAGTTAAACATAAAATTGTACAATTTTTCTTATTACGGGAAAACTAATAATAAAAGGAATATTTTCAGTACTCGAAACCCATATGAACTTCAATTTCGATTACATTCCCTTTTCTTAACGTGATAGATTGTCATGTTCTTCAGGACTCCTGGTTTTATCTATTCTATGTTTATCACTTAGTTAACTAGTTGTGTTGTACTCTATCATTAATCTTCTCCACCTTTATTGGAGAGATAGTTGTAACTATGTAACAACTTTGTTTATATATATTAAACGTGAACACTCTCTACAGAGTGTGAGAGTCATAACTCTAAACTTTAGTCTCATTTTCACATGGTATCAAGAGCCTAAAAATCCTAAAAAAAACATTCCAACAATGACTTCACCAACATCATCCGATGTTCTCTCTACTGTTTCCTTAGAGACGTAATCTGGTGATCCCTTTTTCATTCATCACTCTGACAACCCAACTGTTATCCTTGTTTCACCCCCTTTAACCGGTGATAATTATTCTTCATGGCTGCGTGTTATTACTATGGCCCTTCGGGCCAAAAACAAGTTAGGTTTTGTTGATGACACCATCAAACAACCTTCTACAACATCTTTAAAGGAGCTGCATCAATGGGAACGATGCAATGAACTCATTAGCACGTGGATTCTTAACTCTGTTTCTGCTGAAATTCGTGGTAGTATCTTGTACGCCAATACCGTGAAAGATATTTGGGTTGATCTTGCTGAATGGTTTTCTTAAACCAATGCATCGAAGATCTACCAATTGAAGCAGTCCATTTCTTTTCTTAAACATGACAATTTGTCATTTTCAGCTTATTTTACGAAACTGAAATCTTTATGGGATGAATTAAACTCATTCACTAATTTACAGCCATGTACCTACGGCAATGGTAAGGTTGTGGCTGAAATTTTTCAACAAGATCGGGCTATGGAATTTCTACAAGGTTTACATGACCGTTTTGCCGCTATTCGGAGCCAAATTTTGCTTATGGAACCATTTTCTACTGCCACCAAAATGTATTATCTTGTCTGACAAGAAGAAAAGCAATAAGAGATACATTATTTTCAATCTTACAGGACTGAAACCGCCGCTCTATATACCAACACTAAATCTAGTGGTTATGTTCGACCTATTCGCAATGGAACTCGGGCTACCAATTCCAATACTCAGCCTCGATTTCATTATTTAAGGCAATAAACCAAACACTGGAGGTCATACACCATCTCTAGTTATCATTCAAGAGCAATACCATAAGTTACTTGTTATGATGGCAACATGTAACATCCATTCGGGTGTTACCCTTGCAGGTCTGGCTCTTTCTGTTCTCTAAAATTCCATTTGGATTATTGACATTGGTGCCACCAATCACATGTGCTCTTTTTTGACATTATTTTCAATTTACAAATCATGTCCTAAACCATCTTTTGTTCAACTACCCGATGGTTCAGATGCACAAATTTCTTATATTAGCTTTGTTGTTCTTTCTTCCAATCTCACTTTACATAATGTGTTTCACATACCATCTTTTAAATACAACTTATTATCAGTCAGTCAACTCACCAAAACTGAAAATTATGTTGTAACCGTTTTGCGTAACTCTTGTTCATTTCAGGACCTATCAATGAGGAAGACGATTAGATAGGGGAACATCCATGATGGTCTTTATTTTTACAAAGCGTCACCAGTAGCCCTCGCAGTTGTTGCACCCCCTACTCTTGATCTTTGGCATTGACGTTTAGGCCATATTTCTTTATGTTCCTTAGAACATCTAGTTAAGGAGTTTCCTTTCATGTCATGTTCGAATAATCATGTTTGTGATGTTTGTCCTCAAGCGAAACAAACACATTTACCTTTTCCATCTAGTTCAATTACTACAATGCATACTTTTGAATTAATACATTGTGATATTTGGGGTCCTTTTTCGCAACCATCTTTAAATGGTTCTCGTTTCTTTTTTAACAATTGTGGATGATTATACTAGATGCACTTGGATTTATTTTATGCATGTGAAGTCTCAAACTCAAAGTTTGTTGAAATCTTTTTTTGCCATGGTTAAAACACAATTTTCCTCTAAAGTTCGTTCTCTTTCTCATGGACATGGAACACAATTTTTTTTAGAAATTCAAAAAGTACAATCAGATAATGGTTCGGAATTTTTGTCTAAAGATATGCAAACTTTCTTCTCTTTAAATGGTGTTGTTCATCAAAGAAGTTGTGTTGGGACTCCCCAACAAAATGGTGTTGTCGAGCGCAAACACCGTCATATATTATAAGTGGCTCGGGCATTACGCTTTCAAGCTCACTCGCCTTTAACATTTTGGGGTGAATGTGTTGTCACAACAATTTACCTTATAAATAAAATGCCTACACTTATTTTATCGGGTAAATCCCCGTATGAAATATTACTTCAATCACCACCGATTTATAGTCACTTACGTGTTTTTGGCAGCTTGTGTTATGCCCATAATGCTAATATTAAACATAAATTTGATCAACGTGCTAAACCCGACATTTTTGTTGGTTATCCTTATGCTCAAAAAGGGTATCGAGTTTATGACCTTGCAACTCAATCTATATACACTTCTCGTGATGTTATTTTTTAGGGTTATTCCCACCGACACCCCCTCAAAGATACCCTAATCCCACACAGACCCCCTTGATATTCACTATTTTCACTCGGACCCCCTCAAAATTGAATTTTGTCCCACAAAGACCCCCTCCGTCTCCACGCCGTTAAACTCTGCCGTTAACCACCCTGTGAATTGTCTATTTTGCCCTCAAAGTGATATAAAATGACCTGCATATCCTTTTTCTTCTTCAATTTGGGCATCCCAAAACCCTAACCCTAATTTATATATAGAGAGAGATTGGAAGTGGGAAATTGGGAGAGAGATTGAAGATGGGGATTGTATATATTGCATACCCATATATACATACATATATATATATATATATATGATGCTATATATACCCGTGTATATATATATATGCTGCTATATATATACCCATTATATATATTCGTATATATATGTGTATATATATATATAGATTTATATATGTGTGTGTGTATTTATATATATATGTGTGTGTCTGTGTGGCTGCGCAGAGGGAGGGGTGTGTGTGGGTAAGTGTGTGAGTGAGAGTGAGAGAGAGAGATCTGCGCAGAGGGAGGGGTGGGGTGTGTGTGTGTGTGAGAGAGAGAGAAAGAGTATTAAATAAATTTTAAATATTTTTTTCATTTTATATTTATTTTCGAATTTAGTATTTTTTTTTTTGAAATTTAATATATATATATTTTTTGAATTTTATATTTATTTTCGAATTTTATAATTATTTTCAATTTTTTATATTTTAAATTTTTTTTTTGAATCTATATATTTTCCCCCTTTTTATATATATATATTTTTCTAAATTTTTATATATTTTTAGATTTTAATATAATTTTTCAAATTTTTATAATTTTTTTGAATTTTATTTTTGTTTTTGAATTTAAATATTTTTTTCGAATTTTAAATATTTCTTTCAAATTTTATATATTATTTTTGAACTTTATAATTTGGGTATTTTTTTTTAAATTTAAATTTTTTTTGAATCTATATATTATTGCCCTTTTTATATATATTTTTCTAAATTTTTATATATTTTCAGATTTTCATATAATTTTTCAAAATTTTATAATTTTTTTGAATTTTATTTTTGTTTTTGAATTTTAATATTTTTTTTGAATTTTATATAATTTTTTTGAATTTTAAGTATTTCTTTCAAATTTTATATATTATTTTATAATTTTTTATGTTTTTTGAAATTTAAAATATTTTTAATCTATATATTTTTCCCCATTTTATATATATTTTTCTAAATTTTTATATATTTTCAGATTTTAATATAATTTTTTTTTGAATTTTAAATAATTCTTTCAAATTTAATAAATTATTTTTGAATTTTATAATGTTATATGTTTTTCAAAATTAAATTTTATATATAAAATCGTCATTTTATATGTTAGTTGGGGGTAAAATCGTCTTTACCTATATTTATTTTTATTTGATTTTTTTAAATATATATCGAAGGGCAAAGTAGTAATTTCACAATAAAATGTTAGTAACCCTAACGACGTTTGTCTGAGGGGGTCTGAGTGGGAATACTCAATATTTAGGGGGTCTGTGTAGGATTATGGTCTCTTTGAGGGGGTGTCAGTGGTATTTACCCTATTTTTTATGAAGGCATTTTCCCATTTAAGGATATGTCTAAACTTCAATCCACATCTTTTTATGTTATCCTATTATTATTAGATGATTTAGATACTAATGACTCAATTGTGAGTCAAAACAACACCTTACCTTCCACTAATATATCTTCTCCAGTTGATCATTGCCCATGCTCCAACTTTGACCCAATCATTTTCCCATCTCCTGTTTCCATATATACCACCACCCAACCATGACCTACATCATACTCCATAAGTTATTACCGATACACATGCTACTGAACCCCTTATTTCCAATGTTGATTCAATTCCTGCTCCTCAATCTAGTGAAGCACTAATCCTTACCAAACCTCAGAGAACCCGTCAGCCACCTAAAAAGCCTCTTATTGAAGGATATGTTTGGCCTAAAGCCTCTAATGTTACTCATGGATGTTCCACTTCTCCATCGCCTTCTGAGTTGTTAGGTACACCCTACCCTCTCCATCATTATATTACATATTCTAATTTCTCTCCAACACATAAATGTTTTCTCTCTACTATTAACTCTATAGAGGTGCCTCGAACATTTTCCGAAGCAGTAAAGTTGCCCCATGGCGGGAAGCTATGGAGAAAGAAATAATGGCACTTGAAAAGAACCATACGTGGAGTCTTGTATCTCTTATTTCTCACAAGAAACCTGTTAAGTGCAAATGGGTGTTCACCATAAAGTACAAATCTGATGGCACTATCAAACGTTACAAAGCACGCTTGGTTGCTAAGGGTTTTACACAAGTTGAAGGTTTAGACTACCACGACACTTTTGTTCATGTTGCCAAACTTGTAACTGTTCGTGCCCTCATTTCTCTTGTTGCTATCAAATGGTGGTCTCTCCACCAAATGGATGTTAATAATGTTTTTTTATAAGATGATTTAGATGAAGATATTTATATGACTTTTCCTCCAGGATTTGCTTGACAGGGGGAGAGGCGAGTCTGTCATCTTCACAAGTCTATTTATGGGTTAAAACAAGCCTCACGTCAATGGTTTGCTAAACTTTCTTCTATCCTTTTTAGTGTTGGTTTCTCTCAATCTAAGGCAGATTATTCCTTATTCATTATCTGGAAAGGTATTTCTAATACATTCGTCTTGATATATGTCGACGACATTATTATTTCAGACAACAATGATATGGCCACTATGCGTGTCAAACAATTTTTAGCATCTAAATTTTCTATCAAGGATCTCGGCAAGGTTAAATATTTTTTGGGGATTGAAGTGACTCGCTCTAAGAACGACATTTTCTTATCACAACAAAAATATGTCCTTGATATTCTTCGTGATACTGGTCTTATTGGGGGTCATGTCTCTCCTTTTCCCATGGAGCAACATCTTCGTTTATATCGAGATGATGATATTTTGTTAACTGATCATATTTCTTATCGACGATTGGTGGGTCGCCTTATCTATCTTACTGTGACAAGACCAAATATTAACTATGTGGTTCATGTATTAAGCCAATTTATGCATTCTCCACAAAGTGCTCACTTAGATGTTGCTCATTGTTTGGTTCGTTATTTGAAGGGTTCCGTTGGCAAAGGCATTTTTTTTTCTTCTTCTAGCACATTGGATGTGCGTGATTTTTGTGATTCTGACTAGGCCAGTTGTCCTCACACATGTCGTTCGACGACTGGTTACTGCATTTTCTTGGGATCTAATTTGATCTCTTGGAAAACAAATAAACAAAACATTGTTTCAAGGTCTTCTACTGAAGTTGAATATAGGGCCATGGCTACTTTAGCATTTGAATTACAATTGATACACTTTTTGTTTCACAATTTTGGTCTTCTGAGTCATTCTTCCTATATCTTCTATTGTGACAATCAAGTTGCTTTACATATTGTTAAAAATCCGTTTTTTCATGAACGGACTAAACATATAGAGATCAATTGTCATTTTGTTCATGACAAGATCGTGTCCAAGCTTATTCTGCCACGTTTTGTTTATTTGTCTTCTCAATTGACAGATGTTTTCACTAAACTATTGGGAAATTATGTTTTTCAGAATTTGATTTCCAAGTTGGGCATTCTTCATATTCACGCTCCACCTTGAGGGAGAGTCTTAACGTGATAGATTGTCATATTCTTTAGAACTCCTAGTCTTATATATTCTATGTTTATCACTTAGTTAACTAGTTGTATTGTACACTATCATTAATCTTCTCCACCTTTATTGGAGAGATAATTGTAACTATATAACAACTTTGTTTATATATATTAAACGTGAACACTCTTTACAGAGTGTGAGTCATAACTCTATACTTTAGTCTCATTTTCACACATTTCTTTTATTTTTATTTTTTTTATACCAGATCTCAAAAGAATTGGTACCCATACTAAATTTCAAACTCTTTTTACAAGTACCGTCCATAAAGAACGAACCATGTTGCGTGCTTTGGATTTTACAAGAAAGAGAACAAAGACACTAACTTAGGCCCTGTTTTGAAAGGAGTTTGTCTGGTCTTGTCTTGTTTGGTTTTGTCTGGTTTGGTCTTGTCTGGTTTTGTCTAGTCTTGTCTTGAATCTAAAACTCTGTTTGGTAAACGGTCTGGTCTTTCTAGTCTAGTTTGAGAAAACAAAAATTTTATATATATATTAGTTTATATATTATTTTATGTATATAAATTTATATATTATTAAATATATATATTTATAATATATTATTAAATATATATATTATATTATATATATTTAATAATATTATATATATATTTAATATATATATTTAATAAAATTATTTTATGTATATTATTATAAAATAATAATATATATTATTCTATATATTATTAATATATATTATTTTTTAATTTTATATATATTTCTATATATATATTATTTTTGAATTTATATATTATTATATATATATTTAATATTATTTTATATATATTATTATTTTATAATAATATATATTATTCGATATATTATTTATATATACATTATTTTTTAATTTATATATTTTTAATAATATTATTTTAATAATAATATTATAAAATAATAATATATATTATTCTATATATTATTAATATATATATGTTATTTTTGAATTTATATATTCTTTTTATATATATTTAATATATATATGTTTAATAATATTATTCTATATATATTATTACAAAATAAAAAATATATATTATTCTATATATACTAATATATATTATTTTTTAATTTTATATATTTATATATATATATTATTTTTGAATTTATATATATATTTAATAATATTATTTTATATATATTATTATAAAATAAAAAATATATATTATTCTATATATATTAATATATATTATTTTTTAATTTTTTATATATATTTATATATATATATTCTTTTATATATATTATTATAAAATAAAATATATATATTATTTTTTAATTTTATATATATTTATATATATATATTATTTTTTAATTTATATATTATTTATATATATATTTAATAATATTATTTTATATATATTATTATAAAATAAAAATATATATATTATTCTATATATATTAATATATATTATTTTTTAATTTTAGTACATGAATTATATATATATATATATATATATATATATATGTATATATATATATATATATGTATATATATATATATATGAGAGAGAAAAAAAAAAGAAAGAAAAGTCAAAAATTGTGGGCTAAGATCAAGAAAGACCAACTTTTTTTTTGTTTTGGTTTTACTTCATTTTGAACCAAATCCAAGACCAAAGTTTTAAGTGGTTTTGGTTTTGAATTTAAAAACAAAGCCCACCAAACAAGTTTGGTCTTTGAAAATAAAAACAAACCAAGACAAAACCAGCAAAAATTGGTTACCAAACATGACTGAGACATAAAATTTGTAAAAAATGTATCTACATATGCCAAGCTAGTGGCTAGTGCCACCAAGAACTACTAGACCGCAGGCACCAACCTATCACAATCATCACCATTATTTTTTTATGATATGAATGGATAAATTAAGTTGAATTGGTCCGGTGACTATGAACATAATTGTAATAAATGATTTTGAAGTATTGCTCATTTGATTTTATACTGAGGTTGTATAATATGATACTATTATATTTCAATTGCTCTCCGGAACAAACCTGTTAGTATTTATTTGTCCAATGATACCAATTGAATAGAGAATATCTTTAATTAAGTTGGAATGATAGACAAATTATAAGGAAATAATATATACAGTATATAATTACTTTTGTTTGCTAATTGGTAAAAAGTCATTCTTAGGAATTAGTTCCCGCCCATAATCAGACTGAGGAAATTAATGTTCAATTTTTAGAAAAAGTCATTACATACACATAATACTCTGATCAATCATTCGAGAAATCTAATAATAGACCGAAAATATATGCCACATAATACTCCCAAAATATTAAATAATTTTCGATATTTGGAATGAGTCTCTACAACTTGGCTGCTTCATTAGGGCATCCCAAATTTTATAAATCAATATTTTTTTTAACTAAAAAAAATTTCTTGATTAAATCATAAAACCATTAAAAATTTTATGAAAATTACTCTTTATATAATTCAACTTGTCCTTTGAAATGCACTAGTATCAACTTAAGTATTGCACATTTGATTTTATATTGAAGTTGTATAATACTATCTTTGTCCCAAATTATATGTTTATTTTGGGGAATCTAATTTTTGAGATGATGACTTTTATTAGTGTGATAGTGAATGAAAAATCAATTTTACCCTTCGTCCCACCAAATGATGTGATGTTTGTAGTTTAGATATTGACAAAAAAGCATAAAACCCCCCTATATTTTTTCGCCCAATTTTACTACCCTCACCTTTCTAAAACAAGCAAACTACCCCCTTTACACCACTATATGCCCAAATTATCCCCAAGGTTTCATTTTATCATTATCATTTGTATAAAAATTTAAACAAAATATATTAAATTCAAAAAAATATATATTAAAATTTGATTTTTTTTTATAAAATTCGAAACTAATATATAAATTTTGAAACAAATATATAAAATTTGTAAAAATTATATAAATTTTGAAAATATATATATTAAATTTTGAAAAAAATTATAAAATTCGAAACAAATATATAAAATTCGTAAAAAATATATATTAATTTTTAAAAAAAATTATATATTTCGAAAAAATATAGTATTAAATTTTGATTTTTTTTTATAAAATTAAAAAATAAATATAAAATTCGAAATAAAAATGATGTGCCTAAAAATATAAGAAACTGTATTGTTACATGTTGTACCTAAAAATGATATAGGTTAGTATGTTGATTCTACTTTGAAGAGACGAAAAATGTGAAGAACAAACCCCTAAAAATCATATTTTAATATTAATTTTCTCTCTTATCTAATGGCTTATGATTTACAGTTCTCCCAATGGTACTGAGTGAATCTGCATATCCAATAAAACAATCCATTTTTATTATCCTATTGGGATCACAAAACACCCCCAATGACATATAAAATTCAAAATATATATATTAAATTTAAATATATATATAAAAATAAAATATAAAATTTGAAATATATATATAAATTTTAAAAAACATATATAAATTTCAAATATATATATAAAATTCGGAAAAAAAATATAAATTCGAAAAATTTGTTCGCCGAATTTTATATTTTTTTTCCAAAATTTATATATATATTTTGAATTATATATATAGATTTTTACGAATTTTTTATGCTTTTTTCGAATTTAATATTTATTTTCGAATTTTATAGTTTTTTCAAAATTTAATATATATTTTTTTGAATTTTATATATTTGTTTTGAATTTTATATGTTTTTTTCGAAATTTATATATTATTTTCAAATTTTATAAAAAAAATTCAAAATTTAATATATATATTTTTAAATTTTATATATTTTGTTTAAATTTTAATACAAATGATATTGATAAATGAAACATTAAGGGTAATTTGGGCATATAGTGGTGTAAATGGGATAATTTGTTTGTTTTAGAAAGGTGAGGGTAGTGAAATGAGGCAAAAAAAACATAAGGGAATTTTATGCTCTTTTGCCTTAGATATTTTATAATTTGAATAATTGAAAGGTAAATTGGTAAATTGATCAAATAAAGTGACATTGACTTTTCTTATTTTAGAATGGAATGAATAGTCAATGTAAACACTTAAATTAAGACGGAGAGAATATGATATATTAGATTTCAATTGCTCTCCGAAACAAGAATATCTTTATCCATTAGTATTTTAAAATTAAGTTGGAATGAGAAACAAATTATAAGAATATAATATATATATATATATATATAATTATTTTTGTTTGACTATGTAAAAAGTCATTCTTAGGAATTAGTTCCCGCCCCTAATCTGACTTGAGGAAAATAATGTTCAATTTTTAGAAAATGTGATTACATACACATAATACTCTGATCAATCATATAAGAAAGTGTACTTTAATAATAGACCGAAAGTATATGCCACATAATACTCCCAAAATATTAAATAATTTTCGATGTTTGGAATGGGTCTCTACAACTGGGCTGCTTCATTAGGGCATCCCAAATATTATAAATCAAGGGATTTTTTTGAATTATAAATTATTTTTTGATTAAATTATAAAATTATAGGGGGTTTTTATGAAAATTATCCTTTATATAATTCAACTTGTGGTTTGAAAAGCACTACTATCAACTTAAGTATTGGGCATTTTATTTTATATTGAAGTTGTATAATATGATATTATTAGATTTCAACTGCTCTCCGGAACAAACCTCTTGTTTGTCCAATGTGACCAACTGAATAGAGAAATATTCTCCATTAGTATTTTTAAATTAAGTTGGAATGAGAGACAAATTATAAGGATATAATATATATATATATATATTTTTGTTTGACTAATTTGTAAATATACACATAATACTCTGATCAATCATTTAAGAAAATGTACTTTAATAATAGACCGAAAGTATATGCCACATAATACTCCCAAAATATTAAATAATTTTCGATGTTTGGAATGGGTCTTTGCAACTGGGCTGCTTCATTAGGGCATCCCAAATATTAAAAAAAAGAAAGAACAGATCACACAATGCTTTGACTAAAATACAGGAGCCATACGTATCAACTATCAAGAATTTGCTTGACTATTCTAAAGTTATGTGTGGAAGGATCGCAACATTTAAAATTAAGTAATATTTAACACAATAAAAATTTAGAATCCAGCCTGACCCGATATGGTGGATTATCAGCTTAAATTCTTGTCCATTTTTTTTTTTTATCTTATATCCAGTTACATAATCTAATTTGTTGAAAAATACAACAAAAA
This sequence comes from Cornus suecica, assembly GCA_963922005.1. Lineage (NCBI taxonomy): Eukaryota > Viridiplantae > Streptophyta > Magnoliopsida > Cornales > Cornaceae > Cornus > Cornus suecica. Next base: position 7,247,533 of record OY998242.1, on the reverse strand, counting down.
ATTACAAAGTGAAAAAAGTAACATAAAGTAAGAGACCACACAAATCCAAGACTAAAACGAGGAGAAAGTACACATTTGTATTTTCGTTACAGAATAATGAATAGCAAGGGGAATAGGAAAAAATAAGAAGTATAACTAAGGCCCGGTTTGGTAGGTGGTCTGGTCCCAGATGGTCTGGTCTGGTCTTGCGTTTTATGGGACCAGATCGTGTTTGGTAGCATTGGTCCCAATTTTTTTATTAAACCAAGTAAAACCAAATCAGACCAAAATGACCTCATTTCAGACCAAAAAAAAAGGTGGTTCCTGGTGGTCCGGTCTGGTCTTATTAATAAAATATATTTATAAATAATTAAAAATGAATAAATAATAATAATAAATTAATAATAATAATAATAAATTAAATAAAATATATTTTAAAAATAAAATATAAATAATAAATAATAAACAAAATGAAATAAATAATACCTAATAATAATAATAAATGAATATAATAATAATAAATAAATGAATAAATAATAAAATATATTTATAAATAATTAAAAATGAATAATTAATAATATAAATAATAAATTAAATAAAACATAATAATAATAATAAATGAATACAATAATAATAAATAAATATAATTAAAAAAAATGTACTAAATAATAAATAATAATAATAAATTACATAAAACATATTTAAAATATAATAAAAATAATAAATAATAAACAAAATGAAATAAATAATAATAATAAATAAATATAATAAAAAATAAAAAATAGATATATTAATAAATAAATATAATAATAAATAATAAGTAAATATAATAATGAATAAATACTTCATAATAATAATAAAAAATGAGTATAATAATATTAAATTAATAAAATATATTTTTAAATAATTAAAAATGAATAAATAATTTATAAATAAAATGAATTAAATAAGGAAATAATAATAAATAAATAGAATATATTTATAAATTAATATATAAATTAATAAATAATAATTTAATAATATAAATAATAAAATAATAAAATATATTATAAAGTGAAGAAATAATAAATAAAGAAATAAATAATACATAAATAAATATTATAATAAATAATAAATAAATAGTAAGAACATGCCGCTTACCAAACAGACTTTTCCAGATCAGATTAGACCAGACCAGACCGGACCGGACCAGAAAGACCGCCTACCAAACATGGCCTTAAGAAACTGTTGGGTTATGGTTCATGATTTAGGAATAAAGTTATAATAGGTTATCTGTTCAAGTGACGGATCGGTTAGACCCTTGGCGGAGCGGAGTGGTATGGTATAGGATAATTTTGGTAATTTACATGTACTATGAATTAGGTGTATATATACATTATTATAACCCTAATTCAGTGTTATAGTAAAATACGAAGATTGCTTTCGTGGACGTAGGTCATATTGATTGAACCACGTAAAAATTCTGTGTGTTCTTAATTTTTTACTGTTTGCGATTGATATGTAACTTTTACATAAACGAAAGAATAAGAAATTATAAAAACAATCATGAAACAATATTATTTCATTCAAAATAATTAACTTAGTACATCAAAGTTACAAGAATAATTATTATTCACTATCTTGTACAAGATAGTTGACATGAAGAAAAATAATTAAATGAAAATATTACCATGAACTTATTACAAAAGCCCATTAAAAACGAATCATTAACAATAAACATTGGAAGCTAATTATAAAAACAAATCCTAACAGTGAGGTAGATCATGCGGTGGCAGAGGTAGGGTAGTTGACGGTGTTCCTCCGTTTTCAACCACAAATGTTCTTGCTAGGCCAAACGTTAAATGTACTTCCAAGTGACATTACATATACCACTCACCTATAAATACAACATTTTGTCAATAAAAAGCTCCAATCAAATCATTATAGATATGATATTTATGTTAGGGTTTTTACACATGCCCAAGAACACTTATTAGGGATTTCAAATCCTTAGTTCGAAATCGTGTACACATGTAAATCAAAATCACACACAAATACAATTGACACAAAAATATATGCGTGGTTCAGCCAAATCAACCTAAGTCCACGGAGAATACGGTTTCACTATGGATCAATGAGAGGATTACAAAATGATGATCAGCAAATCAACAATTGACACAGTGTTTCACTTACACGTGTATCGCTCATCATCACCAGTGTTTCACTCATACTAAGAAATATCACTCTGCTTGTGCTTCACTCGTACTAGATGTTTCACTCACACCGGTACCGGCCTATTCCGGCTCTCACTTTTTTGGTACGGTACAAAGAATACAATAGGTTAGACCTATATTTATAGGAGATGAAAAAATGGTGGCCAAGACAATCAATCTAATTAGGAATTGATCTCCTACCCAATTAAGGATTGCTTGGTGACTAAGTTATATTCTCCCTTAAGAAATGAGTCACCAAATATAACAATATCCTAGTCAAATAGAGATATCTTGGTGGCTAAGTTATTTTTTCCCACAAGAAAATGAGTCACCATATCTAACAATTACACCCCGGGGAGGACAATATTTGGGTCCTCCCCGGGGAGGATGAATTGGGCCTCCTCTCTTATGTGACCCAATAAATTTATGACACGTGGCTAAAAAAATTATAAAATATAGATATATATTACCCATCATTTTATAGGTTGTTAACCCAAATCTGAAATGGATTTTTTCTCTTTTATTCACTCTAATCTCTATCCTAAACCCTATCTTCTCATCTCTAGCAGCTTGCCTTTTCATCTCGCTTACCATTGATCAATTTAAGTACTCAAAAGCACAAGGCATACCAACTTCAACATAATTTCTAAAGTAATTTATATTCAAATTCATCACATACAGGTGAACACAACGCAATTTTTTCAAAGAAACCGGAGTACCTCATGAATCATACAAGGTAATTAATTAATCCAGTTCACTTTAATGATGAATCACGTGATGGAGCAATCAGACCACAAACCCTTTCACAAACAACCTTGTGGATATTGATTGTAACTTGGTTGGCAATATTGAAGTTTTATTTTTCTCTTTCACTTTTCCCACTGTTATCTCTGCTCTGTTTCACCAAGTCTAGGGCAGCCTTACCACCCACCTTAGAGCCATTTACGAGGAGAACGGTTTTTCGGAGACCAGGTCATTTGGGGCTCACGTCGTCATGCGCGCTCTACTTTTGACTAGTTCTTGATTTGCAGTCAAGGCCAAATATTTAGTTTTCTCGTTTAGATGGAGATTTGAAATGGTGAAGGTGAAGAAGCGATTGAAAAAATAAAAATAAAAATTCATTTTAGATTTGGTTACAACCCATAAAATGATGAATAATACCCATTTATGTTTTTTTATTTATTTTTAATCACGTGTCATAAATTTATTGGGCCACATAAGAGGGGATAACCAACTTCATCCTATCTGGAGAGGACCCAAGTATTGTCCTTAACTTATTACAAAGAGCCCATTAAAAATGAATCATCAACAATAAACATTGGAAGCTAATCTATGTTACATGGACTTGGCTACGAGTGTCGGATACGGGTATGTATCCTAGTGTCGGACGTGTCAAATATCTAATAGAAAGACACATGGACACGACTAAATTTATATTTTATTTAATATTTTTATTATATTCTTTGGTGTACAAGAATGTTTTTATCAAATATAGTGTTCAAACTATACATTTCAGTCATTTGAAGTAATAAGAGAGCAACATGAGACCATTTGGATCAAAATTTAGGTAAATGTCCTACCAAAATTGTCAAACAAGTGTCCCATACCTATGTCCGACTAATATGTTTCGAACACGGATACTTCACCTATATTAGAAGAGTCCATGTAATATAGAAGTTAATTATAAAAACAAATCCTAACAGTGAGGTAGATCATGCGGTGGCGGAGGTAGGGTAGTTGATGGTGTTCCTCCGTTTTCAACCACGAATGCAGTTGCTAGGCCAAACGTTAAATGTACATCCAAGTGACAGTGCATATACCACACACCTATAAATACAACATTTTGTCAATAAAATAGCTCGGATCAAATCACTATAGACATGATATTTCTAGAGTATTAAATAATATCGTAAATATAATATATATAGAAAGAATGTATACAAATATTCACCTGGATTATTTGCTTGAAATCTGATAACGGCCCACCCTCCTATTGGAACAGCAATGGTATTTCTTTGTTGAGGATTGACGAAATTGAATTTCTTGGAATCGACCGCAGAATTATAATTTCCAAACCCTTGTGCCAAAACATGGAAATTAAATCCATGCAAGTGCATGGGGTGGTTTTCATTACCTATCAAGGATGTACCCTGCAACACCATTTGAACAGTTGCATTGTATTTGACTTTCTTCACTTTCGTTGACCTTGTCGTAAACACAACCGAAGTATTGAAACTATTGTTCGGATTCGTATAGTCAAACTCCAACGGCGGTTGATTAGGGAAATCAGTGGTGTATATTCCACTAACGTTGTTAAAGAACGCTTGTAACATTGACACCGTGGAGGGTATTTGAAACGATGCGTTATTCATGCTCGCAGCCAATCGCTGCCCAAATGGGCCGGTACAGTTGTCACTGGACCCGCACTGGACCAGGCCCAGCCCAACGGTTACAAACATGTGCTCGTCGACTTTACGTGGCACTGGGACCCAATGAGGCCCATTAACAAGCCCAGTGAGATTGCTGAAGAACTTGTAGGCCGTTGGGGTGTCATGGAAGGCGGGAAGGGCCGGCATTATTGGGTTTGATGACGTGGAATTTTCGTACATGATTATTCCTGTTGTGGTAGTGGTGTCGAAGGTTACATTAAACGCGCTGAAATAGGGGTGAGCTGCCATGTAGTACGATCCCGGTGACTGGTCGGCGGTCAGGAGGACGTCGGTGGTCTGGCCGGGGGCGACCACGACGAGGTCGGTGACATATCGGTTGGTGTAAGAGGCGTCGACGGCAACAACGGTCATCTTGTGATTGGCTATCTTGAAGAAGAGTTGGGTATTGAGTGCAGAGTTGATGATGCGTAGGAGGTATGTTTTGCCTTGCGCCACCTTTAGCTTATATGTATCTATTGATCCATAAAAAAGGAAAGTTTATTAATGAGATAAAACTCAAGGGACGAGGCCTTGTATGAAATTTCATTAACTCTAAGGTAGGAGAATAATAAACACGTGCATGCATGCATGGCTTTTGTATATATATAGATATAACAAAAATCTGTTACATAAATATCGTATATGTATATATATGTAATTATGTATAGCAATGTAAATACTTACAATTGGAGGAACAAGGGTAGAGATCCCCAGGGCGGCCATTGATGGTAAAGGCATCAGAATTGTTGGGTGGACCCCCACTTGCTATTCCTTGGTTTTCCACGTCAATTACATTAGCATTCCACCACTCTCCTGCAAATTAATCATACGCAATAGTACTGTTTTTAATTAATCATACTCTTAATTTAGAGCAACTCTCATGTCATAGTTTAACATTTTAAAGTGTTTGATTGTTAGTGATTAATATAAGGGGATGGAAACATCAGTTTAAGGTTTCAGTTAGAACTGTAGCTGGTCAACATGTTACTACTGGTATTGAATCTTACTGACATCTAATTAATCTTCTTTATTTATTAATGCACTAGTTTTTAATAGAGGTGGTTGCAGGTACACGCTTAATAGATAATATTTTGATGTGTTCCCATTTATCTAATCGTGTCATTTTATTTATGTTTCCCCTAGATTTGACTTTGAACAATTCCATTGGTTTGATCAATATTCTATATGTATATGCTGGTGAACAATTTTAATAAGGTAAAAAAATAACCATGAAGGAAGATATATTTGATATATTAAAGCTTTTAAAGATTAATATATGGCGGCTTGACTTCTAGAAAATAAGAAAAGATGCTTTGTAGCACCCACCTTCCATTTGTATCGCTATTATGTTCGTAATTTCATTTTCTGTATATATATATATATACAGATTCATGAGAAGAATATTGAAAATTATACGCACCTAGAAGAATTTTGTGTTCACGGTAGGGCTTGGGGAATGGGTATGATGTACCAGCTCTTGGGCGGATGATGAGAGCTCCATGAACTGTTGCCCTAAGCCATTGTACATGAGCATGCCACCATAGGGTACCCTCCTGTCCTGTGATAGTAAATCTGTATCTATAGCTATGTCCAGGACGTATCGGACATTGGGTAACATAAGGAGGTCCATCAGCCCATCCACTTAGTAGCTGGAATATTCCATGCCTGCACATATATATACATACATGCATGTATCAGCATTCATCACTCAAACTTTTTTACTTTGATTTTGATCAATTCAATTATGTGTACTAGTTTGCAAACTAATCACTGTGCATGTCAAAGGTGGAAGGTAAGACTTTTTCAAGATAAATTAGTATGTAACACTAACAGAAACATATGTAATTGAAACTATCACAATCCTGATATAAATATATATTTGATAGAGCCAATTTAAAATGTGTCAATATGATTCTTAAAACAGCTGGAATATCTGTGAAAGAAAGAAAATGGTTTAACTTTATACATATATATATAATACATATGTATTTATAGTCAAAGTCAATTGAAATTGTTATGAGGCACGGTAGGCAACGTACCAGTGAATAGTAAGTTTGTAGGGAGACATATTATAGACATGGACGACAAGGGTGTCACCCTCTCGAACCCGTATGGTTGGGCCGGGGAGGCTTCCGTTTGCCGCAACAATCACTTGCTGACGGCAAAGCCGCTGGACCGTCAAATTTTGCACCTGCACCATACATATATATATATGGAAATTTAGAATGTTACCAAATGTGAAAGTTGAAGTTTAGACAGCAAACTATATATGCTATATAATACTATATGTACGACATTACAAATATTTTAATTGTGTCTAATTTCCAAGAAGACGGTGAATTTTATTTTATTTTGCTTTTGACAAGCTAGGTGAAGAAGGCTTCTTTGGGAAAATGAAAATAAAATCTTGGGTTGATTTCGAGTTGGGTAAGAAAATGATAGACTGGGTGAAAAGACAAATTCCTTATTGATCATGCATCTAAACCATAACGGTAAACATAGAGGAATTGGTGAGAATTCACCGTATGAACACAGCGGTGCCTGTTTGGTTAAGGAAGAGAACATGTTTTTTCAAATCATGGAAAAAAAAGTTTGAGTAGGATGTTTGTTCATGGCTTCCATATTGTGTAAATTCAGTAAATTATAGAAATAACAATGATATCATGTGTGAAAGAACTGTTGGGTGGCCACATTTTAGTAAAATTTCTTTTGAATTCTCAATCGAACTACAAAATTATCATTCTTAGGGAAACAATAAGATATAGAGTTGGCAAAATGAGACACGATTCTTTATTAAATTTACCAGCGTACCTTGGTGCAATGATATAACCTCATCTCCCAATTAGGGAGGTGAGGGGTTCGAGCTTCCTAAGAGGCATTGTGGGTGTGTGGTGTGTGAGTTTCTTACCATTTAAAAAAAAAAAGACACGATATAGTAACACAACACGAACACGGCATGAATTAAAAGGGTTATGGATAACCATAAAAGAGTTGAAGTTGTATAAGGGTCGACCTGAATACGACACGAGTAACCCGAACGTGACACGTTTGACACAATTATATAATTTATATTTATTTTTTCTCTTTTCTAATTGGTCATCGGTTGAAATATATCTATAAACTATTACTGGATTGTGTCAAATTCAATTTAGTTTTGCTGATAATAGGTTAAATAGTTCATTTCGTGTTGGATTGTGTCAAATTTAATTTAATATATTATAATAAATAGGTTAAATGGATTACATGGGTCGACACGGATAACCTGTGGATTGAACATATTTGATACGTATATTAACCATATTTTTTTCACCCGACACAACAAAACCCACCAACACAAATTGTGAGCCCCTAATAAGATATGAAGAAATCATCTAGGTTAAAAATATATTTATTTTAGTCCGAAAAGTAAGAAAGTACACATATATATATATATATATATTGGGCACTCGATATATTTCGAATATAGTAAACAAAATCTAACCTTGCAAGTGAAATGATCAGTGGGATAGGACAATATGGTGATTAATTAATTCCTAACATGCAGCATGCATTAGGAGCTTAGGGATCAATTTACCCTGGCTACTACCACTATGAACTCATTTCATCTCTTTAATCGATCTTCGCCATGGAGACTAACAATATTGGGACTAATTAATATAATTACTTGAAAACACACATAAACAATATATATATGGGAAAGATAGATTACATGAAATGAATGCTCCACAATTGCAGCAGAAGCAAATGATGAAGCGAGAAGAGCTAGAGCGAAAGCCAGCAAGAACACAAAACGTGCCATATCAGAGTAGATATGGAAGCTACGAAAAGACAAAGAGAAGAAGCAAGAAGAGAGTTCTTAAAGAAGGTGTTTAGAAAGCATATTTGTATCTATATGTTGTTGGTTCTCAAGTTGATTTATTTCCATCAAGTCTACATATATTTATACCAGTAACTAGCTTGACACAGCCCCAAGTTTTCTCACGATTACGTGTAGAATATAGTTAATTAATAAGTTGATAAGGGAATTAATTTGATTAATTGGAATTCAACGATTTAGCAAAAACTTCGTTATTAATCAACAGCATTTACTTGGCCATCTGATCTGATGAACACAACGCACTATTAATAAATTCCAAAAGTCATGCAATCTATGTTGTTCGAGCAATCAAGCTAGCATTTTAAATTTTGGTATTCTTGACTACGATCAGGGACGAGTCAGATTTTTTTTATTGAGGTCAATCCATGACATTACAAATAATTAAGGATAATAAGCATAACTTTTTTAAAATTTTAATGGGTCAAATCGCATTTTTTGTCTATATTCTTTTCAAAATACTTTAATTAGCATTAAAAATAAATAAATATATTTATATATTTTCTTTGGGGGCAGTTGCCCCAATGTGTCATGTCCCTCCGTGCGACTACGACCCACCTCTAATGTATATATATATATATTTTTTTTGTTTCATGTTTAATTTTTTTTTTCTTACCCCTACAAGTAGGGCTGCAAACGAGCCGAGTTTTGGGGCTCGGCTCGTTTGTTTTTTAGCTCTGCTCGGACTCGTGACGAGCTCTAAAATTTGTGATCTGGTTCGGTTTGTTTAATTTTTAGCTATGCTCGGGCTCGACTCGGCTCATTTTGTTTAAAAAATATTTTTTTATCTAGTTTCTAAATTTTGTTCAAGCTCATTAGGCTCGTTTGTTCAAGCTCGTTTGGCTCGTTTATTCAATTATGAAATCCACTATACACTACACATACATAAAAATAATACATTTACATCATATCTGAACCCCAAAATATTAGATGTTATATTAATAAACTGAACAAATCAACAAACTGAAGCATTACAAAAAAATAAAGTCTTAGACTAAATCAATAAACTGCTCCCAAAAATATGTGTAAACTGCTCCCAAAAATTGCATATTTCTATAAATTAAAGTTCACAGCAGATACAAATTTAAAATTGAAAATAATGTTAGAGATGTTTATTGATTTCACCATTGCATATTTGGATTGGCGGCTCTGCTGAACAAATCAATAAACTGCAAGTTTGCAACCATAACTTGATACAAATTTCCACTTTGGTTACATTTTCCCAACTATAAAACCAAAAAATAACAGAATTCCAAAAATTAGATCTGAACCCCAAAATATCAGATGTCCACTTCCAAAAATCTGAACCAAAGTAACTCCAACCTACATTAAACAAAATATCCAGAAAAATATAGGTTAGGAAACCTGCATTGCTGTAAATCCACATTTTAGATATTCTATAACCTGATTTTAAAACTAAACAACAAATACAATCAATTTATGTTAAAATAAATCATGTTATTAACATAACAGAATCGGATAAGACTCCAGACATGAAAATTAAACCGAAGTCCCCTCAAGTTTAATACAAATACATGAAACTTGCTTTTTAGATAATCAATTGGTTAAGGACGAAACATATGGAAAAAAATTGTTTTTCCATCAATTGCTTTTTAAGATAATCTGGACAAATACATCAATTGCTTTTTAGATAATCTGGAAAAAACTTGTTTTTAATCTGGTTAACTTTTATTAGGTAAGGCTCCGATTGTTTTCCTCTGCCCAAAAGATTGCATTTTTTTCGGATTAAAAAAATTGTTAGAACAATGTAATGCTAGATAAGCAAACCATCTAAACTCCCAGAATTCTCTTCCCACACTATTTTGTTGCCATATGAATGACCGAATGAAAAAGAAGTAATCTTTTATATTTTGTTTCATCTTCAGATTTCCTATGTCTATTAATTCCAAAAAATCAAAAAGGCTTAACCAAGTTAAGTACTTTTTTGTGTAGTACATTTGTTATTTCATGCGAGTAAAAGTTAACCAGATTAAACTATGAACACTTTCAACGATTCCAATACAACCTAAGAGATCTATAATGCAAAATACATCGAAGTGTGACAAAAAAATGTAAATCCAACTGTTATTTTCCAGTATTCTCTCAGGAAACAATCGGAGCCTTACCTAATAATGGACAAACGAACTTTAGGGTTCGTACAAAAAAATTGAAGCATAAAATTGGAAATCGGTTATACATAGATATAGATATATGAATTGGATGTTACCTATGGGGACATCGATCTTCATAGCAGCGAAAGTGACCTTGAAAGTTGGGTTGTCCTTCGCCGATCGTCGCTCGAGGGGCGGAAACAGGCGTGAGGAGAAAAATGGTTGAATGAGAGAAATGTAATAGGCGAGGAGTGAGGCTGCAATGGTTTGAAAGAACGATGTTGAGAGAAACGACGCGAGAGTGATGTTTAGATCTAGGGTTTGAGAGCGAGGTTGAGAGAATGGCGCACGATCTAGGGTTTAAGAAGGAGGTCGAGAAAACGACGCATGAATGTAAATTGAGAATGTATATGTGTGTATGCGTGAGGGAGTATATCAAATTAGGGTTTAGTTAGTGGGGTTTGTTTGGGTATAGGGTTAGGAGTATCCACTATAGGGTTATGATTGTTTGGGTACAGGGTTTAGACTATCATAGGATTTATAAAATTTTGAAATATTGTCTTTATTGATATTATAGATTTATAAAATTAATTAAATATATATAAATCAAATTACCCTAATATTTAAAGTATATATATAATTTAATTGAGTGAAATTGATAAAATCTCCAATTCAAAATAGTTTAATTGACTTTAATCGAGTAAAATTGAGAAAATCCTCAATTCAAAATAGTTTAATTGAATTCAATTGAATGAAATTGATAAATTACACATTCAAAGTAGTGAAATTTGAGTGAAATTAAGTTTAATGGACAAAATCTCCAATTCAAAGTAATGATTTTGACTTCAATTGAGTGAAATTCAGTAAATGCCAATTCAAAGTAGTTTAATTGAATTCAATTGGGTGAAATTGATAAATTTCTCAATTCAAGGTAATGAAATTGAGTTCGATTGAGTAAATTCTCAATTCAAAGTAGTTTAATTGAATTAAATTAAGTGAAATTGATAAAATCTCCAATTCAAAGTAATTAAAATTGAGTAAAATTAAGTTCAATTGACAAAATCTCCAATTCAAAGTAATTAAAATTGAATGAAATTAAGTTCAATTGACAAAATCCCCAATTTAAAGTATTGATTTTGACTTCAACTGAGTGAAATTCAGTAAATACCCAATTCAAAGTAGTTTAATTGAATTCAATTGAGTGAAATTGATAAAATTCTCAATTCAAAGTAATAAAATTGAGTTCGATTGAGTAAATTCTCCATTCAAAGTAGTTTAATTGAATTAAATTAAGTGAAATTGATAAAATCTCCAATTCAAAGTAATTAAAATTGAGTAAAATTAAGTTAAATTGACAAAATCTCCAAATTCAAAGTAATTAAAATTGAGTAAAATTAAGTTAAATTGACAAAATCTCCAATTCAAAGTAATTAAAATTGAATGAAATTAAGTTCAATTGACAAAATCTCCAATTCAAAGTAGTAAAATGGACTTCAATTGAGTGAAATTCAGTAAATCCCAAAGTCAAAGTAGTTTAATTGAATTCAATTGAGTATAATAGTATAATAGTATTTAAATATATAATTCAAAATATTTTTATATTTTATATTTTATTTTTATACAATATATTTTATTTTTAAAGTAAATTTGCTTAATTTTTATTACTAAGAATCCAACATCTAAAATGAAAATTCTAATTAATTAAATTATATAGTTTTCACTTTTCTAAGGTAGTAAAATCCTCAATTCAATTGAGTCAAAATGAGTTTAAATAACTAAAATCCCCATTGGATCTACTTATCCAACGGTGGCTAAGTACTCTTTTCTTTTCTTTTTCCTTTTGCAAACTTAAGAGATAATTAAGTAATTATTCTATTTTTTGGAGAAAAAAAATAATTATTCAATTTAAATATTATTAATGGAACTTTACTTATATTTTTTTTATGGGTTTGAATTTTATTATTTTATCTATTATATTTTTAATTTAAAAATATTAAATATCATTAGTATTTCGGTATTTGAAATCTAATCCATTCACTTTTATACTCTAATATTATTATCAATTAAAAATATTAAATATAATTAGTATTTCAGTATTGAGATAAGTCCATAATCAATAATATTAGTCAATTCGATGATATATATTATATAAACTCTCGAATGGATGATTAAGAAATTCGAATAATTAGTTAGGAGATCAATTAGATAATATAGTGAAATTAAGCAAATCTCTCATTCAATTAGATAATTAGTCATTTTGATTTATTGAGAATTCATTTCTCTTTTCATAAAAAATATTTTAGAACCAAAGATCAAATTATGTTCAAATAAGTGAAATTAATAAAATCTTCAATTAAATTGAATCAAATTGCATTCAAATAAGTGAAATTAATAAAATACTCAATTCAATTGAGTCATATTGAGTTAAATTTAGTGAAATTAAGCAAATCTCTCATTTAATTGGATCAAATTGAGTTCAAATAACTAAAATCCCAATTCAATTGAATCGAATTGAGTTCAATTTGAAAAATCAAGTAAGTTGTATAGTATTTAAATATATAATTCAAAATATTTTTATATTTCATATTTTATTTTGATACCATATACTATTTTAAAATTAATTATACTTAGATCAATAATATTAGTCAATTCGACAATATCTATTATCCAAACTCTCGAATGGAGGATTAATATTAGTTGATTCGATAATTTCTAATATCCATTTGTTCAAATATAATTTATGTTGATTCATTAAGAATTCACTTTTCTTTTTATAAATTGTTTTTACACAATATATGGTGGAGTGAAGACTTATTATTTGTGGTTAGATTCTTTTTGTAACATCTTTACAATTATGTTAATAATGTAATAAAAAATAAGATATGGTTAATTGAATGTTAACGTAATATAAAAGAACGATCTATGATTAATTTGATATACTATTTTCATCTTTTCTATTATGTTAATGATCTATGACTGGTTGAATATATACAATTTCGCAAGAAATAAATGAAATAAAATAAAAGTATTGATGTTTAACCAAATTTTGAAAAAACAAATTACCTACAATAATCTCAATTCAATTGAGTCAACTTGAGTTCAATTTAGTAAAATTAAGTAAAATCCTCAATTCAATTAAGTCAAATTGAGTTTAAATAATGATAATCGCAATTCAATCAATTCAAATTCAGTTCAATTTAGTAAAATTAAGTAAAATCCCCAATTTAAATAACTAAAACCCCAATTTAATTGATTCGAATTGAGTTCAATTTAAAAATATTCAAGTAAGTCATTATTTTAATTGAGTCAAATTGAGTTCAAATTGGTGAAATTAACTAAATTCCTAATTAAATTTAGTCAAATTGAGTTCAAATAAGTAATATATCAATTCAATTTACTTGAATTGAGTTCAATTTAGTAAGATTTAATAAATCCTCAATTAAATTGAGTCAAATTGTATTTAAATAAGTGAAATTAAGTAAATTTTCAATTCAATTAAATCAAATTGTGTTCAAATAAGTGAAATTAAGAGAATTCACAAGTCAATTAAATCAAATTAAGTTTAAATAATGATAATACCAATTCAATTGAGTCAATTTGAGTTTAATTTAGTAAAATTAAGTAAATTTCCCAATTCAATTGATATAATATTATTTAAATTTTATACAATTTTAAGTTAGATAATAAAATTTATTTATTTTTTAAAAATATCTTGCTTGATGAAAATTAATGAACAAAGATTATTATTTTTAATTTCCTAGTTAAAACTTAAATGTGTAATTATGAATAATGAGTATAATATTAACGAGCATAAACGAGTTTTAAACGGGCTTTTGTTCACGAACGTAAACGAGCCTTAACGATCTCATGTTCACGAACATATGCGAGCCGCTCTCACCCTTGCTCAAGCTCGACTCGTTTACTAAACGAGCCTAAAAATTGTGCTCGGGCTCGGCTTATTTACTAACGAGCCGAGTCCGAGCTGTTCATGAACAACTCGTCTCATTTCCAACCCTACCTACAAGTAAACATAAATTAATTGAAGCACAATAGCTAAAATTTTGTAACATATTTTTTGCATGTTTTCAAGCACCTCAAATTATATGTAAATATTGCATTAAGGTACTTTTCGGTTGCACCGTTTTGGATTTGGGATTTGGGATTGCATTATAATTATAAAGATTACATTGTTCGGTCGTTTAAAAATAATTTAGATTTGGAATTGTATTCCAATTTCATGAATTCCAAATCAACAAAAATGAATTCCACACAAGAAAGTATGATTTCTAATACCAAATATTTTCCAAATCTTCAACACATTAAATACTCTCTCTCTAACAGCTAATTTTTCACAATCACAAACATACATACATATAGAAAAAAACTTATATACATATACAAATATATATATATACATACACCTAAATTTACACACATATACATATACAAATATAAATACACATACATACACACAAATATATAGCTATACATATATACACACCCCTATATATATATATATATATTATTTTATTTTTACACATAAACTCACTTATATTTACATATTGACATAAATACATACATGTATATCATATACACATATATATATACATATGCATATATATTCATAGTTTGAAGATGAATATATATGTGCATATATATGATATACATGTATGTATGTCGATATGCACATATATATTCACTACCTTGTACAAGATAGATGACATGAAATATATATGTCCATATGATATACATGTATGGATGAAAGAAGTTATTTGATGCAAGAGGATCAGCGCAAGGATGGCAGGAAATTGTGATCTGCTGTTTTCCTTTTCAAATCTTTATTTTTAGTTAATTTTTGTTATTTAGGGTAATTTTCTATTTGTCAATTAGGAATTGATTCTGAACCCGATTTGGGCCAGATTTTTGGTAATCTTTTAATTTCTTTCCTTGTTTCGTTTTGGTAAGACTTTTAGGGTTTTGCTATTTTTGGTAAAATCCTTGATTTTCAGCTATTTAAACCCGGCTTGTGGGTTGTTTTAAAGGAGTTTTGAATATTAAGAATTTTATTAAATTTCAGAGTGTTCTCTGAATTTTGGGTCGAATAATTTCTCCCTTTTCTTTCTTGCAAATTACCTGTTGCGCTAGCCTGCAGAATAATCTCTATTCTGTCCGGCGTCAATTGGTATCAGAGCTCAGCATCTTCCTGAGGCGGTTATTTTCATCAGTTTTCAATGGCTGGTGGTCGTGGTCGTGGTGGTCGTCGTGGGCAGGTTCCGATTGAGGAAGTCCCGCACCGTGATCGTAACGTTCAGGATGTTATGATTGAGTATTTGCAGAGGCAAGTGGCAGAGTTAACCCAGGGCTTGGCGGCGCAGGAAATTGGTAATCATGATGTGGAAGATTCTGATACCGACAATTCCACCTTCGAAAATCCGTATCCATCGTTATGGCCAATATTTTCGGAAGATTCTGATTCCGAAGATGATTGGTTGAAAACCGATACTTTCGTTGGAGAGCCAGTGTATGACACAGAAGGAGATGATGATGTGTTGTATGGGGACGACCATGAAACTGTGGTCATTCCTAAGAGCCTCATGACTCCCAGAAGCGATTCCAAAGATGATTGGTTGAGAACCAATGTTTTCCATACAACCTGCACCATGGCCGACAAAGTCTGCAAGATGATTATTGACAGTGGCAGTTGCGTGAACGTAGTCTCTAAAGAAGTTGTCCGAAAGAAGGGTTCTCCCTCGTCAGTCTCTATGATGTCTCCTTCTGCATTTAATCAGCCGATGTCTCCGTCGTCTAATGGCCAACATCTTCGAGGCATCCATGAGCAAGTGAAACTGGCCATTCACGAGAGCAATGCCAAGTACAAAACTCGAGCGGACAGTCATCATCGTCAGGTACTTTTTGATGTTGGTGATTTTGTTTGGGTTGTATTAACTCGTGATCGTTTCCCTGTTGGCGAGTATAATAAGCTTAAGGAGCAGAATATTGGACCTTGTGAGATATTGCAGAAGATTAATGACAACGCATACAGATTCTGCTGATGCTGCTGTGACTCGAGGACGAGTTCTTTCCAACCCGGGGTGACTGATGCAGGAGGATCAGCGCAAGGATGGCAGGAAATTGTGATCTGCTGTTTTCCTTTTCAAATCTTTATTTTTAGTTAATTTTTGTTATTTAGGGTAATTTTCTATTTGTCAATTAGGAATTGATTCTGAACCCGATTTGGGCCAGATTTTTGGTAATCTTTTAATTTCTTTCCTTGTTTCGTTTTGGTAAGACTTTTAGGGTTTTGCTATTTTTGGTAAAATCCTTGATTTTCAGCTATTTAAACCCGGCTTGTGGGTTGTTTTAAAGGAGTTTTGAATATTAAGAATTTTATTAAATTTCAGAGTGTTCTCTGAATTTTGGGTCGAATAATTTCTCCCTTTTCTTTCTTGCAAATTACCCGTTGCGCTAGCCTGCAGAATAATCTCTATTCTGTCCGGCGTCATTATTATAGGAAGAATAATGAAACAATATTATTTCATTCAAAAGAATTAACTTAATACATCAAAGTTACAAGAATAACAATTATTCACTACCTTGTACAAGATAGTTGACATGAAGAACAACGATTAAACTGAAAAAATAACAAATAACTTATTACAAGAGCCCATTAAAAACACAAATTCTGCTATGGCTACTATCTTCAGGCTCTGCATTGCCAGCACAATTTATTTCATATGGCTTGAAAGAAATGCTAGAGTGTTTTCTAATACTCAAACCTCATCTGAAAGTCTCAAGAGAAGAATTGAAGACTGCTTAAGGCTCAAATTGGTAACTCTAAAGTTCAAAAACTCTAGACGGTCTAGAGAAGCTGCTGCAGCCTGGTCTCTACCAAGCTCTGTTATTGATGATTCCATGTAATTGATCTTGTTTGCTTTGCTCTACTTAGCTTGAAGGTCTTTTTCTTTTCTGTTTTTCAGCCTTTGTGTTGCTGTTGATGGGCTTTGCCTTGTTGTCCTCCTTGTGAGGCTTGTTTTACTTTTCTCTTGTTTATCTATTGATTGATTTACCTAAAAAAAAAAAAAGATCCCATTAAAAACGAATCATCAACAACAACAAACATTTAAAGCTAATTGTAAAACGAATCCTAACAATGAGGTAGATCTAGCGGAGGTGGTGGGAGCCTAGTTCACGGTGTTCCTCCATTTTCAACCACATGGCAATTGCACATCCAAGTGGCACTGGACCAGGCCCAGCCCAACTGTCACAAACATGTGCTCGTACACCTTACGTGGCACTGGGACCCAATTAGGCCCATTAACAAGCCAAGTGAGATTGCTGTAGAACTTGTGGACCGTTGGGGTGCCGCTGAAGGCGGGAAGGGCCGGCATTATTCGGCTTGATGACGTGGCATTCTCGTAGATAATTATTCCTGTTGTGGTAGTGTTGTCGAACGATACACCCGCCGCGCTGGCATAGGGGTGGGCTGCCTTGTAGTACGATCCCGGTGACTGGTCGGCGGTCTGGAGGACGTCGGTGGTCTGGCCGGGGGCGATGACCACGACGTCGGTGACGTATCGGTTGGTGTAAGAGGCGTCGACGGCGACAACTGTCATCCTGTGATTGGCAATCTTGAAGAAGAGTTGGTTATTGAGTGCAGCATTGATGATACGTAGGAGGTATGTTTTGCCTTCTACTACCTTTAGGTTATATGTATCTATTCATTCATAGGGAAAAAAAAAATATTAATAATGAGATAAAATTCAAGAGGCCAAATATGTATTGTCAATTACATTACATTAATTCTAAGGTGGCACAATGATATACATGTGCAGCATGCAGCATGCATGGCTTTTGCATATATAATATATATGTGTTACATATATGTATATATATGGTTCAAAATCACGATCAATTCCTTTTTCAAATCATGCTGCAGCAGCACGAGCCCTTCCCGCGTGCCACAGATGACCTACGAACAAGAAGAATCCTAAAACAAAATAAGAGGTAGATAACCAACTTCTAGGAGAGACATAATTGACTGCATTGATCTCGATAGCTATGCCACCCACGGAATTTAAAGAACCTAAAGGAGCTAGCATGGGTCATATATTATGCGGAACGCCGTTCTTGCCAAGGTTGTATGTCTTTTTTCAGCCTACTTAAGTCCAACCCATTTGGACCCCTTAGAGGTTCTAACCAGGGGACACGCAAATCCCAAAAATGCATAGTTTCTCCTCCAAAAATAACTTCTCCAGTGGGGGAACGCATTAGATATTTACCTAAATCAGTAGGTCCTTGAGCGAATCTCACGTTAGCCCCAAGACGTTGGTCTCTAACTAGAGAAGTAAATGCTTGATTTTGAGTATATATATATATATATATATATATTTTCTGTTAAATAGAAATATTATACAAAAGGGAAAGAGAAAAATACAATCTTAGGCTGAGAACCAAGGACAGGTCTGGTCTGCCTAGTGGAACCCCCATCACATGTGTTCTCTGCAATGTTGAAGCTGAAACTCATGAACATTTATTCTTCAGTTGTAGGTACTCATCTACGATATGGCAATGGGTTCAGCAAATGTGTGGCATGCACCATGGCAGCATTTCTCTCCACTCCATCATTGATTGGGTATCTTCCTTATAGAGCTATGGCTCAAACCCTATCATTGTTTATGTTTATAAGCTATGCTTTGCTGGTGCCATTTATTACATATAGAAGGAGAGAAACTCTAGAATTTTTGCTGGTGAAACCACTTATTCTAAAGGTCTCATCAAGAAGATTGAAGCTTGCATTAGATGGAGGTTAATGTCCATCAAATTCGCTGACAACAATGAAGCTAGGAGTATCATCCAAGATTGGAACCTTCTCAACTCTCTTCTAAACCCCCTAGAAAACTGAGGATATGTTGCTGCTCCTTTGTCTTCTTTGAACAACTTGGAGTTGTCTTGCTAAGCTTTGTTTTGTAGAGCATGTTTTCCCTTCACTACAAGAAATCTGGCTTTTAGCGACAATCCTTTAGTGTCACTCTGAAGGACCGTCGCTAAAAGTCCTATTTTTAGTCACGGAAATTTTGAATCGTGCCTAAAGGAACAAAACCGTCGCTAATACTCTTATTTTTAGTCACGGAATTTCAAATTGTTCCTAAAGGCACAAAACCGTTGCTAAAATTCATATTTTTAGCAACGGAAAATTGAAACCATCCCTAAAGGCTAAAAATATTGAGGGAGTGTTTGGCGTCAACAAGTTGCGCCAAAAGCTTCCCTTGCTCAGCCCTGTTAGGCTTGTATGTTTTGTTTTTGCCTTTGCATGGCTTCATTGCCTTGCTAGGTTTGTATTTGTTGGTTGCTCTTGGTAATAAAAAATTTTACTTACCCCAAAAAAATAAAAATACAAAGGATCCAACAAAACATTACAGGCTCAAAAAACAAGAGAAATGAGAAAATGGGCTTTCAAAATGCTTCACAATAAAGCCTATATCACCTACACTTACTAACCTACTCCATCAGAATCACTAGGGCACAGAAATACAACCAAAATCAATTCACCCTAGCTCTGAATTTGTTTGCGCTCTTTTTCCTTAATCAAGAAGGTAGAGCAACAATCATCCATGCCAGTCTTAGTCTCAACACATGTACTATGGTGGTTGGGGATGTGGTAATGGAGGTTGGGGTGTGGATTGGGGACAAGGGTTTGGGTTTGAAGCCATATCGAAAGAGAAGAAATGATTTATGTCACCTATGGAATGGAAAGATGAAGGAAGATCCTAATCAGTAGTCATGGACACAGTAAGCGGGCACTCATGCATTTTAATGGAAAAGAGCCTCAATTTGATATCCAATACAATAACATCAAATATTCGGGATGAAGGTAAACACACACCATTGAAAACTCTATTATTTCTCTTCCTCCATATATGGTAGGTGTAGCTAGCTAATGTCATATTCCATATAGTAATTCTACTTTTTTGCAAATCCTTTTTCCAATTGATGGCCGCCCAATGTATGAAGTTTCTCCATGAGTTAGGATTGATGTAAATTCCACATTTTTCCTGTAGTCTGCTCCATATATATTTTGCAAAATTACACTGGTAAAATAGATGGTCGTGTGCCTCTGCATTTTGGAAGCATAAACTACAAGCATTAGGTTGCATTAGATAGGCTAGCTTAGGTTATCTTGTTAATCAGAATGTATTGAACTATTATATATATATATATATATTTATATTTTGTAAATCAACAATATATATATTATATGTATATATATATGTGTGTGTGTGTGTGTGTGTGTATGGTAACAGAAGAAGAACATAATATATATTTGGAAGTAGTATAAAACCAGAATCACAATCAAAATTGGAAAACAAAATAAAACTCATAGTATGAAATTGAAAGTTAATCCGAGCCCTGTGATCCACAGTTTCCTTAAGACAATTTTGCTCCCTCTCTGATGCTCAAGGTTGATGAGCAATTATCTCCCAAGATAAAACGGATTTCATCTTTGGAAAAGTAGCACTCCAATCTCCACAGACCAACGAACACAATTTTTGTGTCTGTACTCGAACCCTATAACCCTAATATATACTAATATGTGATATATGCAGAGAGAGGAGAAATAGATGAACTGTAAGAGATATCCAAGAATGAACTGTGGGGTGGTCTATTTATAAACAACGAAAGGACACCCTAACTGTCAAGGCACAACTTGGAAAAGATGTTCAAACTGTAATGGTGTTGTTTGGAGAAGAAACAACCCTAAAACTGTAGGCGTGTTTTTTCTATAAAGACATTTAATACCCAAGAGTTGCAATGTAACTCTCACACTGTAGGTGTATCTTTTAGATTAGTCACAAACACGGTGGTTACAATTCTCATATCCATATAAGTGGCCGAATAGGTTATAATTTAATTTTCCATTCAATATTTCCAACAAATCTTTGTATATGTGTATATATATATATATATATATACATATATGTTAAATACTTAGGGTGTGTTTGGATAGGTAGTTTTTGTTCTTGTTTTTGTTTTTTGTCCCCAAAAGCAGAACAAAAACGTGTTTGGATGAGTTTTGGGCCCACACCATCTTCTTGCACAGTAAAAAAACACGGAGTAAAAAACGCCCAAAATTGAGAACATCAAAATGATGTTCTCAAGCTTTTGCCACTGTGCGTGTTCTCTAGTTTGAGAAACATACCTGAGATATTTTTCACCTCTTCAGAGAAACAAAAAAAAACGTCTCTCCTCTTCTACTCACGAAACATTTTTGGGGGTTTTCTCGCTAGGGTTCTTGTGGAGATCAGAATATTTTGGGGGTTTGGTTGTCTTCTCTGTTGGTCGTCTCTCTGCACAAACCCTAGAACCCACAGAAACAGTATCGCCTCTCTCTCACAAACCCATAGATCGGCTTGTTCTCCTGCAACCATTGTCCGATTTTGAAGTTTCTAGGGTTTTTCATTTCTGTGTTGGTCGATTTTAGTCGTTTTGGGGATTTCCAAAAAAAATTCGGCACAAACCCTTCTCGATCTAGAAATTTGTGGTCTTTCGTGGTTGAATCTGGAAGAGAAAAGGCACAACTACTTCAGAAAAGTCGATATCTGGTACATATATATATATTTACATATATTCATTTCGTTTTGTTGTTCATGTTTTCTTTTTTATTTTTGCTTCTATTTTTCTTCTTTTGATGCATATATATACATATACAGGGCCTTACTTTCTGGGCTGGTTTGAATTCGTGATATATTAAAGGAATTTGATGAATTTTTTTTTAAATGGTTTCTGGGCTGGTATGTAGGTGTGTGTATCTCTGTATTTATATATATTATATGTATATATATTGATCAACACTCTCACTCTCACACCCTGCTTTTACATGTCAACAGAAATTATAATCATATGCAAATTTGATATATTGATTTTATCTGTTTTTGTTGGTCAGGGCTTTGATCGCTGAATGAGATCAGGAAATCGAAGTGAAACGGAGCTTTGATTGGTACGTTTGGTGTGCTTGGGTGGATTATAGATTTCTAAATTTGAAGTCTAGAGATATCATGATATAGATATTTTATAGTTGTTATGCTGTGTTCAAACACTATTTTATCAAACAAATGCAATGAGAAATGACCTTAGACTAGAACTGATAACTCTTTTTGTGAAAAATAAAAAATAAAAAAAACATAACACATTAGGATACATACAGAGGCTTCACATGGCATATGATATACTATACTCAATGCCTTATCCTCGTATAAATTACGTATTGTATAGTTCATAATTTTTTTGAAAGGTATATATTAAATAACACCAATATTTTTCTATATTTAAGATAAATGTTACCGATACAACAAGCTATGATTATACTCTCTTCTGCTTAATAAGGAGAATTTATTTTGTTGTTGTTGGTACTTTTATTTGATTATAATAGATAGATATCTTGCTTTGTACGCTCCCCAAGACTATAACACAAATTAATAATATCAGGATTGGAGTGTCAGAACTTATTTCTATATATTTATTTATTACTATATTATATGAGCAATGTCAATTCATGTGGATCAGGTCTGAATGGCAAATATTTATTACTGGCTATTTGTCTCAAACCTTTTAAAGGTGAAATATATGCTTTAGCATTATCTTTCTAACATTATTTTTGCATGGAATGGTTGTTTTCATAGTTGAACTCCCATTCTCATGCTTATTAGCTCTAGTTTTCTACCATCATACTATGCAATGATCCCTCAAGTCAAATTACCATATTATGTATTTTTTTATGACATGTGAACCTGCTGCACTTTCGACCATAATTTCAACTGAATCATAGGTCATCAACACTTTCTTTTGTTAAATCTTAAACTCTGGTCAATTTAGTGAACATTGTACAATGATCTTTATCCATTTTTTCTTTTTCCTTTTCTTTTTTAGTTATTAGTATTATCTATCTGCCAATTACTATTGATGGCTCTTCAAATGGGTATTGAATGTTTGATCTCTATTGCTTCCATTTTTTACCTTGCCAACAATTAATTCTAATGTACATTATTCTGTGTGTAACTTGCCATTTATTTGTGGGGGTAAACTCTTAACCCCCCCCCCCCCCCCCCCCCCCCCCCCCCCCCCCCCAACTTTCAAAAGTGTTCATGAAAACCCGTAGGAATTATAAAACCCCTGATCTTTAATATTGAATTAAGTCACCCTCAAATTTGTTAATTGGGATGTAAAATGACAGAAATGATCGTACTATTTATTGTCAAGATAGAATTCTAAAATTGGTTTCGGTTTTCATGCATTTTATCTCGTAATATAAAATGCATTAATTACTATTTAAAGTTCAAATAAAATGCATAAGTCTGTCACAAAGGAAAAAGCTTCGTGTGATTTTATGCATTACATTAAACATTAAATGCTAAGGTCGTTTTAATCTTTTTTACATCCCAGTTAACAGATCTGGAGGAGATTTTAACAAGTTTTGAAGATTAGGAGGTTTTGTAATTCATATGATATGAGGGTTTAATGAACAATTTTAAGTTAGGGGGGATTGTGATTATACCACTTTATTTTCTACAAACCTTTAGCTAGCTGGATAATGGCATTCTGCCTAAGTTAGGGCATCATTAAACATTTTAGCCTTGTGAATGCTCAAGTCAGGCACTGGTTATGACATGAAAGCATGGCCTGTGAATCTTTACAGTTTCTTTTGTTTGGACAACTATCAGCCACATAAATTCATAATCGCTAAGGACTCCTGCAAACCGAGCCATAAACATGTCACACCAAAGAGAAAAAGGCACTCCAGATTCATCACATCATAATGGTGAAGAAGGAAGTCAATGGTTTCCCAATCCTTTTTTTGTACGTACAACACCAATCAGGGAATGTTTGATGATATTTCCTAAATATCCGTGACCAAATTACTTCCCAGACCACATTCTGGATGAACTAGGAGACTTTAGAGGGCAGTATCACCTTCCAAATGCCTTTACAAGAAGAGAACTCTTACATATTCACATAACAGAACAGTCTAAAAACAAATCTGAAAGGTTTATTGAATAGTCTGCCGCAAGAAGGCTTATGTGGGAGAATCCCTCTCACTTCTGGAGGGCTCTGAAAAGAACATTGCTCCTGCACAGCCCTTTCTCCTTGAATGTGACATAGTTTGCCTTTAGAGCATCTCTAACAAAACCTTGAATGCTATCTTCAGGGAACATCCTGAAACAACAAGAAATTGCAGTCCCGGCCACTTGGTGAACTCCGTCAAGCATATCCCGATTAGTTTCTAAATCCCGAACTCGTACATAGTGAAATCCTTTCTAGAGGCTCACCCTCTATTACTAGCTTGACTTCCAATCCAATGCCATCCTGTAAAAGTTACATGTCTTCACAGCATATCTCCTTTTATACCAGAATGCTACAGGAAACAACATTTAATTTATGAAATATTTCAGTTCAAACATCTCTCTGAAATGTCCTATTAGGTCTTTTCTTGCCTCTTATCCACCGTATGTAAGGAGGCGAAATGGTGAGATTCGATCATGAAATATAGGACCAAGATCAATATTACTCAATATTACCATAGACGATCATACTTTGCTTTTGTTCTTACATCCAATGTTTTGTTGCATAAACTTGATCTTTTTGTTATAATTTAACTTGTTATTGTTGATAAGTATACAACTCTTATTACAATCAGGAACAAATATATTCCCACTTTGCTTGTGAATCTAATTAATTTATTAATGACTATCAGATATATCGATTATCTCTTCTTAGGAGATTATGTTGATCGAGGACAACACAGCTTGGAAACTATTACTCTTCTTCTAGCTCTGAAGGTATTGTTACTTAACTGATCTATTTTTCCAGAAGATTAATCATATTAAAGTTCACTCCACCTTGTTGAGCCTTTCTGAATTTATTACTCAGATGTTGGATAAAAGAAATATCAGGATTGGAGTGTCAGTACTTATTTCTATATATTTTTCTGTGACAAGAGTTAAATGGTGAATTGTCATAAATTCAGTTTAGATATTAGAATTTGCCAAATTTAGTCATACTTTCTCAGTATATTTATTTCTGATCAGGGCTTGTTTCTTAGTCTTCCTTATTCTAAAATCTTGCAGGCTTCTTTTGGCTCCTCCCCTTATACAAAATTTTGGTTGGGCATCCGTATTCTACATATTTGCTTGTTTCGGGATAGCCTGGTGAGTGGCTATTAATAAAATTTCCCAGTATCACACTTGTGGTTTTAAATTGCTATTGGTAGCATACATTGAACTTGAGGCTTGACATGCATTGTACTGTCTTCCAAAATGGTTGGATAGAATATACATCTTAATAGCTGCTAAGGTTCTGTTGCTTTGAGCTTGTATTATATTGAAGTTGTTTACTGTGGAATCTGTTGGAGGGCACTTCTATAATAGGCAATACGTGATTTATTTTTCCTAAAACTGAAAATACTACGGAGTTATTTTTTCATGGTTCTATAGAGACCTCAAGTATAACTCTCTTTTTTGAAGAAATACCTTTGCATATTCCAAGACTAGTAGCTTTTCAAAATTGCCAATATGAATATGTTACTAATACATGATTTTTTTGTCGTCATTGTCCAGAATCACATGTTTAAGCCAAATAATATGTCAGTCAGTGACCTTTTGCTTCAATCAGTACTTAATAGAATTTGAATAACTTATACTTCTTTAATAACTACATCCAATGTTAAAATAAAGTTCATCATTTGTATAACTGTAGATGGATACTAATGTAGAGGAAGGTACTGCGAGTGAAAATCCGACTGGAGTGTCAGAGGATAGTAAACTTTGGGGAAAGGCGCAGTATGAGAAGTTGTTGAACCTAATGGAAGAGCAAGTACACCTTGGTAACGGGACTGGCAAGGGATCATTTAACAAAATTGGTTGGGAAAATATTGTCAATAGCCTTCAAGCTAGTTTTGGAAAAGATTACGTAATAAAAAAAGTTAGGGGCAAATGGAATAGGGAAAGACCAATTTGGAGGAAGTTCAAAAGAGTCAAGGAACACACAGGAGTTGGTTTTGACCCTACTACTGGGTTGGTGACCATGCCCCCTGAACTATGGGAGACTATGGACAAGGTAATTAATAATATTAAATTTTCAATAATTTACATCAACTTTAAATTTCTTTGATTCGTAATGACTATATAGTTAAATATCTTATGTTTTGGTTTTTAGGAAATTACTGGGTCCAAAGCCAAATTTATGGGTAAGCCGTTTGTGTACCATAGGCAATGGAGCGTTATAGACGCATACGGGGAAGCTACGGGTGAACATGCCATACCTTCGACACAAATACCGGAATCCTTCCCAGAGTCCTCCACCCGCCCAGTTCCAGTAGTTATCGGGGATGATGATATTGATTTTGATGAGCTCATGGGGAGTCCCGGCCCAAAACGTAAGAAAAAAAGGGAAGAAGGTATAATGAAAGCAATGTATGATTTCATGAGGGTGATTGAGAAGACATCAGAGAGAAGAGATGATAAATTTGAGAAATCATCCCAAAGTGTGGTAAGTGCCATTAAGGAAGCTAGTTCAAAGTCAACTCCTCGAATGGAGTCCCCTGAGAGTCATAGTGATGAGGCCACATCCCCTTCTAAGAAGCCGTACGATGAGTTTCTAGTGTGTATTGAAATCTTAGACACTATAGAGGGAATAGATAGTGTGCATTATTCTAGGGCTGTGATGGCGTTGGAGAAGTCTGTGGCACTCCGGAAATTCTTTCTCAAAGTTTCAGATGATAGGAAGCGTGATTAGGCGATGGGTCTTTCTTAGAGGGGGAGTCTTTCGTACTTTATTTGGATTACTGTATCATTTAGTACTATTTTGGTAATTGGATGATTTTTATTTTCTTTTATTTCGAAGACTGTAGTTTGCTTTTATTTGGATTGTTGTTTGTTTTTTATTTGGATGACTGTAGTATCTATGTGATTTGGATTGTTGTTATGTTTTTATTTGGAAGACTGTAGTATAAACCTTCTTAAATGTCAAACTAATTTAGATGTTTCGTTTAAGTCTTATATTTATTTGATTTTATTCTATTTTTAGTGTTTACTCCAATTTTATTTTTTTTTAGTTTTAAATGTGCTATGAATGCTTGGTATGTTGTTAATTTTTGTATATTTGTCATTAATAGGTAAATCAAGACCATTATGAGCTTCCCACATCGCTACCTGTTGAATTCGTTTAATAATGAGCTAGCACCGTATTGTCTTGATGACTCCTTGCGAGATCATATAGTTCGCGGGGTCTGCATGATGTTGGAAGCCTATTATATGGAGATGGAGAATGAGCGAATGCCATGTAGGAATTCGATTATGAAGGGTTCTGCATATGTCATTGAAATATTAAATGGACATCCGGATAGATGTCATCAAAGTCTCCGGATGAAACCCAACGCCTTTAGGAGATTATGTGACAAGTTAAAGTCTTTAGGGTTAACTGACTCTAGAGGCGTAGAAGTAATCGAACAAGTTGCAATTTTCTTAATAGTCCTAAGCCAAAGTCTCACGAATCGGATGGTTGCTGAAAGATTTCAGCATTCAACTGAAACCATATACCGGCACATACACAGGGTACTTCCTGTGGTTGGACTTCTTGGGAATGAAATCATTGTCCCTCCTAACATGAGTCAAACTCCACAACATATTCTGAACAAAGGGTCGGGATTCCACCCATTTCGAGATTGCGTGGGCGCAATAGACGGCACCCATGTGCCTGCCCACGTAGATGCCGACCAGGTACATCCATATAGAGGTAGGAAAGGCTTTCCAACGCAGAATGTTATGGCAGTTTGTTCGTTCGACATGTTATTCACATATGTCGTAGCAGGCTGGGAAGATTCAACTAATGATTCAAAAGTTTTAAATGAATGCATTCGAAGACCGGCTTGGAGGTTTCCCAAACCGCCACAGGGTAAATATATACCTCCAATGATAATATTTCTTGAAGTATATTGTTTAATTAATTATTGATTTATTTTAATTGTGGATATGTTAGGAAAATATTATTTGGTCGATTCCGGATATGCCAATCAACCGGGATTTCTTGCCCCCTACCGAGGAGTAAGATATCACTTACCCGAATTTCGAGCAGTTAACAATAGATGGCATGGCAAGGAAGAATTGTTTAATTATAGACATTCATCACTACAGAATGTCATTGAGAGGTGTTTTGGCATGGTTAAACAACGATTTCCGATACTAAGGTTAATGCGTCCATACAAGTTCCCGACCCAAGTTAGATTTGTCATGGCTAGTTGTGTTATGCACAACTTCATAAGGTTGCTTGGAGAACCGGATAACATATTTGATGGTATAGAGGAGCAGAACGCGGATGATGGGGATGGGGATGGGGCTGATGATGATGATGATGATGAGGTCTTACAAGGTCAGCAGGGCACCCAATTTATGCAGGAGTTTCGCAATAATATAGCTAATGAGATTTGGCAACATAGACAGTAGTGTACCACTTTGTATTTTGATGAACAATTGGATGACTGTAACATATTTGTATGCGTACTAGCTTTTGTAGATTGTGGTTCTATGTATTAATTTTCCTTGGTTTACTACTATTGGATGACTCAAATATATTTTTTTTTCATGGATTGTGGAAAAATAAAAAAATAGCCATGTATGGAGTTTTGGGCCACGGGCCACCTTGTAGGTGTGGCAAGGGTCCTATGGTTCTTTATCAGGCCCACACGAAGGAAAACTATGGACGGTATTTCTATCGATGTCCAGATTGGGAGGTATGATTTAAGGTTACCGTATATAATATTCTAAAATATATATTTTGAAGTCTATAATTGATTATATTTCCTTTGCAATTATAGGATCACAATCGTAGTTTTCTGTGGCTGGATAGACTAAATGCGGAAGAGCAAAAAATTAATGAAGCAGATGATAGTAACAATAATTTGGTCAATGTTGTTAATGATATTCAACAAGAACAACATCGGCAAAAGTACATGTTATATATGGGTTGTATCTGCCTCAGTTCCTTGTTGGTTCTTATGTGCATTCTCATATTAATTGTATTTCTTGTTATTGTACTGAAATGAAGAGATCCTAGTGGTATGAAACGATGTTGTAAAATATTGTTGATATTTATGAAGTAGTATATATGTAGAATATGTTGGGTATTCAAATAATTGTGTCATTTTTTTTTTCTCTTTCATATATTTATTGCTACTTATTTTATAAAGAAAAAAATTTACTTATAATTTTAATAAATAAAAAAATTATTAATCATTTTATTGGGAATGTGTTGTATGAATTTTTTCAATTCTAACACTTATATGCAAAAATTTCAGTAAAATCTTAAAAAAAAAACAATTTAACTGCCAAACATGTTTTTATGTTTTTGTTCTCAGAAATTCAGAGAACACAGACGCTGCCAAACATGTTTTTCTGTTTCTGTTCTCATATTTTTTGGTCTACCAAACGTGTTTTTTTGTTTTTTGTTCCCGAAAATTTTTTAGACAAAATTTACAACCAAACGTGTTTTTGTTTCCGGATTATCCTTAGGACAAGAACAAGAAATTTTTTTGTTCTCAAGAGATAAAAAAACGAAAACGAAAACACTAGTTTCCAAACGCACCCTTACTATTTGAAGAACTAGGGTAGAGATCGCCGGGGCGGCCATTGATGGCGTAGATATTAGAATTGTTGGGGGCACCACCACTAATTGCTAGTCCTTGGTTCTCCACGTCAATGACATTAGCACTCCACCACTCTCCATCAGATCATATGCAATATAATATTTTCAATTAAGGCACTCTATTACACTACACTCCATCAGAAAATTAATAAATTTTTAGCTTTTGACAAAATTTTCAACCGGAGGAGTTCAAATTCGACAAGTTATATATTTATATATTTGATAGAGCAAATTTAAAATGAGTCAATATGATTCTGAAAACAGCTGGAATATCTGTGGAAGAAAGAAAATGGCGTAACTTATATCTATCTATCTATCTATCTATATATATATATATATATATATATATATATACATATATTCAAAATTGAATTGAGATCGATGAGGCATGGTAGGTTGCGTACCAGTGAATAGTAAGATTGTAAGGAGACAAATTATAGACATGGACGACAAGGGTGTCACCCTCTGAACGCGTATGGTTGGGCCGGGGAGGCTTCCGTTTGCCGCAACATTCACTTGCTGGTCAAATTTTGCACCTGCATCATATATATATATATATATTCATGGAAGTTCAGAATGTTACCAATTGAACACACATTTCACTTAGATTTTAATTGTGTCTAATTTTCCAAAAAGACGGTGAAATAAGATTTGCTTTGGTAATTAAGGTAGGTGAAGTATTGTAAGGAAGAGAACGTACAAGAAAAAGAAAAAATAATTGATTTGTTTTAAAATATTACTCGCAAGTGCACGAATTAATTGTAGTTTAGGTTATGCAAGAACGATGTCGAACCCAAGGGAATGCTTTAAAGAAAACTTAATTAAACTCAAATTAATCTAAAACTAACTTAGTTTCTCAAAGTTTGTTTGTTGAAGTGATTTTTATACTAAACATGCAATATCGAAATACAAATAATTAAAGCGAGAATAATAAAGATAAAATACTAAGGTATCGAAATCTACCACCACTAATCCATAAACTTCTAATTATTCCTTTATCAATTCCAATTTTAGAGTAGTAATTTAGAAATCAATCTTATTACTTTCTCAAGATTTAACAATAACACACTAATGAAATAGATTTTCAAGAAATAGATTTTCCTTCGCTTTAAAGTGTAAAATTCTAAGCATCCTATGTATACAATTTAATGGATCACATAAGATCAAAGATTTTTACTTATAAACTCATCAAATCCAAGCTTGATTAATTGTGATAAGAATTATTAACTACTATAAATACATGATATTTATAGTGAAAGGAATTTAAAACAATTAATACTATGAAGCGAAAATCATAAGCATTTAAACCATACACATGGAAATTGATAAAAGACTAAAAGGAATTTATTTCATAAATGGTGGTTTCATCCTCAAACTTAGTTGAGGATTTAGTTACATATGCGTAAAAAAAAAAATAACAAAGTAAGAATAATAAAACCCGGAATTGAAGATAAATTTTTCTCATTTCTGGTGTCCTTCTTGCTCTCCTCCTTCTTCTTCTTCTTCTTCTCTCATTTCCTTCCTCAAGATGTATCCATATTTATAGAGAAATATTGGAATCAAATTACAACTTGTAAAGAGAAATGAAATAATTTTTTTTTCCTTTTTCATAACTTTCCATCACATTTTGTTCATTTTCCATGTGCATTTGAATCTTCCAACTTTTATCCATGTGCATTTGATTCATCCAACTTTCATCCATGTGCATTTGATTCATTTCTCACTGTACACCTATAAATGAAAGACATAAATGTAGATGTAATTTAATGACATTGAAAATTATTTATTCAACAATTTTATTATATAAATTAAGTTTTGTGCACTTATCATTATTACACTTCTAAATGAATTAAAATAAATAGTTTTACCTACTAACAAATATACATTTGGGGATAAAATATGTATGTAAAATGAACTTATCAATAATTACAAGAATTTCTCATTTAAGATAATTTTTGGTTCACATGCAATCGAACAAGCAATATTAGCACCTGTTAGGGTGGCACTATTGCATGGTGCATGGTAAATTATAAAAAGAATAATACTCCATCCATCCCAAAATAAATATCTACTTTTATTATTTTCTTCGTCTCAAAATAAGTATCTTATTTGAAAAGTTAAAACACTTTATCATATTACTTTACTAATTTACCATTCATGTATTAAAATTATAAATTCTCTACACAATAAACCATTACATCATTAAGGTGGGACCAAGAATAAAGTTGGTATTTCATTAATTACCAATACAACATCTTAAAAAGTCGGATTCCCCAAAAGGGCTTTATAAATTGGAACAGAGGGAGTACGTTTTTTATGTCGAAATTATTTCGTAGCACACTTCGTTGAGAAGAGGTGTCTTTCAGTGCATTTAGCAACAAATAAAATTTTTCATGGGTAATAATAATAAAAAATTGATACAGAAGTCTATCATCTCTTTAATTCATCTTTTTCATAGAGACATGTTAGGGATAACGAAACCCTATTATCGAGAAACACACAATTAAACAGTTAAAATACACACAAACACAAAGATATATACGTTCAACCAAATCAGCCTACATTCACGGAGAATATCGTTTCACTATAATCAATGAGAGGATTACAATATGATGATCAGCAGATCAATAACTCACATAATGTTTCACTCACATGTGTATCGCTCACCCTCACCGATGTTTCACTCACACCAAGAAATACTACTATGTATCTCTTATTCTCTGTCTCTGTGTATTCTCTGTGCACCACATGTGATTCACTCGCACTAGGTGTTTTACTAACACCGGTACCGGCCTATTCTGGCTCTCACTTTGGCATGGTATAAAGAATACAATAAGTTAGATCTATATTTATAAGAGAGGATGAAGTGGTGGCCAAGACAATCAATCAATTAGGAATTGATCTCCTATGTACCTTGAAATTACCTAGAAAATGGTAAACTAAGCCTAGAGGGTGAATAAACTTTTTATGAATTAATTGACAAATTAAAATTTTAATTGCAAAAAATTCAATTTTAATTCAATTCGTTTAAAGCAATAATTCACGCAATAAATAATATAGGTGCAGTAAATAAAGCAAGAGACGACACTAATATTTTTACGTGGAAAAACCTTGAAAATACTCCAAGTAAAAAACCACGGATACGCTCAGGTATCGATGCACTATGAATCAAGAAGTATAAGACTCTATGAAGTTTTAGACTTACAAATCACTTATGATCTGCCTTTCTACACTCGACGTCTGACAGTCTTGAATCACTTACGCTCCACGAAGCTCTCGCTCCGATCTCCGTACTCTGACGGCTCCGCTTCTTAACGGATCAATGCAACCACGTTGCACAAGGTGGTGTGATAGTTTTTTCAGCAACGAATCATCTAATTGTGCATAAAGATATCATGTGTAGAAGCACAATTAGAGAAACTCAAAACCAAGAGAGAACTCGAATGTATTTGATAACTTAATAATTTCCTCTCTATATATATCTCTGCAGAAGTATTGCAGAGATCTCTCAAAAGTCACCCCCTTCTCTTTGGTTTAACTCATATATATAGAGAAAAGTCTTTAATTAATGGTAAAAATCATTTTCTAATCATGATTCGTATTTCCACCATTTAAATCTTCCAAATATAGACTAATATGTCAATGATAGTTCAATATACCAATAATAAATTCAAATCATGTCTCAAAGTGGTTAGAAATCAATTACTTAGCAAGACAAACCTTTCAAAACAATTTTTCAATTTCCAATTTTTTGCCACTTATCGAGTACTTGGTGACCGTTTTATCGAGTACTCGGTGAACCTGTATGCGTGCACAATTGTGCGATAAGACGTACAACCTTCTAGAAATTCACGCTTTCATGCGCTAAGTCACACACTTGCGTACTTACCGAGTATTTGGTAAAACAAAATACAAATTTCTCTGAAATCTTTGCTTCTTTGTATTGTCACTTCCAGCCATTGTTCCACTCGATATTCTTTGTATCTTCATCACTTTATAGACACATTTAATAGAAAAACTTGATCTAAACTTACAACTCTTAACATGGTTTTTAATCAGAATCATGCCATTAATAAATAAATGTTCTTACATACCTACTTAAGGATTGTTTGATAGTTAAATTATATTTCCCCTTAAGAAATGAGTCACCAAATATAACAATCTTCAGTTAAATAGAGATATTTGTTGCCCAAGTTTACTTTCCACGCAAGAAAATGAGTCATACTCTAACAAGACAAAGGATGAAGTTCAACTTATAAAACTTGAAAATTAAAAAAAAATTAAAAGAAGAAATTTTAATTTGTTGCAAAATAGATTACATGTAATGAATGCTTCACAATGGCAACCGAAGCAAATGATGAAGCAAGGATAGCTAAATCCAAAGCCAGCAAGAACACAAAACATCCCATATCAAAGTCAATATGGAAGCTACGAAAAGACAAAGAGAAGAAACAATAGGAGAGTTCTTAAATTAGAAGGTGTTTAGAAAGAATATATATATTTGTATCTATATGTTATTGGTTCTCAACTTAATTTCTTTCCATCAAGTGTCTACATATATTTATACTAGTCGCTAGTTTCACACAACCCTAGACTTTCTCACGATTGCGTGTAGAAAATAGTTAATTAATAAGTTGACAGATGAATGAATTTGATTAATTAAAATTCAACCCTTATCGAGTATTCCTTATCGAATACTCGGTGAACCTGTATGTGTGCGCAATTATGCGATAAGACACACAACCTTCTAGAAATTCACGCTTTCATTCGCTAAGTCGCACACTTGCGTATTTATCCAGCACTCAGTAACACTCCCATTAAGTATTCGATGGAACAAAATACAAATTTTTCTAAAATCTTTGCTTCTTTGAACTGACGTCGATATCCTTTATATCTTCAGCACTTTATACACACATTTAACACAACAACTCGATTTAAACTCACAACTCTCAACATGATTTTTTATCAGAATCATGTCATTAATAAATAAATGTTCTTACATGCATAATTAAGGATTGCTTGATGGCTAAATTATATTTCCCTTTAAGAAAAGAGTCACCAAATATAAAAATCTTCAGTCAAATAGAGATACTTGCTGCTCAAGTTTACAAAGAATGAAGTTCAACTTATAAAACTTGAAAATTAAAAATAATTAAAAGAAGAAAATTTAATTTGTTGCAAAATAGATTACATGTAATGAATGTTCCACAATGGCACCCGAAGCAAATGATGAAGCAAGGAGAGCTAAAGCCAAAGCCGGTAAGAACACAAAACGTCCCATATCAAAGTCAATATGGAAGCTACGAAAAGACAAAGAGAAGAAGCAAGAAGAGTTCTTAAATTAGAAGGTGTTTAGAAAGAATATATATATTTGTATCTATATGTTGTTGGTTCTCAACTTAATTTATTTCCATCAAGTGTCTACATATATTTATACTAGTCGCTAGCTTCACACAGCCCAAGGCTTTCTCACGATTGCGTGTAGAAAATAGTTAATTAATAAGTTGGCAAAGGAATGAATTTGCTTAATTAAAATTCAACGCTTTAGCAACACCAACAACCATATCTTCTTTGCCGCTACTTGAACCAACAACCATATATTTATACTACTTTGCCGCTACTTGAACCAATACCAACAACCATATCTTTCACCTCTGTACCATTACCTGAACCAACTCAAATTGCCGAGCCTTCCCCAATAACCCAAACTCTCTACGACCATGTCCATCCCCTCCTCCACCTCCCCCCATGGCCATCGTGAATGAGAGAGTTATTGAAGCCGAGTGTTTTAATCCCATTTTGATTCTAAGATTGGATGACGGAATCGTTGTTCTGGAAGGCGAATTCGATGTGCCTTGAACTCTTTCATTGGAGGAATCAATTGAAATTCGATGTTTGGTGAATGAAAGAGAGGCTAGGGTTTTTTTTTCTGAACTGTGGTGATTATGATTTTGTATGATTTGTGTATAATAGGTTTGGTTCCCAAATATGGGATCCCTTTTGGTTTTTATTCTTTTTTCCTCTTGTACCCTTATTGATTTCTTTCCTTCTATTTCTCTTTTGGTCTATAAATTTATTCCCCCCCCAAAAAAAAGGGAAAGTTATTAAAAATGGACCATTCCTAAAATTTATTGCTATAAAGGGATCATTCAAGTAATAAAAGCTAAAAAGAGATCAAAATCAAACTTAATTACTAAAAGGGAATCATTTTTAGTGTAGTGACCAAAATACCCATATGTTTGTACTACCTTTCAAAAATCCAATATTTTCAAAATTATTAATACTATTTACCAATAAAATAAAATTATATATATATATAAGTGATATATAATATTATTGTAATAGGTGAATTACTTTGACCTCCTGAGGTTTTGCATAATTATTATCATATTAAAGTTTGTGTAACTTTACTCTTACCTCCCTTGTAAAATTAAGGATAATTTGCATTTACACCCCCTAAACTTTAGGTTAATTGCACCTAGAAAGCGGTCAATGCTTTTTCGGTCAATCACCCTGCTGAACTTTCAGTTTTCTTGCATTGACACCCCCTTGGGTGATGAAATTACTCTTGTACCCTTTTTTATTTTCTTTACAACTTCAGACATTTTATGGGACGAAACTGCCCCCACCCTCAAATATATATATATATATATATATAATTCAAAAATTGTATATAAAATTCAAAATATATATATAATTAAAAAAACATATAAAAATCGAAATATATATATATATATATAATTCAAAACATATATAAATTTTGAAAAAATATATATTAAATTTTGAAAAAATATATATTAAATTTTGAAAAAATATATAAAATTCGAAAAATAATATAAAATTCATTTTTTTTTTAAATTTCGAAATTTATATATAATTTGAAACAAATATATAAAATTTTAAATATATATATAAAATTCGAAAACATATAAAATTCAAAAAATATATATATATTTTGGAAAATATCATGTAAATTTCGAAAACATCATATAAATTTCGGAAAAAAATATAAATAAAAGAAGACAACTAATTGTTATTGGTGGTAAATAGTTTGATTAACTTCATTAGAAAAGATATGACATTTTACCAATATATATATATATATTTTTTAAATTTATATATTTTTCAAATTTTATTTTTCGAAAGGGAGATATTTTTTTAAAATTTATATATTTTTTCGAAATATTTTTTTTTCAAACTTGTAAATTTTTTTCCGAATTTTATATATATATTTTCCGAATTTTATATATTTTTTGAAATTTATATTGTTTTCGAATTTTATATATTTTTTCGAATTTTATATATATATTTCGAATTTTATATATTTTTTTCAAATTATATATATATTTTTTGAAATTTATAAAAAACAATTCGAATTTTATATATTTTTCCAAAATTTAATATATTGTTTTTGAATTTTATATATTTTGTTTCAAATTTTATATTTGTTTTGAATTTTAAACTTAAAATATTGTATTGATGCAATTGATACAAATTTATTATTTATATGTATATTTTGGCAATTTGTTTTTTGGAAAAAAAAAATTGCAAATTTTTCCCAAAAAAAGTCAAATGTACGACAATATTAAAAAAAAATAATCAAAAATGCCAAAATTTTGCAAGGCAGATAGTATTGACTTAAAATATTGTATTGATGCAATTGATACAAATTTATTATTCATATGTATATTTCGGCAATTTGTTGTTTGGAAATTTTTTTTGCAATTTTCCCCTAGCAATTTTGACACAAAAATTCAGCAATTTTTTAACGAAAATTTTGACAAAAAAAAAAAATTAGACATTTTTTTTCGGCAAAAACAAATTTGCCAAAATAAAATTGCCAAAATTTCTCTTTTTGGTATTTTTTATTTATATGTATATGTATATTTTGATTTTTTATTTTATTTTTTGGAATACAATTACAATAATATTATATATCACTTATATACAAAATATATATATATAACTTTATTTTATTGGTAGATAATATTAATAATTTTGAAAATGTTTGATTTTTGAAAGGTAGTGCAAACATATGGGTATTTTGGTCACTACACTAAAAATGACCCCCTTTTGGCAATTAAGTTTGATTTTGGTCCTCTTTCAGCTTTTCTTACTTGAATAGTCCTTTTATAGCAATAAACTTTAAGAATGGTCCCTTTTTAATAATTTTTCAAAAAAAAAAAAAAGGCTTTAGCAAAAACTTCGTTATCCAACCGCTTTTAGTTGGCCATCTAAACATAACGCACAAATAATTAATATCAAAATTATTCTAAATTTTTGGAGTCACTTTAGTAAATAATATTCTATTTTAATTAAAATTTTAAATATAAATACCTTGAAATATTGATAGATTTATATTCATAATACATAGCAAGATGGTGCCAACAAGAAGCCACCAGGCTGCAGCCACCAACCTATCACCATTATTATTATTATTATTATTATTATTATTAAATATTATTATTGTTATTATTATCCATAGCTGCAGCGAGTTGATTTTTAATATTTTTTTTTGCATACCAATTATAAATAATAGATATATCTCTAATAGATCATCCAATTATAATTATAATTTTTTTTTATCTCATCTAATTAATTAGAATAAAAGTGTTATTGATAGATTTTGATAGCTAATTAATGAATGAGAAACCATCAAACTCTAAATCCGATCCCTATTTGAGAATTGAATTTGATCAAACAAGTATTGGATGGATGGACTATTTATTGTATGAATTGTAATTGCTTTAACACCAAATAGTAATGATTGAGGATGGATATGCATTCCCTCACACAACTTTCCCCTTATTAGCTACCATAATTTGTTTGTCATTTATGCGAATACAAGTTACAACTAATATATATGATTAGCGGTGTTAGCATTGATGAAAAAAATTGGAGTAAAAGGAGTCCAAAAAAAAAGTTATAGTGAAGAACCATCGAGTACTCGGTAAGGATGCAACAAGTGTGCGAACTTGTGCATTAGCATTAGGGTGAAAAAGTGGCAGAAGGTTATGCGAACTTGCGCGGCGTTTGCGCATGCACCGAATACTCGGTGGGAATGTCATCGAGTACTCGATAGCCCAGTTTCGGAATTTTTTAATTTTCCTTTTAAATTAGGAGATCACAATCTTAGGGACTTCCTTTTAGGATTGACTTGTTCACCAATCCAGGTTGGCTTGTTTACCACTCTATTTTCTTATATATATATGGGAGTATGGTGGCTAGGGTTTAATATAAGAGATACATAAAAAGGAGAGGGATAGAGATAAAGTAATTGTTGAGTGATATTTTTGTGTGCATTGGGCATGATTAATTCTTAAAAAGTGAAAGAGAATTAATTCATAACAAGTGATATCGGAGTTAGGTTGAAGCAGATCAATATCAGAGTTATGGCGACAACTTCTGATGTCAAGTTGTTTGCGATGGAAAAATTTGATGGAAGAAAGATATTCAATATATGGCAAATTCGGATACGAGACTTGTTAGTTCAACAAGGTGTAGATGACGCGTTGGACGAGAAGCCTACAGATTTTTATGCAACAAAGTGAAGGAGATTCAACTCGAAGGTAGTGAGTACCATTCGGTTGACTCTGACAGATGATGTTGTATACGATGTAGTCAGCGAAAAATCTACAGCAGAGTTATAAAAGAAATTGGAAGATGGGTAAGAATGTTACGAATCGGTTAATCTTAAAGCAATAGTTGTATTATTTTCGTAGGAAAGAAGGTATAGACTTGCATACTCATCTTAGTGAGTTCAATAAAATTATCTGTGATTTATCTAATCTTAGTGTACAAGTTAGTGACGAGGATAAAACAATTATTTTATTAACATCGGTTCGTTCAACTTATAAGCATCTGTTTAATACTTTGCTCTATGGAAAAGATACTGTGACAGTGAAACAAGTGAAGAGTGTTTTATTTTCCAGTGAGAAATAAATGGAGAAGATGAAGGAAGTATCCGAGGTGATCACGCTTTTGTTATTGATAATAGAATAAAATTTGAAAGAAGACAAGGAGGACATGATAAATGGCAAGGTGGAGCTTCATGAAACAATAAGTCATTCATGGTCGCTCCATGATACTATTGCGGAAAAAAATGACATTACATACGGGAGTGTCCAAAAAGAAAAGAAAGAGAGTACAGCATTGTTGCGGTTGCCGAGAAAATAGAAGAAGATGATAATGAGCTTGAAACTCTATCAATTACTGACAAAAAGGATTAACTCCTACAAATAAATGGATTCTTGATTCTGTTAGTTCTTATAATGTGTGTCCTCATAAAGAATGGTTTAACTCCTACAAACCATTTGTTGGTAAAAAATTTATGGGGAATAATTCTTCTTGTGAAGTCGTAGGAATCAGAACAATCAATACCAATACAGCAAATGGATTGGTAAGAACTTTGACATATGTGTATCATGTTTCAAGTGTTAGAAGGAATGTGATTTATTTGAGTGCATTGGTGTCAAAAGATTGTTGGTTTAAAATAAATTATGGACTGTTGAAAGTAAGAAGAGGACCACGTATCATGTTCATTGGAAAGAATGTTGAAAATTTGTATGAGTTGTTAGGAAATACACTTTTAGGTTGAGCAATTTCGAAGATGGTGTTTAAACATGTTTAATATTAAGTCAAGATGGAGAAATTTCGCCAAAGTGGAGATTGTTAGGATGTGACGAAATTTAAGTGATGATATGATTAATGGTGTTAGCATTGATGAAGAAAATTGGAGCAAAAGAAGTCCAAAAGAAAATTGCAGTGAAGAACCACCGAGTACTCGATAAGGGTGCAAGTGTGCGAACTTGCGCATTAAGGTGAAAAAGTGGCAGAAGGTTATGCGAACTTGCGCGGCATTTGCGCATCCACCGAATACTTGGTGGGAATGTCACCGAGTACTCGGTAGCCCGGTTTCGGATTTTTTTAGTTTTCCTTTTAAATTAGGAGATCACAATCTTAGGAATTTCCTTTTATGATTGACTTGTTCACCAATCCAGATTGGCTTGTTTACCACTCTATTTTCTTATATATATATATATATATGGGAGTATGGTGACTAGGGTTTAATAGAAGAGATACAGAAAAAAAAGAGGGATAGAGAGAAAGTAATTGTTGAGTGATATTTTCTTATTGAGTGTTTTTATTAATAAAAAGAGTTGTTGATATTTTGTGTGCATGATCTTGGGCATGATTAATTCTTAAGCAGTAAAAGAGAATTAATTCCTAACAGATTCTTGATTGAAAAAAAAAAAACTGAAAGAAGTAATTATAGAAACAATAATGAAATAATATTATTTCACTCAAAAGAATTAACTTACTACATCAAAGTTACAAGAATAATAATTATTCACTTACCTTTGTACAAGATAGTTGACATGAACAAAAATAATTAAAATGAAAAAATTACAAATAACTTATTACAGAGCCCATTAAAAATGAATCACGGACAAGAACAAACATTTAAATTTAATTGTAAAACAAATCCTAACAGTGAGGTAGATCGGGCGGTGGCGGAGGAAGGGTAGTTGACGGTGTTCCTCCGTTTTCAACCTCAAAAGTTGTTGCTAGGCCCCACGGCAAATGCACATCCAAGTGACAATGCATCAGCCACACACCTATAAATACCACATTTTGTCAACAAAATAGCTCAGACCAAATCGATATAGATATAGTATTCGTTAAGTTATTAAATATATTGTAAATATAATTTATTTAGCAAGAATGTATAGAATATTCACCTGGATTATTTGCTTGGAATCTGATAACTGCCCAACCTCCTACCGGAACACCAATGGTATTTCGTCTTTGAGGATTGACAAAATTAAATTTCTTCGAATCGATTGCAGAATTATAATTTCCAAACCCTTGTGCCAAAACGTGGAAATTAAATCCATGCAGATGCATAGGGTGATTTTCAACAGCTATTAAGGCTGTGTTTTGGAACACCATCTCAACTGTTGCATTGTATTTGACTTTCTTCGCTTTCGTTGACTTTGTCGTAAACACGATCGAAGTGTTCAAACTAATGTTCGAATTTGTATAGTCAAACTTCACCGGAGGTTGATTAGGAAAATCAGTGGTGTAGATTCCACCAACGTTGTTAAAGAACGCTTGTAACATTGACAGTGTAGTGGGTAATTGAAATGATGCGTTGTTCATGCTCGCAGCCAATTGCTGCCCAAGTGGGCCGCTGCAATTTGCACTGGACCCACACTGGACCAGGCCCAGCCCAATGGTCACAAACATTTGCTCGTCCACCTTAAGTGGCACTGGGACCCAATGAGGCCCATTAACAAGCCCAGTGAGATTGCTGTAGAACTTGTGGGCCGTTAGGGTGTCGTTGAAGGGGGGAAGGACCGGCATTATTGGACTTGATGACGTGGAATTTTCGTAGATGACTATTCCTGTTGTGGTAGTGTTGTCGAAGGATACACCAGGCGCGCTGGCATAGGGGTGGGCTGCCATGTAGTACGATCCCGGTGACTGGTCGGCGGTCAAGAGGACGTCGGTGGTCTGGCCGGGGGCGATCACGACGACTTCGGTGACGTATCGGTTGGTGTAGGAGGCGTCGACTGCGACAACTGTCATCTTGTGATTGGCTATCTTGAAGAAGAATTGGTTATTGAGTGCAGCATTGATGATGCGTAGTAGGTATGTTTTGCCTTGTACCACCTTTAGCTTATATGTTTCTATTGATTCATACAAAAACAAAAAAAAAGAAGAGTAATATGAATTGACAATTACATTGCAGTAACTTTAAGGTGGCACAATTATACATGCGCATGAATGCATCATGCATGGCTTTTGAATATATAATATATATGTGTTACATTACATATATATATATATATATATATATATATATATATATATATATATATTAAATACTTACGATTTGAAGAACAAGGGTAGAGATCGCCGGGGCGGCCATTGATGGTAAAGGCATTCGAATTGTTGGGCGCACCACCACTTGCTAGTCCTTGGTTTTCCACGTCAATTACATTAGCATTCCACCACTCTCCTGCAAATCATATGCAATAGTAATATTTTTAATTAATGGCTCTCCTTTTCTAGTAGATTTTTCACTATTATATATACTA
The DNA here is from genome assembly GCA_963922005.1 of Cornus suecica. Taxonomy (NCBI): domain Eukaryota; kingdom Viridiplantae; phylum Streptophyta; class Magnoliopsida; order Cornales; family Cornaceae; genus Cornus; species Cornus suecica. Next base: position 7,204,156 of record OY998242.1, on the reverse strand, counting down.
TACTTCAATTTTAGATAAATACTCTTAATTTACAGCAACTCTCACATAGTTAAACATTTTGAAGTGTTTGATTGTTGGTAATTAATTTAAGAGGACGGAAACATCAGTTTAAGGTTTACTATAAAACAGGCCAAGGTATTGAATCTCACTGACATCCAATTAATCTTTTTTTATTTATTAATGCACTAGTTTTTAATAGAGGTGGTTGCAGGTACACGTTTAATTAATAGATAATATTTTGATGTGTTCCCATTTATCTAATCGTGTCCTTTTATTTATAATCCTCTAGATTGGACCGTTAACAATTCCAGTTGGTTTAATCAATATTCTATATGTATGCTGGTGAACAATTTTCACAAGGAAAAAGAATAAGCATGTAGGAATATATATGTGATATATTAAAGCTTTTAGAGATAAATATATGGGGGCTTGACTTCTAGAAAATAAGAAAAGATGCTTGTAGCACCCGCCTTCCATTTGTATCGCTAATATGTTAGTAATTTCATTTTATGTATATATATATATAGAGAGAGAGATTCATCAGAATAATATTGAAAATTATACGTACCTAGAAGAATTTTGTGTTCACGGTAGGGCTCGGGGAATGGGTATGTAGTACCAGCTCTTGGGCGGATGATGAGGGCACCATGAACAGTCGCGCGAAGCCATTGTACATGTGCATGCCACCATAGGGTACCCTCCTGTCCTGTGATAGTAAATCTGTATGTATAGCTATGACCGGGACGTATCGGACATTGGGTAATATAAGAAGGTCCATCAGACCACCCACTTAGTAGCTGGAAAATTCCATGCCTGCATATATACATATACATATATTAGCATTTTATGACTAAAACATTTATTATTGTATTCGATTTGATCAATTTAATATTAATGTCTACTAGTTTGCAAACTAATCATTTTGCATGTCAAAGATGGAAGGTGAGACTTTTTCAATATTATATAAATATGTAACAGAGACATATGTAATTGAAACTATCACGATCTTGATAGAAAAATATTCATAATTCTTCTAACTTCTGACAAAAGTTTCAATCGGAGGAGTTCAAATTCGACAAGTTATATATTTATATATTTGATAGAGCAGATTTAAAATGAATCAATATGATTCTTAAAACAGCTGGAATATCTGTGGAAGAAAGAAAATTGCGTAACTTATATGTGTGTGTATATATATATATATTCAAAGTTAATTGAATTGAGAAGAGACACGGTAAGTTACGTACCAATGAATAGTAAGATTGTAAGGAGACATATTATAGACATGGACGACAAGGGTGTCACCCTCTTGAACGTGTATGGTTGGGCCGGGGAGGCTTCCATTTGCCGCAACTATCACTTGCTGACGGCACAGCCGCTGGACGGTCAAATTTTTCACCTGCATCATATATATATATGGAAGATCAGAATGTTACCAATTGTGAATCTTTAAGTTTCGCAAACTATGCTATATATTATTTGTTGAAACATGCACATTACAGTTAGATTTTAATTGTGTCTAATCTTCCAAGAAGACAGTGAAATATAATTTGCTTTGGTAATTAAGGTGGGTGAAGTATGGTAAGGAAGAGAATGTATTAAGCATGCAAGAAAATTTGTGTAAGGCTTAGAGGATTAGTAAAAAAAAAGAAAAAGATACTACTCCAAGAATTTCTCATTTAAGATCATTTTTGGTTCACATGCGAACGAACAAGCAATATTAGCACCTGTCAGTAGTGACGGATCTAAGAATGCGTGTCAGTGGGGGCTAAATTTTTTTTTTTGATTTTTGGGATATAAATAACATATATTTATTTCAGTGAGGGCTTATTTGTAAAGAAATCTAAATTCTGTGGTACTTAAGATAAAAAAAAAAATCAGTGGGGGCTAAATACTAGATATCTAAAATTTTAGGATAAAAACTATAAAAAAAATAAAAAAAAAAAATTCAGTGGGGGCATGAACTGAATCCGCCCTGCCTGTCAGGGTGGCATTATTGCCTAGTGCATCGTGCATAGTAAATTATAAAAATAATAATAAATTTTTGTGTCGAAATTATTTTGCAACACAGTTTCTTGAAAAATTGCATGTATTAAGGACAAAAAATAATTTTCGTGGGTGATAATAAAAAACATTTGTCTATCATCTCTTTAATTCATCTTTGTCATGGAGACAAATTAAGGATGAAGTTCATCCTATAAAACTTGAAAAATAAAATGAAAAAGGAAAAAAATTTAATTTATTTGGGCAAAAATAGATTACATGTAATGAATGCTCCACAATGGCACCAGAAGCAAATGATGAAGCAAGAAGAGCTAAAGCGAAAGCCAGCAAGAACACAAAACGTCCCATATCAAATTCAATATGGAAGCTACTAAAAAACAAAGAGAAGAAGCAAGAAGAGAGTTATTAAATTAGAAGGTGTTTAGAAAGAATATATATTTGTATCTATATGTTGTTGGTTCTCAACTTACTTTGTTTCCATGAAGTGTCTACACATATATATTTATACTAGTCGCTAGCTTGACACAGCCTTGGGCTTTCTCGCGATTGCGTGTAGAATATATATAGTTAATTAACAATTTGATAAGAGATTTGATTAATTAAAATTCAACGCTTTAGCAAAAACTTCGTTATACAACAGCTTTTTAGTTGGCCATCTGAACATAACGCACTAATAATTAATTCCGAAAGTCATGCAATCTTGGTTGTTCAAGCAATCCAGATAGCATTTTGAATGAATGACCCACCTCTAATATTGTATATTCATTTCCTTTCTTTTTAGTTTAATTTTTTTCCCCTTCCCCTCCAAGTAAAAGGAAATTAAATGCTACAGCCTAGCTTAGAACTCCAAATTGGAAAGGAATTAATAATTAATTATCCGCGGATATTGTTCCTTCAACACGTAATAAATAACGAGCTGAATTGTTCAGCTTCAACCAATGATAACAACAATAATGTAGTAATTAAAATAGATAAATATAGAGTACTATAATACTTAGGCCCTGTTTTGTAAACAGGTTTGGTACCAAAAATATGATTTTGGTGCCAAAAAATGGTATCAAACCATGTTTGGTAAAATTGTGTCAAAAAATGATACCGTTAGTGTAGCAAACCATGGTGCCAAATTTGTGAAGGATTTTGGAACCATCTTTTTGATGATTTTAGATGGTGCGGGTACTGTAGCACTCCACTGTAGCAACCCGAATCACTGTAGCACCGAATATAATATTTATATTTTAATATTATAAATTTTAATATTAATATATATATATTAATATTAAAATTTATAATAATATATAATATTAATATTAATATTTCAATATTAAAATTTATAATAATATATAATATTAATATAAATTTTAATATTAATATTTCAATATTAAAATTTATAAATTTTAATATTAATATTAATATAAATTTTAATATTAATATATTAATATTAATATTAACATAATAATATATTAATATTAAAATTTATAATATTAAAATATATTAATATATTTTTATTATATTAATATTAAAATTAAAATTAAAATATGTTAATATTAATATAATAAAATTATATTAATATAATTTAATATTATAAATTTTAATATTAATATTAATATATTTTAACCCATACCAACTCTACCAAGCATGGTTTGGTTTTTCAGCATCACTTTTTCTCACACTAAAACCATATGCACCAAACATGGTTTGGAACCAAAATAAAACCACACCAAACCAAATCCAACACAACCCAAACCAAAACTAAAAACTAACACCGCACCAAACCGTTACTAAACGCAACCTTAGGGTGCATTTGGTAATGGTGCGGTGCGATGTTAGTTTTTGGTTTTGGTTTTGGTTGTGTTGGATTTGGTTTGGTATGGTTTTATTTTGGTTCCAAACCATGTTTGGTGCATATGATTTTGGTGTGAGAAAAAGTGATGCTGAAAAACCAAACCATGTTTGGTAAAGTTGGTATGGGTTGAAATTCTGAAACCAAACCATGTTTGGTAACTTGGGATGGTTTCACATTTTATTTATAAATATTAAAATTTTGTAATATTAAAATATATTAATGTACTAATATATTAATATTAATATTAATATTAAAATTTATAATATTAAAATATATTAATATTATAATATTAAAATATATTAATATATTATATTAATATTAATACTAATATATTAGTATTAATATATTTTAATATTATAACTGGGGTAAAAATGATGAAAATGATCGATCTAAAATTAACAATTCGAAATAAAAAAAAAAAGTGATTAAGAATCATGCACACATAACAAAAATTAATCTGACAAATGATTTTATTGGAAATCAAAAAAGAATAATAAAAAAAAATTGCTCAACCCTTTTTTTTGCATTATTTACATGATAGTTATTAATATTAATATTTTAATATTATAATATTAAAATATATTAATATTAAAATTTATAATATTAAAATATATTAATATATTAGTATTAATATTAATTAGGTGGTGCTACAGTGCAACATGGGTGCTACAGTTGAGTGCTACAGTGCCAAATGGGGTGCTACAGTACCCGCACCGTACAAAACCATCAACTTTGATGGTTCCAAAAATGGTGCCAAATGGTTTGCTACAGTAATACCAACACCAATTTTACCAAACATGGATTGGTACCACTATTTCGTACCAAAACCAAAAAATTGGTACCAAAACCAGTTACAAAACAGGTCCTTAGGGACGACAGTCCTTTTTTACTTCTTTCTTCTCCTTTCATTTTTTTAGGTGTTAATTAAGGTATAGCTAGGTCCTTTTTATTTGAATTACCTATGAAATTACCTAGGCGACTAAGTAAAATAGGTGAGAGGTTTTGTCAATTTTATGATCAATTAAAATTATTTAACAAAAATTCAATTTTAATCAATCACAAAACCCTAATTCTCTAGTCATATTAATCAAGTAATGATGAATAATAGTGAAGAAAATAAATCATGATACAACACATAAATTTTTACATAGAAAAACCTAGGAAACATTACAAGGAAAAAATCACAGATACACTCGGGACTCGCATCGATGCACTATGAATCAGAGGATTTGTACAGACTATATGAAAACAGAACTTACAACCGCTGTAATTTGATATTCTTCACTCGACGTCTAAAAGTCTAGACACGAAGCCTCCTGCTTTGATCTCTGCACTCAGACGACTTTGTTTCTTAATGGATCATTGCAACCACGTTGCAATAGGTGGTGTGATGGATTTACAGCAACCGGATCATTCAATTATGTATAAAAATTTTCGATGTAAAAGCACAATTGAATAATCACCAAAAACTAGAAAATCCCTTGATATAAAATAATCAAGCAATCTCTTTTTCTCTGCAGACGAATCTGATCTATAAAAGTATTGCAGAGATCTCACAGAAGCCACACCAAAAATCTATAAAGACTCCTCTTATTTATAGAGAGAAAAATCCTATATTGAATAAACTGGTATCATTTTTGGACTCCGGAATGCATTCGCTCAAACTTGTTTCTTCTTCACTACTTTAAGCTTTATTTGAATTTGATGAAGCTTATTCATGTCTTTGCTTGACCACTTTAATTTTCCTAAACCTATCAGACTTTACAAGTCACTCATGATTATTGTCGAGAACATGCCAACAATAAACAATATACAAATATTCTTGCAACCTACATAAAACTTTGCCAGAATTTCGTACAATGTTTTAACTTAACTAATAATATTCATATATTCAAGTTGAGTAGTATAATACATATAGTATACGTCTACATTCTTTATATATATTTCACGTTCAGAATTTTTTATTTAAAGTTAAATATTACCTTAACTATTTTATTAAAAGAAAAACAAAATTTACGTGGATACTTGTAGTAAGTGTATTTTCCAACTATTATAGAAGTTGTTAATTTTATGATTGAATAGTCGTCATACCTAATACTGTATAACTAGGTACTTTATCAAATGTAATATAAAAGTTCAACTATGTAATTACACATTATTTGCTAATGTGAAAAACAGTTAACCCTTTGAAAATTTTAGAAAAGTTATACTGAAGTCACTCTTGGGACAAAATCATGAATATTTTACAAGAATAAGATAAAGATTTTTTTTCAAAAAAACAAAAAAATAAATAAAAAAACATGATTTACTTGAAGTCATCAATGACATAAGATGGTGTTATCCCCGCCCCTCCCCCCCCCCCCCCCCCCCCCCCCCCCAATTGAGAACCTGTTAAAAAGGTATTGTCGCTGCTAATCCTAATTAATTAGAAGTTTGAAGGCAATTCTCTTCATGTCCTTTTCAAAGTCAACTAACCAATCTGGAATTAGTAATTAGTTAATCTACAATATTTGAGCGTTCAATTTCATGATACATACAGTCTAACAATATTAGGAATGTATCGTTGAGCCAGTTTCGTATGCCACTCGTCTTTCCAAAATTATTGGGCGTTGGAATGTTGTTGCACGGCCGAACAGCTTCCTCATTCATACTCAACAAATCTCACCTCCCCTTTCCATAATAAAACTATCTCACACACACACATATATATATATAACCAACCTAACATGTATAATATATACATATTATATATGCATAATTGCAAACATATGTAGTGAAGCAATGAAATGCTGTCAAAATCTCATTCTCAAAATCTTCATTCATTCCAAACAATATAATAGACAGAGGAGGAGATAGTGAAGCAAGCTGGCAAGATTTGATTTCTAGAATTTACAAGGTTTGTTAATGTTTGTGGATTGACCAATTAAAACGTGGAGAATTAAAAAAGAATTTTCGTAGTGATGATTAATTTGATGACTGGATTGCTTATATTTTATTTAAAGGACTTCATTGGTCTTGCGAAAACACGCTCCCGTACTCTTTGTTAGAAATAATGGAGAGATAAAAGAAGAGGAGAATATAAAATAATTATTCTCTATTGATCAATATATTTTCTCTTGTTATTTATAGTTACAATAGAACTACCACATATATTTGGGAGAATGAGTGGAGAACAAGTTAAAAGAGTAAAGAACAAGACAAGATAAGGCTAAAAACTCCAATCTTAGTTTAGATATAAGTGAGTCAATCAAAATGGGCCAAAACCCATATCAATATAAAATAAACATATTATAACAGCCCCCTACAAACTCAAGATACCATATTGAGTTTGAAAACAAAACTATGAAGTTGACTCAAGCCATTAAATCTGGTGAAAAGTGCAGACGTGACTGCAGAAAGAGTCAATGACGAAGTTGCCAAAAGATTCATTGACGTGGTAACCAATCGGTTGGCTGTTTCTGATTGTTAAGTCGAATTTAAAACATAACAATATGATGGCGATTCCGTGACTATACTAAAACAAGCACCAAATTTTATTTTCAAATTGACTTGTATGATGAGTTGTAGATTTGAGATCACGATGAAGAGGTGATACGGAAAATCTTGAACATGATCGTCATGGATCGGATGAACTCCTCCTGTGGGTAGCCAGAGAGCGGAGTGATGGATCTGCCATGACTGAGTTATTGTGAAAAAAATAAAATGAATTTTGGTGGGGTGAAAGACAAATACCACAAAGAATATATATAAAAATATTTTAATTAAAGATTGCCGTCATGAATGAGAGATGGAGTGTCATCCCCGACAGAGACAACAATAAGCGGAAAGAACTACCAAAAATCTGTAAGCTCTAATACAATGTTAAAAAAAAAAAAACTCGGATACCATGTTGAAATAATGGAGAGATAAAAAAAATATGAGAATATAAAATAATTCTGTATTGATCAGTATATTCCCTCTTGTTATCTATAATTAAAATAGAACTACCATCTATATATATAGAAAAGAATAAGTGGAGAATAAGTCAAAAAAATGGAAAACAAGACAAGATAAAATATGTAACTAGGGTGTGAGGGCTAAAATCCCTAATTCTAATATTAAACATAACTGGCCAAAACCCATATCAATATAAAATAAACATATTTTAACACTCTTCAAGGTGGTTGTTGCCTTCCAACAGGGTCATTCCTTAAATCCATATGTCCAATGTGATTAATTGTTTGAGTAATGTTTTTAAGAGATTTTTTTCATGAGATTTTTAAGGGGCCCTTTTATCTTTTTGGTAATAATTATTCATACTTAAATATTGAATCACAAATTTAATCTTTTGAAAGAAATTTATATGATAAATATATGTTTTCCGTAACTACGCAATAAACATAAAACGACAGAACTGTACTCTGTACTCGTATGATGATAAATTAGTAGTTGGTCTAGTGTCTTGTCTAAAGAACAAAATAAAATTCTTTCAAATCATCTCTCATGAAGGGTTTTGAAAAAAATTCGTTCATTTTTACTGTGACGGAAAAAATCATATCAGTTGGGGCATAATTATATGTGTATTTTTTTATTATTTTCAGTGGGGTCATTGTGTAATTTTAATGGGGGTTTTCAATAATTTTTGAATTTTATAAGCCTATAATATAAAATAAAAAATATATAATAAATATTCTGAAGATTCAAAAATCTATTGGAATTGACATTGCATGTGCTACAGCCTGAGGGGCTAATGGTGTGTTATGGAACATCTAATTAAATTAAGCCGGATTAGATTTGGTCTCAATTAAGTTAAATACATAATGTATATACACACTAAACAGCCCGAATCCGGTGTTTGCCAATTGCTAGCTTGTGGAAAATATATTACCGTTATAAATTGGACTCCTTCTTAGTGGAAATAAAAAAAAAAAAAAAATTGATCATGGTGATTAAATTGACAGGTCTTGAGACATTTGGTAAAATGTGGAAAATTTCATAATAAAAAATCCGATCTCATATTTAATAGTGGCATTGTCAACTGACTATAGTTGGGTTGTTTAAAGGTTATTTTAGGCCCACGCTAAGACAGGTTAATTAGTCTAGTCAGATAAGCTTTGTCAAACCATAAAGTAGTTTCTCAACATCAGCAATAGGTTAGGTTGGTAAATTCATTTCTCAATATCTTTGACAAATTACTTTGGCGCGTCGAAATTAGGACTAAAAAGTAAAATCAAAGGGCATGCTCCATAAATAAAACGATAATGACATATACATACACAATATATATATATATACACATATCAACTCATGGGATGAAATTAGGTTTCTTATGTATCTAATGTGTAATGACTTAGGAACGAGTTAATATTGAACTGCTTTATCTTTTAATTATCTAATTAGATAATAGAGTGTTGACTCTCTCTATGGGAAAATATAAAATGGTCATATTTACCGAAAAAAAAATATATATAAAATGGTCATGAGACATTACATGTACTTAATGGCGTTAATGTTATGATATAATTAAGTATAAAGAGGTTATGAACCTTTATTTTTACGAGTGCTTTGAATTACTCCATGGACCTTTGGACATTGCTCTTGGACTTATATAGATCTATACTACGACTATATAATTTGTTATTTGATACAATAAAAAGTAAATATTAAAAAATATATATAACTGAATTTTAATTAATAAAATTTAAAGGTGGTTGAAAAATTATTTTTTATATTTCTGCATTCTTTCAATTTTCAGACTTGATACTTAATATTTTAAGTAATGACAAATTACTTATCAATCACACTTAATTAAATAAATACAGAAACTATTAAAATTTAATTATTAAAATAGAATTATCAAACAACACTTTAGTCATAGTATATTTCAATGTCCTGAAGTAAATGGAAATTGGAAGTAATCAAAGAATGAAAATTTTGGGCCATGAATCATGAGATAAGCAGGTTAAGCGCTCAAGCCAATTGAAGCCCAAAATTATTTGGCCCATTAATATCCTCAGTTTCTAACTCCTATTATATTTGAGGGTGAAATTCAAATAAACTGTCACACTCCAAGCTCAATTTGCAACTCTTAAAAAGGAAGTTTCAAAATTTTGAGCTCTAAGAATCTCTAGGACTGGTCTTCAAGAGTATGATTTAAATTTTTGATTTGGTTGTCTCTCCACATTGCATATATTCATTTTGTATAAAAGTCATATAATTTATACCAATATTTTTTTTTTCATTTTCAGTGATTGTACGTTATTTAACTTTAATATGGTGAATAAATGAACGGAAAAAAAAAATGATAGATGAGATCAATAGAGAATGGATAACCAAAGCCACTTTAGGAGATATTGTATGTGCAAAAATGGAGATGAAAGGGAGGGTACATTTGGCATTTGCAAGTGTCAATATACAAGCAGACATGGATTAGTTAAATCCCAAGTTAAGTGAACACATACTCCAATTTGGCCAAGAATGAATATTTTGTGGTTGTGCCTTAATTGTGTTTTTGAGAGTTCAAGAGAAGGCAAAAATGACATCAGAGACTATAATTATTAAGCTAATTTGAAATTGAATTATTTATGCAGTTTTTAGAACTTATTGCAAACTTTTGATAAATTACAAATCAATTATTAAACAGTTAATTCTCCAAAGTGTCAACATATAACAAATTAAGCTTTAAAAGAATAATATAAAAAAAGTGGTACTCACACTTTATATATAGAAAAAAAATGTATTTAAAATAACATTATATGATTCATATAATGTATTTAAAGTAAGTAACATATAGGAAATATATATATATATATATATTAAGAGTCAGTGTTCAAATTGGATTCCGGATACTAGCATTCAACCCAAAATTAACCTTAATTATATTCAGACTTATACTTTTCTTCTTCTTCTTTTTTTTTAATTTGATCTCAGCCTTTAACTGTAAAAATAATTGTTCAAGTCCACGGAAAATTGAACTGAGCTCAGAGTTGGATTTTAAATTATTTGAATGTTGTAGTTCCGTGTCTCGACAAAGTAAATCCAACTAACAAATTATTTCTGTATCTTTTCTGACTGGGGATGGGAGTTGGGACTGGGATGGTGGTTGGCTGAAACATCAACTAATAAGGGCCACTTCCCATTGGTGATGTTAAGTTTGTTTGCGTTGATATATATATATATATATATATATTTAATTTGTTCTGATCATATAAAAGGGATGAGGATTAGACGGGTACAATAAACTTAGGTAATATTTGGTAGGCGATTTGGTCTTGTCTGATTTGATCCGGTTTATTCTGGTATGGTTTTGTCTAAATTCTAAATTTAAAAGTTTGTTTGGTAAGTAGTCTGGTCTGATGGTCATGGTCTCACAAACATTGAACCAGACCATATTTGGTAAAGTATTCTGGTATGATCTTTTCGCTTTAAAACAATAAAATTATTTTATTTTTTATTTTTTCATTTATAAATATATTTTATTAATTTATTATTTATTCATTTATATATTAATTTATAAATATATTATATTCATTTATTTATAATTTATTATTATTTAATTATTTAATTCATTTTATTTACTATTATTTCATTTCATTTATTAGTATTTCATTATTTATTTATATTATTATATTATTAATTTATTATTATTATTTATTCATTTTAAATTATTTATAAATATATTTTATTAATTTTTTATTTATTTATTTTTTATTATACTTATTAATTTATTCATTATTTTCATTTTATTTTTAAATATGTTTTATTTAATTTCTTATTTATATTATTAATTTTTTATTATTATTTATTCATTTTTAATTATTTATAAATGTATTTTATTAATTTATTATGTATTCATTTATTGATTATTATATATATATATATATTTATTATATTCATTATTATTATTATTATGTATTATTTAATTCATTTTGTTTATTATTCATTATTTTTATTTTATTTTTAAATATATTTTATTTAATTTCTTATTTATATTATTAATTTCTTATTATTATTTATTAATTTTTAATTATTTATAAATATATTTTATTATTTATTTATTTATTATTATTATTATTATATTCATTATTATTATTATTATTATGTATTATTTAATTCATTTTTTATTATTCATTTTTTATTATATTTTTAAATATGTTTTATTTAAATTATTAATTTATTATTATTATTTATTCATTTTTAATTATTTCGAAATATATTTTATTAATTTATTATTATATTCATGCATTATTATTATTATTATATATTATTTAATTCATTTTGTTTATTATTCATTATTTTTATTTTATTTTTAAATATTTTTATTTATTTTATTATTTTTAATTTTTAATTATTTATAAATATTATTTATTTATTTATTTTTTATATTATTATTAGTTTTAATCAATTTTGGTTTTTGGTGGTCTTAATTCGTTGGTCTCAAAAATCTAATTTTGGTTACCAAGATCAGACCAGACCATGAGTAACCACAAAAAATATTGGTTACAAAAATACCATATTTGGTTTAATTTGGTCTCATTTGATCTGATTTTAAATTTTAAGACCAATCCAAACAAACATGATCTGATTTCTGAAAATCAAGACCAAATCAAATATGGTGAAATCATAATCACCTACCAACTTAGGAGTGAACACTCATGGATGTGGTCCCTCTCCGTTCTGTTTCCGGAGAACCAAAATTTATTAAAATAAGCAAAGGCAATGAATTGAAGAAAATTAAATAGTACATACTATACAAACAAAAATAGAAACATTTGCATGTGACACTAAAAGTAGGTATTAACCTATATGATATAACAGACCATGTTCATAGATTCCAGAATTTATAGGGCTGAGAATATATACGGCAAGGCCTACTACTGTTTATTTACTTTGTTGCCAAACAGCCCTCGTGAATGGAAAAAGCAGAATTGGAAAGGGAAATTAATTCACGCGAGCCAAACAGAGGATTTTATTGCATTGACTTTCTTTCCTATGTTACATGAATTCGGGTACAGAGTGTCGGATACGGGTATGTATCCGTGTGTCGGACACGTTAATATCTAATAGAATGATGCATGGACATAGTTAAATATTTATTTTATTCTCAAAGTGTACAATAATATTTTTATGTTCAAAGTAAATATTTTATTCCTTTGAAGTAATATGATAGCAACATAGAATCATTTGGAGCTAAATTTAGGTAAATATCCTACCATAAGTGTTGGACACGTATTCATACCCATGTCCGCCTTATAAGTATCGAATACGAGTACTTCACTTACTTTAGAAGAGTTCATATAACATAGTTTTCTTTAACCACTACAACTATAGAGAATTATTAAATATACTATCTCTCTTTAGAGTAAGGGGTTGTTTGATAAAACTGAAAATTTTAATATTTGAATTTTAAGTACTGAAGGTTTTAAGCGGTGCTTAAAAAAAATTATATTTATAATATTTTGGTTAATTTTCAGTATTCAGACTTCAGTGTTAAGTGATAATCTTGTCGTTTAAAAATTTTAAGTGGTATTTAATTTTTTTATCAAGCATACTTAACTAAATAAATATTAAAAAAAAATCAGACTTAAATAATGAATAAGTGTTATCGTAGTAAAAATATACTACGTTTGTTTCACACTTATGACAATGTGAAAATGACTCATATGTATATATGGGGTTGTTTATAATATATATTTTTTATTAATGTGGGGCAAGAAAATGAGTAATTATGCTCTTTTTCTTTTTGAACAACTTAATGAGAAAAAGGATGTTCCATTGCAAAATGAACATGCATTTTGAACCATTATGTCCCAGGGTAAGTGCGGAGTGGACTTTTATATTGTGTTGAAAGAAAAAGAAAAGGAGATGAGATGTAGATTACTAAATACTTATTTTCATTTTAATTTATATAATTATAATTTTCTTAGAATAAATACACAGGGGAGGTTCATTTTGTTGACCAGCTCCACAATACATGAAATAATACATTTCGTTATTAAATCTATGAAATAATTATTTATAATCCTAGGGTTAGGGTCAATATGTAAATTAAAATAGAATGGAATGTCCATACTAACTATTTATTTATTTAATATAAAGTTTTGAGGGTGAATGACATTCATTTATCTTTATTTTATTCTTTAAAGAAATTACAAGATAATGTTAGTAAGTGAGAGATGTATCTTGAAGAATTTTATTTTAAATTCATTTTATTGATAAATTATTTAATATATACAATCAATTGAAAATGATTAATGCATTACACTCTCATTCACATTTCATTCAACTTGGATTCATATCATTTTCATTCTGATTTCATTTTTATTAAGTGCATTAGTGTTATTGTCGATAAAATCATTTCATCAAAACAAAATTCAAAATTCATTTAACCTAAAATAATAAATGTTATGAATCCAATAAAATCAGATTCTGATTTCATTAATCACATTCTGATTTCAATAAATGTTAACAATAAATGTAAGTAATTCATGCATACAATCACATTCTGATTTCATTTTTATTGCCTACATAATAAATGTTATTGTCCCTTAAATAATTTATCCAAAATAATATTAAATTTTCATTTTGATATGCATATATGTAAAGTATATATAACGAAAATGACCAGGATCCACGGTGAGATCTGAATGGGTTTAACACATCACGAACCAGAGAGGCATCGAATGGCACAAAACGTGTACTGTGTGTAGATGACGTGTCTCCAAAAGCTTCCACCATTTTAGCAATACAATCATCTCTCTCACTTCCTCTGTCTCGCACCTCTCTAATTTGCAGGCAGTGTATTATGTCTCTCTCTCTCTCCTATATCTCTGTACCTATCACTCTTGTCTGAGTTGTCTCTCTCTGCATTTCACTAATTTAAGACTCTAACCTCTCTCTCTTCCATACCCACTTTTTCTTTTTCCTCCTAATCTTTGCTACATGACACAAATGGGCTGTTAAAGATTTCACCCAATGCACAACCTACTTAACAATATATATTCAAACATATATATATATATATGTATGTGTATGTATATTTTGTCAAGAAATTGAGATTATATAAGCTGCTTTTTCACTTGCTTTTTTCAATTGAATGTTTTTAGTTCTTGGGTTTTGCAATGGCGGGTGTAGAGAATTCCCACCTCGATTTAGAATGCGGTACTCGCCGCCGTTCCCCCGACGTCAGCGACGGAGCTAGCAGCGACGAGGACAGCGTTCGATTTTCCGACGCCGACGAGGGTTCGTGTTACTCCCAATTCTATTCCACCCACGATGATTCTTGCGACGATTACAGTTTTGCTTGTGTCACTGATCGAGAGATTGCCGGCGTGTCCAGCTCTCGGAGAGTGTCGGCGGCGGCGGAGTCGGATTGCTCCGTCGAGGTCGAAAATGGGGTTGTTGAAATCAAGGTGAATCTGGAGAAATTAGAGAGAGTTTGTAGAATTTGTCATCTCACTCTGGAGAGTACTAGTTCTGAGTCTGGGGTTGCTATAGAATTGGGCTGTTCTTGCAAGAATGATTTGGCTGCTGCACATAAGCATTGTGCTGAGGCATGGTTCAAAATTAGGGGAAATAAGTGAGTACCCAAACCCTAATTTTCTCTGCTTTTTTGTTGCCATAAATGCTCGATATAGATGTTGCATGATGAATTTAGTAAACCCATTTCTCATTCCTTAGCATTGTGTTCCTAGTGTGAATATATATCATGTTCTTGTTATATGCATAACTGTATTCTGATTTTTGTTTAAAAATGTATGTCTATCCTAGTGGTTAATTTTCTTGAAATGTGATTGAATTGGATGCTTGATTGGACCTTTGAGGTTGTAATTACTATTTTGTTTAAAGAGAAAAAATAAGTTTCTATGTATAGTGTAGGAGGTTACTCTCTATTTTAGTTTGGATGTGTATACAAAACTTTTAACTAATGGAAGGAAAAGCTAAAGAAGATTGCACCAAGTAAAGAAGGGGATGGAAAAAGCAAGATAAAGAGAAAAAAGCAGTAGGGAGGCCAAGGATTCCTTGCTATTCATTTCTGTCCTGTTTCGAAGATTAGAAAATTTTCCGTCTGGGATTACCCTTTTCTTTATCAAAGCGGAGATTTGACATTTCACTGATAGATGCATTTTCTTGGCGGAAGATTGTAACTTGCTGCTATCTTTATTCCACATATGCAGAATCTGTTTTACTGATTTTTTGGGGTTCTTTTATGTTTATGATATAGCTAACTTTTTCTGTATTCTTAATGGAGGGTTTAAGCATCATAAGATGCTGAATTAACTGGAAAAGGTGGTCTGATACTTGCTGTGACCTACAAGCTTTGTTTTGATTAGTGCCATATGTTTCGATTGCATTAGTGTTAGTATTACGAGTCACACCAATGCTGCTGATACCATTCATTCATTAAATCTCCCAATGCAACATAATTTGCCATCTTATCAAGGAATTAGACCGGCACAAAATCCCTCTGATGGAAGAGAACCATGCTTGAACTAAAGCAATATGTGAGCTATATTATTTAAGCGAATGTAGAAGCATAGAAAACCACATAAATGTGTAAAGACTATGGACTAGGTGCCTCAAGAAGCATGAGGTCTCATGTTCAATTCCTACATAGTTCGAGCCTTACCCAATTCCGGGAGAGTTAGTTCAGGTGCGCATAAGCTGGCCCAGACATCACGGTTATCAAAAAAAGAAAAAAAAAAAAAGAAGCTATATCTACCAACTGTATGAAATAATACTTGCGTAACTGTACCATAGGTCCATAGTACTTGAGCTCAGGTCTACTGTGTTTGCGAAATGCAAGTGACTGGGATTCGCTTTTGTGTGTGTGCAAGTGACTGGGATTCGCTTTTGTGTGTGTGTGTGTGTGTTCACGTGCCCACGTATCTGCAAGTGCTTCACTAGTGTTCTTAGTGCCGCTGGCTGTTAGGTTGTGTTTGGTCAATAGAATAGAGAGTGATCTTGAAATAAATCCACATACACGGCCTATGTGAGCTTCATTTTCATTGTATATATTCCCTGTCGCCTCCTTCAGAATTGCTTGCTTTTGGAATTGTTATTTCTCAACTTCTCTGAGTCTTGCTCTACACTTTCAGGACCTGTGAAATTTGTAATTCAGTTGCACGCAATGTTTTTGTCACAATTGAGGTCGACCCATCCCAGCAGACGAGGGACACCAATGTCACCACAGCACATGCACATCCAGTCTCAGCACCAATGCTTACCACTGTAGAGACCCAAAGCTGCTTGAATGGCCACCGCATCCTGAATTTTCTGCTTGCTTGCATGGTGTTTGCATTTGTTATATCTTGGCTCTTTCACTTCAACATCCCATCATGAGATACTTCACAAGAGCTCTGTTGTAAAGACGGGTGAGAGATTACAAAATTTGATTGACCAATGATGGAGTTTGAAACCTCCGCCATTCATATAGGTACTTATACTTGCAGCCGTTCCTCCATGTGGCCTAGTTAAATTCATCACCTACACTGGCTTTCGAACCCCCATGTATCCCATGTTAAATTCATCTCTGCATGTTCTAGTAATTATCCGAGTGATTCCTAGTTAGAGAATTGCTATTGTTGTACTATAACAGTTGAGGAATGTTACATAAAATATATTAAAAAGTTACTGTTATTGGTTTCTGATAATACAGTTGTTCTGTTGATCATATTTCACGCTAGTAATCAGTTGCCCTTAGATTTTTTGCTGCTTCCGGGTCTCCAAATGCTATATAATGCACAGAGTAATTACACTACCCAGACCTCTGTAAGAACTACCACCGGTAATATTCCAAACGCACCGTGACTGTTACTATGGCCACAAACTTTGACTGTTACTAGTTACTATGGCCGCAAACTATCCAGTACTAATAATGTTCAGGCCGAAATTTTGCATCAATGCAAACTGTTGATAAGTGGAGAGTTTCACAGTTAGTACCAATATACAGTGGTCTTGTATCTTTAAAGAGATGAGCCAACCACCAACATTAAATTGTATCAGCAGCTCATGTCGCGGTTGCATATCTCAGTCCATAAAGAACATCACATGCTATTCCTTCCTACACCTACATGTTACTCGACCAAACACTAACTGCAACATATCTAAAGTAGTTACTGCCATATCCTCATAGCAATCAATCCTGTGTCTATCTAAGAATTAAAATAACAGTACCTTGCTCAATCCTCCATCTTTCATCACTAGTTATGATTCCATGTACCTTGCTCAATCCTCTCTCTCTCCCCCCTCTATTCCCAACTTTTCTCTCCATCTTTCACCAACACAGTGAACGGTCCGCAATCATCATAACAAGTATCCGACCATTTTTATCACACAACATTCAGTTCCAAAACCCATTATCAATGACCATCAAAATATGTTATATTGCCAAATACCAAGTTAAGAAAAAATCAAAACCCACTATCAATGACCATCAAAATATGTTATATTGCCAAATACCAAGTTAAGAAAAAGTCAAAAAAGATTCACCGGGAACACAAGTAAAGGAGCCTAATGATGGAAAATGATTGATAGAAACATTGAGAATTCCATTGTACACGCTGGTGCTAAATGCTAATGATGCTGAATGGCATCGACTATAGGAGTGAGACCGGAAATGTTCTGTTTGAAAAAGAAAAACCAAATTCCATTCCAATGGAACACGATATCAAACTCACCAATTTTTTTTCCCAAACAGGACTGCTCTAAAAGTCGTTTACATTGAAATACCAGTCCTTTCAGCATCTTGATTTGTCCCAACAGCAGCATTCCTATTATCTACACACCATTCATCACTGTATCAACATGGACTGTGTTTCCATCTTCCAAAATCTTGCCATTCACTTGAGTTCTCAGCCTCTGCTGAACAAACACAGTGGCGGGTAAAGTCAGATGCCATCTCTTTAAGCAGTATAAATATTAAGTTGGTCAAATAACATGATGAAAGGAGTTCATTCACTCAACATACCCTATCTACAGCATCTCCAGTGTTCCCGTTTAAGAGCTTGTGATTCTCTTCTTTTGTCTTGTGCTTCTCTTCTTTTGTTCTACCATTGCTCAATGGAAGCAATGCAGCTCCACTACTGCGGTCAGGCAGCTCTGGGTTGAGAAAAAATCAAAGTCGCTATGAAGTTAAACATTGGAGCATGAACAAAAGGTGATGAAATTAAAACATTGATGAATAAAAATAAACAATAGAAAAAAAGGTCGAATAAATCCAAACCTGGCAATTTATGGTCGATAAAGAAAACCACCAAGCTAACTGTGTACCTGCAGAAGCATAGAGTTAACTACATGGGATGATGGACACCAGATGGTGGCAGAACCATGGTGGTCAAATTTATGTACTGCAACTGAACTATAGTTGAATCACATACCATGCCACAATGACATCGACGGTGTAATGCTTGCGGGAGGCAATTATCAACAAGCTTTGAACTACAACAATTAACCACGCACACTGCTTTATAAACCTGCAGAGGCACGCCAAAATAATTTCATGAATCAAATTAATATGGTCAGAATAGATTTAGACAGGCTGAGACACTAAATCAAGTAGTTATTTTAATTGCAAAATGGATGAGCAAATTTAGGCCCAAAGTCCTTATATAGATTGCAACGTTATTAAATCGACATATGACAGCAAGAATCTTTTTCATTCTTCATTTTCCCCAAAATTTCAAGCAAATCTTCAAATAACTTGGGGCCTGTTTGGTCAGCTTTTAATATATATTTCTCAAGAACTCAGAAAAAAGGAAACTACTTTTAGGGAACTGTAAAATACAGTTGCCTGAAACCGACCCTTTTTTACTGAGTCCTCATAAGACAGGTTTCACAAAATTTTGTCACTCCTTTTTAATTAAACTGATAGAAGTCTCTATATACGTTTCAGCACAAATGGCTCAATGAAATGTCAAATATGGGTTCCCTTCCTCACATGAGCGAAATCTATTGAGTCTGATATCATATGAGTTATTGATTCATGCAGCAGTTTTAGCATTACCTGCAAGTGCCGTACTTTTGATATGTGCGCACAAAAACTAGAGAAAAGATCATGTGAGATGAAAATATCAAATCACCACACCCATATAACACACCTCGAGGAACTGCACATTCAACAAATAAAATGAGCACATAAAGACCATTTAAAATCTACCAAGCTACAGGCGAAAAAAAATATTACAAATAAGGGCACATACTAATTAACAAAGCTTCAAGGACACTGTTTGGAGGAGGCAGCGTAGCAAGCTTTGAACCCTGCATGAAGAGTAAAAGATACTGATTTCAATAAACATGAAAATCGAGAAATATAATCAACTGTTTCACTAGGCTCAAAATATCTCATTAAATGAGAGATATATTCCTCCAATAACATTACATATAAATATGTGTATTTATATATATATATGGCAAATCGGCATAATTTCGAACACAGTAACAACCATACCACATCACAGGAAACACAACAGAATGTTATAATAACTTGTCATAGAGTTACCTCACGGCAATGATAGTTCGGACCAGGAAGCTGAGTAGAATAGAATGAAATGATCCGAAGAACTTGACAACCCTGGAGCAAAGTAATATACACAACGCAACTGTCAGAAACACGGCGTTTTTTGCTTTGTTAATCAATAAGTCAATTACTTTTGAGAAGAAACAAGACACAACAGTTGACAATCCCGCACACCCCACCATATGTGGATGTAATGTAGATTTTAACTATGCCAGTACAAGGGCAAGTTTAGGTACTGACAGTGGTTATAATTTCTGTCATTGCATAATCAGTTAAACCTATTGGAAACATAAACTCACACCCACACTCTATTCACCGAAAATGTGTGTTTGGTTGTTTACATATAATACATCTAGCATATTGATGCGGACATGCATATATGTCCAACATTGCAAAAGGTAAGAAATAAAAAGGGGAAACAGCAATAAAAAAAATTCTTCAAAGAAGAATTGCTACTTTTTTACTCTCTCTATATATACTTAACGTCTGTGTGTCTGTTTGTGTCTGTGCCAACATACACAATCAAGGAAAGAAGCTACACACAAATGGTTCTTCAATAACCTGCTTGAAATTGAAAACCCCAACCCACTGGATATCATATAACTTCTTAAACAAGTATATTGATGCAGACATGCATAGATGTCCAACATTGCAAAAGGGAGAAACATCAATAAAAAAAATCTTCAAAGAAGACTTGCTACTTTATTACTCTCTCTATATATACTTAATGTCTGTGTGCCTGTTTGTGTCTGTGCCAACATACACAGTCAAGGTAAGAAGCTACACACAAATGGTTCTTCAATAACCTGCTTGAATTTGAAAACCCCAACCCACTGGATTTCATATAACAACTTACACAAGTATACAATGATTTAAAGACTAAGATAGTCCCTTCCATTTCTTATTCTTTGATTTTAAATGAGGTATTTAGCATTTCAGTCACTCACGCAACTCATTTCCTTTTAGTGATTAAAGTGGCATCTCCTGGTCAAAATTGGTGTGTTCCCATGTTGCAGTATTACATTAAAATTCTAAATTCAAAAATCTGATGATCTTCAGAATCATTTACACTGACATGACCAGATGCAGTAGACGAACAGAAGTTCTAAGCCATAAATGCACACAACTTGATTAAAAATATCCATAAAAAATACCTTACTCTTTGCATTCGTATAGAGGAATAGTTTGTCGAAATATATTCCTAGACATGAATCAATATAAATAAGCTAAAAAATCTGGTAACACAACAATAATTCCAAATGTTTGAATTTTTCCTTGTACTCAAATATTGTTATCAATGCTAGCTTCCATATTCTTCCTAGATTTTCTATCTACTCATCCAAAAAAGCCCCAATCCCTTATTACTTAATTGGCAAAATACTGCAAACATAAGTAGATATTTTAAGCATGAAACCATGAAAACAAAAGGCACTTACAACCAAAAATGCCAGAACCCTGCACCATAGTAGAACCGTGTAGATTTTTTTGCTCTTTAAAATGAAAGGATGAAAAGTCCACTGCACCAAGACATAATCAATATAAGGGAAACCATAATAAAATCTAGATAAACAAAAATAAAGAGGCTATCCACAGGACCATATTCCATATAGTTTTGCCATGCCACTCTTGAGTGACTAAAACACAAGAACACTCGGTGAATTTTACCAAATATATGCAAGAAGGTCTATGCCATAAGCACACTAAAGTGTGGCAAAGAGAAAATGACGTTTATTTGTGTAACCACAAACCACTCGAACCACCAGTTTCATTCTCATTTCAGTTTGCATCATTTACTACCCACGTTAGAAACTTCACTGAGTACGTTCTCCTTTATATTTTGTAACGAGTCAAGTTTCATTGGACATATACTAATGGATTCAATCTACAGAAACATAAAGTGATACTGCAATAAGCTTGTTCAATATCACTATTTAGTCAGTACGGAAATTCAGTGAAAGCTCCGTCGTGAATGTTTCACAGTCTAACTTTCAGGCTATAAATCAATTCCTAGCAACCCCAGTATAACATACTTTCTCCGAACAAATAATTATTCTCAAGTAATCAAAGCAAGAGAACCTTACCAAGAAAAAGGATAGAAAGATGAAGGTGAATACAGTCTCACTGATGTAAGCTTTGTCTTGGCCAAGCTCCTGTTATAAGGGAAGTTCAAACTTTTTAAAAATGTGCTATAATACAAAGTGCATTTCCGAGCAAAGCATGAGGAAGAAACAAAAAATACACCCACCGGAAGAAGAAAGAACCCAACATCTTGAAGAATTGGTCCTGGGCGATGAAAATAGTGAACTCCTCGAGCCGCCAGCCCATGTATATACTGAGGAAATGAGAGAGAGATATTTCACATCTTAGGCATTTATAAAAAAAACATATAACCACAGAGAACCAAGAAAATAGGATTACAAGAATACTAATAGACAATTGGGAAAATACTAATAGATACTTTAACACAATATATTTTATGCAAGAAACTTCCACATACCATAAGAAGTGTAAAAATATTATCTAGCCAAATATAAAACAGTTAGGAGCAAGTTCTAGTGATCTTTCAGGCATTTTGAAATTGCAACTTTACAATTCCGTTTATTGGAAGAAAAATTTATCAATGTCACTATGAAAAACTGGTCTTAAAAAATACATCATGAAGTGTTAAATTCCACTATATTGAATGAATTCAAAGAAGATACCATTAACCAAAGCACCCATTTCACTCTGACAAATCCAATAATACAAGATGTAACAGAACAAAACTGTAACCCTTTTATAATGTTATATCATATATTTCCTTAAACCAGATTATAATAAACATTCCCATAAATAAATCTCTAGTGAACCCAAAAACTTAAAAAACACAAACATGATGTGTACAAGTTGATTAAGTTTCAGTCCAGAAATCTAAAACAAAATTTGCACCCATGAACACAAATCAACTGTTTCTTGTAAATGCTCCATTTAAACTAAATATCATATTCTAAAACAATGAACCCCCTTTGTATTTTTTGTTTTTCTGGGTTAGGTAAATTAAAAAATAGTGATGATTTAAGAGGAAATAAAAACCTGACAGATGATACCAGCAAAAAGATACTTCCAATTCTCTGCAAGAAGGCTGAGTTCTGTAGTTATCTCGGCGCAAAATCTCTTCCATAGCTTCTCACCGGAACAAGAAAAGCAGATAGATCAACCAAAAGCCACAAACCAAAGTAAAGTAGAACAAAAGGTTTCTTTACACCTATACATACATATACATGTATATAAAGAGGCAAATAGAGAGGAGAAGCGAACCTTTGAAGCCTCGCGACCAATGTAAAGCGACATATTTGCGAGTGTCAACCAGTGCCATATTACATCACAAACCACCACTTAAGGTCAACATCGTTCATCGGAAAAATGAATTAATTAAAACCAGTCTTCAAATTAATTGTTAATACACACTAATTGCAACTTCAAATCACCAATTATCAGCAAATCAAAGTGTAATTGCAGATTCGACGAATCACCTAACAACTCTGCAACTTTTCTCCTGACGATTCAATCCGTGATCGACGTCAATTAAACCTAATTGCGAAGACGAAAAAATAAAATTCAAAAAGAATCTGAGAAATAGGGACGAAATGGGTAGAGAATGGGCAGCGAAGTAAATGTAGAGAACTTTCTCTCTCTAGAAAACAGTAGGTTTCTCTCTCTAGAAGTCTTTTGTGTTCTGTTCTCACTCCTCTCTCTCTCCTGTATTTTGATTTGTCTGCTAAAACGCGAGTTGAACACGGAGCAACTGTTGAGAAAAGAAGCCCAAACCAAACCTATCAGAGACCTTTTAAATAAATAATTAAATAAATAAAAATCGCCGATACATTACCCTTTACCAATAAAGTTGGAATAATTTAGAGTCCCACCTAAATACTATGGTAAAAGATAAGAAAATTCTCAATTTATGGGTGTTTTATTGCTAATGTGAATGTATTATAAACACGTGCAGCAAACGTTGTTGTAATTAGGGCTGCAAATCAGCGTTGGACTGATCGGCTCGAGCTCTGTTCATTTGTAAGTTCTATTCGGGCTTGTGGTGAATTCTAAAATTTATGATCAGATTTGAATTCGCCATGAATTTTAAAAACTCGGGTTCAACTCATTTAAGAAATAAAATTAATTAATATTTAAAATCAATTCTAAATTTTTAATCATTTATAATAAAATAATATATATAAGCAATAATTAAGATATTATTAAGCAAAAAATTCAATTTAAATGTATAATTATGAACTAATACGAGCATATGTTCACAAACTCAAACGTGTCTATACGAGTTCATGTTCACGAACATATACGAGTCGAGCCCACCATTACTTAAACTCGGCTCATTTACTTAACGATTCCAAGCCAAGCTCGAACAGCTCGGTTTATTTACAACCCTAGTTATAATTTGTCATAATTTTATATAAATTAAAATCCATTAACTTTCACAAAGATTTTATTTGTTGCTCTGAAATTAATTATTCTTAAAAAAATGACGTGATAGTATTTGAAGCGTGATTTGATGTTATTGTGAAGGCAACGCTTTAAATAGACAACAACCATGGTTATTTGAAGAATGACTTAATGAGAGGTGAACATGTCGAAACTCTTGAATAATTGTTAATGTAATGATGATGATGGCCAGAATTTCATTTGAGTTCGAATTTGATGAGGAAAAAATTTCATGTATAAAGGATATTTTACATCAATATTTTTTAAATAAAATAATAAAAATAAAAAGAAAAAAAAAATTTATACTATTAATGAAAATTTCTTAGTTTAGTAAGAGTAATACTGATAATCGGTATAAAAAAACCACGATTCAATGTTTATGTATAATCGAACCAATTTTTAATTCAGTATTTTGCTTATTAATTATATTGTTAATTTTTTGCTAATTTCTTGATATATCCAGTGATGGTGTCCAGCAGGGAGGAGTGAAACAGTACCTTATTGTATAACATGCGTTTTCATAATTTAATATGTTTCTTCAATTTAAAAACTACAACTTGCATGAATGAATTTTAAAAGTGTGTTGACTTTATGCAAAATAACTATAATTTTTTTTATAGATCATTTCTGATTTTTAGTTAGAAAATACGATTATTATTTTTTATTGTAATGTTTGAAAAAGAAAAACAGAAGAAGATATACGGTAATACTTGTTTTAAACTACCTGAATACACTTTTATGATGGTACAGAACTGGTTTGAATTGTAAATAGAAAAGACAGACTAAGAAACATTTTTATTTTACCTGAATACACTTTTATGATAGTGTTTGATTTCAATGGTAGAGATACTATAAATGGCAAGGAAAAGAGTAACCACACTGAGGATTGCGGGAATATGAACTCTGTTGATTAGTTCCCTACTTTGAAGATGAATGGAAGTGTTCCAATGGGAGTTGGGGGTAACTCGGTTCATGGAAAGTGTATTATTGGGAGCTCAGGAGTTATTTACCATAAAGGGGACTCTTCTTCTTTGGGCTCTGATCTGCAGATAGCTGAGAAGGGAATGAAGACATATAGGACTGCACACCAGGTGTTTGATGGTTTGCACAGGAAAGGGGTACAACGACATGGGCTCAGAAGCTTGCCAGTAGCATCAATAACAACAAGATGTCTTCGAAATACCACCCTGAGGCTGTTTCTGGTATGTTTGTTGAGATTCCTACAGAGGTTACCATGAAACGACACCATTAGAGGCCTATTGAGATCGAAGTTGAACGCCATTAGCTTGCCAGTAACATCAATAACAGCAAGGGTTAGAAATGTCTTTTGACATTTTGTTATTATTTGAAATAAATTAGAAAACCTTAATTTAAGGTAAACCAGTACATTCACAACTCTAAAAAAGCTTTGGAGGGGTGTATTTGCCCATTTTTCAAAAAATAGGGGGTTTTGTGTCCACTTTTCAAACTACAGTGGGTTTAACGTCATTTGTCCATATATATATATAAATAAATATATTTATATTGTAATATGATAATTATGGTATTATATTGCGGCCAACTAAATGAATTCAAATAAAAATATCACTATTTGTTGAATCGAGAAGTTGTTAGAGAGGTTAGAAATAGTTAAGGACACATAATTTTAGTGTTTTAAACTGGGTAATTTATGTTAAAATAATATAATCAATTTGTATGAGAAAGGATAAAGATACTTTGAGTGGTGTCAAATGAGAGGTATTTTAATAATTTAAATGATAAGAGGTCATTAGACATGTAAATCATAAATTATTTTAGTTTGAAAAATTTAAGTTAAGGGTATTTTATAACATGCATAAAAATATTAATGTAATATTAATTTTATAGGAACGATTAAAATAAATTTATATAAATTTTAATCTGAGAATAATTATGTAAAATTTGAAAAGAGGTCAGAATAATTTACATTGTTGGAATATCAGTAATATTATTCAAATGTATGGATCCAAAAGTCACGAGGCCAAAGATGAGATTCAAATTTGAAATGTTTAAATAAAGTTGGAAATTGGAATCTATCCATCGCAACAACCATGCACGAATACAACTGGATCACTCGTAATAATCAAACAAATGGGTCCACATGGGTGCATCATATTCTCTTGGATTAATCCAATATCTTATATATCTATCTATATATATTGTTACTTTTGCATGTCTGTCCAGAGATTACAACGATAAACCTCCTAATTAATTTGTCCTTATTATCTTATTTTTGAGCGGTTTAAAGAGGTTTGGGAGTGACACACAGGCACCGAGGCACATAGTATCCAATGGGGCAGCTGCCTCAATTAATTAAATTTTTTTTTTTTTTTCTAATGGTAACTAAAGTATTTTGAAGAAAATATTGTCAAAAAAATGATATTTGCTCCCATTTAATTTTAAAATTTTTGAATTTATTACCCCTAATTGTCCCTAATATTTTCGATTATCCCCAACTAAAAAAAATTTGACTACGTCCTAGTGACATATGACAGTTCCATACACCAGCATGCATGCCAGCTGCATGCATGCATGCACCTTTCTCCATCACACTTTCGACATACGTTATCAAGTTGCTCACTATCACTCATCTGTCAGCACAATGATGTTATTGTTTTGTTTACTCTCTCCTAACTCTATATATATATGAGCTGATACATAATATAAGTTAGTAGAGACAAGAAGTAGAAAAACAGAGAGTTGTGTAATATATATACAAGAGAGATATATATACGTGAGTGAGTGATACACGAGAGATAAAGAAACCTTGTGAGTTTCTGTGAGTGAGAGTGTGTACGGTTGAGTCGAGTCGATACCGGTTGTCGTATCCTCCTCCCGAACACCATTTGTTTTCAACCGAAATTATTGAAACGACTCTCAAAGTGGACGTACCCGTATTTTTTGGGGAACCACTATAATATCTTGTGTCATGTGTGTGTATTTGCATGTAGAATTGATTATCCGCACAACAACATATCCTTGGTTTCAATAATGTTTGTTTAATTTTGTAGTGACATTCATAATTAAATCAGATATAGTACATTGCATGTTATCTTATGAGTGCGCTCAATTTTTTTAAAAAATATGGTGGAGTGCACTTGTAAAATTGTCATCAACAGTGTTTTCAAAGTTGGATTGATATTTAATAGGAGAAATCAACGGAACTTAACCGGTAAAGTTATAAACTTCTGTTTCTAAGAACAATGCTAGTTTTGATTACTTCAATATTGAGGTTAAAAGTACTAAATTATTCCCTTAAAATTAGAATTAAATTAATTTTTTTGTTTAAATTTGCTCAACCTAATGTACGAATTACTACAAAAATTGCTTGGAATTTTTGGCAAAAGTCTTTTAGAAGAAAAATTATGAAATAATAATGAGCAATGATATTTGCACCCAATTATAAGGCGAAATTAGTATAGTAAATACATATTAACGGTTGGATGAAGTATTATGGGACCAAAATATATTTATAATTATACATCCAACAGTAGATATGCATTCAATTTACTAATTATGTCCAACAATTCGGTGCAAGTTTTATTTTCCAACAATAATTCATAAATTGAGAAAGTTGTGGGGCAACTATCTAAAAATTTGAAAAAAAAATTGAGAAAAATAAAAGGTCAGCAAAATTTGTGCAGAGATTAAAAACTGAGACATTCAAGAGAAAAATAAATGAATTGTATTTAACCAAAAAAATAAAAAAAATAATGAATTGTATGAGAAATGATGCAGAAAAATATTCAATTCCAAGCTACAAATGAAAATTTATATTTTATACTTCTTCTATGCAAATGAAGCCTGCCCTTACTTAAAACTGAAATGTGCATTTTTTTTTTCCAAAATATGGTCTATATATTACTTTTTACGTCTCAAATTATAAGTCTCTTTTGGGGAATCGAATTTTTTAAGAAGATGCCTTTTATTGTAATATTAGTAGATAAAATATCAACTTTACCCATATTTCCACTATAGTGATGTGATGGTGTATAGTGTATATGTTTTATAATTTTAATGTTTGAAGGTTAAATTGGTAAATTGATTATATAAAATGCTTTAACTTTTCAAAAGTGAACACCTATTTTGAGACAAAAAAATTAATAAAAATAAATACTTATTTTGGGACAGATGGAGTATATACGCAAGGATGAACATCATATTTGTTAAAAAAAATTTCTCAACTTAGTGTGGGGAACAAAAACGTGTTTGGGAGTCTTTGATGGGTTTTTTTTTCGTGAACAGTAAAAAAACGTTTTCGCACCCTTAGTTCAAATTTTGAGAACACAAAAATGGTGTTTTTTTGTTTTGTTTTTGACACTGTTTGTTCTCAGCCAAAAAAATAATAATTGTTGCAGATTCCCTAACCGTCATTTTCAACCTCCAAACCCTAACCCCCACCACCCGTCATCCCACTACCATCACCACTGCAAATCGACACCACCACCAACACAAACCCTTATTAGGTTGCGTTTGGTAACAGTTTGGTGCGGTGTTAGTTTTTTGTTTTGGTTTGGTGTGGTTTTATTTTGGTTCCAAACCATGTTTGGTGCAGATGGTTTTGTTGTGAGAAAAAGTGATGCTGAAAAACCAAACCATGTTTGGTAGAGTTGGTATGGGTTAAAATATATTAATATTAATATTAAAATTAAAATATATAAATATACTAATATATTAATATTAAAATTTTAATATTAATATATATATTAATATTAATATTTATAATATTAAAATATAAATATTATATTCGGTGCTACAGTGATTCGAGTTGCTACAGTGGAGTGTTACAGTGCTACAGTACGCGCACCATCCAAAACCATCAAAAAGATGGTTCCAAAATCCTTCACAAATTTGGCACCATGGTTTGCTACAGTAACGGTACCATTTTTTGGCACCATTTTACCAAACATGGTTTGGTACCATTTTTTTGCACCAAAACCATATTCTTGGCACCAAATCTGTTTACAAAACATGTCATTACCTCTCTAACTTGACACCCACAATTGAATTGGGGTGATGTGGTCTTTATACATGTTACTACTTATATATTTATATATATATATATATATATATTTTCGTGTATGTTAATCTTTTGAACAACAATAAAGTGGTCATGTTTATTGTTGTATGGAAGACTTGGAAGTGTACATTGTAACTGGTTTGTACAAGGGATGACAATCAAGTCAAATTTAATATCACATTTTGACAATTTATTTTATACTTTTTATTTCAAATAAATCTAAAAAACGTGTTTTTTTTTTCCCGAAAATTTTTTAGACAAAATTTTCAACCAAACATGTTTTTGTTTCCGGATTATCCTTAGGAGAAGAACAATTTTATTTTTATTTTAAAGAGATAAAAAATGAAAACAAAAATACTAATTTCCAAAGACAACTCTAAATTTTTTAATACACTTGTGTGTATATATATATACACACTTATACGAGCCAATGGTCAATGGTAGTTACTCGTTATTACCAAGGAACCGACCGAAAATAAAGCGCATCAATGTACAGGCTACAAAGATAGTGATATTAATTTCCCGAAAAACCAAATATACAAAAGTTATTTAATAGTTGTAGAATTGTAGCCAATCTTAACGGTCTCCAAAGAACTGTACACATATATAAATATAGAGACATATATATATATAGAGAGAGAGAGAGAGAGAGAGATAATTAAAGAGATCACGCGTTGTGGGAACTAGAATAGTAATTGTGATGGGGCTTGGGGTATCAGAGTGAGTCAGTCCCGTACATAGCCTGCCACTTTCAGTTAATTTCTACTGGGTTTCATCATGTATTGTCCCTTTATTTATGTACCGGCTTTGTTATGTTTATATATAACTGCTCTTTTTTATTGAATCGCATGTGCTTGTCATGTGAGAGAATAAATGAATAATGCAAACTAACATTGATGTCTCTCTAAACTTTCAAAGTAGCATACGGTAATGACATTATTCATGTTCATTATGTGACATGACATTATTCATATTCATGTTCATGTGACATACGACACAAAATTATTCTCCCCATCCCAAAATAAATTTTTATTTTATTTTTTTAATTATTTCAAAATAAGTGTTCAAATTAAAATTTTAATACAATATTTTTTAAAAACATTCTCATGTTACCTTACTTATCTTTTTCAAAACACGTGGGTCCATAATATATCATATCCTCTCTCCTGCATATACTTAAATCTGAAGGGCAAATTTGGTAAAATATTAAACTTTTTTCTCATAAAATAATATAAAATCAATTCCCTTAAAAAATTAAAGTTGGACCTATAAAATGAGACAAAGGAAGTATTTGAAAGAATAGGAAAAATAATTGTGTTTGAAAGTAATGGCAGCAAAAATAAATTTATTTTTAATAGAAAATAAATTATTATTCTTTGATGTATTTATGCCATGTTGTGTCCCATTTTTTTAATCTTACTCATGGTTCGCTGTAACGGATGTTATGTAACGGATTTTTGAGTCGTCGATGCCATTACACCATACTGGACTAATTCCCACACCCGTAACGGCTGCCATTATGGTGACCGAAACCCCGATTCTCACCGGTTCCGAAAATACCATAACTGTTAACACAATTGAAGTTTTTAAAAAATTTGGGTTAAAAATCTTTTTGTTATGTATATAATATGATAAATGTTACTCCATTATTGAAAAGTAATATTTGCAATAATCTTTGCCTAGAAAAATAAAAAAAAATTGAACTGGTGAAATAATATTTGCATGTACCTTTTTAAAAATTATTTTGCATTATTAGAAATAAATTATATCTTTTGTGATTTTAATTTTTTATTTATTTAAAATTAAAATTAATTTACTAATATCATAACAAGTATATCATAAACATTAAAATAACGACGACACCATTAGATTTATTAATAACTCATTTTTTCATAATAAATTTCTTTAAAAAATTAAATAAAATTTACTTAAATCTACAAAAAAAAATCATCTTTATTTATTCATGTTGCCAAAACTATCAAATTAGAACATTTTTTGTAAGAATTGTAAGATGTGCAAGATTTTAAAAAAATCACTATTATGATAACCGAGTTCTATTACGTAACCCCGATACTAACCCGAATCCATTACATCAACCGATACCGTTACCGCGATATTGTATTGTATTATATTCATATTTCATCCTTTATCAGTTATTTCAAATTATTTGCAGCAATGAGTCTCTTAGCTTCTAATGACACAGAATAACACAAAGTGTTTCTTGAAATTCATGGGATAAATTAATAGTGTCTTCAAATTTTGCAGAACCACATAATAGATTCAGCTTTTATAGGATGAAAACAAAAAAATGGTACCATGTGTGGTCAATTTACAAGCACATCGCACGAGAATAAAAGAAAAAATAAAAATATATCTAAATACATATATATATCTATGAAAAAAAATCGACCATGCGATGTGTGTAAGATCTGTAAAACAGGAGGCCCCGGCGAATATTACTCTGCTTGAAAACAGCCAATTAGGTTAGGTCACATCTTTGCCTGGGCAATATGTCATAGTTTTATGCTACTTTAATCTGAATTTCCAAGAGTTTTTTGGGTCACTCTTGTTTGGATTCATATACTACTACCTATTCTTGACTAGTCAGGACACCATTGAGGAGAGAGAAAGAGAGAGAATGGAATAAAGATATTCGAAGCTTTGTTTTTTTTTTTTTGGGTAAATCCCACTTACACCCCTCTGATTTGATCATATCCCAACTATACCCCTCTACTATGTAATATACC
Organism: Cornus suecica; assembly: GCA_963922005.1. Classification (NCBI taxonomy): domain Eukaryota; kingdom Viridiplantae; phylum Streptophyta; class Magnoliopsida; order Cornales; family Cornaceae; genus Cornus; species Cornus suecica. Next base: position 7,171,553 of record OY998242.1, on the reverse strand, counting down.
AGGTACACCCCTCAGATTTGGTTCCTCCTTGTATCGTTAGTTGTTAGCTGTTAGTTGATGATATCAACAGTAAAAAAAATGTGTTAAATAATTCATTTTGCCCCTTGTAACATTGGAATGACTTATTTGACCCATTACCTTGATGAAATGACCAATTTACTATTAACTCAAAGTTATAAAATTACAAAATTCTATTTATATATGTATTCAATTTCATTTGAGGACCCCATTTCCTCGATCTCCTCCTCTCTTCTTCACACAATATTAGGTCTTGAAAGCACAAATTGGTCATGTCTTCTTCAACCACATGCTTCAATTATGGTGGGTACCTCAAATACAAAGATAAAAAATGTCATTGTGTATTTTGTTATGTTAACCGTAGGAATAGAAATGTTATCAATTTGCAATGAAAAAATGACACTTTGATGAATTTGATGTATTTTGTTTGTTAACCCTACAAATATAACTCTTATCAATTTTGAATGAAAATTAACATTTTTTCATTATAATACATAATTACATTGCACCGTATCAAATGAGTCAAATATCAAATTACATTACAATTGACATTCAATTTGTTAGCTTTAAAAGTATACTACTAATCAAATGAGTCAAGTGTTTCTGACCTACACAGATTAACTCCCACTTTCTCTCTCATCAACACTATCCTGCGCACTTCTCTCTCGTCACCACACTGCTTGATTCTATTCAAAACAATCCAAAATGAGTTGACTCGGACTCGCCGGAAAGCGCTGCAATTGGATCCATGTTCTTTCGTGCGCCTCACCGTGGGCAACCTCGCCATGAAGATTCCAGTGGCGGCAAAACCCACGTGCTCCGTCGTACACCCCTCGTCGTCGCCGTGCAACTGCAAGATCAAACTCGACAACTTCCCCGTCCAATCAGCAGTAATCCCCTACAATCAGTCCGATAACCAATTCTCCGACGACCAGGTACAGTCTAGCGGCGAGCTTCAACTTGAGCGAGTCCGATTTGGACATCATCTTCTCTCTCTAGATCTAGGTTTGGTTTTTGGCTAAAGAATGAAAGGGTGTTGCGTTTTTGGTCTTTTCACACTTTGTATTTTAAAATCATTTTATTATATGTTAAAAGTAATAAAATATTGAAAGATAAAATAGACATTTTATACAAATTCGTTAGTTGGTTTAACCGCCCTTATTTACTAATAAAGGAGTGTAGTTGGGATATGACTAAATTAATAAAGGGGTGTAGTTGGGATATGACTAAATTAGAGGAGGTGTAAGTGAGATTTACCCATTCTTTTTTTTGGCGAATTTGTTGGAGAGCATAATTTTATCTCAATTAAATGAAATAAAAAGTGTGTTAACTATAAGAAAGTGTGATAAGTTTTGCTATCATCTTAAATTATTTTATTATAGATAATTAAGAATTAACTTGCAAATTCATGTATCTATAAAACTGATGCACCACGATCTTGGGGATTTGGCGGGGACTCGCCTGATTTGATGGATGTACTTTTTATCCCAAGCCTGATCTTTAAATAGTTTATCATGTGATAGTGGAGTTAATCGAATCCTGTGTCAGTTGGTCTGGGCCGGTATCCCTTAGGCCCATATATGACCTGGGCTGATACTTTGTCCGAGTATTATCTAAATTGGGCCTATACCCATTTCAAGTCTGGTACATGTAACGGGTCTCAAGCCTAATACATATACCCAATTTCAACCTAAGTCGACCGTCGAATCGAGAGTATTAATTTTTTTAAAAAAGTATTTACTATTAAAATTTTAAATTATATTAGAATTTTTGAAATTTTCTTGGATCTTTAAATATCTTTTTATAAATTTAAACCATATATTAAAATATCGGACTAAATTATTAAGCTTTAACATTTTATATGAGCTTAACCGTCTCACTATTATTTTAATATAATAAAATTATAAAAAAAAATCGTACTTATAATCTTTTGTAAGATTTTAAAGTTTAGAATATTTTAAATATTAAAATCAAGATTCTAACAATTATAATCTAAATACATGTAACGGATCAAATGTCTAGGACATGTAACAAGTTCGGATGCCGAGTTTACATATTTTCACTATTTGAAATTTCCCCCAAACTAGATGATCTAAATAAAGTAATAACACAGGACACATAAAGGCCCATAAAGAATAGGCCATAGAAACCAGAGAAGACCTTAACCAGCAATCTCAATGGACTTAACCTCAGGCTTCTTGACCTCCTGCTTAGGAATGACAACAGTGAGCACCCCATTTTCCATGCACGCCTTCATTTCATCAACCTTAGCATTCTCAGGCAGCAAGAACCTCCTGAGGAACTTGCCACGTGCCCTCTCCACACGGTGCCACTTGTCATTCTTCTCTTCCTTCTCTACCCTCCTCTCCCCACTGATCTGCAAAACCCTACCATCCTCAACCTCAACCTTCACGTCCTTTTTCTTGAGGCCTGGAAGGTCAACCTTGATCACATGGGCCTCCGGGGTCTCCTTCCAATCCACTTGGGCATTGGCTAGCTTTGATTCTTCACTACTTGAGCTATTGGGGGCCCAAATGTCACCAAATATTTGAGGAATCAAAGACATCTTGTATTAATTTGTACACAAATTAATGAAGTTTGGAATGTGAATTTTAGAATTGGAGCAATATATGCAACTTTTGAGTTGAGTGAAGTGTTTGGAATATATTTATATAGGCGTTGGGATTGAGGTCATGAAGATTCTGTAGTATATTCATGAAATTGGGGGAAGTTTGGAGGAGTCTTCCACCACTTTCTATGTTTTTCTTTTAATCGGTGACAATTTAGAATGACCCTACAAATTAATGCTAGATAAAATTTAGAAAGTTCTGGTTTATGTTGAAGACCAATCTAGAGGCTCTTGGCCACCTGGGGGCGTAGAATGTTCGATGTTCATGTAAAAAAATAAAAAATGTGTGGGCGGCAATAGCCTTGTAATTGGTATATAAACCAAACAAATAACCTAGATCAAGTATTGCAACCATTTAGATTATCATTCTCACAAACTCTCGGCTATCACTATTTCCATCTATGCTTTAATTAATTATATTTTCAATAATCTAATACTTCTAACTTAAAAAAAAATGGTTGGAGCGAATGAGAGGATACAACAGTAAAAAATGCAGAGAGTGAAAGTAGTGGAGATTGAATGTATAAGGTCTGCAATTGTGATCCATGAATTTGTAAAGATTCGCCATCCCCTCCCCCAACAACACAACAACATTCCAACAACGACATGCGGAAATACAATCCAAATCTTACACAATAATCCAATTACTCAATTAGATAAGAATTTATTTCTATGATGTCAAGATAAATATAATAATTATTAGTTGTGCACTTGTCCTTCATCGAATCATCACTATCAAAAAAGACTGAATGAAAAATGTGCGGCCAAATAATATACACAATAAAAGAGATGACCCTATATGAGCAACCTTCTCTATTGCAACACATGTTTTGTTTCATCTACTATGTGTACATTTAATATCATTGACCCGGGAGCACATTTATGTTTAACTGGCAAGCTCTATGACATGTCTACCTAGAAGATGACACACATCATGCTACTCAAGCTGGCTCCTTCAAAGAGGGCCTTTTGGTAAATTATGATATGATTCTGAATTATATGAGCCAAGAAAATCACAATTTGACATATGAATAATTTTATATTTTATAAAAATATTTGTTCGCGTGACTAATTTCCTGCTGATATGTAACATTATAAACACTTGTATTGCAATAATGCATATTAGTCCACATCAATGCAAAAAGAGACATTTCTGATAGCTGGCAAGACATGGGACACTCTGAAGATGACAATACATGTTTATAATCAAGCTGGCCTTATTGAAAGGAGGGTCCACCAACCATTGCTTCACTAAGTACTTCATTCAATTATTTAAAACTGAATGAATCCACTCAGCTAAAAAAGCATAAGTTTAATTTTTATCGAGATATAATCCGAACATTATATGATTCGTCTGTAAAATCGCTTCACGAATGGTAAATGGTAAATTAGTGTAGAAAATTGATTGAATTGAACAAACATGAGAGTGGAGTTGAGAATCAAACTTTCAGAGACTTAACGGTCCTTTTCTTGGTGACTAACAGGCTTTGAGGGCTTTCGTCCGAGGCATATAGATGATATAGAGACACGTCCCAAAGGAAAGGAAAACGATACACAGAGAAGATAGAGTCAGGAGTCAGGACAAAGGCCACGTGGAAGCAACCCACATGGCCAGCTTGCACTGACATTTGATTTCACTTTCATTTCATGGCCCTCTTCAAAATCAAACTTATTTTTTTTCTTTTTTCTTTTCTTGAAATGGGTATTTTCAATATTGTCCAAAATAAAATATCAATGTCACATCAATTTTTATTTTCTATTTTCCAAATTTTGCATGTTCCATATAAGCCTAATACCTCTATATATGGACTCCAATCTATCTTCATTCTTAGAAGTCAATGTGCTTTCTGTCATTCCTTTTTAAATTCCAATTGGGATTTTTCAAATTTTCAATTCCGTTCCATCTTATCTGTAATTGGGATTGGGATTGGGATAGTGCTATTAACCAACTTGTTGTACAATCTGTTGTCAAGTTTTGTATAGGGCTTATAAGGGTTTTGGATTCTTTTCCTTTTTGTCAATTTTGTTAGCAATGGGCTTTGATTGGGACAAAGTGCTTTCAAGTTCCAGCAAATTCTCTGTTTCCACTAGAAAACAGAAGCACCCGAAAAACAAAGTTGTAACAACTGGGAACACAGATAGCTTTAGCCCCATTGCTATACACCCACTCAAGTGTTCCAAGGCTGATGAGTCCTTGGGGAATTCTAAGCATGAAAATGGCGGGAAGGACTTTTCAGGAGCGAAATCAACAAGGGTTAGTTCTGAGAAGGCCAGACATCTGAATGCAACTAATCATATGGTTCTGATCCATGAAAAAAAGAGGAGTATACCAGGTGTGAAAGCCCAACCATGTCCTTCCTCTTCTTCCTGCGATTCAAGAAAACGCTTGCTTCGTAGTAGTTCCAACTTGTCGATCAATGACAGCCCGAAAACTGCAAAGACAGACACTTCAAAGGCCTCTGTATCCATAGATGACAGAGCTATTGTCAATAGTAGTTATGCAAATCCACATCGTGGTAGATACATTCTTTCATATGGTAACATATACAGGCCTTGTAAAAATTGTGAGAATGGTCGAGTAAATGACATTGTGCCTCACGGTAAAGGTGAGTTGTTTTCTGGCGTATTTTCGCCAATGCAGCGATCAAATAACAATGTTTTTGGCATTGGTGAATGTAACTATGGTCATGGAAGCATTATTAAAGGCTTGACGAATGTTGAGAACCCGAGAAGTAAGCGCGAGGTTATTGGCATAAAGGGCATAGCAGAAAAGCAAAACCGCTCGATTTTGAAATCAGCTTTGGACTTTGAGGGTGTAGAAGAGCTCAAGAATGCTGGCAATGAGAGATACAGAAGAGGTCTCTTCATGGAGGCAATAACCTTTTACAATAAGGCTATCGAGTTGTGTCCTCAGAATGCAGCCTGCTATAGCAATAAGGCTGCAGCATTTGTAGGCCTTGGCAAGCTCACGGAGGCGGTTCAAGAGTGCCTTCACGCTGTCAATTGTGATCCGTCTTACAATCGTGCTCATCTCCGACTTGGAACTCTTTATACCAGGTACAATTTGTATTTAGTGTCATTTTCTTCATTTTAGAAATTTGTAGTTTTTGGTTAAGTTGTTACGAACATTTTGGTGCTTCATTATAGAAGACTTGGTCTAAATTGTATTTTGCTTGCAAAATTACAGCTTGTTCGCAGTAGAAATTAAGCATATAGGGGTATAGATTCATGAGTTTCAAGTTGTGTACGATATCAAATATCATTTATATAACGCTTATCTGAAGAGCTTCTAACTATGGAAATTCACAGATTGGGCCAAGTGGAAAATGCAAAATGGCATTTCAGATTATCGGGAAACCTTCATCGTTCAGAAGCTATGCAGTGTCTTCTACATCTTGAGGGTCATTTGAGGAATATGGAGAGGGCACAAAAAGAGGGAAAATGGAACAATGCTTTGGCAGAAAGCATTCTATGCATAGAAGCTGGAGCTGATGCATCAGACCAGGTTTGTGGGAAATGTCTATACGAGTGTATTGTCTGATTGAGGAAAACATATAGGAGTATATATCAATGCAAATTAATGTCTGTGACAGGTTGTTGCTGTGAAAGCTGAAGCTCTATTGAAACTTGATAGGGCAACAGAAGCTCTTCAACTTTTGGTGGAGTTCAGAAATTCATCAGAGTGTAGGTCAAGAAGAGCTTGCAAAGAGTCTTCATCCTTGCTGATACTAGAAATTCAAGCCTATTTGCAACTTGGAAGGTAAATAAATGGTATATGCAAATCTAATGAAAATGTATTATGTAGTTCATCACACTCAAAACATGGTTGCATGTGTTAAGGCACATATAGGAAGCAATGAACTTTTGGGGCATTACAAAACTAGCAGATTCAACAATTATTCAATAACCTGGTCATTGAATTATCGAAAATTAGAAATGAGAAATGTATGATTTTGATCCCACCAACTCGAAAATTCATTGGTACGTGGCGGGTATCAGGTACCCCTTGCCAATCACTCGAAAATACTAGATCATCCACTACCTGCGTAATATCTTCTCCACAAGCATAGGGCATGGTAAGTTTGGTCCTGTTTGGCAGAACTTCTATTCTTACTCCTACTTTTACACAAAAGATATAAAAAGAGACACGAGTCTTTTACAGAAGCTGGTACCTACTAGCTTCTTCAAAGCTGAGAAACTCTTCTAAAACTTTTGCCAAACATCATTAAGAACAATTTTTCACTCCAAAAGGCTAGAGGCGGCGTTTGAAAAGCCAACCAAAACAAGGCGTCCGTGTCAAAGAATTTAAACTTTGTCTCAAGTCCTACCTGAATTGCAGGTTTGAGGAAGGGGTTGTTGCTGCAGAAGAAGCTGTGAGGTTGGACCCCAATTCCATGTCACTGATGTGGCTGAGAAAAGCTACTTGTGTTGCTGATGCTCGGAAGGCGGGAAATGAATATTTCAAAGCAGGAAAGTACAAGGAGGCGCGAACCATGTACAGCAAGGGGCTGCAATATGCTCCGATGAATAGCATATTACTTTGTAATAGAGCAGCATGTTGGTCTGAGCTTGGAGAGTGGGAAATAGCCATTGAAGATTGCAATGCTGCACTAAGAAGTATGCCACACTATTCCAAAGCTCTGCTAAGGCGCGCCCGTGCTTATTCCAAAGTAAGTTTCTCTTCTTTCTTGCTTTTATTTACATGATTTGAGTGGAATTCGTGCCACTTATGAAGGAATAGAGAATAGACGGAACGAAAAGTCCTCTTTTGTTTCTGTTACACTAGGCCTTAATTTGTTGTATACAAAATTAACTTCTTTTCGATTTTTATTTGTTTTATTTTTGATCAGATTGGCCGTTGGGAAGAATCTCTCACTGATTATTTAACGTTGACCAAGGCGATTCCTGAAGATCAAACCATTTACGATTCGCTGCTTCAAGTACAGATAGAACTGAAAAAGGATCAACATTTGTAAAATTCAGCAACAAAAAGCAGAAGAGTTGCATGTTTTAGTGGAACGAATTTAGATGGTACAAAAACGTTCTGTTTCTTGGAGGTGTGTACTTGTATAAATAACTAATATCCAATTCTATCTCCTCTACCTCTCAAAGTGAAGAGTAAGAGTTCGATTCTCCTTGTGTAAACAAAATAATAATAATAATAATATTGTGTTGAAACCATGGATTAATCGTAAATAATAAAATAATAAAGAATTAAGAACATACATGATTTATACGTGGTTTGGCCAATGTGACCTATGTCCATCAGGATAGTCTTAGCGGAAGGCATCACGCCTTTTGGACCCAGGATTTGTTGTAACTTCCTTCCTATATCATGAGTCATAACCCAACATATTGTGCATGTAACTTTTGGGAGGAGAAAATTGAATGAAATACAATTTTACTCTACAAACTCTCTTTAGCACAATTTATATTTATTTTTTCCAATTTTTTTTTAATACCAAATTCTTCAAATATTAGGAATTTACAACATGATGTGCAGCCTAAGTTCCTATGTAGCACGGATACGGACACGGGAATATGGCAAATCTCAAAAAAACAGGACACGGGTACGGCAGGATATGGCCAAAATTAAACAAAAAATAATAAAATATATAAAAATATATAAATAATTTTATCAATTTTTTTATAATATGAGAAATCTCAATGTATTATATACAATGTTAATAAACTAAGAAAAATTAAACACAAGATATGACATCATCACACATTAAATATCAAATTTCACCATTAAATCATTAATTAATTTAGATGTATAAATCATATGTTAATAGCTTCCTTTATAAAAAAAATGGTTAAAGGACGGTATTTCATCACAAAAATATTCACTATATATTTGATAAACAAATGACATTACAATCGGTAGTTTTGCAATCTAAAAATCATGTTTCATTACAAGAAAGGAAAGTAAATATTTAACAAATTATTTATTCATTTTTTATTTTTTAAAATATATATATATATATATATATATATATATTGCCGTGTCCTGGATGTATCCTAGGCGTGTCCTAGTAGTGTCCTGCCGTGTCCGAAAATAAAAAAATTAATCAAAAAAAATCGGATACTTCGATGGAGTATCGGAAACGTGTCCGGCCGTGTCCGAGGAGTGTCAGGTTGGACACATGTCCGACACTGCCATGGCGGCTCTGGAGAAGTATCTGTGCGTCATAGAGCTTAACCCAAGAGTTGTTCGCTCCCAAAAATAATATTCATCAACCGAATAGCAAGGCCAATAATATTCTTGATTTTCATAGGATTCCGAAAAATAATAATCATCGGCCGAATAGTAGAGCCAATAATATTCTTCGTATCCGTAGGGTGCGGGCGTGCCAGAACAGGTGACGAAGTTCAACCGGTTCAAAATGAACGAATTTTCGTCTCTTTTGAACATGTGGAATAGAATCAGGCGATTTACGAGAGAGAACTCAACTCTCGTTAAGGGTTCTGATTGCCTCAACAAAGAGGACTTTTGAGTAACCAAAAGAAATCGCGAAAAGAATTAAAAAACGTAATTGCAGGGAATTGAAAATACTGATATTGAAAGAAAGCAAATAAATCACTGGAATTTAAGTGAATTGAAAGGAACAATGCTGATAAAATAAATGATTGCATAATAATAAAAAGGCTGTTAAATGCACATAAATAACATTGTTTTGTCAGGGACCTCTGTAACAAAGGTATACGTATATTATTTATAGATTAAAACTAACGTAAATATAAACTAGAAATAAATAAATAAAAGATAAAAACAACCTAAATTCTAATCCTATATAAACACTATCATCAACTCAACTACATCTCTTTTCCAAAAGTATCAAATACTCCACAAACTTTGTAATCTTATATTTCACAAACTTTGTAATATTCTAGTCTTAACAGATAAGGTTACTTCATGATCTGACCCATTTTCAACCCATTTCGCAGTCCAAAAATAGCCCAGTTTATGCCCAAATTCCAGCCCAAAACAGTCCAGTTTTCGGCCTATTTTCAAAACAAATTCTGGCCCAATTCTAGCCCATGTTTGGCCCAAATCCAGCCCGAAAACAGCCCAGTTCAGGCCCAAATTTCATACTAATTCTGCCCAATTCGGCCAATTTTCGGCCTAATTTCATACTAATGAGTTCCAGTTAACTAATTTTGAACAAAAGAGTTACATTTAGATGGGCCTAAAGAATACTAAAGTTCAAATAAGAAGCCCAAGAAAAATATCCTCTCTTACGAGCCTTGGGTTGTGCTCTTGCAAATCCTTAAAAATTGGGCTACAAAATTCTGGAGTAGACTACTAATCGCATTCCATTTCCCTCAAATAGTTACATAATCCTCTATACTAACATAAAATTTTCCAAACTAAGAGAGCTGTTAATTTGGAGCGAAATAACGAAATTACCCTTGCCTTTTAATTTTAAGGGCAATTAACAAACAACCCCCTATGGTTTCAAATTCTTGACAAAAACCCCTTTTGGGTGACAAATAACCCCCTGCACTTTTCCCACCATACAGATAACCCCCACTTCGTTAACAAACACCTCTCTGCCGTTAAAAATAGATATTTTATGCCAAAAATACCACTAAAATAAATTAGTAACTAAATTAAGATTTTTTACTAAATTATAAATTATTATTATTGTAACTAAATTAAGATTTTTGAGTAAATTACAAATTATTTTTTTATTTTTTGTTTAAGTTTACTTATTTATTTAAATTCAAATCTGAAAAAATACATTACTCCCCCCGTCTCAAATTATTAGTTCCTTTTGGGGAATTCATTTTTTTAAGAAAATGACTTTTTATTGTAATGTTAGTGAATAAAATATCAACTTTACTCGTGGTCCACTATAATGATGTGATCGTTTATAAAATATATATTTTACAACTTTAATACTTGAAGGTTAAACTGGTAAATTGATCAAATAAAATATTTTGACTTTTAAAAGTGAACATTTATTTTGAGACGGAGGGAGTACAAATTATAAAAAAAAACATTATTCATAATAATACACTTTAAATGATTTTTTTTTTAAAACAGAATGGATTCATAGAAATTTTAAAAGGGCTTTGCCCTTATAATTTGTATTTTCTCCGTCCCAAAATAAGTGTTCACTTTGAAAAGTCAAATCACTTAATTTGGTCAATTTACCAGTTTAACCTTCAAGCATTAAAGTTATAAAATATATACTTTATAAACGATCACAACATTATAGTGGGACCACGAGTAAAATTGGTATTTTATTCACTAACACTACAATAAAAGTCATCATCTTAAAAAGTTGAATTCCCCAAAAATGACTTATAATTTGAGACGGAGGGAGTAATATATTTTTTCAAATTTGAATTTAAATAAATAAGTAAACTTAAACAAAAACAAAAACAAATAATTTGTAATTTACCCAAAAAAATTAATTTAGTTAAAAAATAATAATTTAGTTAGCAATTTATTTTAGGAGTATTTTGGGCATAAAATATAAATTTCTAACGGCATGAGGTGTTTGTTAACGGAATACTAACGGAGTGGGGGCAGTGTGTAAATTGAGAAAAGTGCAGGGGTTATTTCACACATCAGGGGGTTTTTGTCAAGAATGTAAAATCATAGGGGATTGTTTGTTAATAACCCTAATTTTAATTTTGCAAGTTATGGTTTTCATAAAAAAATGACAATAATATTTTCGATAAAAATTGGTTCGAGTAAAGGAAAAAGGTTATGTCTTGTTGGATAGATGGAGGACTTGTTTGGTTGCAGAGATTGCTATAAGGGCATTTTGGGTATGAAAGATTTAATAACTCGGCACATGAAATTATTAGGTCTTGCTTGGTATAGAACTTTGAAAATTGTTTTGTGAAATAGTTTTTTGAGAACAAGAACAAAGATCAGAGAACGATTTTTTTAGTTCAAAATTTCACTTGGCTAGTAAAATTATAAAACAATTTTTAAAAAATAAAAAATTCAAAAATATGTTTGGTTACATTTATTATGTAAATAAAATAATTCTAAAATACAATATAATAAGTTAGAAAATATCAAACATTCTCAAATTATATGATATTATATTATTCTCATAATATTGAGAACAAGAAACAAATAACACACGTTTTATAAAATATTTTATTCACAAGTATTCTATAATAAATAATTATTTTTGTCTCATAAATTTAATATAATATATTATTAATATCAAGTAATATATTAATAAAATTATATATTTTTGTCTCATAAAATTAAACTCATAAAATTTTATAAAATTTTATTAATATCAATTAATATATTAATAAAATTATGTATAATAAATTATATATTTTTGTCTCATAAATTCAAACTAATATATAAATTTTTATATTAATTAAAAACATTTTAATATTAAATATAATATATTATTTATTTAATAATAGTATTATATATAGTTAATTATATATTTGTGTCTCATAAATTCGAACTAATATATAAAATTTTATGTATTAAAATTTGTTTTATATTAATTAAAAAAATTATTATTTAATATAATTTCTTATATATATTTAACAATAATATTATACATAATAAATTATACATTTAAATATGAAATGTTTCAAATGAGTGAACACACCATTGTTTTCTTGATTTTGAGAACAACTTAAAGTTGTTCTCAAAAAATTGATACTATTGAATTTGAGTTTCTAAAAATTATTTTACAAAACAACTTGCCAAGTAATTTTTTTTATATATTTTCTATTTTTTACAATTTATAGTATAGAAAACTTTTTACATAGTTCTATACCAAGCATGTCCTTAGCTTTTCAGACTTTTTCTTTTTCTTTTTCTTTTTTTTTTTAAAAGTAAATGGGATGATTTGAAGGTTAGATTACATGTACTATAACGAGTTAAGGCCTGTTTGTTTACCGGTTATGGTCACATATTTTCGGTCTTGTCATGATTTTTTGAGACCAGACCATATTTGTTTTGTCTTGGTCTCAAAAAATATAACCAAACCAAATTGAACCAAAATGACTTTTTTTAGGAACACAATTTTTGATGGTTTTATTTCGTCTAGTTATAAAATCTATTCAAAATCTAACCAAAATGTCCTCCAATAATTGAACCACATATAACCAATATATAACCAAAACACAAAAATAAGATAATAAAACAATGAATAATAAATAAAATGAATTAAATAATACATAAAAATAAAAATAATAAATAATAAATGAATAAAAATAAATGAATAAATAAAAATAAAATATATTTATGAATAAAATAATAATGTAAATGATAAATTAAATAAAATATATTTATAAATGAATATAAATAAATGAATAAAAAATAAACAAAATAATGAATAATAAAATATATTTATAATAAATAATAATATAAATAATAAATTAATAAAATATATTTATAAATTAATTAAACAAATAAATAAATAATAATAAATGATAAATTAATAATATAAATAATAAATTAAATAAAGAATATTTTTAAATAAAATAAAAATAATTAATAATAAACGAAATGAATTAAAAAATTAAAAAATAATAATAAGAAATGATTAAATATAATAATAATAAAAATAAATAAATGAATAAAATATATTTATAGATTAATTAAAATAAATGAATAAATAATAATATAAATAATGAATTATATTTATAAAAAAATGAATAATAAACAAAATGAAATAAATAATACATAATAATAATTAATAAATAAAATAAAATGAATTAAATAATACATAATAATAATAATTAATAAATAAGTATAATAATATAAATAATAAATTAATAAAAATAATTTTAGAGACAAATAAAAATAAATGAATAAATAGTAATAAATAATAAGAAAAATGAATTAAATAATACATTAAAATAATAAGCAAAATGAATTATATAATACATAAAAATAATAATAAATGAATAAATATAATTATAATAATAAAATAAATGAATAAATAATAATATAATAAATAAATAATTAAAATATATTTATAAATTAATTAAAATAAATGAATAAATAATAATATAATTAATAAATTAAATGAATTATATTTATAAAATAATGAATAATAAACATAATAGATTAAATGAATTAAATAATAAACAAACTAAATGAAATAAAATAAAATAAATAATACATAAAAATAATAATAAATAAATAAATAATAATAAATAATAAAATATATTTATAAAAAAATGAAAATAAATGAATAAATAATAATAAATAATAAATAATAAACAAAATGAATTAAATAATATATAAAAATAATAATAAATAGTAAATAGTAAATGATAAATAATAATTTTTTTAAAAAGCCAAAATATCAGAATGCATTATTTACATGTTACCGACAGTTGAAGTTCTTATGTAATATTAGTGTGTCACTTGTGAAATTTATGTTATTGTAATTTTTGTATAATAAAAAATGTGGCTTATATAAACCTATTTGTTGTTATATTTGATAATTGGAGTGCAATAATCATACTATAAGAAATTTTTACAAAACCAATATAACGTTATTATGTAAGAAATACATAATAAAAATCAATCAAAAAAACTTTAACAAATGTTTACAAATTAAATGTGTGGGTTTTAAGGTTATTACATCATATAAAGTATATTCAATATTTTCACAGTTTACTAGAAATTTAAGACCAGACCAGTTTGTCAAACATGATGTGGTTCAAAGAAGTTTGGAACCAGACAGTTTGTCAAACATGATCTGGTTCTAGTTTTATCAAACCTAGATCATCAGACAAGATCGTTTACCAAACAGAATTTCAGAACATCACCCGGATTAGACCAGACTAGAGTAGACCGAACCAGAGATAACCAGACCAGACCGGTTACCGACTGGGCCTAAGTGATTATAAAGCAAGTTGAAAAAAACTAATATAATTTGCTTTTCGAATATTAGGGAGTAGTTATTATTATTTTAACAGATTGATCCATTTGTTGAAGGAATCCCTTAAAATTTGCAGTCCTAAATAAATTGATTGTAAACTAGTAAAGTTAATTAATATCAAAGCTATGTCCTGTCCAACACTCACCATTTGGACTTAGTTGTTCAAATATTTTTTTTCATCATAAGACATTTCAATTTTCAATAGTCACTTGGATCTCGATATATGCCAAACTAACCTAAGATCACGACAAGTGGAGTAATCACTCTGATTATTACATGTCACAAATCATCTAAAAGTTGTAGTTTTATTTGATTTATTTTTAGCTTATTATAGTTGTTGAACCACCAAAGGTTAGCATCCACAAAACCATTATCCAAAAAGAAAAATACTTATTTATTCACATAAGACTATTATTGTAAGATTTTTTTTTCTTTTTTATAGGTTGCTTAACAGCAATGATAATGAATTCCATATTTTTTTCCTGTAATCATCAAGTTCTTTATCATTAATGACTTTAAATATGATTAGACAAAGCTAGACGTTTCATTGTCTACCTCTTACGTTAATGTTTAATTTTTAATTGTTAATTAACTATTTGTGGAGTTAATACGTAACACTTGCCGTGTTCTACGCCAGGTGTCAGGGCAGTTTGCTAATTTTGAATCACCACATTGAAAAATTCAAAGTTTTTTAAAATTATTATTAGTTCATGACTCGTTACATGCTCATATGTGTATTATTGTTGATAATATTTTATATTTGTAATAAGTGACAGATCCACCTAAATTTTTTATATATATTTTTATCCTAAAATTTTAAATATTTAGCTTTTATTGATTTTTTTTTTCCTTATATACCATAAAATTTAAATTTTTTTACAACCCTATTGAAAATTTATTTTAATTTCTATTCGTAATAGAGGGGTTTGGTTAATTGGTTGAGCAACCGTTGAATCTAAAGACAAAAAATATATCAGAGAAATATATGTGAAAGAGACAAAATGAAAGAGAATTCTAGTGCTTCCAATTGGCAGCAGATAGTGACACAAAAACATTACATATATGTATAATGTTTATATATATATATATATATATAGATGTGCGCGATAATATGATGAGTAAAGTTAATTAGATGGTGCATGCAATGACAATTGTTACGAGTTGCTTATAAAATGTGGAAAATAAGCGTGCACGAAATGCTTAATTACGTTATACGTAGTTAAATAATTTTTTAAAACAGTCAAACACAGTATATGCATTATATATTCATATATAATATTACCAAACTGTGTTGTTTACTTACGAGTTAAGTTAACTGAAGAGAAGTGAAAAGTACAACAGGAATCTATACTACAAATAATATTACAGCAGATTATTTTTGTGGAAAATTAAGTAGGTTTCATGGTTTATCCTTCTCTCTTAAGTCTTTACTTGGTGACTAAAAACAATTCTGTAACTCATCGGAAATTGTTGGACACGGTCTAATTAAAGGCTATTTGACATAGATTTTCATCGGAAATTGAAACAAATTTCTACTTTGATAAAAATTATCAAAAAAAATTAAAACAAAATCCGGAACAGGGGATATTAGGTGTCCCTAGGGTTATCTTGTAACACGAAATTTTTATCTTATGATGACACTTGAAACCAATCAAGTCAGTCAATTCTCACTTTTAGTGCCCTTGAGTTACATTAAATCTTGCACAAACACACACACAGTATATGAAATGTAATATAAACAACACCCATAAATTTACATGCAACCACAATCAATGGTTCCCCAACCTTCACTATTAAACACAAATAGTACAAGGATTTCTCTTACTCAGGCCACACTACAACAATTATAAGCATTATCTCACTCTGAAATTCGCTCCCCTACAAATGCTATACATATGTGCCTATATAGGCAAATACACAAAATTGTCTATCTGTATGGATGACAACCCCATCCACTTAGGTTGTGTTGGCACCAATCAGAGGTTGTCAACACTTGTCAAACAGTTGCACTCTTCAACTGCATCATGTTATAGCATCCTCCTGTAATGTCACATGCCCCTTGGTGGTTTGTGTGGCATCAAACTGCCCAACTACATGTCTGAGCCACACCTAGCCTTGACCATCCTTCCATATGTCTGAGTCATGTTGCACCATCATGAGCCATCTGTGCCAAATAGATGTCAACACTGCATAATGTTTGCCTTTGCCGAGCCAAATGTCTTGTCCCAGTTCCTCTCAAGCCTACGCGCACTTGAGAGAATTGCCAAGTCCGAACTAATGCCTTCACCATCAAGCCAGCACCAAGCCACACCCATGTTTTGGTTCGATCAATGCCTTGGAACCATAGACATGCCTCTCCATGCCCATGTCTTGAACCAGCTTGCACCAACAATTGCTTGTCTTAGTGCCACAGCCTTGCCCCAAAGGCAAGTTGGCCTGGCCAAAGCTCGGTGTGCACATGGCTTGCCGAGCCAAGTGCATTGCATGCACACAAATGCATGTCATGGTAAGGCATCACCTTGCCAAAGGCAAGTTGGCACACTCGTGGGTATGCACACATAGCTTGCCAAACCATGTGTGCTCTAGCACAACCCACAATGTCTAACTGAACCGTCTTTGCCAACCGTGCCACCGAACCATGTCTTTACAAACCAACAAGTTTCCCTATACATGTCTTAGCTAAGGCTTACCCATGGCCTTGCTAAGTGGTTGAAAGTCTACTTGGGTCAGAGACTCACCCCTCCCTATATATGCAGAATTCACAACAACAGCTCTGACCAGAACAGATATCAACCCTGCTTGAGAAGTCATAATGGCCTTTTTCGAAGCTCCCGAATTCCAAATCCCGATTTACTTTGACAGGTCATCTTCTGTTGATATAAAACATCTCCAATTAAATTGTCATAATTTTCTAATGCTCCAAAGCTCGACTTCCAAAGTTGGACTTATTTACCAAAATTGTCACTATGCCATCCTCCCATGTCACATTGGTATGCCACAGCTTACTTCAAGACTTCACCTGGTAACAAACCTCCCCCACTTAAAGAAGTCCAACGTCCTCGTTGGAGCAAATCCATTATCTGATTAACCTCTGTGGCCACAATCCAACATTCTACAATTCAAGTGTTACCCAAAACCTTAACCTCAGTTTCTGAATTCAGGAAGAAGTCATCACCTTCATGCACAACTTCAAACAACATCTCTGCAACAAACACTGTTGCACAAGCCTTTATCACAAATTCGAACTCCGCATCAATTTCTGAACAACCATATCATTTTTTTTAGCCACAAATTCGTCCTCCGCATCAATTCTAGCCAATTTTCAATCAAACAATGCAAGTTAAGAATCCCCTCATCCGCATTAATTCTGACCAACATTTCACAAACAACACCATGACTTGTCTGAATCCCATCATCCGCTTCAATTCTGACCCGACCATCACCAATGCTACGCCTTGTCAAGAGTCCCAACCTCCGCATCAACCCTTGTCAAGTCAAACATACATACAACATGCAACATGGACTATGTTTCTGCAGCCAGCAGCCCAACAAAACATAAACTTAAGGAAATTAACATTAACAAATCAGTAGTAATGCCATATTTTTCTGGCGATTATCCTTGCACAGCCTTTCCTCGTAGCCACGCACTCACCACAACAACTCTGTTTCACTTCTTGGCACGCAGACCTCCAACCTACCCATCATCCACCACCATTAGTGGACTAAGTCAAATAGGAGCAGCACTACCCCCATCCAAGTCAGAACTTCCCTCATTTGGACCATCCGCTGTCATGGCATTCATTTTCTCCTTTCTTGGACAATCTTTGACCCTATGCGGTCCTTTGCAAATGAAGCAACCCGAGTCATATCTTAGTTTCTGTTGACTTGTCGTTGCCTCAGCCTTGCCCTTGTCTTCCCCAACCAGTGGCTTCTTGGGCTTGTCACCAAACTTGCCCTTTTTATTTGCCTTGTCTGGGTTAGGAACGAACTTCTCTATCCGCAAGTCCAACAAACTGTCTGCACCAACAATAGCAGAAGAGAGGTCAGTCACACCCCTCCTCCTTAACTCAATCTGAGCCCACGATTGCAAACCATCCATAAAATGTAACAGTTTGTCACCCTCTAACATGTCTTTGATGTCGAGCATCAAGGATTTGAACTCCTTCATATACTCACGCATCGAACCAGTGTGCTTAAGATTTCTTAGGAACTCCTTTGCCTCCTATCTGAATTTGCTGGGCGTGACTCGTCCAGCAAATTCAGATAGTGATTGTAATTTGATCTTCCTCTGGAATATGGGCAGCCCGAAAATACTAATCCACATCCCATTGGAAATTTTCTAGATCTTTGGCTCTCCGCTTCCCTCAAAAGGCTTTCGGTTCAGGGATTTTGATCTTTGACGATGGTTTCTCTCCCACTGTTGTCTGGTTTTGTACGACCCCGCTTAATCAGCCCGTACTCCCTTTCCAGATCCCTAACATTTTCCTTGAAGACATCAACAACGGCAACAAAGTCTTATGAGACAGCCTTCATCTGGGAATTCATGTCAGTTATGTATTTCTCTATCAACTTGCGCAGGGTCTGCAATTCTACAACAAACAAGTTGTATTTCTCTATCACACACACACACACAGTATATGAAATGCAATATAAACAACACCCACAAATTTACAGGCAAACACAATCAATGGTTCCCCAACCTTCACTATTAAACACAAACATTACAAAGATTTCTCTCACTCAAGCCACACTACAACAATTATAAGCATTATCTCACTTTGAAATTTGCTCCCCTACAAATGCTATACATATGTGCCTATATAGGCAAATACACAAAACTGCCTATCTGTGTGGATGACAACCCCATCCACTTAGGTTGTGTTGGCACCAATCAGAGGCTGTCAACACTTGTCACACAGTTGCATTATTCAACTGCATCATGTTGTGGCATCCTCCTGCAATGCCATATGCCCCTTGGTGGTTTGTGTGTCATCAAACTGCCCAACTGCATGTCTGAGTCACGCCTAGCCTTGACCATCATTCCATATGTCCGAGTCATGTTCCACCATCATGAGTCATATGTGCCAAACATATTCCAACACTACATAATGTTTGCCTTTGTTGAGCCAAATTCCTTGTCACAACTCCTCTCAAGCCTACGCGTACTTGAAAGCATTGTCAAGTCTTAACCAATGTCTTTACCATCGAGTCAGCACCTAGCCACGCCCATGTCTTGAACCAGCTTGCACCAAACATTGTTTGTCTTAATGTCACAGCCTTGCCCTAAGGGCAAGTTGGCCTATCCAAAGCTCGGTGTGCACATGGTTTGCCAAGCCAAGTGCATTGCATGCACACCAATACATGTCAAGCTAAGGCATTACCTTGCCAAAGGTAAGTTGGCACATTCGTGGGTATGCACACATAGCTTGCCAAGCCATGCGTGCTCCAACATAGCCCACAGTGTCTAATCGAGCCGTCTTTGCCAACCGTACCACCGAACCATGTTAAACCTTGTCTTTACAAACCAACAAGCTTCCCTATGCATGCCTTAACCATGGCTTACCCATGGCCTTACTAAGTGGTTGAATGTCTACTTGGGTCAGAGACTCACCCCTCCTTATATATGCAGAATTCACAACTACAACTTTGATTAGAATAGATATCAACTCTGCTTGAGGAGTCACAATGGCCTTTTTCGAAGCTCCCGAATTCCAAATCACGATTTATTTGACAGGTCATCTTCTTATAATATAGAGCATCTCCAATTAAATTCCCATAATTTTCCAATGCTCCTAAGCCCGACTTCAAAAGTTGGACTTATTTACCAAAATTGTCATTGTGTCATCATCTCATGTCACACTGGTATGCCACAACTTACTTCAAGACTTCATTGAGTAACAATAGGTTTGTTTGGTTTGTATCTCTGAAAATTATTCTTGTGAATTTTAATAATAGAAAAAAAAAATTATGAGAATAATAAAAATAAATTATCTAAAAACAATCATTTTTGTAAATAAATTTTTAAAAAACTATCTTTAGGAAACTGAACCAAACAATTTTTTTAAAGTTTTCAAATTTTCAGTTTTCAAAAATCATAAAAAAAATTCAACAAGCGTGAGAAATTTTTATATTTATTATTATTTATTTTTTTCATAATGTTAAACATTAAAAAGTACATTATTGAACACAATATATTCCCATATTTTATGGTTTTGACACAATGAATCGCCGAAATCACAGGTGTCTCTAGTGACTTGTGAGTGGAATGATAAGAGCTATAATGGGCGGCATGTGAGTGTCTAGTCCAAGTCCAAAGCCGTCTGGGGTCAATCACTATCACAAATGAGGGATAAGGATTTGATTGGACCCTAATTTTACTTTGGCGTGCCCAACCTTCACTGTCACTGTCACACACTCCTCACCCAAACCCTGTGCGTTGGTTCAACCTCAACCTCCGCTCATAATATAGGTTGTGACACCAACCATGCCATGATATGAATTCCATGATCCATTTAAGATCTTCAATGCCAAAACCACCATTGATCAATACAAATCTATTTCACACAAATCAGTTGGTTTTTGTGTGTCGCAAATAAATAAGGCCCCGCTCACTTACTAGCCATTCGTCCCTATGACACTTATCTTTAAATCTCCAATCACAGTGACAACACTCAAATGAGTGTATCATACCATTCTGATTGTCTGATTTGAATCAGGACTCAATAGTGACATTACTCAAATGAGTGTTCCAGTATTTATTTGGTTCTGATACCATATATAACCATTGAATGCTTCACATTTCAATTCAATATCTTAAATTAACAAATGAAGTTATCATTCATCCATTATTGACAAAACTTACCCACTCCTCAACTTCCTTCTTTCGCTACTACTTTAGTGTAGTAAGTTAAAACATTAATGTCACTTAATTTCTCAATTTTTATACAAACTGAAAATAATAAAATTAATAATACACCGTGGAATATACAACAAATCTAACACAATGTGAACCCCATAATAGAAACACCGTATACAAACACCAAAACACACGTATAGATACATACGAAGAATGAAAAACAAAAGGACCGACATTGGAGAGAGTGAGAGTCACATGGCATCTTCTCTTCCAGAAAAAGAACACATTTATTTATACCAGACTGTAGTTTAATAGTTATATCTAATTAATTATAATCAAACAATATGACATCGAACGAATCACCCACGTCACTTTTCTCAACACAAAACCATGATTCCAATTTTTTCATGCTTTGCCATTTTTCAAGATCCAGCTATTCAAATTGTTTGGCAAACATACTCACTTTGGTGGTCCACACCCACATGATCAGATTTCAAAATGAAAACAAATTAACAAGTGTCAATTCAAACAATAAAAGCTAAAGCAATTGAAACTATCTAGCGATAAATATTATTGTTATTGATTCCCAGCCACTATGGGTGGATGGGTTCGAAATCAATTGCCCCAAACAGGCCTAAAAGATACAACACCAACTTGCTTACAGAGGCATTTGTAATTTCAAAGCAAAACATGAAAAAACCCTCTCTGCCTAGTTTAACTTCATAACTGCAACTTATTATTACACTACCTACTATGCACTCCAATCAAAACAAAAACAAAAACAAAAACATAAAAGAAACTGTCAAAAGCACTTCTTCTTCTACCTCGAGTCAATCAAACATCAAACTAAAGCTATTGCATTTCTAACCTCGATTGAAAACAGTCAGAGAGGACTATTTTAATTTATTTAATTTCAACTGACACAACCCCCCAAAAACCCACCATTTCACATCACCCCAAAATGACAAGAACAGCTGCAAATAGTCACCCTTCCAATTTCTTATTTTTTTCTTCTTCTACCACAAATTTCTATTCCACGCTAACCACTACTAACTACCCCTTTTAATCATAATATCTTCTTCTACTATCTTCTAAACTCCCAACTTAAAATATGGTTGACCCAGGAGATTAAAAAAAGCACAATTGAGTCAGTAAGTCCACTCCTGAGGAAGCCGGACCACCTCTTGGTTGTTCGTCACTGCCTGTGGCCGCATGTTATGCCTCTGTGGACCCACTTGAACATCATTTTGATACTTCATAGCACCATCTACAATTCACAAACAAATTCAATTCAAATTAACTAACACATCTTTATATATATATATATATCCGATAATGAAACAGAACCCTACCGTAGTTAGTAGATATATTTCCCCTGTAACGTGGCTGAAGTTGAGGATGAGCATCCATGGTCTCCAGATTCAATTTCAAAGCCTGCACAACTCTGTCCGGAAGTAAAACAGTGGAACACCCTGCAAATTATATGTATAAAATCAGGCAAAATAAATCAAATCAAATGCCCAAAATGAACAGATGCCAAGCAAAAAATAACAAATCTGGATATATATAATATATAGCGTGTGCTTGGTTTACCTGAATTATTGCGAGTTTGGGAGGGGTTATTAAGACGGCGGGGCAAGAAGACTCCGGTACCAGCACATTCCCGTTTGGGCCCACCGGAGCTACCCAAAAAGACAGCCCTCATTCCTGAACTAGTTTGGTGGTGATGCTTAGACTGTTGCAGAGTAGGCCAAGCAGATGGGGACAACCCAAGAGGACGACCTCCTCTATTCTGGTTGAATAGCACACTCCTCTTACCCTGTTCCCAAACAACCGAGCTCTGTTGCTTCATCATCTGTTGTTGCTGCTTTAGCTGCTCAAACTATTAACACCACAAATCAATCAATCAGTACAGATACATATACATATATATAGATATGTATATATCTATACTTGTATAGAGATTAACATAATGGTGTGGTTAGGCTTACATGGGTGACTTGCAATTGCTTGTAAGAGTGATGGCGGTTGTTGAGAGGGAAAGAGAGGGGTGGACTAGGGTTTCTAATTGGAGTTAGTCCTCTCTTCTGGTAATACCCAATTTCTTCTTCAACCATCCTCATCCTAGCCACTTCCCCTGCCGCCGCATACAGCAGATCCCAAGCAGAACCATTCCGGCTCATCGTCGCCGCAGCCGGCGGAGACGTCTCCGAACCACAGTTTGGGCTGCCACGTCCCGAACCCTGCTTACAACCACATCCACCCCCATTCACTGCACTGAGTGTCGATGCACTGAGTGTCGATTGAGGCGAACCAGACATACCCCAACACTACAAAAACACCAAACAAAATTCAAAAAATCCAAAATTATTGGGGGTTTAGACTTGAGAGTTATATCACTAATTTAGAAAAATAGTATACCTTGTGAAGAGAGGAGCGAGCCATTTGGTGAGTCAATCCGGTGATGAAGTCATCTTCGTCACTCTCTGTTTCGGTGGAGCCGATGACGGACTCGACCGGAGAACCGAGATCGGAGTTGGGGGAGGAGGAATCAAGAGGAGAATGGTTGAGCATGTTGGAGTGGGGGTTGTTGTTAGTGTTGGTGGTGGTGTAGTCCTTGAGGATGTCGTCGTCGGTGAGGAACTGAGAAGGAAGCCAGAACTCGCCGTCGTTCAAGTCCTCTGCCATCCGGGAACCTATAGATATAAATATAGATATATGGATATAGAAGCAGAGAGAGAGATTTGATGAGAGGGAGAGGGGGAGAAATTACATTGGGTGAGTGGGTTGTGTATGATGAGGGGGTGTGTGTTAGTTGCTGGCTTTTTAAGATATAATTATGGAGAGAGGCCCTTTTAGTTTGCAGTCTCAGGGACCCAGTTTAAGAGAAGAGGGGAGAGAGATATGGAGGAGGACAATGTGACGGAGATTGTCTTGCAAGATGTTTGTTTGCTGGAGAAAGAGTGAGAAAGATGCAGTCTTTATATTCTACTTCTTTGAGAGGAACCCACTGCTGGGCTTTTCTTCACTCGCTGAACCTATAAGTGAGACCAACGCGCTATACGCAATTTAAAAATAAACAAACACTGATATTTTTTTTCTTTGATTTAACTTTTGTTTTAGATTACATAAATGGAATGAACCATGATTAAAAGTAATAGCTCCTGATTAAAACTAATAAATGGAATGTTTGGGCTCTTCTTATTTATTACTCGATACAAACTAATCTTCTTTACAATTTATACTAATCAAACAATAAAATAATAACAGAATTTAAAGCAATAAAATAACACATAGATTTTTACGTAAAAAATCTTTAAAAATGTTTCAAGTAAAAACCACGGATACCCTCTGGTATCGATGCACTATGAATCAAAAGATATACAGACTTTATGAAGACGGGACTTACAATAGCTTCTGATTTGTCATTTTGCCATCGACGTCTGAAAGTCGTTGATTCACTTGTGCTACCACGAAGCCTCCTACTTCTATCTTCGTACTCTGACGGCTCCGTTTCTCACGGACCAAAGCATATACAGTGCAACGGATGGTGTGTAGATTTTTTAATATCTAGGTCATCCAATTGTGCATAAAAATCACAATTGTTGTAGCTCAATTGAATAACCCAAAAAACTAGAGAAAACTAGAAAATAAATCAATATTTTTTTCTCTCTCTGTGCATAAATATATTTTATGTGAAATAAATGCAGAGCTATCAAAATTTATCTTCTCTTCTCATTATCTACTCATATTTATAGAGAGGGAAGTCTTCAATTATGGAATAAGATATCATGATTATCGAGTCTCTCTTCAATTTAATCAACTAACCCTTCCTCTATCTGGATTACCCGCTATACTTTTCAATTTCAATCACATTACCCCACACCCTCAAACAATATATTTTTTTTTCTTCTAAATTTATTTATTTATGGGAAAATTACACAAACTACCCCTAAACTATGACCTAATTGTAGAGAGTACCCCTAATGTTTAAATAATATCAGTTACTACCCCTTAGAACAGCCCCAGTCAGATTTGTGCGTGAATTTACTTAAAAGCCCTTGTTTTATATTATATTTTAGGGTTAATTTCAAGAAACCCTCTATACTGTTCAGTTTTATCAACTAACCCCCACGGTGTCCACTTTGCCCCAAAAATTATAAATTCAAAAATATATATATATTTTTTGGAGGGAGAATATTATTTTCCAAAATATGAATTATTTCGGAAAAAATAGTATGTATTTTTTGAAAAAAATTATTTTCAGAAAAAAATCATATTTTGGAATATAGTATGTATTTTTCGCAAAAAAAATATTTTTTAGAAAAGATCATATTTTGGAACATAATAGTATATATTTTTCGGAAAAAATCATATTTTGGAACATAATATATATTTTTCGGAAAAAAATTCATATTTTGGAACATAATAAGTACTTTTTTGCAAAAAAATCATATTTTGGAATATAATATATATTTTTCGGAAAAAAAATTCATATTTTGGAACATAATAAGTACTTTTTTGCAAAAAAATCATATTTTGGAACATAATATGTATTTTTCGGGAAAAATTCATATTTTGGAACATAATATATACTTTTTCGCAAAAAAATTATTTTTCAAATTTTTTTTTCATATTTTGGAACATAATAAGTACTTTTTTGCAAAAAAATTATATTTTGGAACATAATATATATTTTTCAGAAAAAATTCATATTTTGGAACATAATAAGTACTTTTTTGCAAAAAAATCATATTTTGGAACATAATATATACTTTTTCGCAAAAAAAAAAAATTCGAAAAAAAAATTCATATGTTGGAACATAATGGAAATTCAAAAAAAATAGGGTATTTAAGTAATTTTGTATGCAAAATTGAAACATGCAATGATATGAGGGCAAAAATGGAAGTTCATTACAAAAATAGCCTTTATTGACCAAAACACAAAGTTTCCAGCGTTGACTTTGAACATAAGGGGCTAAGTGTTACAACGGATGTGGTTTTAAGAGTAGTTTATGATATTATTGAAACATAAGGGGCACCGCGTGCAATTAAGTCATAGTTCAAGGGTAGTTTGTGTAATTTTCCCTTTATTTATTTATTCTAATTTTTTTTTTCAAAATATATATATTTTTAAATTTATATATAATTTTGAAATTTTATATATTATTTCTAAATTTATATGTTTTTGAATTTATATAAATCTTCTGAATTATATATGTATATATATATTTGAATTTTATATATATTCAAAATTTATATTTTTTTTGAATTTTATATATATTTTTCGAAATTTATATACTTTTTTTGAATATTATATATTATTTTTGGATTTTATATATTATTTTTGAAATATATATATTTATAATTTTATATAATTGTTTTAAATTATATATATATATATATATTCAAATTTTATATATTTTTTTGAAATTTGATATATATTTTGAATTATATATATATATATTGTTTGAGGGTGTGGGGTAATGTGATTGAAATTGAAGAGTATAGGAGGCAATCCGGATATATGAGGGGTTAGTTGATTAAATTGAAAAATATAGAGGGCAATCCGGATATAAGAGGGGTTAGTTTA
Organism: Cornus suecica; assembly: GCA_963922005.1. NCBI lineage: Eukaryota > Viridiplantae > Streptophyta > Magnoliopsida > Cornales > Cornaceae > Cornus > Cornus suecica. Next base: position 7,144,563 of record OY998242.1, on the reverse strand, counting down.
TTAAATTCAATAGTAGATGGGAGTTTATTGAAATTAAATAAGGGTAAATATGACTTTTCATGGCCCAAAGGGGTGTCATTGCAAGACTTTTGAAAGCTCAGGGGGTGTCTCTGCAAACTTGTGCGTTAACCGTCATTTGACTGCAATTAATTCAAACCTCAGAGGGTGTCAATGCAAATTACCCTTAAAATTAATACCTCCCTATTAAAACTAATAAAAGGAATGTTTGGGCTCTTCTTATTTATTACTCCATACAAACTAATCTTCTTTACAATTTATACTAATCAAACAATAAAATAATAGCATAATTTAAAGGAGTAAAATAACACATACAGATTTTTACGTGGAAAACCTTTGAAAACGCTCCAAGTAAAAATCACGGATACTCTTTTGTATCGATGTACTATGAATTAAAAAATATATAGACTTTATGAAGACGGGGCTTACTCCTGATTTGTCGTTCTACCCTCGACGTCTGAAAGTCGTTGATTCACTCGTGCTATCACGAAGCCTCCTGCTTCTATCTTCGTACTCTGACAGTTTTGTTTCTCGCGGACCAAAACACACACAGTGCATCGGATTATGTGTAGATTTTTCAATATCTAGGTCATCTAATTGTGCATAAAAATCACAAATGTTATAGCATAATTGGATAACCCAAAAAACTAAAGAGAACTATAAGATAAATCAAAATTTTCTTTTCTCTCTCTGCAGAATCTTATTTTATGTGGAAGAATTGCAGATCTCTCAAAACTTATCTTCTCTTCTCAATATCTACTCATATTTATATAGAGAGAAATCTTCAATTATGGAATAAGATATCTTGATCATCAAATCTTTCTTCAATTATGGAATAGAAATCTTCAATTATGGAATAAGATATATTGATTATTGAGTCTTTCTTCAATTATGGAATAAGATTTATTGATTACTAAGTCTTTTTCTTGTCTTTCAATTCTTTTTCTTTACCTCCAAGTATTGGTCTTTTTACCAATAAGTCATCAAATTTTAACCAAAATACCTAATTTATCCAACATGATTATTGACTAGACATGCCAATATAAAAATATTTTTACAAATAGTTAAATTGTGAAGCCATTCACATCATTTAACTTTTCTTTTTCACATTTTTTGTGAGACCTAACAGGAATTGATGTGGTTATAAGAATTAGTACTCGCTCTGTCCTAATTTATAAGTGATTTTTGGAAAAATTCAAAATTTTCAAATGATGAATTTTTTTATGATAAATGTATTGATAAAATATCAATTTTATCCATAATTCCACCATAGTGATGTAATGATTTATAATATAGATATTTTATTATTTTAAAGCATGAATGTTTAAATTGCTAAAGTGATAATATAAAGTGTATTGATTTTTCAAATATAACATTTATTTTAGAACCGTTAAAAGAAAAAAATGGACATTAAAATTGGGACGGAGAGAGTATCAAATTACTTATTACAAAATTGCAAATGTAAAAATTAATGAAATGATTCTCTTATTTTATTTAAAATCTTATCACAGCAATTAAAAAACAGACCAAATCGAAAAAGGTACTAAGATCATTAAAGTATTTTTTTTCTTTGATTGAACTTTTGTTTTAGATTACACAAATGGAATGAACCATGATTAAAAACAAATTTTAAAAAAACTTTTACAATAAAATTAATTTTAATTTTAATTTCAAGCATTTGTTGCTCCCTAACATAGGATCACAACATTCATTCAAGTAGTGCATCTTCTATCTCACAATTGTAAATTATTAAATGTCTTATTTGTGACTAATACAAAATAGAAAAGGTTAAGGTTAATTTTATTTACATCCTTTGAGGTATGTTTTTATTTTAATCACACCTCTTTAGGTTTGAATATATTCATTTACACCCCATCATGGTATGAAATGTCTAAAATACCTTTGATTCAAACATTTGTTAAATCAATTTAATCATAGAATAGTGTTAACCCTAAATCCGATATTCAAACACTCCCCACCTCGCCACTGCCCTCACCACGCCGCAACCATTAATCCTAGAATGGTGGTGGTGTTTGGTATGTGTTTGGTGTGTGGGTAAATTATTAAATGTCTTATTTGTGACTAATACAAAATAGAAAAGGTTAAGGTTAATTTTATTTACATCCTTTGAGGTATGTTTTTATTTTAATCACACCTCTTTAGGTTTGAATATATTCATTTACACCCCATCATGGTATAAAATGTCTAAAATACCTTTGATCCAAACATTCGTTAAATCAATTTAATCATAGAATAGTGTTAACCCTAAATCCGATATCCAAACACTCCCCACCTTGCCACTGCCCTCACCACAGCGCCGCCACCCTATCGTCGCCTTTTCCCCCATGCTACCATTAATCCTAGAATGGTGGTGGTGTTTGGTATGTGTTTGGTGGTTATGGGTCATTTTGGGGTTAATTGGAGTGGTGGTAGGTGGGTTCTTACGGTTTATTGAGGTGGGTTTTGTGTGCGTCGATTGGGTGGAGGGCTTGGATTGGAATTGGAAAAATTTGTTCAAGTGTGGGTTGAATAGGGTTGATGTGTCGATGGTGGTAGATGTGGGGTTTGAATGAGTGTTGTGGGTGAGGATCCAATTGGTGGCTTTGGCGAGGGATTTCATGCTAGTGACCCTAGAGATTAGGTCACGGTGAAGGAGAGGATAGACGGTTTGAGGGTCGGGGGAGTTGACTTCGTTGGCGAATGACTGGCCGTTGTTAGAAGCCACTTAACATGACCATCGGTGGTGGTGGTGGTGGAGAATGAGGGGAGAGAAAAATAGATTAATTAAATTGAATAATGTATATTATATGAATTATAAAATATTAAAAAATATAAATTCATAATTAATTTTATATTAATAAAGTGTTTTAATTTTTAGCTTTAATTTCATTTAATCTTTTATTTTTCAACTTTAATTTCATTTAATCTTTTATTTTTTAGTTTTAATTTTTTAGTTTTAATTTCAATAAATATATCATAATTTAAATAATATTAAAGATTTGAAATTCACTTTGACATCACTTGATAATTAAAAAATATATATGTAAGTATGCATGGAATAGATAGGAGTTTTGGTGAAAATATAGGACCCTACCCATCAAACCCCCCAAAAAAACGGAAACTTGAAAAAAAAATTGCTAGGAATTTTGCTAATTTTTTCAAGTTTAAACTAAATATATATGTATGTATGCATAGAATAGATAGGAGTTGCCCCCCCAAAAAATGGAAAAAATTGCAACGAATTTTGCTAATTTTCCAAGTTTTCTTTAGTTTAAATATAATTTTTTTTTGAAAAAATATTAGTTTATAAATTTCGCTAATTATTTTTATTAGATTTTATATATATTATTTTATAAAAATAAAAATAAAGAATATTTTTTCAATTTTTATATATTTATTTCGATTTTTATATACTTTTAAAATATATATATATTTTGTGCAAATTTTATATTTATTTTCGAAATTTAATATATATATATATATATATATTTGAATTATATATATATTTTTTGAATTTTATATATTTGTTTTGAATTTTATATGTTTTTTTAAATTTATATATATATTTCAAATTATATATATATTTTAATTTTATATTTATTTTCGAGTTTTATAATGTTTTTCAAATTTTAATATATATTTTTAAAAATTAATACAAATTAAATGATTAAATTATTGGAGTTGGTCAAATTGATAAAATAATGTATCCTTGTTTCCAAACACATTAGGTTATCCCATTGAAGGTAATTTAGGTATTTACCAAAAAAATTAGGATGATATCATCATTAAGGGGTGTAAATGAAGATACTCAAATGTGAGAGAGTGTGATTAAAATAAAGATGAACCTGAGGGGGTGTAAATAAAATTAACCCAAAAGGTCATTATATAGATTTTCATGATTTATATGTAGAGAGAGAGAGAGCGTGATATAAAAACTTAGTGAAGGAGTTGTGGTTGCAGAATCACCGCCCAGCTGACAAATAGGGGGTGATGTGAGGAGGAGGTGGAGGTTGTTTGAAACAAGTCCCACTATGACAAGCAAAAGCAGTAGTAGGCAGCCACAACGCCTCCAACCCAGCTGTGTTGTGGACGCCCATTTGCAACACACATTTGTCCTCTTCCATTCCCACATGCCTTCATGCTTTGCATGTAATTTTTTATCCCTTTTTTTTTCATTTTATTTTTTAATTTTTTAGTCTCTGCCCTTTGGTTTTTCAATTGCATGTTCATCAAGTTTCCTTTCACATGTTAAATTACCAAACTGTCCTCTGAATTTATAAACTGTTGTTTGTAAGTAATTCAACTTCAGTCCAATTTATTAAGCTTAAACTTAAGAGATGAACTACATCTCCAAGTTGAATATACTAACTTAAACCTCAATTTATGTGGGAGCTAGAACTTAGAATAAGAGTTTGAGTTTAATGTCCTAAAGTTAAATCCAACTTTGATCACATTAGTCTCTCAATCATATTTGATTTGACCAATATTAGATCTCATAAGAAATTTATAAATTTAGTGAGACACTCCGCTCCAATATTTGGAGCGATATTGTCCGCTTTGGACCCAACTCATATGATTTTTCTCTTAGGCTCCTCCCAAAAAGGCTTTATACGAATTAGAAACAACACTGCACATATAAGCACATCCCAATACCTATATTCGGGCGATGTGGGACGTCACAATCATCCCCTCTTGGAACCCAGAAATTCCTCGCTGGTGTTACCCATGGGCTTGTGCACACTCCCACACAATTATGACCGAACTCTGGCTCTGATACCAATTATAACTTTTCGCTCCAACACTTGGTACGATATTGTCTGTTTTGGCCACAACCAACACGGTTTTGCTCTTGGGCTCCTCCTAAAAATATCTCATATCAATTGAAGACAACACTGCACATATATGCACATCACCAAACCTATATCGGGGCGATGTGGGAGGTCACAATCACCCCCTCTTGGGACCCAGCATCCTTGCCGGTGTTACTCATGGGTTTGTGCATGCTCTCATACTTAATTTCGGTCGGGTTCTGGCTTTGATACCAATTTTAACACTCTCGCTCAAACATTTGGTACAATATTATTCGCTTTTGGACACAACCCGTATAATTTTGCTCTTTATTTCTTCCCAAAAACTTTATATCAATTAAATACAATGTTACACATATGAGCACATCAACGTACATATATCCGACTATGTGGGATTGTGAGACATTAATGCTGGAATTCAAAACCACGTGAGTCATGTACTTTTGGAGAAAAAACTAAAAAAAGCAAAAGGTTTATTGCTAGATTGGGTATAATGAGGCTATTTTAATCTGAAAATTTAGTTTATTTGATACAAATGATCGCATGTCATATGCTGTTTTTTTTTCTTCTTAATAAGCAATATAAAAATGTTTAATTAAAAATATGAGGCAAAACTCTCGTACTAAAAGCGAATATTTAAAGTCAATATCTTTTTTGAATTTAAATTCTATTTTCAAAATATAATTTCACAATTAAATTAAGATTACTTCACCAAAAAAATTCCAGTATATATATTTTCTTTAATAGGAACCAAAAGTAATTATGTAAATATCTAAAATTAGAAATCTTAATCTTTTCACTTCTTTACTTCTCCTTTGCATGCAATTGGTATACATGCAACAAAACATTCGTTACAATTATTGTAACATGTCTTTGGTACAATCACTCAATAAAATTAACTTAAACTAACGGTATAGAAAACACGTATGGTCTGATTGGAAAAGATTAGAACCTTATAGCACAAAAGTGATTTATAGTTTAAAATTAAATCATAGCTAGAATACGAAACCTCATTAGAATGTTTTTTCGATTTAATTTCATCATCAAGCTTAATTTTACTCTTAACTTTCATTTCCTACCATAATATATGGGCCATAAGTCAGAATTGTCATATCATATCACTTGTTCTTTAATTTTTTGACATGACAAATCACATTTGAGAGACATTATTAGGACAGCAATCTATTAATTAGTTGCAAAAATTAATCTATGTAGTAATTACAGAATTTCAAATCATTATCCATTTTAGTGTAAACAAATCGACATGCAAATATATATATATAGATGTAGTCACTCTAGCTAATCATAATGTCTAATAAATATCCTCCAACAGCACAGCTTGTTAGATTAGAGTTAATTTCAGGTTAATAATTAAAGAAACTTTGTACCACCAAATTTCATTGGTGGGCTTCATATATATATATATATATATATATATATATATATATATATCACAAGCATCCAATGCATGAAAACCTAAAAACAGGAGTTAGGTCTCAAATAAATTTAGCTATTGTTGTTTGATCAGACAATCTGTAAGAAGTAATTACTCCCATTACATATATGGGCATCACATGACCAGTGAGTCAGTACTGTGACAATGAACCAAAAGTACCATTTTTAAAAAATATATTAGAGGAACACATTTGCAGATTTTGACTTGGGGTCTAACTAACATTAATAATATAAAACACACACACACACCTGAAGTTTGGTATAGGATCTTAATATATAGAATAAGAGTTTAATATTAAGCAAATATATATAACACAAAGGATAAAATTATATCATTAGAGTCCAATTTTTGGCATAACAGACAATATATATTATGAGGCATTAATTTTATAATAATTATACGAGGCTTTTCCAAAACCTTTAAAAAGAGTCGTGGCATTCTTTGGTCGTAAAAGAGGGCCTGCCCCTTACCCGTGAATAGATTAGACCGTAAATACAATTGTGAAAAAAAAATATATATATATATATTAGTAATGGGATCACTATTAGTTATAACGTGAGAGAGTGATAATTTAGGAGCATGTTGATGCTTAATAATCGAAGCCGTGAGTGGAGGCAAGAGTGGAGTCCAGGTTGGAGTGGGTCTACAATTCTAAGATCGGAGAATAGAAAGAGTAAAAAGAGTGAATGTCATGTCCTAATCATTCGAGAGTGACCCTTAAGCTTGCTGGCAATCATACCCTATTTCCTCTTTTATGTCTCTCTTTTCAAGGAAACCATACCCTACAATTCGCTTCATTCCCTTCATTTTTCTATTTTACTTTTGTTCCCGCTAAGATATTATTAGGTCACACATATTTGCTCTCGTGACCTTGTCCCACATAATCAATGATACAATTTGATTATACAAAACAAACTGGTTGATTTGATCAATTTGTGGAATCAATATTATAGCAATTTCATACTGTTTTTTTCATGAAATGAAATGTTGTTCTCTTTCCATATATAATTTGATCAGTTCATCTTGTCCTTGAATGATTATTTGTAGACATCATTCTTCACATGTGTCTATAGTTCACTAAACACCAACACCAACAAATAAAGTCCAACCGTTAACGACTACTTGTAATAATATATATTTTAAAAAAAAAATAAATTAATTTTAATTCTTCTTTTTATGAAGTTTATGTTCACCTTCTATTTTTATAATTAATTTAACTATATGTATAAATAATATTGAATCACATCAATGAAAATAACGAAATTCATTTTTATGATAGGGATTTAAATATTGTCGCAAAAGAGAAAAAAAATAGATTTAGAAAGAAGAATGAAAAAAGATGCCATGTGTGGCTCATTTGTTTAACGCAAAGGCACAAGCATAAGGTTCATAATAGTCCATCCCAATTAGTATATTTTGTTTTATTTTTTTGTGTCGTGTCGTGAAGATGTTGATATGTTGATTAGATCTACATACTACTTTCTTTATTTCAAAATAAATGTCATGCTTGATTTTTAAAATTTTTTTGGAATATTATATGTTTCTAAATTTGTCCTTTAAAATATAGTATAATTTTAGATTTTAGTGTGACCCATTAATTTTTAAAGAGGAATAAGTTAGAAAAATATAAAATTATATTGTATTGAGATTCAAAACTGAACACTTATTTTAAAAATAATAAAATTATAAAAATAAATACTTAATTTAAAACGAAGAAAATATTTGATTTACTAATCCTTTTGTACGTGAAGAATGTATCATGTAGAATTTATTGTCTCCTTCTCACGTGCACATGCACTAGCTTAAATAAGAGCCACCAATTTTATAAATACACGCATGTAATCTTGTGTAATATTTTCTATATATGGGGAAAATTAAATTGCAGGTGAGAAACAACGAACTGACAATCAACTTTGGAAAAGAAATAAAAATAGTCAACACAAATCAAAATTGTGGCCCATTCATTTTAGGACAATGTTTGGTTCTCACCTCTTATTTAAACCAATAAAATTAAGACACATGTCCAATATCAATTAAAAAAATAAGATTAATTTCATTTACATCATTTTGAACCTCAAGATTTGTATAATTACATTTACACTCCTTACTTAAGAAAAAATAACTCACTTATACCCCCTGACCACTTTTGGTATCTTTTCACACCTAACATAATTTTGAATACCTAAACTACCGTTACCATATCCCTATTTTAATATATCAATTTGACCCCTCAGTTTAAAAAAGACTATATTGTTCAAAATTCAGATGGTGTAAATGAAATTAATAAAAACAATTTATTTACATATTTAACTAACACAAGTATTTACATTTATATTTATCAAACTTGTAAACTAACACAAGATTTCATTATTTATATTTACATTTATTTTTTACTTTAAAATATTTATATTTATCAAACTTGTAAACTAACATAAGTTTTTATTATTTATATTTACATTTAATTTTTTTGAAAAATATTTATATTCATATTTATATTTATCAAACTTGTAAACTAACACAAGTTTTCATTGTTTATTTTAATTTTGAAACATATTTCCAATAATATTAGACACACTTCACAAAATAAAATAAAAATAAAAAATATTTGAATTCACCCAAAAAAATATTAAATTACACACATATTTGAATATTGAAAAACATATAATAATATATTATATATTACCCATGTCCAGAAAAGTATTTGTGATATGGTAAGTCTTTCAACCGAGTTATTCTTAAACTTGGCACTAGTAACCACTCTCATCCGCCACTCTCCACCGCCATTTGTATTATTGTATTATCATAAAGAATTGCTATTTATGTGTGTAATTTAATATTTTTTTGGGTGAATTAAAATATTTTGTATTTTATTTTATTTTGTGAAGTGTGTCTAATATTATTGGAAATATGTTTCAAAATTAAAATAAACAACGAAAACTTGTATTAGTTTACAAGTTTGATAAATATAAATATGAATATAAATATTTTTCAAAAAAAATAAATGTAAATATAAATAATAAAAACTTATGTTAGTTTACAAGTTTGATAAATAGAAATATGAATATAAATATTTTTCAAAAAAAATAAATGTAAATATAAATAATAAAAACTTATGTTAGTTTACAAGTTTGATAAATATAAATATAAATATAAATATTTTAAAATAAAAAATAAATGTAAATAATGAAATCTTGTGTTAGTTTACAAGTTTGATAAATATAAATGTAAATATTTTAAATGTAAATACTTGTGTTAGTTAAATATGTAAATAATTTTTTTGGTTAATTTCATTTACACCGTCTGAATTTTGAACAATATAGTCTTTTTTAAACTGAGGGGTCAAATTGATATATTAAAATAGGGATATGGCAAGGGTAGTTTAGGTATTCAAAATTATGTTAGGTGTGAAAAGATACCAAAAGTGGTCAGGGTGTAAGTGAGTTATTTTTCCTTAAGTAATGAGTGTAAATGCAATTATGCAAACCTTGGGGTTCAAAATGATGTAAATGAAATTAATCTTATTTTTTAATTAATATTGAACATGTGTCTTAATTTTATTGACCCAAATAAGGGGTGAGGACCAAGTTAGTCCTCACTGGTGAGGACCCAAGCATTGTCCTTCATTTTATATGGTCTGTCCGGATCAACAGATTTCTACCATTTTTACTGCTTCATTCGTTCATTTTTAATTATCTATGTTTGAAAAAGTTAATAATTTTTTGATATTTTTTTATTTTTATTTTGTCATTGATAATGTAATATGATTGTTGTTTTTAGTGCAATCATTATTTTTTGAAGCTAATGAAGAAAAATAATTTTAAAAAATATATAATAATATTGTATTGGAATTATAAACTGGATAACTAATTGAGAAAAGTACATATAAGTAATATTAGGGGATATAAATTACAAATTAGTAAATATTAAAATTTCACATTTTATTTTGATAAACTTAAGCAAACTAATTACATATAGATAAAAAATCGGTGTTAAGGTCCAAAATACCCTTCAAACAGTTATATAAAAATACCAAAGCACCCGCCCTCCTCATCCACCTTTCTACCACCATCCTCTCCACCTCTCCCTCACTCTAGCCACCGCCCCTCCATCTCTCTCTGTCTTGTGGTATGTTTCTTAACAATCAAACATAACCAAATTAGCTTTCAATTCCAAAACCTGCAATTACACGGAACATGAATAAAAAAATACATCTTCCAACATCAATAATAATCTGAAAAAGATATAATGTAACTAACCAAGAAGTGCCCCATTAGTGTGAATTCAAAATACACAAAAAAGCCCATATAGGGTTTATCTGTATAGGTAGGTTTGAATATATATAAAAATTTATTTAAATTTATCAAAATAAAATATGAAACTTTAATGTTTATTAATTTGTAATTTATATCTTCTAATATTATCTATATGTAATGCTTTCTAATTAATTTTAGACAAATAAATTAGACAAAGTGTGCAACTAGAAATGGCGGGAGGGAATACTTATTTTTGTGGCAAATAATACAATAAATTACTGTATATTTAACAAGACATGATGAAACCTTCATAATAGTTCGTGTTCAACATGGGCTGCTGGATCTGTAAAATTGCCACCCAAATTTCATTAGATTTGTCAGAAACAAGTGTTTGTAAATATAATTCCTTATCAGGTCATGAACACTGATGAAAAGATTCATATGATTTGCGGTTTTTTAAATGACAAATATGAGGTTGACATCACATCTTATCCAATTAGAGATGGGCTACTTAAAGACTTTCATTTTCGTATAATTTCAAGCATACATGTCGAGCTTAGCAGTAGTATACTACTCAAATCATATTATAAATTTCAAAATTATTGTCTCTCTATGAAATGTTCGGAGGTGTTAAAATATATAAATATTTAAATTATATCATCTTTAATAAATTAAATATTTTAAGTAATTGGATAGTTAACATCACTCGAGAGAGATACCCCTTTCAAAGGTTAGCAAGAAAATTCCTTCTCTTCTATCCACTATTTCTTTCTTTTCTTAACCTTGAAATATTCTACTCCAATATGACACCAGCATTGGATAATAATAATCAAAAGAATCAATTAATTTTTACATCCACTGTTAATTCATCCTATTAACATTGAAATGTCTTATTACCATTGGATTAAAAAAATTCAAAATAATTAATTAGTTTTTAAATAATTAGCTACAATTTTAATAAAAAACGAAATTAGGTTACGCAATAGTAAAAAAATTAATCCATCTACAAGCAACCAAATAAGAAAGAAAAAAAAATAAGAAAAAAGGTAAAATGCAACAAACCCCCCTAATCTATCTCAGTTTTACAACTAACCCTTCTTAACTAAAAGTCACCCCAAAACTATTAATTTGTTGCTATAAGCCCCAATTCCCTTACAAAAGATAATCATACCCTTTTAATAAAAAAATTCATTCTTTTTATTACACCACTCTTTATTTTCCCTAGCTTTTTTATATTTTAATTATACCATTCACCTTAATTATATTCATATTAAGTATATTCTAAAAAATAAAAATAAAAAATATATAAGTTGTAATTATTGTTTTTAAAAGTAATAAACTTGTTATTAAAATTTTGATTGATTTAATGTATAAAAATTATTACCCTAAATTTAAAAAAATTAAATGCTAAAATAAAAACATTTTTTCCTAAGATATACGTTCAAAAAATAATATATAAATTACTTAAATAACAAAAAAAATTGTGTGAAATATATAAATATTATGATTAATTACTTAATCATTTTAGAAATCTTGCATAGTTTTATTTATGCATGTAGATTATTTTTCACATTAACATAATTAGAAACCCCAGCTTCATGGTAGTTCATGTCATCAACTTTAATATTTGTCGGTTTCCTGCATAATCTACATACATACTCCTAACATCCTTACAATTCTCCACCAATTTTTTCTTAATGACCGGGCACAACAAGTCTTTCCAAATTTCAGCTTTGTTTCTCATCTTTTCAAACATATAAATTAACAATTTTTTGTTTTTTGTTGCCTTCCCAATGTAGCTATTAAATGACTCGCACATATTATTTACACATAAAATAATCTTATTCCTCCAACTATATTCATACCCAACCCACACATTCCTTAAGATTTTAATGAAATAATCATGTGTTTCTTTAAAAATGACTTTCATTTCACTCATGGAAAGATCATATTCTGATTTTGTATATGTAGCAACTGCATTCCAGTAAAGATTCCTCAGGCTTTCGAGTTACTATTGAATTCGACAAAAAAGAGAATCATTTATGGACGTAACTAACACTATACATGAATAAATCTCCTTCGGTTAAATCATGAACATACCACACCATGTACACACCTAAAAAAACAAAAACAAAATACATCTATATATTATTAAATTTGTATTGTAAAAATTATGAGTAAATCTATGTAATTTTTCATGGAGGATATATTATTAAATTTGTATAAATTATTCTCTAATCTATGTTAATAAGAAAGCGATAAAAGTGGATAATACCCCCCAGTGCTTTTCAAAAGTTGCAAAATACTTCCCTCTGTTATTTTTAGCTCCAAATTACTATCTCCGCCTTTGTAAAACTTAGCAAATTACCCCTTTGTGTTTTTCAAAAGTTGCAAAATACCTCATGTGCTAGTTTTAGCTCCAAATCACTACCATTACCTTTGTAAAAGATAATAAATTACCCCCCTTAGATATATTTTATTCAAAATATTGATCATTTTGCCCCCTTATCTTGTAATAACTTATTTTTAGGGTGCGTTTGGAAACTAGTGTTTTCGTTTTCGTTTTTTATCTCTTGAGAAAAAAAAAATTTCTTGTTCTTGTCCTAAGGGTAATCCAAAAACAAAAACGCGTTTGGTTGAAAATTTTGTCTAAAAAATTTTCGGGAACAAAAAAAAAAAAAAAAATTCTTTTGAAGGTTAGGGTTTGGAGGTTGAAGATGGAAGTTAGGGTTTGGAGGTTGAAGATGAAAGTTAGGGAATCTGCAATAATTAAAAAAAAAATTTGCTAAGAACAAGCAGTGCCGAAAACAAAAAAACACCATTTTGGTGTTCTCAAATTTTGAACTAAGGGTGAGAAAACGTTTTTTTTACTGTTCACGAAAACAAAAACCATCAAAGGCTCCCAAACGCGTTTTTGTTCCCGTGAACAGTGGAAAAAAAAAAGAACAAAAACGGAAACACCCCTATCCAAACGCACCCTTAGTTTTTTGTTTTTAGTTTTTTGTCGCTCTTTTCATAATACCATTAATAATTCAAAACTCCACACACATATATTTGTTTCAGACCTAAATATGGTATTAAAAATCTGTTTAAAAAATTATTATTATTTTAAAATAATACAATAAATTTTAAAATGTGAAACAAAATTAAGTCATGTCTAAAATTCGTTTTTTGTTGTTTATTTTCACTGAGAAGAAAAAATGACAAGACATAAGAAACTTTTATCATTTGGAATTACTTTTATGTTGGAAACTACTTCTCACATACCAATTTTTTAGCTCTAAATATATTGTAGAATAGTCACGCATCAACACCACTTTCCAACATAACAAGTGTTGTAATATTTCAAATGAAAATAATTTATCAGGTTTTGCTAGTTCCTTAGTGATAACGGATAACAAAAACAAATTTTAGGTATGTTTTAATTTTATAAGTCATAATTTAAAATTTTATTATATTTATCACAAAAAAATATTTTAAAATAATAATAATTTTTTAAGCAGATTTTTAATACTATATTTAGGCCTGAAATAAGTATATGTGCATGAAATTTTGAATTATTAATTGTATTACTGAAATAAAGAAGAAGAAAAAGTAAGAAAAATACTAGAAATGGATTATAACAAGATAAGAGGACAAATTATCAATATTTTGAGTAAAACATATCCAATGGTAATTTGAGGATATTGATTTGGAGTTAATAATAGTATATGGAGATATTTTATAATTTTTGAAAAATATAAGGAAGTAATTTGTTAGTATTTACAAAAATGAGATTAGTGATTTGGAATTAAAAATAATACTTTTGAAAAATATATAGGTGTATCGTGCACTTTTGCCTAAAAAAAAATGCAGGAGTTATTCGTACTTTACCCTAATTGCTTGCACAAGGAAGCAAAGAATCTGAATAAATATTGAGGTGGCACTAGAAGTGGGATAAAAATGAATATTCTGGAGCCAAAGTGTGCACGTGGATGTGGTCAAAGGTCCACCGTCTGTGTTGTAATGTAACGGTTGTCGCATCATAACGGCCTGTCTTTTTGGCGATTGTTCTGCCACTCCTCGCGGACGCCAACGACCTTTATTAATTGTATTTGACTCATAGTGAAACGTAGCAATTTAGGATGCGAATCATCTCCAGTCTCTCTCTCACCATTGGAGCAAAGATAAAACAAAACATTATTTATCAAAACATTACCGCATGTTTGGTAGGCATGTTTTTGAGTTTTTTTATGTTTTTGTGTTTATAAATTTGTTTGGTTTACTGTTTTTGGGCAATGTGTGTTAAAAAACACTTTCTCACTTACCCAAATTTTAGGCATATTTCAATAAACATGAATTTGGTGTTTATTGGGGTGTTTCTACTGGATCCTAAACTTAAAAGTTTGTTTGGTAAGCGGTTTGGTCTTACTATTTATTTATTATTTATTATAATATTTATTTATGTATTATTATTTTTCTTTCTTTATTATTTCTTCACTTTATAATATATTTTATTATTTATAAATATATTCTATTTATTTATTATTATTATTTCATTATTTAATTCATTTTATTTATAAATTATTTATTCATTTTTAATTATTTAAAAATATATTTTATTAATTTAATATTAATTTATTATTATTATACTCATTTTTTATTATTATTATGAAGTATTTCTTTGTTATTATATTTACATATTATTTATTATTATATTTATTTATTATATATATTTTTTATTTCATTTTGTTTATTATTTATTATTTATTATTATATTTTTAAATATGTTTTATGTAATTTATTATTATTTAGTCCATTTTTTATTATTATTGTATTCATTTTTTATTATTATTATATTTATTTTATTTATTATTTATATTATTAATTATTGATTTTTAATTTTTCAATTTCGACCCAAAAAACATCCCTGCCAAACATACTTATGTTTTTGGATGAATAAACAAAAAAACAAAAAACGTGTTTTTTATTTATTTCAACGCAAACACAAACACAGCTCTACCAAATAAGCCCTAAAGATATGTTTGGATATGGGTGTTTTTGTTTTTGTTCTTGTTTTTTCCACTGTTCACAGGAACAAAAACGCGTTTGGGAGCCTTTGATGGTTTTTGTTTTCGTGAACAGTAAAAAAAGTGTTTTCTCACCCTTAGTTTAAAATTTGAGAACACCAAAATGGTGTTTTTTTTGTTTTCGGCACTCTTTGTTCTGAACAAAAAAAATTTAATTGTTGCGAATTCCCTAACCTTCAAACCCTAACCTCCAAAAAAAAAATTTTTTTTTTTTTTTCCCAAAAAATTTTTAGAGAAAATTTACAACCAAACGTGTTTTTGTTTCCAGATTACCTTTAGGAAAAGAACAATAATTTTTTTTGTTCTCAATAGATAAAAAACGAAAACGAAAATACTAGTTTCCAAACGTACCCTAACAATTTTAATTTCATTTGGGAATACCAATGGGCCAAATTTATAAATCATTCTTCCTAAAATAACAAAATTACATAAAAAAAAAACCCTTATACTAAGTCACATATTAAAATAAAATAACACAAATTATTCAAAAATAAATACTATCATAATATTCATTGTCAATAAAAAATATCAAAATATTATATATGAACCTACTATGACCAAATATCACAAATTATTCATTATCAATCAAATAAATAAATAATTAATTATCATCAAAAAATGCTTAATTTTTTTTTAAAAAATAACACTTTTATGACCTAATATCACGATATTTGAATTTATTTTTTTTCCCAATTAACATACAATAAATAAAAAACCATTTCTATAATCACGATATTTGGATGAGAAATTTTTTTGCCCAAAATATCATACAAAAAATACATCCAAAATTCAAGTCTTTCCACGAAAAAATCTATTCAATACGAAAGAAAAGGCTTAAATTTTGTATGATGGAGTGTAGTTTGTCATAAAGAAAATCAAATAATGGACTAAATCCGCAATTCAAAGTATTAAAATTGATTTGAAGGTTTTTTTATCTGTTCTGAAATTGTAACAGAATTGTAACTCAAATCACCAGAAATTGTAACATAAGTGTAACGCACACTACTATATTACAATTTACAAATGTTCAAATAATGACCACTTCTCAATTTATAAATAACGAACACTCCAGAATGTAATGTAAATTTTTTGTTTCGTAAAATAAAACTTTTGTTTTGTAAGTAAAACTTATATTGCACAGAGTAAAACTCTTATTTCATAGCGTAAACATTTTGGCTCAATATATGTAACTTTTTGTTTCTCCTAATTTTTTTAAATAATAAGCATATCTCATCTTACAAATAATGAACACTCCAGTAAGTAATGTAAAACTTTTGTTTCATAGGTAAAACTTATATTACACCAAGTAAAACTTTTATTTCATAGCGTAAACTTTTTGGCTCAATATATGCAACTTTTTGTTACGCCTGAAACGTTCTAATAATTAACATTTCTCAATTTACAAATAACGAACACTCCAGAATATAATGTAAAACTTTTATTTCGTAAAGTAAAATTTTTGTTTTGTAGGTAAAACTTATATTGCACCAAGTAAAACTTTTATTTCATAGCGTAAACATTTTGGCTCAATATATGTAACTTTTTGTTCCGCCTAAAATGTTCAAATAATGACCACTTCTCAATTTACAAATAACGAACACTCCAGAATGTAATTTAAAACTTTTGTTTCGTAGGTAAACCTTATATTGCATCGAGTAAGCCTTTTATTTCATAGCGTAAATATTTTGGCTGAATATATGTAACTTTTTGTTCCGCCTATATTTTGTAAATAATAACCACTTCTCGATTAAGTGAAATTTGGTAGATCCCCAATTCAAATTAGTGAAATTGAGACAAATCATCAATTCAAATGACTAAATACCCAATTGAAATTAGTGAAATTTAGTTAAATTAACTTCAATTAAGTGAAATTGGGTAAATCCCCAATTCAAATTAGTGAAATTGACAAAATTCTCAATTTAATGTAGTTACATTAAATTTAAATGAGTAAAATTGAGACAAATCATCAATTCAAAGTAGTAAAATTAAGTTAAATTGAGTGCAATAGACTTCAATTTAGTAAAATTGACTAAATCCCCAATTCAAATTAGTGGAATTGAGTTAATTTTAGTGAAATTAAGACAAATCCTCAATTAAAATCAGTGAAATTAAGTTAAAATGAGTGCGACTAAATACCCGATTCAAATTAGTGAAATTGAGTTAAATTGAGTGAAATTAAGACAAATTGAGACAAATCATCAATTCAATGTAGTGAAATTAAGTTAAATTGAGTGCAATTGACTTCAATTTAGTAAAAAATTACTAAATATACAATTGAAATTAGTGAAATTGAGTTAAATTGACTTCAATTAATTGAAATTGGGTAGATCCCCAATTCAAATGAATGAAATTGACAAAATTCCCAATTTAATGTAGTTACATTGAGTTTAACCGAGTGAAATTGAGACAAATCATCAATTCAAAGTAGTGAAATTAAGTTGAATTTAGTGCAATTGACTTCAATTTAGTAAAATTGACTAAATACCCAATTCAAATTAGTGAAATTGAGTTAAATTGACTTCAATTAATTGAAATTGAGTAGATCCCTAATTCAAATTAATGAAATTGACAAGATTTCCAATTTAATGTAGTTACATTGAGTTTAAATGACTGAAATTGAGACAAATCCTCAATTTAAAGTAGTGAAATTAAGTTAAATTTAGTGCAATTGGCTTCAATTTAGTAAAATTGACTAAATCTCCAATTCAAATTAGTAAAATTGACTTAAATTTAGCGAAATAGATCTTATCCCCAATTCAATTTAGTTAAATTGACTTTAATCGAGTGAAATTGAGTAAATCCCTAATTTAAAGTAGTGAATTTGACTTCAAATGAGTGAATTTGGAAAAAAATCACCAATTTAAATTAGTGAAATGTAGTTAAATTGAGTGAAATTGATTTCAATTAAGTGATCACAAATAAATTATTCACTTTCGTATTTATTTGATACTTTTAATTGCGGATTGCAGATTTAGTACTTTGAATTGCGAATTTAGTCTATTATTTGATTTTCTTCATTATAAATTACACTCCATCATACACCAATAAATACATATTACTTGTTTATCTCAAATCTTGGTTGTCTAGCCTCTAATGCTTTTCCCTAATTTGGTTTTCCTCATAAATGTTGATGTTTGGTGGATTGTTGTGTTTCTTTAAATGAATAAATAGTGGCAAAAATAAAAGTTGAATAAGTATTGGGTTTTGAAAAGTTAAAAAACCCGTGATAAAGAAAGTGTAAAACAAAGAGGGGAGATAATGAAAAGTGAACAAAAAAACATCAACAAAAATAATACATACGGTGAGAGAGAAGGGATAAATAAATTTGTGCCTTCTCCCATATTGTGTATGATAATTGTAATACAGCAATGTGCGTTACACTTATGTTACAAATTCTGATGATTTAAGTTACAATTCTGTTACAGTTTCAAAATAGATAAAAAAACCTTCAAATCAATTTTAATACTTTGAATTGCGGATTTAGTCTATTATTTGATTTTTTTCATGACAAGTTACACTCCATCATACAAAATTCAAGCATTTCCTTTTATATCGAATAGATTTTTTTATGAAATATGAAAGATTTCTATTGTATTTTTTGTATGATATTTTGGGCAAAATATTTTTTCCCATCCAAATATCATGATTATAGAAATGATTTATTTATTTATTGTATGGTAAATGGAAAAAAATTTAAATTTAAATATCGTGATATTAGGTCATAAAAGTGTTCTTTTTTTTCAAAATTAAGCATTTTATGATGATAATTAATTAATTATTTATTGATAACGAATAATTTATGATATTTGGTCATAGTAGGTCCATATATAATATTTTGATATTTTTAATTTTTTATTTCATATGATTTTTTATTTATTTACAATGAATATTATGATAGTATTTATTTGAAATGAATTTGTGCTATTATATTTTAATATGTGAATTAGTATAGGGGTTATTTATGTAATTTTATTATTTTAGGAAGAATGATTTGTAAATTTGGCCTATTGGTATTCGCAAATGGAAATTGAAATTGTTTAATTTTTTGTTTTGTCTTTGTCCGCGCCCCTATGATGAGAGAGAGACCGGACGTGATTCGCTTCCAGCAATTTAATGAAATGACTTGCTTTCATTAATTAGGGTCAAAAGTCCAATAAATTGTAGGGACCATCCTTGAGACATTACCCGCTATTTTCTTTTGATAAATAATGTAATCATTTAATATATTTTAGTAAAAAAAAAATGATATCACAAAACTTATATGATAAAGTATGAAAAATAAGAGGTTATAACTCTCAAAATTTATTAAATATATACGATAAAATGATAAAAATTGCTTTAAGTATTAACATTTTATATCAATTGATAAAATAAAAAATGAATAATAATAATAATCACAACTATTGGTATTGAATAACCCTTGAAAATTAAAATACTACATGCGTCTCAAAATTAATGTCTGTCATATTTGAAACGTCAAAATACTTTATTATACCACTTTACTAATTTAATATTCATACATTGAACTTAAAAATGGTTAATTTCACAAACCCCTCATATACTATTCAATTTAATCAACTAACTCTTACGGTGACCACTTTATCCCATATACTATTCAATTTCATCAATTTGCCCCCTCCCCTCATATTTTGAGTCAAAATACCTAAATTACCCTCAATAGTATATGTGGGTTTAATGAAACCAACCCTTCAAAAAATTTATTTTTCGAAAATCAATTATATTTTTCGTAAAAATTATAAATTTAAAAAATATAAATATATATTTCGGGAAAAAAATATTTTTCGAAAATAATATATATTTCGGTAAAATATATATATATATATATATATATATATATTGGAAAATGATATATATTTCGGAATATATATAATTCGGTAAAATATATATTTTCCGAATTGTTTTAAAAAAATATGAATTTTTCCAAAAAATATATATTATGTTCCTTAATATGATTTTTTTGTGAAAAATATATATTATTTTCCAAAATATAAAATATATATATTTCAGAATAATTTATATTATTTTCGGAAAAAATAATATATATTTTTTACAAAAAAATATTTTTCGGGAAAAATTCATATTTTGGAACATAATATATATTTTTTGGAAAAAATTCATATTTTTTTAAAACAATTTGAAAAATATATATTATTGACTAATTATATATATATTCTGAAATATATATACATATATATTTATTTTCCGAAATGTATATATTTTTATATTTTGAAAAATAATATATATTTTTTGCAAAAAAATTCATAGTTTGGAAGATAATATATATTTTTCACAAAAAAATTATTTTTTAGGAAAAAATCATATTTATTGAAAATAATTCTGAAAATATATATTTTTGATGAATTATATATATATATATTCCGAAATATATATTGTTGTCGAAATTTTTTTTTTTTCCGAAATATACATATACATATATATTTGAAATTTATAGTTTTTACGAATAATATAATTGATTTTCGAAAAATATTTTTTTTAAAGAGTTGATTTCACTAAATTGACTAATGAGGGTAGTTTAGGTATTTTGACTCAAAATTTGAGGGGATGAACATAGTGATGAAATTGAATAGTATATGGGGCAAAATGGAAACAATGAGAATTAATTGATTAAATTGAATAATATATGGGGGTTTTGTGAAATTAACCCAATTATAAATTATCTATATAATAAATCATCTCATTATTATAATGAAAATAATGATAAAGTTGATATTTCTTTCACTATCAATACAACATCTTAAAAAATTAAATTTCCCAAAATAGCCTTATAAATTGGTACAGAGGAGGATTAAATTAGAGGTGATTTAGTTAATGTTCATTATTTTTATTAAACAAAGTAGAAAAAATATGTAGAAATACTCGAGACTTGTATGGAGAGTTGCATATATCATATATGTGTATATTTAAATATAGTTAACAATCTCAAAAGTAATTGTTGGGTGGATACAATGCTGAGGCCCGTTAGATATTAATGGGCTAATGGATCTACACTATCTTCTAGCATGGACCAGTTTATTTTAAATTGTCATTAAACTCGGTTTGCTCGCTCAAGTTGGATTGGGTTTAATGACAAGGCGCTTCAAACTGAGCCCACCCCTAAAAACTTTGTACTAGTATTTTCTCTTCTAAAAATATGAATTCATGTAATATTATTCTGCATGTTTAGTTACCCTCACATCATCCGTAATCCACTTGTATATCCTAAAAGATATATAAATATATATACATATATGTATTTAAATAAAAATACCAAAAAACACCTTGTATACACACACTGCCATACCATTAGTACTACATGGGCTCATCTTGGAGTTCAAAATTTCAAATAGTCGGTTTCTTGCGGTTGAGGCCTAGACCCATATCGCAGCCTCTTCATCTTACAAAGGCCCATCTAATGAACCAGCGCTTGACCGCCTCGATCCATTTAAATAATATAGTAAAATACCTTTGGGTAAATTCCAGTTACACTCCCTTTACTACGAAATATCCATGTACCACCCCGTTGGTAACGGCAGTTAGATTAACTGACGGAAGAGCACGAAATGACCATTTTGTCCATCATTATATCATTAATTTTAAACCATAAAAATAACATTTGAATAAAAAAAAAAATTATCCTTAAATTTTAAAACCCTAAATCTCAATCTCTTCCTCTTCTTCACCATCACAGCTCTTCTCTTCACACACCCACATGCCTATATATATATACATACATACCTATACACACTAATATACATACATTCACACATCTCGTCTCTCTCTCTCATCAAATTCTCTCTTCACCCGACTCTCCTTCACCATCAAACATCATAACCAACTACCAATTTTTGCTCGATATCAAGAGTTTTGGATCAATTTCGACTTTGGGTCATCTTCTTCTTCCGCACTAGCTTTTAGGGTTTCAAGACTAAGTTGGAGTTCAACCAATTTCAGGTCTAAATTCACCTTTCATTATTCAAATTGTTGGCGTCTTTGGGGTGAATTAGTATATCGAACCCATATTCTGCTTTTCGCCTCACAATCCCACCAAGTTTCAACTCCATTGACGGTTGCTTCGAGTTTCAATGGTGGTTCTTGTACCTTCATTGCAAACTTTTTGTTCAATTGGGCGAGTTGTTTGTGCTGATTTTAGTGTGTGGTTGATTGAACAATTTCTTTGTTTCTTTGTTATACATATACCATATCCAAAATTCATAAAATGACCTATTTCAAACAATTAGTCAACTACCCAAATAAGTTGGTATAGAAATCAATACACAATTGAAAAAAATAAGCAAATTGAAGGATTCAAACAACTCCTTCTCTGGTGCAGTTTGTAACTGGGATATGATCAAATCAGAAGGTGTGTAACTGGGATTTGTCCAATACCTTTTGGTCATTAAGGGTACATGCCCTTACTTCCAAATTGGAAGTCAAGGGTTCAAGTGTGTGAGTTTCTACATTCCTTACCTTTAAAAAAAAAAAAAAAAAATTTAATACTCCCATCTTGGATGTTTTGCAATTGGTCTAAAAATTTATATTATTAGATATAGTTAATATTTAATAAACAAAATGAAATAAAAATAATAAAAAATAATAAATAGATATAATAATAAATAATAAGTAAATATAATAATAAATAAATACTTCATAACAATAATAAAAAATAAGTATAATAATAAGAGATTAATATTAAATTAATAAAATATATTTTTAAATAATTAAAAATAAATAAATAATAACTCATTTATACTTTATCACTTTTTTGTTCGCATTCGATGCCGGACAAATGCCCTCTGACACCTTACTTCTTGAATAACACCAAAATGATGTGAGCAGCAATGTCTACAAGTGCAGTAGACATTGCTAAACATTTTAAAATATGCTATTAAAGGAACAGACACTTTTAAGTCATGACTCATGACTGGTCAGTATGTTTATACATGTATAGAAAACTGAATAAGATTTAGCCAGCAGAGATTAGAAGTTCTGGAGTGTTCATGGGATTTGCAGTTGTTGGACAAAAGTTGATGAACACTAAATTTTTATTTTTTTTCTTTTAAAAATGAGTGGTTTCAGTGGATAAGGCCACTTCACAATGGTAATTGATTGCAAGTGTCAAATCTTAATTGGATCCCAAAAAAAATAAAATTCAATTAGTGGCAAAAGTTGCTTTAGTGGTTGCTCCATTAGGACTTGGTGCTTCTGAGGCAAGCACTTCTTTGAGGTCTAGCGTCAGTATAAAACAGGGTGCCTGAGATAGGACTTGTGCACTGTGAATTTTCGATATATCGAAATGGAGGCTACGACGAAGGTGATGAGCATTTTAGCTTTGCTTCTGATATTTAGCGTTGCAGGGGTCGAAAGGGTCGATGGAGCAGGAGAATGTGGGAAAAATTCTGCAGATGACGAGGCTATGAAACTGGCCCCTTGTGCAATGGCAGCGCAAGATGAGAAAGCTGCTGTATCCGACAGCTGCTGCCTTCAGGTCAAGAAATTTGGGCAGAACCCGAAATGCCTCTGCGCTGTTTTGCTTTCTGATACCGCCAAGAGTTCTGGAGTCAAGACCAGTGTGGCTATCACCATCCCCAAGCGTTGCAACCTTGCTAATCGTCCAGTTGGATACAAGTGTGGACGTGAGTAACTCCCATCTTTATATATATATATATTATGTATATTTTGTGTGGCATTTCTTTGTTACTGAATCTCAATTGCTTTTCCTTTGCAGCTTATACACTCCCCTGATGAGCTGATACTATGAAGAAACAAACAATGAGCTTCAACTATACAACACTCTACTGGTGTTGTAGTGATTATTGTTGCTAGTCCTTTTAGCCAATAAAGCTAGCGGTTTGCGTGTAACCATCCTAAATAAAGATTGTAATATCAGTACAAGCTGTATCAGTATATATCTATCTGCCTTTTATCACAATATATACTGTTCCTAACATGACTCAAACCTTCGAAAGGAAAGGAGAGATCAAATAGACACGACAGAAGTTTGAGACCACATGGACACAAGGGTCCCAAAACACAAACAAAAGACTGTTCATATCAGTGGGTCACATTTGAGATACAGTCTTACAGATCATCGGAAACGAACCTTAACCTAAAGATGTCTATATTGATATTGAAAATGAAGTTGACAACTCTGAAGAATAGCTGTTGCATTACCAGATAATTGACCTAATAATCACAAACAAACAAGAAAAACTATGTGGCCATGGCGAATCAATTACAGAATATTGCATGTGCTCCTACGTTTGTGGCCTTTAACATAGGAGCACATAACTGCAAGTTGTTTACTAGTAGTAGCTAGAAGAGCAGTCAATTCAACATAAAGTAGACATGTTCAAGGTAGCATCCTTTTCAGTACTTAAAAAGAGTAAAAGGAAAAACAAAAGAGTGCAAATATAGTTTTGAGTACATATGATGGTTTCGATGTTTGGCCCGAGGAAGTGAAGACAAGCTACAAGCCATCTGCACGAACTTCAACTGTCACCGAACTTCATATGTAGAATAAAACTGCTAAACTATGTACATCACTTCCTGCAAAAGATTTCAATTTAACCATAAGAATTTAGGACAAAGAACAAATGTATGGACCAATACTCAGCGCAATAACAACAAAAAAGAAATTAATAATTGATGTACCCATGTACAAGGAATTCAAAGGCCCATTGATATTCTGCTCTTAATAATATAAAGATCCTACAGAAACAAATGTTTTTGGACAACAAAAAGGATGCTATTAGAGTAAAACCATAGTCACATCCTCTATTTGAACAACTTCCTGACAATCATAGCAACATACCTTGCCACCAATCTCCCCTTGAAGCAGTACCAGAATCATCTTCTTCCCCATCTTTCTTATACTAATGAGAGCGAAGAAACAAAAAGTAAAATGTCAGCGTATTCTTGTATTTGGGAAATACCATCACCTAAAGAACCATGTAACGTTACCACCCCAAGTAGCGATCCTTGGGGGGTTCTATGTAGCAGGACAATACCGTGCCAATAATATAAACCTCATAATTAAGTTGGGATACTATCGTGAATCTTAAATAAGACATGTAACCTCTCGATGGCACAGAAAAAATAGTCTCTGCATCTGAATTTTATTCTGGATATACTCTCTTCTGAGAAGTGCGGAAGTGCCACGTGATGTAATATTTATCCATAACTAAGATATACTCACAGTTGGGTAGCCAGTACGTTGCTTATTCTGAGGACAGGAGTAAAAATCTTGACCACCATAGTGTAGGGACGAGCTCAAATGGCATGGTTGCCCTCTTTCTTCCTGGTAAAATGAGCTCGTGTCGCTATTAGATATGTGCTGCCCCTCTCCTTCTTTGCTCGGAGGGTTAGTGTCTGAAAAGAAGCAGAATTAATTCCAATTCCAGAAACTACTTTTTGTCAAATTGTTTTCCCGGTAAGTAAAAAAATCCTTGAAACCAGAATTATGTCGAACAAGTTAGGAACATTGAAATTTTAAGATTTTGGGGAAGTCAGGTTACTCTCAAGCTTCCAACTATTTCGTTTAATAGATGGTGCAACTTAGATTGGTGAAGAAAAAAATTCAGACCCTTGTTTTAAACCGTTGGAGAAGTTGAAAATGTTTTCCTTAAAAAGGGGTTATTGAGCTTTAGTTTCACTCCGAGCAGAAAGGGACTATTGCATGAAGATAAGCCCTTTAGTTTCAGATTGAACAAATCTTCACAAATGAGTACTTTTGAATGATGTCTTCTAGATCTGCAATGTCAAGATCTAATAAGTAGTGGAAGTGAAACTTCTACGTACTAAAATTAAGCTTATAGAAGATTCACTCACCACGTTCTAATAGTTGCATATAACAAAGACAACCATAAGAATATGTTAAAAGGCATATAATAGTATATACTAGAAGAGCTGAACATATCTTCACAGAATGAGCAAATAGTGATCGTCATTAAAGTATCGGAAGGACGGATTAGACCAGCATCATTGTTTGCATATCTTCCTCCAAATACAACTAGGATAAATTATGTATCATTCAAGTGAGTTCATGAAGTACCCGGAGCTCCAGGTTTAGTATTCCAAACTTGGCTTGCACTGTGTTGCTTTTTCACACCCTCCTCACAGTGCAAAGACTGCTTCCCCACAGCCTGAAACAAAATCAACAAGAGAAAATTTGGAGCTTTCTCCCAAGTGAAAAACAATCACATAAGTGATAGAAATAAAATTTCCCATATTTCAATTCAATCAGAGTCGGAGATGAGGAAAAATTTCAGAACACGAGGTTGGAACTAAACAAGCATTTTGATGCAAACAAAGAACATATCGAAACCAAAATGCCTTTAGTCTGATGGTATCAACTTTCCTCGAGTCCCATGGGCCTCATGTTGGTGTGTGTGAGTGTTTTTAATTTAGTGGACTTCAAAATATAGTTATTTTATATTCTTCTTTTGCGATTTCATTCCGGTTCTTCTTTAATTTTGACAAGAAAAAAATAATGGAAAACTCAAATTGGGTAAACCTTTGTAGTACTCTTTTGGGTCGTTCATCAAATCTAGTGAAATTATTTTATATAATTCTTACTAGTTTTGTTCACAATGATGAACTTCAAGAAAACCTTTATTAGCATCAAAATTTACCAATAAATAAATAAATCAAACAACAATAATTGAACGCTTAATCAAGAAACAATTGGTGACCCGCGTTTATGAACCTCACAGATAATATACTGTAAAATACTAACCCCTCAATTGTTAGGATCGATTTGGAATTTGTTACTCACACAACACAATCACACACAATAGAACACAAGAAATTATACGTGGTTCGGCCCAAAAATGACCTACGTCCACGGAGCACACAACTTTCACTAATCTGGAAAAAAGATTTACAAATACTCTCTACACTCTTTCTCTGTTTTTCACTCTTTGTTATGTGTTTTTCGGATTACAGATATGAAGCCTCTATTTATAGTAGAGGGCGAGAGGAAGAAGCCAAAATTTGCTGCCCCAAATTTCTTCTCGTTGGTGCCAGAATTTCCTCCATTTCGGCCATGAAAGATTTGTGTAGATCTTTCGATGACAGAAAATCTTGGCGTGCAATTCTGAAAAACATGGGCGGCGCCGACTTTGACTTCACACCAACAATCTCCCACTTGGAGTCAAAAACCGCTCCATCTGTTATTAATGAATAGTTGTGTGCTCATTTCCGTCTTCAGTCTCGAAGACTAACTGAAGCTGAACATAGCTTCAGTTTCTCTGTAGTTACTGTCTTGGTCAGCATGTCCGCTGGATTCTTGCTACCTTGGATCTTCTCAAGTGTCAGCACCCCATCTTCCAATAATGATCTGATAAAGTGATAACGAAGTCCAATATGTTTGGTCCTCGAATGAAATGCTGAGTTCTTTGCCAAATGTATTGCACTTTGGCTATCACTGTGCAAAACATTTTTCTCTTGCTTGAATCCTAATTCTGCTAACAGACCTTGTAACCATATCATTTCTTTGCTAGCCTCTGTCACAGCTACGTACTCTGCCTCTGTTGTAGATAACGCTACAATCTTTTGTATCTGGGAAACCCAACTAACTGCTGTAGTACCTACTGTAAAAATGTACCCAGTAGTACTTCTTCTGTGATCTATCTCTCCAGCAAAATCTGAATCTACATACCCATGTAGCTTCACTTCTCCTTTTCCGAAACAAAGGCATTTGTTCGTGGTACTTCGTAGATATCTCAATATCCACTTTACTGCTTCCCAATGCATCTTTCCTGGATTGGACATAAATCTGCTAACAGCTCCCACTGCATATGCAATATCCGGTCTTGTGCATACCATGGCATACATCAAACTTCCGATAGCTGAGGCGTAAGGTACCTTAGCCATGAAGTTTTTCTCTTCGTCTGTCTTGGGAGACTGGTCCTTGGATAGTCGAAAGTGACTAGCCAATGGTGTGCTAACTGGCTTAGCATTACTCATGTTGAACCTTTTCAGAATCCGTTCAACGTAGTCAGCTTGAGACAATTGCAAGATACCCTTTTGCTTGTCTCTGTTGATTCTCATCCCAAGAATCTGCTTCGCTGCTCCCAAGTCTTTCATCTCGAACTCATTTGATAGCTGCTTCTTCAACTTACTGATTTCTTCAAAATCAGACCCAGCTACTAACATGTCATCGACATAAAGTAGGAGGATGATATAGCTTGTGTCAAACCTCTTGAAGTAGCAACAATGGTCAGCGTTGCTTTTGTTGTAACCATGTCTCTGCATAAACCCATCAAATTTCTTGTACCACTGCCTCGGTGCTTGTTTTAAGCCATACAAGCTTCTTTTCAACTTGCACACAAGTTTCTCTTTGCCTTTGACTGAGAAACCCTCCGGTTGTTGCATGTAGATCTCCTCCTCTAGGTCACCATGGAGGAAAGCAGTTTTGACATCTAACTGCTCTAGGTGCAAATCTTCCGCTGCAACAATGCTGAGAACTGAACGAATGGTATTCAGTTTTACAACCGGGGAAAAGATGTCGGTGTAGTCGATTCCTTCCTTCTGCTGAAAGCCTTTGACTACGAGCCTTGCCTTGTGTCTCTTGGAACCATCATGTTCCTCTTTGACCCTGTACACCCATTTGTTTTGAAGAGCTTTCTTTCCAGTCGGCAACTTGGTTAGCTCCCATGTCTTGTTGGAGATAAGAGATTGCATCTCATCTTTCATCGCAAGCTCCCACTTGCTGGCATCTGTTTCTTGACATGCCTCTTCATAGCATTCAGGTTCTCCTCCATCAGTGAGCAACAAGTAATTCATGTATTTCCTGTTCGGCACATGAGGTCGGGAGGACCTTCTAGGTTCAGGAATTGGAGTTGGAGACTGCGGTTGATCATTCCGTTGTGCATTGCTCTCTGCACTAGGTTCCTCTAGCTGAAAACTCTCAGCAGTCTGTTGTGCCTCACTGCTGTCTGGAACATCATCCAACTCGGCATACACAGGATCTCTCTGTGCTGAATCACTGAAGGTTGTTGTGTGTCTGTCCTTGTACATTACTTTTTCATTGAATACTACATCCCTGCTTCGGATCAGCTTCTTGTTTTGGTCATCCCAGGTCCGATAACCAAGTTCATCCTCGCCGTATCCAATGAAAGTGCATTTTTGTGATTTCGGATCAAGCTTGCTCCTAGCATGATCACTGATATGCACATATGCAACACAACCAAAAACTTTCAGATGTGAAAGCTTTACCTCTTTGCCGCTCCATACTTCTTCTGGTATTCTGAATTCCAATGGTACTGATGGACCTCGATTAATCAGGTATGCAGCTGTATTGATTGCTTCTGCCCAGAACTGCTTCGGTAATCCTGCCTGTATCCGCATGCTTCTGGCTCTCTCAGTCAATGTCCGGTTCATTCGTTCTGCTACGCCATTCTGTTGTGGTGTACCTGGCACAGTTCTTTCCAATCTGATACCATTCTCATAGCAGAACCTTTTAAATCCGGTGTCTTCATACTCGCCACCGTTGTCTGATCGTAGCTTCTTTATCTTCAAGCCTGTCTCATTCTCCACCATGGCTTTCCATTTCTTGAACACATCGTACACCTCCGATTTATGCTTCAAGATATAAACCCATACCTTCCGAGAATGGTCGTCGATGAAAGTCACGAAATAAGACTTTCCGCCAAGAGATGAGACATTTGCCGGCCCCCAGACGTCAGTGTGAACTAGCTCAAGCTTCTCCTTTCTGAGGGTTCTGCCACTCCTTTGGAAACTCACCCTCTTCTGCTTGCCGAGGATGCAACTCTCGCAGAAGTCGATATCAATTGATTTTAAGTCTGGTAGTTTCCCCTTTGAGTGCATAATCTTGAGCCCCTTTTCACTTATGTGACCTAGCCTCTGGTGCCACAGGTTCTGATCCTCTTTGCTTTCTGCAACTGCTATTGACATGCTAGCACTGGTAGTTGTGTAGAGTGTACCATTCTTCTTTCCACGTGCCATTGTCATAGCTCCCCTGGAAACCTTCCAATCTTCATTGTTGAAGGTTGTCACATAACCTTCACTCGCCAGCTGGCTTATTGAGATCAGGTTCTTCCTCAAGTCTGGAATATGCCTCACATCCTTTAACTTCCATACAAATCCATTAATCTTGATCTGTACATCGCCCTTGCCAACAACACTGCAGGGTTGATCATCTCCAAGATAGACCTTTCCCAGGTCACCTGGTACATAGCTCTCAAAGAGCTCTCGACTTGAGGTGGCGTGAAATGATGCTCCAGAATCTATCACCCAAGATTCTGACTTGCTCTCCAAAGAGCATATCAGTGCATCATTTGATTCTTCCTCTGAGACAATGTTTGCCTCAGTCTTGTTCTCCGGTTCCTTCTTCTGAGATCTGCACTGGTGTTTGTAGTGACCAGTCTTGCCACAATTCCAACATTCAACTTCTTTGAAATTCCTGGGTTTCCGAGATTGTGATCTTCCATTTCTGGACTTGGAACGACCACGCCCATAGCCTCCACCTTTCTTCCGATTTGAACTTCTGCCTCTGCTTTCAACATTTAATGCCGAGCTACTGGTAGAAGAGTCTGACGTCTGTCTTCTGATCTCTTCTGTGAGTACCATACTTACCACGGAATCATACTGCAACTTTTCTTTCCCTGAAGAGCTACTGATCGCAGCCACTGTGCCGCTCCAACTCTCTGGTAATTGGCTTAGAACTAAAGCCGCTTTCATTGCGTCAGAGATTGGCATATCAACTGATTCCAACTGCCCAACGATGTCATTAAGAACATTAAGATGTTCACTAACCTTTCCATTTTCGGACATCTTCAGATTAACCAATCTTTTGATGAGATGTACCTGATTTGCTGCAGACGGCTGCTCGTACATGTTAGAAAGGGCGTCCATGAGAGATCTCGCCGTCTTCTCATTTATGATATTGAAGGCTACTGATTTGGACAAGGTCAGTCTAATCGTGCCGAGAGTTTTCCGATCGAGAATTTTCCAATCCTCTTCTTTCATCGTCTCTGGCTTCGCTCCCTCCAACGGTAGAAATAAATTTTTCTGAAATAACAAATCCTCGATTTGCATTTTCCAGAAAGCAAAATTTGTACCGTCAAATTTATCGATCATGGTTGACTTGTCTTCTGAAGTTGATGTCATTGCTCCACAAAAATTATTTTGTGAACAGTACTTTTGAACAGTACCGTATCCGGGAACAGTGTCGGATGAATAGTGACCGAATATATATATATATATTTAATTTCGAAAATCAAAAAAAATTACAATATATATATATATCCACTGCCGAAAGTTATACAACTTTTTTTCTTTTTTTTTTTGTTTCTCTCCAACACCTCACCCACTCACTAATATATATATCAATATATTTCTCTCACACTTTACCCACTACCACACTTTCTCTCTCCACTCACACTCCCACTTTTTTATTTTATAACACTCCCTCAAACTACTCCCACAGACAACATTTCGGCTCCTTCTTTCTTTTATCTATATATACTATGTATATATATATTACGAATATATAGATAGATATATATTAGGAAGCTCTGTTATTTTCACAAACAGAGGAGTTTGCTTACAAAGAGGGAGCCAACGGCGAACGGCAGGACAGCGGGGACTGGAGCAGTGCGATGGCGGGGACTGGAAGCAGAGACGGTGGTGATGATCGGCGTCCCCGGAAGCAGAGACGGTGGTGATGATCGGCTGACTACGGTGGTGCTTATGATGGTGTATTTCTCACGGTGAGTATTTTCCTAACCTATGCTCTGATACCAATTGTTAGGATCGATTTGAAATTTGTTACTCACACAACACAATCACACACAATAGAACACAAGAAATTATACGTGGTTCGGCCCAAAAATGACCTACGTCCACGGAGCACACAACTTTCACTAATCTGGAGAAAAGATTTACAAATACTCTCTACACTCTTTCTCTGTTTTTCACTCTTTGTTATGTGTTTTTCGGATTACAGATATGAAACCTCTATTTATAGTAGAGGGCGAGAGGAAGAAGCCAAAATTTGCTGCCCCAAATTTCTTCTCGTTGGTGCCAGAATTTCCTCCATTTCGGCCATGAAAGATTTGTGTAGATCTTTCGATGGCAGAAAATCTTGGCGTGCAATTCTGAAAAACATGGGCGGCGCCGACTTTGACTTCACACCAACATCAATGAGATTATTAGATATAATGAATGTAATTTTGATCAAAATGGATAAACAATTGATAAAAAAAAAAACAATAAGGAGAGGCATTTGAAGAAGGCTATACCTTGGATGAAGGTGCAAAGATTGAGGCTAAAATCCCAGAAGATGGAGATGGAGACGACACATTTGAACCAAAAAGCTCAGAAGTGAAAGAGGAATATGATGATGAAGAACCCACATGCTTCCTTCCTTCCATCTCTGTCTAACTCTTTTCTGTATCTATCTATATCTATATATGAATATGAATATGAATGTAATAAGGGAATGGACCAATATATAAAACCAAGAAGCACCGTCAAAGAAGAGCCCACTACAACAAAAGGGCCGACCAATTTTCAGAGGAAACAAACAGAAAATGCAACGGAAATTAAGAAAAAGAGAAGACCTAACCGTCGCCGCGCCAATTTGAATCCGTAGAAAGAAGCACAGTATCAACATGGCGGACCCGAGATTATATATACTTATATTTATGATGGCGCAGTATTATAAAAGGAAAAAGTAAAATAAAGGTTAAAAAAGGAATGAAAATCAAATAATTATAGAATTAAAATAATTGTGATTTAATACAAGAAGTAAATTTTGATTTTCTTTACATAGATTACAAAAATTTATCAAATTTGGATATGATTTATAAATTCAATAAAATATCACATAAATTACCAATCACCATATCAAGAATCGAGTCTTTTACACCAAGAATAAATGGATCGATTCCCGATGTAAAACAAGACCATCTAACAACAACTAACCCTCTAAGACTTTGGCATATGATTAAAAATCTAAACTAATTTTAATGGTGTGATTTTTCACCATACAAGATAATATTGTGTGTATGGTGTAACCCTATTATATTGATAATAGCATAAAATCAAATGATAAATTGTTTGAATAAAATTGGAAAATGCACACATGAGTGCAACCATCACGCTTTTTGAGTGGGACATTCATGGAAATCCTTGGTGCCACGAATAGTTAGTGGATAATAACAATTCTACCATCTCCTCAATCTCTGTCTAATCCCATTTGTGATTTGATTCTCCATTTTGTGTATGTTATCCAGAGAGAGAAAGTCTAAAACTAGCCACGTATAGACTACTTTTTAGATTAGAGATATAGTCCTAAGCATTGTACTATCACAAAGTTGACCATTCATGGTATATTCTCTACGTTCGTTTTTCAGTTTGCTCCATCACTTTTCACTCCCTTCAAATTTACAAAATCTTTAATTTTCCACTCCAATAATTTACTCTAGCTTTTGTTTTTATTGAACAAGAGAGATGCGCATGTAATGCCATTTGAATGTCTAGAAAATGTAGAGTTCATAGGAAAGAGATTGAGATAAAGACATTAATGGGTCATCTAATGTGTGACAGAAATGAGGAATATATATATATATATGGAGGTCCCCTACTCCAGATAGACATTGTATGTTGAGCTTATATGGTAAAACTGTGGATGATCTAAGAGGTCTGTCCAACTTTTACCCCAACATTTACCATGAACTAGTAAGTTGGTGATTTTGTACACACTCACATGTGTTGATGCCGAATTTGGGTAACACCTTAAGCCTTTTCCATTATGAACTAAGATCTTGACATTGGCTCGCGAAAGGGGCGAGGAGAGTCACTGGACCCAAGGTCGGGGGAGTTCCGAGAAAAATCTTGGGCTTGCCTCGAGGAACTCCCACCCCTCGTGGGGAAGACTGCTCCATTTGGATGGGCACTCCCATGAGGGAGCTGGTTTGGTACCAA
The DNA here is from genome assembly GCA_963922005.1 of Cornus suecica. Lineage (NCBI taxonomy): Eukaryota > Viridiplantae > Streptophyta > Magnoliopsida > Cornales > Cornaceae > Cornus > Cornus suecica. The sequence goes on along the minus strand of OY998242.1, from coordinate 7,109,987 downwards.
TACCTCACTTAATGTGCACGTATGATATGATTTCTGCCATCTCGCGAGGGCATGTGGAGTCATGTTGGAAGAAACAGGAGAAATCAATTCGCGAGGTCAAAGAAGGCATGTCCTAGCGAATCGGTTCCTCCCCTCCTTCCTTGGTATATTTGAACGTTTTCACATGAATTTAGGGATCAAGTGGTAGGGTGGCTTGAGTCCGGAGTGATACTCGAAGGAGGACACATTTCTCAAACTTGGTATAAAAGGATAAATACGCAGCTTGATGACGAATGCCTGAGGAACTGTATTTATTAAACGACATGACCGATGGGGCTTGCATTCAATGCAATGCGGATTTCCAAACGCAAAATCCGCATGAGGCTGCTTAATACCCTTGGGTCCAAGCCCCTCCTCTATCCCAGGCGAGCAAAGGATCCTTCGGGTAGAAGACCTATTGCTCCTTTATTTATGGGGTAATAATACCCATGTCTAGGACCAGTATAAATAGAGGCGTGGGAGCCACATTTAAGACAATCACAGAAATTAGAGAGAACATTAGACATCAATTCTTCAAGGCATGAATACCAAGTTATAGACCTATCATCACCCTAATCAAACTTTTTCTCAAGAATCCCTAATCACTTAAAGACATATTATCCTCATTAATCTGGATTTACAAAAGGACCACTTACAACCTGTTGCAGCATTTCTCATCACTACATGTATCTTTGTATGTGAGTTTTTGTGGTTTTACTTTTTTGTGTTATTAGAGTTATATTCAGGTGGATTAGAGAAGGTCTAATTGGCAGATGAAAGAAAGTAACAAATGAAGGCAAAATTAGTTAATTTTCTTCTTTATCAGAAGAAGAAGTAGAATAATTCTGTTTAAGCAATCATTTTTGCAATAGCAGTCTGCTTTGGTTATTTAACTTCCCCCACACTACACTACCTCAGTCCCAATAATTCAAAAAAAGAAAGTGGAAATTCTAGATTGGCGTGAGCGGCAGGATTCGAACCTGCGCGGGCAGAGCCCACATGATTTCTAGTCATGCCCGATAACCACTCCGGCACGCTCACTCGATGTTGAGGTGCCTTTAAAAGTTGAATAATAATATAAAACAGCTCGCAACAGGATGAGATTAAACTTGCCGTGCTTATTTTGATAGAGGGTTTGGAGCTTTTTTTTTTTGTTTGTGTTGAAAATTGTGCACCAAATCATGTTTGGCAAGCTTGGTGTTGGAGCATTAGTGTTGTACCATTGGAGTGAAATTCATCATTTTTGGCACCATTGAGATAGATGGTTTGGATGAAGTTGGTTTGGTTTTCTCACACCAAAACTATTATTTAACCCAAACCAATTCAATTTGGTGTACCATTGTTTAACACAAACCAATTTATTTAAAATATTTCAAAAAAATCAAACGAAAAAATATATTTCATAAAAAATAAAATATTTCGGGAAAACAAATATTTCTAGAAAAATAAAATATAATAAAAATATATTTATTATTTTTTAAAAAATATACAAATTATATGTATTTTTACTGAAATCTTTTATTTTTTTGAAATATCTTATATAAAATATTTTATCTATAAATATTTTGAAAAAATTAAATATTTATATATTTTATTTTTTAAAACATACATATTTACAAAATGTTATTTTAAATAAATAAAATGTCAAACTATTCCAAGTTACCAAATATGATTGGTTTCAAAATTTCAGCTCATATCAACTCTACCAAACATGATTTGGTTTTTCAGTTTCACTTTTTCTCACACCAAAATTATCTGCACCAAATATGATTTCAATTCAGAATAAAACCACATCAACTCCAACCAAATCAACACCACACCGGTTGTCAAACAAACATTCGTAGTATAACAATCTTATTGATTGTAGGGTTTACCAAAATTGTGCAAGTTGAGGAAAAGTCTGTCTGTGTCATTGCTCAATTCAGTGAAACAAACTGATTTTATTTATTGTGGATGAGATTAAATGCCTGATTTCTATTTCATGAACCCTTTGTTTGAGTGGTCTATCTTTCTTAGCAAGTCAAAGTTAAGCTACAACATTCCCTAATCTGGAGTGGAAAGTGAAATAGACTATTTTATCTTCTTAGCTGGTGAAGTCTAACTTAAAAATTTCACTAATCTAGAGTGAAAAGGGGTGGTCTATCTTCTTAGCTAGTGAACGACTGATAACTTTAAGTTATTTTCAGAAATAAGAAAATAATTATGTGTTCACTAATATGGAATATTTTATGTTTAAATGTATAATTTATTATATATAATATATTATATTATAATAATAAAATATTTTTAATTAATATAAAATAACTTTTAATACATAAAATTTTATATATTAGTTCGAATTTATGAGATAAAAATATATAATTTAGTATATATAATTTTATTAACATATTTCTTGATATTAATAATACATTATATTTAATAATAAAATATTTTTAATTAATATAAGATAAACTTTAATATATAAAATTTTATATATTAGTTTAAATTTATGAGACAAAAATATATAAGTTATTATAGGAAACTTGTGAAACAAATATTTTATTAAACGTGTATTATTTGTTTCTTGTTCTCAGTATAATGAAAATAGTATAATATCTTATAATTTGAGAATGTTTGATATTTCCTAACTTATTATATTGTACTTTAGAATTACTTTTTTTTTACATAATAAATACAACGAAACAGATTTTTGAATTTTTATTTTTTGAAAATTGTTTCGTAATTTTACTAGCCAAGTAAAATTTTGAACTGAAAAAATTGTTTTATGTTCTCGTTCTCAAAAAATTGTTTTCTAGAACAATTTTTTAAAGTTCTATACCAAGCATGGCCTAATTGTTCGGCCTTCATGGCACTGAATTCCTAATTTCTCTATATCTCTTTGTCAAGTTAAAAAAATAAAATTAAAAATTAAACAATATTGTAAATGTCAATAAATGCATAACACAAGAATTCAATACTTTATTCAATTTTGGCTTTTTTATATACATTTCCTTTTTGGGCTTTTAGCTCATTAGGGCAACATACCTTAGCTTGCATCATTATCTATGTTTTTAAATAAATACAAGTTGAAATGGACCTTGTCTTCGGGCTTTAAATAATCTTGTTGGACCATTAGCCTGATGAACCTAATGCTTGACCATTAGCCTGATGAACCTAATGCTTGATGGGCTTATGTGGGCATTAGGATTTCCACACTTACAAACACCATTTGCCCAAAAATAAACAAAATGGTTTACTAATCCTGTATGTTTCATTTTTTATTTTATTTTCTTCATCTTCAAAGAGAACACTCAATTGCTTTTATTTCCTTTACATTACATTTAAACTATCAAAAGAAATTAAAAAAAAAAAAGAAAAAAAGAAGAACTATTACGAGTCTGAGCACAGATCAAATAACAAACCGCAATTTATACTGTGAGGACTGACTTGTCGAAGTGAAATCTATAATATAAGCACAACAAATCCCAAAACGTATCTAGTACAACACATGAGAAAATCTTAAAGTACCCCTACTAAGATGTGAAATACAAAGATTGACAAAACCAACAAATCCCAAAACGTAACTAGTACAACACATGAGAAAATCTTAAAAGTACCCTACTAAGATGTGAAATACAAAGATTGACAAAACTATCAAAGAGCAGGCAGGATCATCCAACTCCATTTTTCGCATAAAGAGCGGGAAGATGAGTTCTTTAATCTCTATATGAAGTCCGAACCATCCCCATAGTGCTGCAAGTCTGGATGAGTTCCGCCTCCAGGCCTTGGAGGATTCCTATAGGACATCCGGATAATAAACATGTCAATCACTGATAGACAAAGCGAAAGCACAAGTTCATCATGCATGCAAGTCTTTTAAGCATAGGAACTTTCCCCAAACAGCAAATATATATACATATATATATATATAGTATTTATTCATAGGTCTGTAAATTCAATTACGATAGAGACATCCATATTCATCCAGCCCATTGGTTTCTGAACCATATAAGAACACTAAAGCCACTTAAAAAATACACAGGTCAGTTAAAAAGGTCAAAGAGAGATGGAACTTCTTGTGCAACAAACATTACCACTTAACACCACAAGGTCAAAATTCTGACCTGCTAAATTACACTTCTGAAGAGTTGCAAAAAAAAAATTATTACTTCAAATAACATTACTGCTTATTTAAAGATCAAATCATTAGAGAGTAAAACATACTTCACAATTCCCTATCCATTGTCATTTATTCAATCAACAGGATGGCAGAAGTTATTCAATATGTATTAATACCTGACAAATCGGTTAGGCTCAAAACCAGGAACGTCAGGCGGCCCATAGGGATCAAAACGTGCGCCCGGAGGGACACCAGATGGACGCCCCCTGTTCAATTAAACAAAATGCAGCTGTAAATAATGACTTCAAATCAAGTGTGTGTGCAAGAAAGAGGGAGAGATAATAACTCACGGTGGTCCTCTGATGAAAGGATTTCCATCTATCCCACCACCAAACATAGGATGATCAGGTCCTGCAACCACATGACAAACAAGATGCAAGTCAAGAAAGAATTTAATGTACATGTTGATAGAAGTGTTCAAAATAAAGAATCTACAAACCTACAAACATCCCCCCTCCACTGCCAAATCCACCCCTGACATAAGGCCACCAGTTAATTCAGTAAGAAAGTGCAACTAAAAAACAATTCCGTAAGCCACCGCTTAACGAATGAATGTGAAGCAATAAAACAGGGGCACCAAAAACCTGCTAGGGAACGTTCCAGGAGGAGGACCAGGAAAAAGATCGCTGCCACCAACAGGAGGGACAAATCTACATTGCAAAACAGATTAGACTTTGATATCATTCATTGCAGTATTGTGAACAGCAAAATATATCATCAGACAATGAATCGGTAACACATCAATTCTCTACTTATTTGATTGGGTTCGGTACCAACATTCTAACGTCAATGTTCCTTTACAACTCAAGCAGATAGTTCAGCAGTAGTAGAAAATGCAATTTATTTTGTTAGCTAGTTTAGGTTTGAATATACCCACTCAAGCCTTGTTTGGAGCAGATAGTTTCCTATAACCGTAGTTATAGATAAAAACACACAAAAAAATAATTAGCTCATTAGGCTGGACACAATAAACAAACAGGCCTCGACATTCACTGTGTAGCAATCAATAGGCTCATCTACAAGTCAAATAATTAAAAACAGCTCTAAACTAATTGGGCCTCTCTCTATTGCCAATTTGCCATAATGCTCATTATCTGGTGGTGATAGCAAAGTTGCAGGGTATTTTAAAAAACATGATTTCAATATCCACAAAGCTAAAGAACAAAGAAAATGAGAATGGAAGAAAGTTTATCATAATAATGGAAATAGGGAAAAGTAATATTTGGGATTGACAACATTCCAGGGTCTTTGAAAACCCTAACCTTACAAAAGGAGCGGACTATATAGCCATATACCATTATATTTTGGTTGCCGAAGGTTATCCAGTCTAAATTACATATTGACTCATTATGACTTCCATGATTCCATCACGTGATAGAGCGATCTACTTCCGTTATTTCATAAATGGTAGGATAGGGGCCAGAAATAAATTTTACTAATAAAATTGTAATGTAAGGTATATAATTCCATGCAAGATTATAATTCCTGGAACAAGGGATGTTCCAAGGTGGGGGTTGCAGAAGCTTGTGCAGAATAAGTGACATGCAAAGGGATAAAATGGGGGCATGGGAGGAAGGCAAAGAAGGGTCAAGGGTGATGTATAGTGCATTAGCTAGAATATTGGTTAACAATGCTAATATGCAACGATGAAAAAAGTTCCAAATCAAACCTAAACATGGATTCAAGAAGAACCTTGGCTAAAATTGCTAAAGCGCGAGAGAATAACAATGAAGGAGCATAATTATATAAATTCTAACACTAATTAAAAAAATGCAGCTCAGATCGTCATGAAACCAACAGAAAAATGGATCACCATATTGGTACAATTCCAGAAAGTAAACAGATTACAACCATAGAAGAGATCTTCAATAATCAAAAGGCCAAAAACTGAACCCTGTTCCTCTCTAACTCTTCTATACGCACAAAGCCAAAAACAGAACCCTCCTCCCTCTCCTCTATTCAAAAGAAGTCATTGCCGATGAAACTTAGTCTAGATACTGGATTTTAGGGTCCTAGTTTACTCTCACTTTAACAAGAACCTAAAAGTTGACTACCCTCTGGCCCTTTAGATTCCCCTTGAGAAGAAGTTCTTGAGGAGGGAAGGTGATGAAGCTTTGAGAAATAGGCAGGCATACAAAGGTTAACATATTTGACCATTGGCTGTCAAAAAATTAAAAGTTCGATAAATTAAAAGCCTATTTGGAAAGAAGGAAGAGAAAATGATGGATGGAAGGGGCATCTCTAGGAAAAGGAACGTGTCCCTCCCTTCTTTTGTTAGGTTGACTAGAAGTAAACAGAACTTCAACTTTTTAATATGCATGAAAGGACAAGAAACTTTTAAAATGTTAAAAGAAGCTACTGGTGATGCCCCTTGCTATCCAAGGGCAGAGCTAGAACCTGAGGGTGATAACATTGCTATAGAAACTGCATTAACAAGCATCATAATACATGACCGTCCATTTAAGCAGAAATTCCTACAGATTTGTAACTTTTTGATTAACAAAAACCAACACACCAAAACTTCCTAGATGTAGATTTCTAGGGACATTAAAAGAGTCTGCATTACTGTGTTATTTTTTAACTTCTGATATTATGCTTTGTGCTTGAAAAAAAATCCCAAGACTTCTAAATTTAGGAGCCAAAAATTAAAAAGGCAGCTATTCTCCACAGGCTACAAATTGATGATGCATGCAATATGTAGCTGTTTGACATAGTGAAATAAAGCAAACATATATAAAAAACTATCTAAGTTATACCCTGGAGAATAAGGTTGAGGATAACGAGGTTCAGCACCTCCAACATCAATAGGGGTTGGGTTCTCTCTGTGTCTTTCCCTTGTCTCGAAACTGCAGCATAGCATCAGGAAAAATAAATAAAAAATTGAAATTTCAGAAAAATGTTCCCAGCGGCAAATTATAGATAAGCAAATGGATTAGGACCACACAACATCAATCAAATCATATAAAGATCGACATAAACAAATAAAGAAGCCATCGACTCTATAGAAATCAACAGCGTGTCGTAACTATCCCACAAAAGTGGGAGTGCCTTTCACAACCTATACAGTGCACAATCAAAAAGGTTCTGACACTATAAAAGCAGTCGAGAAAGTTAATGAAGGCATCCTGGTAAAACAATTCTAAACTCCATCTACCTTCTCTTTTTATCTTATTAAGCTGATATAATTGAACAATATACAAGTCTCCAAAGCCAAACAATTAAAGGCCAAAAGCAATAGAAAACAAATCCAAGAAACCCGGTACGGGTGTGGAGGTTAAGGTAAATCACCCTAAAACCAATTATGCAGATCAAATTCATACTCTAAAATAAAGGTATCTGCTAACATCAAGCAATCTAGAATTTTTCATTAACATCTGCCAGCGTACCACATCAGAAATTTCCAATGAAAGACGTTAATTAAAGACTCAAAAGAAATCACCATGGTTGAAAATCCCCAAAAACACATTCTGACAATCACACTTGTAATCAAGAACATAGTACATTTGAACCCATATAACTCCATTATGAAGACACCAAGTGTGCCTCTGTTGACATTTCAATGTAAATAATCACAGTTCAAAAATTAAAATTATATGATCTAAATTACCTTGAAGATTGTTTGGATGAGTAAGTGGTTGAAGAACCACCATTCAATTTAGCTATTAATTCTTTCTCAACTCTGTTCACCGGCTTCCCCAAATTCTTGAACTGAGAGCTATAATTACTGCCCTCGCCCTCTCCAACGTAGTCCCCAACTCTGCACATCATAATCAAACCTCCATAAAAATAATAAAAACTATTATACACAAAACAACTTAGTAAACATGTACATATATATGCACACGCACATTTTAACACGAACCAAAAAACTATAAAAATAAATCAATTGCAGAAATAATGAATAATTGGAGATAACACCATACTTAATTTCAAGATGAACAGGTTCGGAATCGCCATCGCTGAGAGCATCAATGAGCAATTTATCGTCCATGGCGAGACACTTGACCAGGACTTTTTTGGAACCCTCGTTAGGGTTTAAGTAGACAAACGCGTATTCGTCCTCCAATTGGTTCCAGCGATCGATCCCTACCTCGTCTACCAACCGAAAGGAATCCTATCGATATGATATATAGACATACATATATATATATATATATATACATATATGAAAGAGATAGAGAGAGAGTTACCGGTAGATGGAGAGTAGAGGGCGTTATCGGAGAAGGCGGGTGGGCCGGCGGCGATGAGGACGTAGCCGGAGGCGAGGAAGGAGGCGTTTACTACAAACGCTACCTTGTCGTGATCGTTTCTGAACACAGGTTTATATGCCCTTATTATAGCCATCACTGCTTGCTCATTTGCCATTCTTTCTCTTTTTTTCTCACTAGCCAAACAACAATTTCAGAAAACCACTCTTACTCTTCTCCCTCAACTCTCTACAATGTATGTGTGTGGGTGTGTATAAGATATATATATATATATATATATGTATATCTATGTATGTATATATATATATATATGTATATCTATGTTGAGAGGGAGGTCGGTGCGGCAAAATAAATAAAAGTCGTTTGAATAACCCAGAACTTTGTTATTTGTTTCTTTTCTTTTTCAAAAAATATGTATACATAAAAATATATATCCCACTGTGATGGGAAGGCAAGGATTTGGATTTCTACTTAAAATAGGATTTATTTTGTTTGAAGAAAAAATGATTTAAAATAAACGGGAATTAGGGATTTATTTTGTTTGGAAAAAAAAAAAAAAGAACTTTCAGGAGAAATATCACTTACTTTACCAAGGCAAGGATTTGGGATTTTAATTAAAATAAGATTTATTTTGTTTGGAAAAAATAAAGAAATTTAAAACAAAAGGGTTCTTTTTAAATTTCAGGAAAAATATCACTTACTTTACAAATTCATGAAAAATTAATAGGTTTACAACTTTACTAAAGCATTGATTAAGTTATAAATATTCCTCTTATGTTTAGATTAAGTCTCAGGAGACTATTTCTTACATTTTTATCATAAATTATTTTTTAAAATTTTTATAAATATTTTTTTACTTTCATATATATGTTATCAAATTATTATTTTTTCTTATATTTATATGATCTCTCCGTGTTTTCATCAAACTTACAATTATGGAAAGATAGTCAAAGTATTGTGTAATATATATATATATATATATATATATATATAATATAACATATGATGCATGAGATAATATTTTCACAAGCTAAAATGTAAGAAATTGGAGATCAACCACCTAATGTTGCCCATGATCTGTTTTTATTCTGTGAAGGAAGTGAAAAATCTGTGAATATCATGTTGGATGAGTTGAAGAGATTTAGTTATTGGTCTGATTTATTTCTCAATGCTTCTAAAAGTGTCATTTTTACCTATGGGGTTGAAGACACTGTAGTTAATAATATTGTTAATGCTGCTAAGTTTTATGTGGGGAAGTTGCTTGTTAAATACCTAGGAGTGCCATTAATTTTCACTAAACTTAGTGCTACAGATTGTCAAGACTTAGTGCTTAAAATTACAAGGAGGGTCCAGGCATGGAATTGCAAGTTTCTTTCCTTTGCTGGAAAATTGCAATTAATAGGTTCTGTTCTATTTTATATCCAAGTATATTAGAGTTCTTCTTATATTTTACCCAAAGCTGTCATCAAACAATTGAATGATATAATAAAAAGATTTTTGTGGAAAGGGGTGGATTTGAAAAGTGAGCGTGAGAAGATGGCATGGTCTAAAGTTTGTCTCTCAAAAGATGAAAGTGGGTTGGGACTGAAAGATTTGATGACATGGAACACTGTTGCTATTGGTAAACAATTATGGAACTTGTTGCAACAGTTCCCAGTAACTTATGAAACAAATGGGTTAGGATTGAGCTTATGAATTATCAAAATTTCTGGCTACTTGAAGTTCAAGATAAAAGATCATGGTCTTGGAAAATGATTATTGGGCTCGGAGAGACTTTTAAACAACATTTTAATTACAAAGTTGGAAATGGTCATAATTTGTTATTATGGTATGATGATTGGCTTTACACTACCTCCATGGTGAAAGAGTCATTTATGATCATGGCTTGAAAATAGATAATAAGATAGAGTCCATTATAAGGAATAGGCAGTGACATCTTCCTTATGCAAGGAGATCTCACAAGCTGATGGAACTTACTGTTGATATTGCTGGTTTGTCTTCTCCTGATTGTCATATAACACTAAGAGCATCCACAATGCATTTGAGCTTTTAAACACTCCACTTTCACAAAGTGGAGTGCCACGTCACACTTTTAGAGTGTGGGGCCCATTATTTTATTTGGAGTGTGGGTATTGTATGGTATGAGAATTGTATGATTCACTCCACTTTATATTATTTTATTATAAAGTAAATTTAATTATATAATTTAACATTAAAATAATTTAACACATATGAAAAAAAAATACATTACACATTAACACACATGAAAAAAAATAAACATGCAAAAAATATATATTACATAATTTAATACACATAAAAAAAATACATTAACATTTTATCACTTATAATGATAAAAATAAACATTCCCTTGACTTAAACGAGTTATAATTATCTTCTGTTGAGCCTCGATCCATGTTTTGATCATCGGTGTTGGAGCATCGTTTGGAGATTCGCAATAAAGCAAGTAATGCTGATCTTAGAAGAGATTTGATGAAAAATTTGTGAAATCAATTTGGTGATGAAGATGTTTAAATTGGCGTAATCGCAGAAAATGTATTTTTAATATTATTATGCTATTTTATTATGTCACAATTTTATGGAATCAATTGAATAATTATTATCACAATAATAAAGTTAGAGTAGATACAATAAATATAATTATTATTTTTATCAATTGAATAATTAAATATTGTAATATTTAAGTTAAAAGGCAAGAGTTTTTTTTAAAAAAAAATAAAAAATAAAATATTAATTGAATGTTACAATAAATTTAATTAATTAATTAAAATAAATTAATTAATTAAAATTTTAATTAAAATTTTAATAAATTCATTAATTAAAGTTAAATTTATTTATTAAAATATTAATAAAATAAACTAAATTTATTTATTTAATTAATTGAATGTTACAATAAAAAGATTGCATTGTACATTAAATACTATAAATAAAAAAATATTATCAAATTTTCTACAAATAAGATATTACTTTCTACAAATAAAAAAATATACATTAATAAATTTTCACATACAAAGTAAATATTAAACATATAAAAATAATACAAATAAATTTTTGGGACCCACATTTGGAATCACCATTGGCTACTTGACTCTCTATATGTGGAGAGTCAAGTGCAAGGTTTGGCATGAGACCCACAAAATGGCGAGCCCCGCTCCAGCCCACTCCAGCCTCTCACTTTCGCTACAGAGCATAGCCAAGCGCCACTTGGCCATGCATTGTGGATGCTCTAATACTTTGGTTTGGAATCCAAACAAAGGAAACTATACTATTAAATTGGCTTGGGATTTGCTAAGGTTAAGACAGGATAAAGTTGTTTGGTACAGAACAGTTTGGTTCTCTTAGTGCCTGTTTGGCAACCGGTGCGGTACGGTGTTGGTTTTTGGTTTTGGTTTGGGTTTGGGTTGGGTTTGGTGTGGTTTTATTCTGAACTGAAACCATGTTTGGTGCATGTGATTTTTGTGTGAGAAAAAGTAAAGCTGAAAAACCAAACCATGTTTGGTAGAGTTGGTATATGAACTGAAATTCTAAAACCAATCATATTTGGTAACTTGGAATAGTTTAACATTTTATTTATTTAAAATAACATTTTGTAAATATATATGTTTTAAAAAATAAAATATATAAATATTTAATTTTTCGAAATATTTATAGATAAAATATTTTATATAAGATATTTCAAAAAAATAAAATATTTTAAAAAAATAAAAGATTTCAGTAAAAATAAATATAATTTGTATATTTTTTAAAAAATAATAAATTTATTTTTATTATTTTTTATTTTTTTCAGAAATATTTGTTTTTCCGAAATATTTTATTTTTCGAATTTATATATATATATATAATATTATAAATGAATTGGTTTGAGTTAAACAATGGTACACCAAATTGAATTGGTTTGGGGTTAAAGAATGGTTTTGGTGTGAGAAAACAAAACCAAACCACACAAAACCATTTATTGAGATGGTGTGAAAAATGGGGCATTTGGTACCAATGGTTTGACACTGTTGCACCAACACCAAGATTACCAAACATGGGTTGGGCCACGAATTTCATCCCAAAACCATATATTTGGCACCAGCTCCTTCTACCAAACAACACCTAAGAATATTCCAAGGCATGCATTTATCTTATGTCTTTTGTGATTTACTTGTGAAGATAGAGATCACTTATGTTTTTTATTGTAAATTTTATTATGAAGTTTAGTCTTTAGTTGTTAAAGAGAATGGTTTGGGTCAGCCTGTGATGAAATGGTCTAAAGTGTTGTCATGGTGCAATTCAAATTGTAACAACAAATCTTTAAAAGCTAATATTAGTAAATTTTCTTTTGCAACTTGTGTTTATATTTTGTGGAGGGAGAGGAATCTTCGATTGTTTGCCGGGGAACACAAAAAAGAGGAACAACTTATTAAAAAGATCATTTCCACTGTTCAATTCACGTTGTTCCATTTTTTTGGATGATAAGAGTGATGGTAACTTGGTAAGTGTGCTATAAAGAATGAGAGCGCAAATATGATGTTTTGCTTCTTAGCATATGCATATATCCTATGGTGGTATATGGTGTATCTGAATGGGTTGTTTAAAAGATAGATGTTCATGACTATTAGTGCTCAAATTGCTAATTCTTGCTCCCAGTTATATAGTGAAACTGATTCTCATAATGTGAATGTCTTCTTTTATTATGATCAGAGCTATAATTCTATTGAAATGTGGCATGAGGGTCTAAATGCTAGAAAACTTATTTTCAAGTTATCTTTGTATTACTATAATCTAATGAAGATTACATGTATATTTTGTTTTAAGAGTGATTTCATTGTTAAGTCAAGCAAAAAAGGATATGGTGTTCCCTTAGAGTAGATTTGCTGGTTTGCAGATAGGGTTATTCTGATGTCGATGTATTTTACCTCTTTTAAAGATTTGAGTTTAAATCTTTGGTGGGTTTGGGAGTACCACCCTTGGGTATGCCCCAAGAATTTTGTAGGCTTTAAAATTTTGAGGTTTCTTCTCTATAATACTGACTTATTTTTCAAAAAAATATATATATATATATTTTGGCAGTGTTTATTTGTATACTATATGTGTTTCGATGTTGTATGTAATATCATTGTATTATATACCTTTTATTATTTAATTTATTTTTATATCTGTTTTACTTTCATAATACATGTATTTATATATTTTGTGTATTTTGGTGAAATTGTATATTTTTCATTTCAAAATCCAAAAATTGACAAAACCGTATACAGTGCACGAGTGTCACTCTCCTTACCTCACCTTCAACCTCTTCTCCACACTGAAATTAGGGTTTCCAAAATGTCAATCCTCCACATGTCCCTATCACTCCCGCCACCACACCCACATACCCTCTCATCTTCTAGGGTTTTATCTTCCCCAAACACCATCTCCCTCACCTCCAAGCTCTCTCACCTCTCCCTCACCACCCCCAAAACCACCAGAATCTACATGGGCGGTGGTCCCAGAACGTACCCAGGTGGCGTATCCAAGTGGCAGTGGAAGAGAATGCAAGCCAACAAGTCCAAACAGCTCCTCAAGGCCAGGCTCACCCGCGAGCGCCAAATCTACGAAATGCGCAAGCGGGCCGAGCTCAGAGCGGCCGTTTCCGAGCTCGAGAAGCCCTGGGAGGTCGTCGGAAGAGTTCCGACGCTGTTCTCCGTCGGAGCCGACGAGCAGTTGAAGGTATTGGCCGATAGGTTTCAGAAGCCGGGTGGGTTCGATATGTGGTCGGAGAAAGATGGGCCCCAACTGTTCGACAAAATTGATGGGCTTCCCACGGCGAGGTTTTTCCCTAAAGGGGTTGTTCATAGTGTTAAACCCTATGGGAAAATTGCTCACGAGATGGGTCAAATAAATAGTGAATTGTTGAATTCGGAATCCGAAATGGAAATGGGTATGCGGCGAAATGGGTATAAGAGTTCGAGACGATTGAGAGGTGGTGAGTCAAGTAGTGAAGGTGATACTGAAGTAAATAGTACAATGGAAAGAAATGGGAAGCACTCTAATGGTAAATTTTGGAAGAAGAGGAATAGAAGGAGGTCTGGGGTTGATCAACTTGATGTTTTGAATGAGTTGAATTCAGGAAAAGTTGATTTCTTGAAGGAAAAACGAGAGGATGCTCCGATCACTAAGAGTGGTGATAGTCGATTTCGCGGTGGTCGGGTTTTACGGAAATCAAAAGAAACCAATTCAGGAGTATATGATATGAGGAGGCAACAGGATGGGAGTTATGGATTTCAAGCTGAGAACTGATAATGCAAGGATGCTGTTGAAGTCATTTTCTCATTAGTATTTGAGTGGAGGAGTTTAAAGTTTGTTTTGGTAATGGAGGACAATAAAGGTGAAGATTTGGTGCTTGATCAGGTAATTACCATCCAATCTTCCAACATGTACATCTGTATATTTGCATAAAAGCTTTAACTTCTGATCTATGTTATCGAATGAACACAATTTTTAAATGGAATTTCAGCTTGATAGATATAATATATATTAATATGTATGTATTGTGTATATCTCTCTCTAGGAACTCCTTATGGAACTCTATTGTTTGTATCTATTTTGTACTTGCACAAAAGAATCAAATACATGCTAGTTAAACTTAACAGATTTCGATGTTGAAATATACCAATAGCACTTCAAAACTAAAAGGTTAGTCGAAAAAACCAATTTAGGTACAGATATCAGGGATGCAAAATGATGGAGAAACAAATAGTGATATAGCTAGTAGAACTGGTGCAGGTTGGAAAAATGGAAATCAGTTAGTGGGACATTAAGTGATAAAAGTGTAATACATGGGCTAAAAGGAAATTTGTGTAGCTCCGTTATTACCCTAACAATGTTATATGGGGCAGAGTGTTGGGCTAAAAGAGGGACAAGACCAAGTCTTCATCTAGCGAAAATGAGAATGTTAAAGGTGGATCAGAGGGGTGAGTTGAAGAGATAAGATAACTAATGAAAGTGAGAGAAAAATTAAGTATAGTGCCTGTTGGTGAAAAAATTAGAGAGTAAAGTTAGATGGTTTGGGCATATCCTCCGAAGACTAGCAACCACCTGCGAAGTGAGGAAGGTTAGTTGTAATAGAAGGAAAGAGACGGAGAGGGCATTCAATAGTAATATGATGAGGAGGAGGTGGGCATTGTCCTCTAGATTCCGAAAACAGCAAACTCAGTCATGAAGTCTTCGAGACACCTAAAAATAAGCTTAAAAGGAGGAATTTCTGTGCACCAAAGGTCCCTACTTCATTTGCTAACAGAGCATGATGGCCACACAAAATTCTTTTAGCTTCCCACCATAGTCATAATAAGGAAGAATGTGATGGAGTCCCAAAAACGGAGAGTAGGGAATGAATCAATAAGATTCACCTTCGTAATACATTTTAATCCATACATATCAGAAGAAGAGAATAGGGAGATTGGTGTTAGTCATACATACGAGATACGAAGAAAAATCTGTTTAAATGCCTTCAGATAGAAATTATAGAATACTCATGGCATGGTAGGACGCATATTCCTTTTTGCTAGGTGATGTTTACGGCAAGGTAATGTCAAAACTAATAAGCATCATTTCCGATAATCAACCCAATAGATTATGCACGTGTCTAAAGATTATAGAAAAATCTGGCAGAGGTGGCCTTGTCATTTATAATAAATTTTTTTTTTTTGAAAGGCAAGATTGCTAACTTTGATATGTCAGAAGTATTGAAGCGAAGTTTATTTAATGGCTCTGAAGTTTATGGGTTTTGGTCCTAAATTACGCGGAGAAACTAAAATGTTGGTCACTAGGAATACAACCCGAGGGAGGTCATGCAGGGCCGGCCTTGAGATGTTTTCTTTTTTGAGGCCCTAGGCAAGAGGTCAATATGAGGTCCTTTATACATAAGGTTTCACATGTATAAAAAAATATTAAAGTAAAACTTCTTATTAAAATAATACGAAATATACTAGTATTGAAAACACAAAATTTAAATCCGATTTGAATATTTTACCAAGAGTACGATTCCGTGTACATAATCTAAAATATGTTCTTCTTATTCGCAAAAACTAAAATTTAATTTCATATCAAAGTAAGTCATGTGATTGTTTTTTTTTTTAACAAAAACATTATTTTCACCATTTTTTTATTTCACATGTCACTTTTTCATTTAGTTTTTTTCTAACTTCTATGTATTTGTTTACTTTTATCTTATTTTCTTTAACTAAAAATTAAATATTAATCATGCTAAAATAATTATATTTGGACATTGAAGCAGATATATTATGGGACATTCATAAATAAAAAGAATGTAAAATATTATGAAGAAAGATTGTTATTTTTCTGGTTGGATAACTTGTAAAGTAATAAAAAAATAAACATAATTAACTCACTAGTGTCAGGTTATAGGTTGTGTAATTTTTAATGGGACATATTGGACTTAAATTTTATTTGGGTTGATGGAATTAGAAATCTGCGTAATTTTTAATTAATCTTATTGGGCTTAGCTTTCATTTAGATTTGAGAGAATAAAGTTTGGGTAAATCATATTGGGCTTAACTTTTATTTGGGTTGAAACTTTGAGTTAGTTAATTTTATTTTTATTATAATTTTATTTTTTCAAAATTCATAATAATTATTATTCAAAATTTTGAGGCCCCCACCTGGACTGGGCGGTCGCCTGCCCCAGGGCCGGTCCTGAGGTCATGGAATGTTATACCTTAAATCATGACTGAGAACTCGTTAATCTGCTATTGCATTAATCATTTTTGGAATCTGTGAAGTGGAGTTTTGCATTTACTGTACACAGAATTAGTCCTTAAATTTTCTTTGGAAGTAAAAAATATATTATGCTTTGCAAGTGACTCAATATTAGTGCAAAGCTGTGGTGATGCTTTACCTGCATTTGCAATGAGTCAATCACTTCATTCCATCGAATTTAATCTATCTGCCTGAAACAAATCAAAAGCTTTTGTTGTGGTATAGGGAGGCCGAAACTTTATAAGATATGCCTCAACAAGCCATAGGATTTGTTTTGTGTGTCTAAAGCATTAGTGGTCGGATGGAGATATTAATCCGGCAATTGCCAAAGTAAGTTGGCTACTAGCGAAATATTTACTTAATGAGCGAAAAAACTGCCCAGAAACGAAAAATATTGTCATTCATTTATATGGTAAAAATGTAAGCTGTTTCAGCTGTATTACATGTATCCTGAGCTGCAGAAATATGATAAAAATTGAAGCATGGTCTTTTATAAATATGAGTACCAGAAATATTCGGTGTTTGATTCCAATTTGTGACTCATCCCACATTGGTCCTTGGTTCAATTTTTGGGATGTTTCCTTTTGGAAAGTGAATATCTTTGATTTGCTTGGTTCGAAATGAGAAACTGCAAGTGGTGGGCTGTAGCTACATACTGGCCTTTGTTGGCCTGACCGCCAGAGGTTGTGCTTGTAAATTGTAATTCATCTAATTTTGGGTTTCGATCATACCTAGTGGACATGGTGGCAAGGTTTTTATATACTTTACATTCCTGGAGTTTTCTATCCCACAGGTTTTGCAAGAAAAAAGAGAGAGAAAAAAAATGAATTCCTATAAATTTGCTACTTTGAATTGCTAAAAGTGATTTTATAATTAAGTTTTAATTATGAAAGACAAGTCGAGAAGCATGTATTAATATTTAATATTAATACATGTCTTTCGAATTTAGTGAATTTTGTTAATATTAAATGACAATTATATTTTTGTCATTTTTGTATTAATATTTAACAAAATTTTAAAACATATTGAAAAAAATTATATTTGGATCATTAATTTTTTGTTACAAAATACAAGAAGTCTAACTAATTGACATATGAAACAGAGTAACACAAACATTTAGGGTGCGTTTGGAAAGGGTGTTTTTTCTTTTCTTTTTATTTTTTGGCACTGTTCATGAAAACATAATGTGTTTGGCAACCATTTTAACTGTTTGTTTTGTTCTCAATTTGGAAAGTGTTTTCTTGAATAATAGAAAAAACAAGGGAACAACAAAAACCTGTTTTTTTGTTCTTTTTGGGATTTTCCAAAAAAAAAAATTTTGAAAATATTTCCCGAACAGTTCTGAAATCGGCACCACCCCTTCACCTCCACCCTCAACAACCACCACCACCAGCCACCATTCCCAACAACAACATATGTATATATATATATATATATATATATATATATACACACACAAAACCGATCAATTTCGCCGACTTGTGAAACGGTGTTGCGAGTTTGTACGTGGTTCGAGAGGTTTAGATTTGAAGACATTGTTAGAGTGAGGTGACTTGGGCAGGAAATTGGGAGATTTAGGGCAAAATTGGAGAGTGGTGAAGTTCGATTTGAGGGTATTGGAGTTGAATGTGGTGTAGAGAAAGGAAGGGTTTTGGGGTTTAAAGAGAGAAAGTGAGATTGAGAGACCATTTGCAGTAATGGGTTTATAGGTGGTAAAGAGAAGTGTGTATGTGAGAGAGAGAGAGACGAAAAAAGACTGAAGAATGGAGGTCGAGAAGAAGAAGACTCGTTTTTTTTTTTGTCCCAAACAAAAATTGTGTTTTTTTGTTTTAAGATAGAAAACAAGGACAAGAACATGAATGTTTTTTGTTCTCAAGAGGACAAAAACAAAAACAAGGTTTCAAACGGGGCCTTAATCTTCCTTCCTAATGAACAAATTTCAAACCTTTAAGGGCCTATTTGGTAGCCCATGTTTGTGTTTCTGTTTTTTTGGGCCAACAGTGATAAACAAACTTGTTTGGGGGTAATGTTTGGGCCCAAAGTGTTTATGAACAGTAAGGACCTGTTTGGTAGCTCATATTTATGTTTGTGTTTCTGTTTTTTGGGCCAACAGTGATAAAAAAAACTTGTTTGGTGGTAATGTTTGGACCCAAAGTGTTTACGAACACTAAAAGAACACATGACCATCTTTAGTTCATTTTAAAAAACACGAATTTTGTGTTTTTTTTCTTGTTTTTAATACTGTGCAACTTAAACTTTTAAAACATAAAAGAAAAAAAAAAAAACCAATGAAAAAACACTATTCAAATCAGCTCCCAAAATTGTTTCTCCATTTGTGCCTACCTACAAGAACTAGGGTTAAGGGTGATTGAGGCGATTCTTCACACAACCTCAGATCCGGCCATGGAATCGTGATTTTCATCCTCACGTTCGCTCGATCTAGGGTTTAACAAAGAGAGGCAAGATTGGTTTTGCACACAGAGGGTTTGAATTTTCATCATGTTGGAGGACAATGTCTTGGATGTCTTGTGATATTGGATGCCTTTGAAATTGAGTTATTTTTTAGTTATGTCTTGTGATAATTCTTGCTTTCGGGTGAAAAAAAATTTAGACTTGTCATTTTTTTGTGGAGGTGCTGCAGAAAATTTTTCATTTCCAATGTGCTCATGATGAGCAATACCAACTTCTCACATAAGACATTTGGTACAGAAGTGTCTTTCAATTGCCAAAGATTTATCATCATTAATTTTTGTATTTAAAAAAAAAAACATTTGAAGTCATCAAACGTGTTTTTCTGTTTCTGTTATCTGAAATTCAAAATAAACAGACTTTGTCAAATGTGTTTTTATGTTTATGTTCTGTAAATTTCTGAAAAAACAGGTTCTTGCCAAACGTATTTTTTTGTTTTTGATTTTTCGATTTTCACACAAAATAAATCCGTATTAAACATACTTTTGTTCTCATACAAAAAAACATAAAAACAAGAACGTGTTTTCAAGCACAAACACGGCATACCAAACAGCCCCTAACAAGTGTAGAAGAGTCCTGTAATTAAAGGTCCAGAATTTAATATTTTGCCTTATCAACACCCACTTGCATATAATAACAATAATTGAAGATGCTACCAAACTATTAAGTTCCTAAATTCCAAAAAACAAAAAGATAAAACGACAAAGAAATAATTAAAATCACTCCACCAACTGCACCCAACGAGCCACACTCGGCACCCCCAAGTTAACCGCGAACACCATATAATATCCCGGAGGCGCCACCCTCCCATCCGGAGGCGCCGTACACCCAATCCTATACCGTCCAACACCGTCCGGCAACGCACTCGTGACGCCTAGCTTCACCAACCTCTGACCCTGCGAGAACGAATGGGTCGCAAAAGGCGCATTCCCCATATTCACCTCCACTATCCCCACCACCGGCAGCAAAACCGATATAAACACATCAAATACCTCTCCATAACGTATCATCTCCGGCGTACCCTCCAAAACCGGTCTAATATTTGATCTGTCCGCCGACAAATACTCCGGCGAAAACGCTTCAATTCTTAGCTCCGTCGGAAAATCAGCATCAAATTTATAATAGTAATGTGGGTTACTTCCGGCGATTAGCACCCTCCCGTCCGGTAACAAGTTAGCCGTCGAGTGGTACATTCTGGGCACAGAACCGGGGTTCAGCGTCATGAACCGGAGCCCCACTGGTTCGGCCGGTCTATACAAAAGCGGGTACAAACACGGGTTCGACGCCATTTCAAACCCTTGAGTCCCGGCCTGAGCTCCGTTGACAATCAAAACATCCCCGGTCGGCAACATCACCATATCACCCATGATCCGACCAAACGGCATATCCTCCATTTCCCAAACCGGGTCGGCTAACGTCGGCACAATCCGGCCGCAGCTACCGTGCGCCGGGGCATCAGTACTCCGGTCGATATACGCGCCGTACTGGGCCCCACCGCAAACCACAATCACAGCCGTCGAGTAATCGCCTTCCAGGGCAAGCATCACCGACGATCCTCCTGATGGATAGTTTCGTGGGCCCCCAATCAACGGTGGATAATCTCTTAAAATCAAATTAGTGTTGTGATCGTATAACACAGCTTTGTTGTTTGCGAAAATGAATAAGTGACCGTTGGGGAGGAGGTGAACGTAAGGGTAGAGGTTGTCCATTTGGTTGTCTTCCACTTCAGCTAAAAACGGAAAATGTACGGCGCCGCCCTCTTTTGGGGGGAAGTACTCCACACTGGTAGCGGCTCGACCACCGACGATGATGACAGAGCCGTCCGGTAATATCTGATTTGTGGCGTACCATCGTCCTTGGGCCAATTCGGCGTCGTTGAGTTCAACCCAATCGCAGAGCGCCGCGGATTCGCAGGGCGCGAATTTACGGAGTTTTCTGACTCCGTCGAGGTCGCCGCCGGTCTGGAGGAGGGTGCCGTCGGGGAGGAACTGGCCGGAAGAGCACCAGGTGTCGGTGAGGATCATTAACGGTCTGATTTGGTTGGTGCGGGGGTCGAGGACGACGGAGTGGGCGTAGCAGTCGTGTTTGAGGACGGCGTCGTTGGGGTTGTTGCGGCAGTGGCCTTTTCGGAGCATTTTGCGAGATGGGCCGATGCTGGTGCGGTCGAGGAGGAGGACGGTGTTGAAGCGTGTGACGGCGGTGTGCATGGAGGCTATGCCGGCGTTCGCCACCAGGAGCTCCCACGTGCCGGGGAGGTCGGCACGTGTGGATATGATGGTGGAAGCCAAGAGGAGGATGAAAAACTTGGAAGCTTCCATAGTCGGAGACAGACTGAGACTACACCACCAACTGAAGGGTTCATATCTTATGAACTTCAGTGAATTTCAGAACAGATGTATTTTTGTGGGGCCCTTATTTGTGTGTGATCGAGTGGATCACACGTTGGTGCATGACAAATAATAGGGGTACCTTTAAAAATAATAATAATAATATAGGGGGAATAATTTTTTCCCTTATTCGGGAAGATGGTAACGTTTTAAAATAGGATTTTCTATACCGAAATTGGGGAATTGTAATGTCACAAGCATTCAAGTACTGTATGAAAACTAGGTCAATTATGGTTTCATGTCTTATGAAATAACCGTGCTTTTTGAAACTCCTAATCCATATGGATACATATATATATATACATATGGAATTGTGTGGGATGCTTTATTGCTTGTTATTACTTATTTTATGATAAAATTCCTTGCAAAAGTGATGTCTTTATTTATTTTGCTTCTGTCCCACATCAAGGGCTACCAAACCCTAAAAATTGTTTTTCTTTTCTAATTTAGTATTAGTAGTTATTTAAATAAACTTTAATTTTGCTTTATGTATAATGGAAGCAAAGAACTAAGCTATGGCTCTAATTAATCCAAACAAATGTGACTTTTCTGTATACAAAATTGCATAAAGTTAAGAGACACCATGATATGGTTGGACTTTAATGGAATCGTGGAGTCAAGGTGAAAATAAGTGCGAAAGAGTGCTTGGATAAAAGATGCTTTGTGATCTCTTAACAAGAGCAACGCTATCTTCATTTTTGCTGGAATCATATACTGTATGATCACTGGCGTTTGTTGCTATTTCTTTAAAATTATTCTCTTCTTTACACATATATATACGTGAACTTCGAAGTTTTTTTTGAAGACTCCAGTGGGTCTAATGATATATAGATTGAAAACCAAAGGTGGGCTTATTGGGCCTGCTAGTGGAATCATGTACTGTACATTCAGGCCTGCCTTTCAACAAGTTTTTCAGGACAAGCCCAGCCTTTCTGACTTGAGATAAAACTCTACTAGGCCCATCAAGCAAGATATTAGCTCATACTAACTGGGCCTGGGCCGACATTATTGCATTGTTCCAACTTCAACTTCGATACAAATCATACAACCCATCATGTGACTGGTTGTTATAGTTTTTGTTCTTGTCCCACATTTGATTCTAATTAAAAAAGAATCATATAGAAATTAGTATCAAAAGATTCAAAACATATTGAGTCTTTGATTATGGAACACTGAGTGGATGAAAAGAAAAAAGCAAAACTTATCCATGCTTATGTTAAAACCAACAACCCATGTTCAATGTTTGTGTACATAATAAAAAGGGTCAATTCCAAGCATGATATTTATCGGAAGGTGAACTTGCATTTACCAACTTGCAAAGTGATTGGGATTCGAACTGACACTTAATATACTACATAAAATTCGTTCATATACCGAGATGTTTTAGTGTACGTACTAATTTGAATTCTTTTTCCAAGTCAACTTACTGTTTGATAAAAAGTTATGAATATTTTACAAACTAAATTGTTAAGTACGATAGTTTTAAATGGTGCTTACAAAAAATTATATTTTTTGATCTTTTTATATATTTTCAGTTTTTAAATTTTTGTGATAAGTGATAGCATTGTCACTTAAAATTTTATTCCGTTTTAAGTGACATTTAAATTTTTTATCAAACACAATTATTCCAGATGATGAAAAAGTGTTAAAAATCAGTAACAAGTAAATTCTTTAATTTCTGCCTATTAATTGCAAGTGTATCAAAAGATTCAAAACAAATTACATTTGTTCTTTTAGAGTTTGAACAACAAATCTGGGCCAAGTTTAGTAAGCCAAACGTTAGAAGACAAATCATTGTCTAAATGCGTTTCTTCTTAGCCATTTGTATAACAGAAACGAAGAAAATTCACGCAAAAAACACACTTGGTTCACCAACCCAGACCGACCGCACTTCTACAAAAAAATTTGCTTAGATAATTTTTTTGGTAATTATATATATATATATATATGTGTATATATGTAAATTTATGATTCTCTATTTGTGGAGGAGTGATAAACTTTATAATCTGAACTTGATATCTATTTTCAATTAATTGATTGTATGTATGCGTACAGTTTTTATAAGATAAAAAACATTTTTTTCCTACATTCAAGATGTTTGAGTTTGAATATACAATAATCATATCAACATTAATTTGAATCTATCCAGGATCAGATATTTGTTTGTCACAATTTCCTCCATGGGATCATTTGTAGATACGTGGTCAATTGGTTGAATGTGTTCAACCCTTAAATCTCGGATGTTTTGATTGTTTATTGATGCTTCTACAAGGAGTTTCTTGCAAGGTAATTATCTCCGGTAAATCGTTTGAAGGTTTTTTTTTTTTCATTTTTTTATTTTTCACTTATAATTTTTGTGTGCATATTTTTTGTTCTTAGTTCTCTATACAATAAAATAATGTTGTATTAATTGTTGAGAATTGTGTTTATCTCTAATCCCAATGATTCATTTCCGAAAACCCTACGACAATAATTTGGATCTTTTTTGGTAGATAACTATAGTATTCAATTATCTCTTTATGTCAAATCATTTTAATCCTTTACTACAAATAACTATCTTGGAAGTAATTGCGTCCTCTCATTTAGGTTGATGGAAATGAGTCACTTTCTTTCCTCGTTTTATTATCAAATAAAGTCTTCAAATTTTTGTAATTTTATTGCTGTCCTCCTACTTTATGATATGATTTGATATTTAACACTGGGCGATAGATCTCACAAGATTCCTTTCCGCCATAGTACTAATACTGATAATTATTATTTATTTATTTTAAATTACTTATAATTATTGTTCTTACTATTCATTTTACTTTTAATTAGCTAAATATCATAATTAATTGTATTAAGCAAGCGAATTTTTTTTAAAATGACAATTTTTGGAGCATATATAAAAAGGACAACATTCAAAAAATAATTTAAGAAAAATGACAATTTTAAAAAATAATTACAAAAATGCCAAATTTTAGTAAAATAATTAAAATTTTGACAAATTTATATGATTGCACGACTAAAATACCCTCAACTAATTTGTAATTATTTTTATTTATTTATCCTTCACTTGTTAAATTTTTATAATAACAATTATATTCTCAATAAGAATATGCCCTTAGTACCCTTAGTGCTTGTTTGACAACCAGTGTGGTGTTGGTTTTTTATTTTGGTTTGGGTTGGTTGGGTTTGATGTGGTTTTATTCTGAACTGAAACCATGTTTGGTGAAGATGGTTTTGGTGTGAGAAAAAATAAAGCTGAAAAACCAAACCATGTTTGATAGAGTTGGTATGAGCTAAAATTCTGAAATCAAACAATATTTGGTAACTTGGAATTATTTGACATTTTACTTATTTATAATAACATTTTGCAAATATACATGTTTTAAAAAAGGGTTAATTTCAGTAAACCCCCTATACTATCCAGTTTAATCAACAAACCCTCATTGTGTCCACTTTGCCCCCTATACTATTCAATTTCATCAATATGCCCCATCACCTCACATTTTGAGTCAAAATGCCTAAATTACCCTCAATAGTATAAGGGGGTTTAGTGAAATCAACAATTTAAAAAATTATTTTTCAAAAATCAATTATATTTCTTGCAAAAATTATAAATTAAAATTATTATATATATATATTTCACAAAAAATTATTTTTTGGAGGGCGTATATTATTTTCCAAAATATGAATTATATCCGAAAATATAATATATATTTTTTGCAAAAAAATTATTTTTCTGAAAAAAATCATATTTTGGAACATAAAAGAATATATTTTTTGCAAAAATATTATTTTCCGGAAAAGATCATATTTTGAAACATAATAGTATATATTTTTTGCAAAAAAAATTCATATTTTGGAACAAAAAAAAAAAATTTCGCAAAAAAAATATTTTTCATAAAAAATCTTATTTTGGAACATAATATATATTTTTTGCAAAAAAAATATTTTTCGGAAAAAAATTCATATTTTGGAACATAAAAGAATATATTTTTTGCAAAAAAATTATTTTCCGGAAAAGATCATATTTTGAAACATAATAGTATATATTTTTTGCAAAAAAAATTCATATTTTGGAACAAAAAAAATATTTTTCATAAAAAATCTTATTTTGGAACATAATATATATTTTTTGCAAAAAAAATATTTTTCGGAAAAAAATTCATATTTTGGAACATAATATATACTTTTTACCAAAAAAATTATATATTACACAAAATATTTTTTTTGCGAAAAAGTATATATTATCTTCCAAAATATTAATTTTTTCTGAAAAATATATATTATGTTTCAAAATATGATTTTTTTACGATTTTTTTTTTTTGCGAAAAATTATTTATTATGTTCCAAAATATGATTTTTTTTATGAATTTTTTTTTTTTTGCGAAAAAGTATTTATTATGTTCCAAAATATGATTTTTTTCCCGAAAAATATATATTATGTTCCAAAATATGATCGTTTCCGAAAAATATATTTTTTGCAAAAAATATACATTATTATGTTCCAAAATATGATCTTTTCCGAAAAATATATACTATTATGTTCCAAAATATGATTTTTTAACAAAAAGTATATATTATTTTTTTCGAAATAATTCATATTTTGGAAAATAATATGCTCCCTCCGAAAAAAAAAATTTGCGAAAAATATATATATATTTTTTTGAATTTATAATTTTTGCAAAAAATATAATTGATTTTTGAAAAATAATTTTTTAAATTGTTGATTTCACTAAACCCCCTTATACTATTGAGGGTAGTTTAGGCATTTTGGCGCAAAATGTGATGTGAGGGGACATATTGATGAAATTGAATAGTATATGGGGCAAAGTGGACAAGTGGGGGTTAGTTGATTAAACTGGATAATATAGAGGAGTTTACTGAAATTAACCCTTTAAAAAATGAAATATATAAATAAAAATACATATAAGGATGGATTTTTTTTACAAAAAATATTAATATTGGATAATAATATTTCACCATATTGCAAGAAATATTTAATTGCTTCATATATGTAGTTTAAAAATTTATAATCTTACTCCATTTGAAATTTCAATGTTTTTTATAATTTAAATGAGACATAATACAACACCCAATGAAATTTCAACTTGTTAGTGTACAAGCATAGATAAAAGATTTTGTATAAGATATTACAAAAAAATAAAAGATTCTAGTAAAAACATATATATATTATATATTTTTCAAAAAATAATAAATATTTTATTTTTCCAGAAATATTTGTTTTCCCGAATATTTTATTTTCCACAAAATATATTTTTTCCTCATATTTTTTTGAAATATTTTATTTTTTCAAAATATTTTAATTTTTTGAATTTATATATATATATATATATTAAAAAATGGATTAGTTTTGGTTAAACAATGGTACACCAAATTGAATTGGTTTGGGTTAAAGAATGGTTTTGGTTTCTATCACACAAAACCAAACCACACAAACCATCTATTGAGATGATATGAAAAATGGAATATTTGGTACACCATGGTTTGTCATTATTAGTCCAAACCATACTAGCCAAACATGGGTTAGGTCATATTTTATAACCCAAAACCAAAATTTTCACACTAATTTCATGTACCAAACAAACACTTTAATCACATATTTTTTCTTCTTTTAGGGTTTTCACTATTCAATCATTTAATCAGTTTACACCTTCAAACCAAAGAGTTGCTCATTAACCACTAAAATCAGGACATACTTCGGTATTTCGTATTTGATCCATGCGAGTGAGAAAGAGATTGAAATATTTTGCAGAGTTGGCGATGAAAATCATTTAGGTGAGTCGATTATATACATATATATACATAAATGTAAACATATATATGTGTGTGTGTGTATTATCGACTCATCTTAATGATGATTTGGTGATAATTTGATATTTAATTTATATTATTTTGTTGAGATATGGGTGTAGTTATATGTTATTCAAGATATTTTTTATAATATATATGGCTTATTTGGATTTTGATTAGTGCTCATTATCGATAGATTTTAAGTAAAACAGATTATATAACACTAAGAGTAACAAAGTTACATATATTGCGTCAAATGTTTTACTCAATGAAAGGAAAGTTTTACGAGACTTTTTGAAATCGTGTATTTTCTGAAAATCAAGAAGTGCTTGATAAATTTTAGGTGAAACAAAATAATTTACATATAGAGTAAAAAAGTTTCATATCTCTTGCGTTAAAAGTTTTACATGATGAAATATAAGTTTTATAATAACATTTTTGGAAAAAATTTGTAGCTAATGATATAATTGATGGAGATGACGATTGTGAGAAAAAGTGTTGTTTGAGATGAAAGGGTAGTTACATCAATTCAAAAAAATTGATTTATTATTGGTTTTTTTTGGGTAATTTGCACTAACACCCCCTCAAATTTTGGTCAAACCCACTTACCGGTTGACTTTCGATTTTTTTGCACTAACACCCCCTGAGCATTGGTTCCTTTTGCAATGACACCCCCTGGGCCAATAAAATGACCAAAATACCCTTAATAAAATTCGAAAATATTATATGAAATATGAAATGACCTTTATGCCCCAACCCCAAATATATACAATTTCGAAAAACATATATATAAATTCAAAAATATATATAAAATTCGAAAACAAATATTTAAATTTTGAAAAAAAATATAAAATTAGAAAAAAAAATATAAATTTCGAAAAACATATATAAATTTCAAAAAATATATATAATTAAAAATATATATATAAAATTTGAAATCTATATAATTCCAAAATATATATAAATTTTGAAAAATATTTTAATTCGAATATATATATATATATATTTAAAAATATATATAAAATTCAAAAAATATATATTTTCAAAAATAAAATTCAAAAAAATATATAATTTTGAAAAACATATATAAATTTCGAAAAACATATATAAATTTCAAAAAATATATATAAAATTCAAAAAAAGATAAAAAAAATTGAAATATATATATAATTCAAAATATATATATATTCAAAAAAAAAATCAAAAAATTATATAATTTCAAAAAACATATATAAATTTCAAAATATATATATAAAATTCAAAAAAATATATAAAATTTTAAATATATATATAATTCGAATATAAATATAAATTTTGAAATATATATAAATTCGAATATATATATATTTCAAAAAATATATATTTTCAAAAACAGAATTCAAAAAATTATATAATTTTAGAAAAATATATATATATTGATAAAATGACATATATTTTCTAATGAAGTGAATCAAACTACTTACCACCAACATCAATTAGTGGTCTTATTTTATATATATTTTTCCAAAATATATATATTTTTTCTGAAATTTATATGATGTTTTTAAAATTTATATAATTTATCCGAATTTTATTAAAACAATTCAAAATTTATATATATTTGTTTCAAAATTTATATATATTTGTTTCAAAATTTATATATATATTTCGAATTTTATATATTGTTTTTGAATTTTTTTTAAAAAAATTATATATATTTCGAATTTATATATATAAAATGGGTAATCTCAAAAAATTCGTGGACAATTCATCTATGACAAACCGAGTTGTTGGGTAAAAATTCAAAAAATATATATTTTGGGAAATTTTGGAAATTTTTTTGGACAATTAGTGGACAATTTTGGAAAAAATATATATATTTTGGAAAATATATATAAAAGAAAGTCACTAATTAATGTTGGTGGTAAGTAATTTGATTCACTTCATTAGAAAGATATGACATTTTACTAATATATATATATTTTTCTAAAATTATATAATTTTTTTAATTTTGTTTTTGAAAATATATATATTTTCGAATTTATATATTTTTCAAATTTTAGATATATATTCGAATTATATATATATATATTTTCGAATTATATATATTTTATATTTTTTATATTTTTTTGAATTTTATATATATTTTTTGAAATTTATATATGTTTTTCAAAATTATATAACTTTTTGAATTTTATTTTTGAAAATATATATTCTTTTAATTTTATATATATTTTTGAAATATATATATATTCGAATTAAAATATTTTTCAAAATTTATATATATTTTTGAATTATATATATTTTTAATGTTATATATATTTTTTGAAATTTATATATGTTTTTCGAAATTTATATATATTTTTTCTAATTTTATATTTTTTTTTAAAAAATTTAAATATTTGTTTTCGAATTTTATATATATTTTTGAATTTATATATATGTTTTTCGAAATTGTATATATTTGGGGTTGGGGCATAAAGGTCATTTCACATTTCATATAATATTTTCGAATTTTATCAAGGGTATTTTGGTCATTTTATTGGCCCAGGGGGTGTTAGTGCAAAAAAATCAAAAGTCAACCGATAAGTGGGTTTGACCGAAACCTGAGGGGGTGTTAGTGAAAATTACCCTTTTTTTTATTGAAAATACAAGATAAGGACATTAATGTCACGTCTGATACGGTTGAATGAAATGGAATGAAAGTGAAAACGGAATGAGAATGATAATGGAATGGAATAACCATTCTCATTCTATTTTTTGTTGTAAATATGAAACACATTGGGAATAGAATGAACTTAAATTTTTTCTCTAAAAAATACCCTTCTTAGAATTAATATAAAATTAAATAAAATAATATTATTTTTAATTTTTTTACAAAAAAAATTGTAAAACGTAACGGGAATAGTAATGACTGACAAAAAGGTGGTGGCGAAATGGCAGTGGCAGTGGCTTATTTAAGTAATTTTATATTTTAAAAACATTTATAAATAGAATGACCATTCCATAACTTTAGTAATTGAATGAAAATCCATTCTCATTCATTATATTGTACCAAACCAAGGAATGGACTGAATGAACATTCTATTCCAACGTACCAAACATGCACTAAGGGAAATTGATGCAAGTGGGTTAAGGGCATTACAAACCAAAATTATGTTTTTTCTTTTTTTGTACTTGTTTTTGAAAATTGACATTTTTCTTAAATTACTTTTTCAATGTTGTCGTATTTTTATTATAGGCTCCAAAAGTTGTAGTTTTTTAAATTTTCCGCTAAGCAAATAACTATTATGATTTTAGAATTTAGGGTTTAGGATAATTTATCATAATATTAATAAATAATTACTATAATGGATAGAAGAAATTTTGGTAACACTTGTGTTTTATATAATTGCAATTCACTTTATATATATATATATATATATATATATATTTTTATAGGTAGTAATATCGAGGGTTAATTTCATTTACACTCTTTAGGTATGTCTTAGCTTGAATCACACCCACTCTCATTTGAGTATCTTTAATAATACCTCATATGATTTGAGATTCTCATCATTTACACTCCTTTACCACTTTTGAGACTAAAATGCCCTTACCCAAACACCCACTATCCATATTCCTAAAAATATCCTTATTCCCAAACACTCATTATCCATATTCCTCAAAATATATATATAAAATTCGAATATATATAGATATATAATTCAAAATATATATAAATTTGAAAATAATATATAAAATTCGAAAAATATATACAACTTGAAAAAATATATATATAATTCAAAAACAATATATAAAATTGGAAAATAATATATAAAATTCGAAAACAATATATAAAATTCTAAAATAATATATAAAAATAAAAATAATATATATAATTCAAAAAATATATAAAATTCGAAAAATATATATAAAATTCGCAAAAAATATATATGAAATTGTTTTTGAAAAAAATAAATGGTGAGGATATACAAGAACACAATAGATAAAGAAAGTGTGAGACTACAACACTTAAGTTTCAACCAATGGTGTCAGATACACATATAAACAATGGAGTCTTTGATTTTTTGAAGGCAAATGATGCAGTTGTCCCTCAATTACCTTTATTTCAATACAACACCAAAAAAACACATAAGATATATTGACAATCTAAATGATCTAAATTAAACTTTTCAAGTGACACCATCATGTGCTTCCCCATGATCCCCATGATGGCTTGAAAAAATGAAATAAATATAAAATTGTTCAAATTATATATATATTTTTGAATTATATATATATTTTTAATTTTATATATTATTTTCAAATTTTATATATTTTTCGAATTTTATTTATTGTTATCGAATTTTATATATATTTCGAATTTTATATATTTTAAACAATTATATATATATATATTTCGAATTTTATATATTATTTTTGAATTATATATATTTTTCCAATTTTATATATTTTTTGAATTTTATATATTATTTTCAAAATTTATATATATATTTCTAAATTTATATATTATTTTTGAATTTTATATTTTTTTTTGAGTTGTATATATTTTTTGAATTTTATATATATTTTAGGAATATGGATAGTGGGTGTTTGGGTAAGGGCATTTTAATCCCAAAAATGGTCAGAGTGTAAATGATGAAAATTTCAAACCATAAGGGTGTTATTGAAGATACTCAAATGTTAGAAGATGTGATTGAAGTTAGAATATACATAAGATGGTGTAAATGAAATTAATCCTCATATCAAATAGAAAAAATACAAATTACCACAATTTTTTACTTGAAACCAGTCTAGCTTGCACCAAAATTTTCACTTTCAAGAACAATTTCTTATACGTTTGAAATTTTAGCTACAATTTGGGTGTATAATTGTAATGTCATAATGTAATATTTTACCATCATCGTCAAATTTTACCTCATGTCAAATAAATGTGGTCAACACCATTAATATTTCTCTCTCCAATTTTATTTATTTATTATTATTACGTGTATGTCACTCAATTTATATGACTTCTTCAAATTACCATTAATGATTACCTCTAGGGGAAAGGGACGGATTTACAAAGGTGTTAGTGGGGTCAATGCCCCAACTGAATTTTATTTTTACGTATTTTATTCTTAAAAAATTCTTAATTATCCAAAAATTTCCAGTAAAATTATGAATAACCGACACTGAAACAAAAATATCCTTACGCCCGACTCACCTAATTTTCTAGATCCGACAATGTCTAGGTGGAGTGAGGAAAGAGGGAGTTAGGTAGTACAGATCTTAATTAGTTGAAGGTGATGTAAATTTCAGATAAAAAAGTAAATTTAGGAGTGTAAAAATGGCGGATATATATATATATACATATATAGGTAAGACCCAACTCCCAAGTAGTGGAATCTGGATATCTTGCACTTGGAGTTGCACTATGAAGATTGAAAGGTTAGAAGTAACTGAGCAAGGGACCCTCACTGCAACAGGCTTAACTCAGTACGTACTGCAAATAATTCAAGTGCTTATCCATGAAGGTTGAACATATCTTAACTAGGGATGAAAAAACGTGACTTATAATTGTTTGGAATTAAATATATTTATAAAGAAATTTTCAAAATAAAAAAAATTGTTTTGCTTGCCATATAATATATAAATATTTTTTAAAGTAATTATTTTTTGATTTTAAAATTCAAATAATTAATCTTGGAAATCGAATTTTATAAATGGAGAATATGAAAATAGTACGATTCTTTTAATATTTAAAAATCAATATAAATAAGTTTATTTTTTTTAAAAAAATACTAATAGGATGACGGAATTATTTTATAACAAAATAATAGTTTAGGAGATATTTTTGAATAAATATAAACTATATTTATATATATTTAATTCAAAAATTAATGTTAATTACATTTTAGTCTAATCGAAATTACTAAAAGATTTGGTGCTCCAAACCTAGCATTAGCAAGTATCAAACATGTAACTGCAAGAAAGAAAAAAATTCAGTACAACTGGAGTTGGATACATGTGAGATGAGTTTTGTGCAATGTGATAATTCAGAATGTGTATCGAAAATTAGGTATTATGGAGTGTGAAAGAATAGAATTGTGCAATTAGATTTTTATGAGATTGATCATGTGGTCTTCTTCATTGTAATATTTGACAATCATATCATTCACATAAATTTTAATTTTCTTGTGCATCAAACGAATGTTCAATGTGAGTGGAGTTCAGGTCCATAAAAAAAAAATGTTATCACAATGATATAAGAATATGACCGGAGCAAGGTTGATTGCAACTATTACCAACATGTAATATCTCGCACAATGCGGAGTTGAAAAAAATACCCTATCTAGAAATATTTCACTTTCGCAAGTACAGGCCAGTCCTTTCTCTTTAATATTTTATTCTACTTCTTTTCTCTTATTTTTTCAAAATATACACAATATTTGTAGACATAAATTATTCAAGAATTAGAGAGATGTAAATTTAGATCATTCAAGCTGTTTTTATTATTTGATTTTAATCTAATTTTACGAGAAGTTTAATTAAAAATTGAGTGGTGATACGAAAACCGCGGATTGATCTTGTGACAGAGTTAAGTGCCACCAGAGCAGTGTGGCCGACAACTTCGATCCGTGACACACCCAACTCACTTTTACCCATTTTTCATCTAGTGCTTCGTCATATATAATGTATTATCTAATAATTAAGATATATATCTATTTCAAATATATATGTATGTATGTATTTATAAAGATGAAAATATGATTTGCCGTCTGTTGACAATGATTAAAGATGATGAAAAGGCTATATAAATAAGTAAGTAACTGGAGTGTGTTAGTGTTCCTCCTGTGAGATTGTGTTGTGTCAGTTTATATCACAAAACATTGGTATGTGTGTAAATATATATTACGCTCACTTTAGTGAAAAGGAAGGGTCCGAAATTCCGAATTCCAAACTTAAGAACATATATACATGGATTTAATACATATATATGTTGTATATGCATTATGATGAAACTGAAACTGAGACTGAAGCTCCGTTGCGTCGAGGGACGGCAAACTCGGGGGACTCTTTATGTATCAAGCAAAAGATCTCTCTGACGCTAAAAAGACGACTGTGGAGCTGCAATCTCTGTCCTAATATATCCGCACACATATATATGTATATGAATATATATACAAACATAAATTGTGAGAGACTGGTAGTGTGTACAAGGAGATGTGACGTGAGCATCGGATGCAGCTGCTATATTAACAGTGAGTTATCATAGATAGTAATTTAGATTTGTCAGGACAACAATTAAAAAGAAGAGCCAATTTAACTCTTTGTGGAGCTGTGATTCATCATTGCATCATACATGCATATATACGTATCACTGTTTACTTCCTATGCAGTGTGAGTTATTAATGTTTCCATTGGACATCGTGTGTACCTTATTGAAGTATTTAAATAAGGGTTAATTTCACAAAAATTCCTTATATTATTTAATTTAATTAATTAATTTTTACTGTATTTATTTTGTTCCCTATACTATTCAATTTTATTACTATACCTCCTCCCCTCACATTTTGAATCATAATACCTAAACTACCCTCAATAGTACAAGGGGATTTAGTGAAATCAAGTCTTTAAAAAATTTATTTTTTGAAAATCAATTATATTTTTTCGTAAAAACTATAAATTTCAAAAATATATATATATATATTTCAGAAAAAAATATTTTTCAAAAACAATATATATATATTGGAAAATGATATATATTTTGGAATATATATATAATTCGTCAAAATATATATTTTCAAATTGTTTTCAAAAAATATGAATTTTTTTCAAAAAATATTTTTTTTGAGAAAAATATTTTTTTTGAGAAAAATATATATTATGTTCCAAAATATAATTTTTTGCGAAAAATATATATTATTTTCCAAAATATGATTTTTTTTGCGAAAAATATATATTAATTTTTTCGAAAATAATATAATTTTTTTCCGAAATATATATTTTTTATATTTCGGAAAATATATATTTTTGATGAGTTATATATATATATGATCCGAAACATATATCATTTTCCAATATATATATTTCCCGAAATATATATATTTGAAAGTTATAGATTTTACGAAAAATATAATTGATTTTCGAAAATTAATTTTTTTAAAAGGTTTGATTTCACTAAACCCCCTGTACTATTGAGGGTAATTTAGGTATTATGGCTCAAAATATGAAGGGAAAGGGCATAGTGATGAAATTGAATAGTATATGGGGTAAAGTGGATACAGTGGAAGTTAATTGATTAACTTGAATAATATAAAGGATTTTGTGAAATTTACCCTTTAAATAACCGTCATTAAATATTTACTCCCTCTGTCCCAATTTATAAGGTTCTTTTGAGAAATCCTATATTTTAAGAGGTTGTATTGATAATGAATGAAATGTCAACTTTATTATTGGTCCCACCATAATGATATGATAAATTATTGTATATGTAATTTATAATTTTAATGCATGAATGGTAAATTAATAAAATAGTATGATAAAATGCTTTGACTTTTCAAATGAGACACTTATTTTGGGACAAATAAAATAATAAAAACGGACACTTATTTTGGAACGGATGGAGTATTAGTTACAAACCTACTACTTAAAGGTAAATTTTAAGGTAATTTGCACTGAGACCCCTGAACTTTTGATTAATTGTAGGCAGAAATTAGTCAACGCAATTTCTGTCCAACAACCCCCTGAGCTTTCATTTCTCTTGCAATGACACCCTTTTGAAGGGGTGAAAAGACCAATATGCTTTTCAGCTATAACCCTTATTACATGTGAGTAATATATGACATGTGAAACGAACTCCATGCCCCTAAACCAAAACCAACCCTTCTCCTTCTCTTCCCCCCCCCCCCCCCCCCCCCCCCCCCCCACCATTCCCTATCTCCACGGCCACCTCCGCTTCGGCGACAACCTTGAAGACGAATCGTTCATCCCCATCTCTTTACACAAATTTTAAATTAAAGAGTAGAAAACTTAGAAAATAAAAGATTTGAAAAGAGATTATGGTTATAACTGACATAAACAAATAATTTTTGTTCCACAAAAAGTTCACAACTGGGTCTTCATCCGTCGCAGCTTGAAAATTCTCCAACACCCACAAATGAAATCGAAATTGAAACCTAAAAATCGGCGGCGGGGGCAGATTGAGTGGAAGCGGAGGAGGAACAGGCAGTCGTGGTGGGTACAAAGCAACGACTGAGGAGGTCGGTGGCGGGTAAGGCGGCAGATTGGTGGTGGGTGGAGGCAGAGGAGGAGAAGATGAGGGTTTGAAGGCGACAAAGTTTTGTTTGGTCCTCTACAAAAAAATTACATTAAAGGAAGGACACAAGAGTAATTTCAATGGCAAAAAACCCTCCAAGGGTGTCATTGTAAGAGAAATGAAAGTTTAGGGGGCTGTTGAACCAAAATTGCATTGATTAATTTATGTCTGCAATTGATAAAAAATTCAGGAATCTCAATGCAAATTACCTTAAATTTTACCTCTTAGTAATTAGAGCAATGATACCTTATACTGAATTCTTAAGCGGAATTAATTCACTACTTCAATTCTCTTTAACAATTGGATGCAAGAAATATTTTTTTATTAATTATTATGTAATTTCTTATTATTTATTAAATATAAAACACACTGACATCCCCTTAAGTTTATACGAAATCCCACATAGGTGAATGTTTGAACTTTATTATAATTATCTGGATAAAAAACATTAAACCCACTAAACTATCGTTCTCTCTCTTAAGAAACCCCTGAACTTTCTTCTCTCCCATAAAAAAACTCCTAAAAGTAAAACTCTCCCCTTTTTTACAAATATGTTCATGTCGTTATCTTGCCGTTCGTTTTCTAACGTTAAAATGGTGCCAGCAAGTCATGTGACCAAAATTTAAGCCTAAATTAACCTTTGTATATATCCTTATAACCGTTGATCCGTTATTTGCCTATAAAATTTCCAATTCACAGTTAAAACATTAACAAACCCTAGTGAGCTCAATATCCCTTTAATGAAAAAATAAAACACGAGAAAAAAAAAAAGAAGAAAAAAAAGCTTTTTCTTATGTGAAAAGACTTTTTAAAGCAACTCACTCAGACCAGGCAGACCATATTCTTGGTTTAAGCAATCCCAAAGCATCAAGGGAATATGTTTCTCATTTCACCCTCCAACTAATGAGTAATGATCTTGACTAAGCAACTTCTATAATCTCAAAATTGAACTTGCCAAGTAAAAGACGAGACAGGGGACGTGTCTTATTTCGTATCATAACTTAGCAATATTATATAGTATGCATATATGACTTTATATAGTATGCATATGACTTTAGTATCTCTCATTTTCAGAATTAGATCAACCACGACAAGGATAGTGTCCCCATATAATATTGCAATCCTGCAAAGTTACGATCATGTGCTTCCAAAGAAAGAGGTGGACCATGGTTCTTCAATGGTGATGGCAATTAATGTCGTTGTATTGAGGTCACGGGTCTGATCTCAGCTCACTTGTCATTCAATTGCGATATAATCACGTGATTATGAATAAAGGGATTAGAAAAAACTAAAATTGAGGGAGAAAGTACTAGTATGATATTATCAATAATGGGAGTCGTTCAAGTCGGTTTGGGAAGTAATCCCGATTCCTGATTCTAAATAAAAGGAAAACGAAGCATGTGTTGTAATTTTTATGAAACGAAAGTATGTTTGGTTCTAATGATTCTGATATGATAATAATAAAAGTTCAAGCAAACAAAACATGTTTGTTGGAACTGCTGATTCCACAAATTTTGAAAGCAAAACATGTTTGGTGACTACAAATGATTTGAAATTCTGATTTTTTTTTTAATACATTGAATAGAAAAAATTAAGTTCTACGAATTAAAAAAAATGTATATTGTAAATAAATTAATTTATGTTTTCTAAATTATAATATTGGATAAAAATAAAATAAAATTCTAAACTATAATATTGGATAAAAATATAAATTGGTATTGCACTAGGCCTCTCAATTGGTTCTCATATTCCATTTTTCATGTAATGTCTGTTTTTGATAATGATTTTCATAAAATTGAATCAAGCATATGACACTGCTAGTTTTTTATTTTCAGTTTTAAAAAAATTATTTTAAGAGTTTAAAACCAAACAGACTCTAACATATCAAGTAATAGAAATGTAAAAAGAAATAGAAAAATATATATATATATCTATGCACACACGTGGTATGGCATGAGAGGAAAAGTGGTCTCATGTGAAATTGAGGAAGCAGAGCATAATTCATGTTTAATTGAAGTTACTCTCAAGTTATCAAAGCAAACAAATGGTGGGCCTACTTCAACAGTGGTCGGAGCAACACAAATCAACTTTAGGCCACCTTACAAATTCTTACTTTTGCTCTGGTTGCTCCTACATTTTGAAAACAAAAACAATGAGCCAAACAAGCACATTTTACTTAGGATTGTCAATAGTGATGGAAATGGGAGCAAAAACAGGCTCCCAAACAGGTTATTGGGACTTCAATTTTGCTATTCCTTTTGTCTCAAATTAGCTGTCCAAGTTTGATTTTTCAACCTTTTTTTTATTGTTTATTTTGTGTTTTTAATTTTGTCATTTAATAATATAGTATAGTTATAGTTTTTAGTGTGGTCTATTGCTTTTTGAAGTTGATGAAAAGGAAAAACTTGAGAAAATGTAAGATTATATTGTATTGAAATTGAAAACTGAACAAATATTTTGAGACAAGTAAAATTAAAAAAGTAGACAACTAATATAAGAGGGAGGAATAGTACTATGATTTTCTTTTTCCTTAATTGCATTTTCAACCGTATTTCATATGTAATTAAATTGTGAAAATCTTGTATATTGAAGTATTTAAATTTATTTTTTCTAGTTTATATGAATCTTCAAGTGATTCTCAATTATTGGCACAATGATATAAGAAATCATAACTAATCTCTTGGAATTGCATATTTATTATTTTTAATAAATTCATACCATATTTTGGATTGCATATATAAAAAATTCCACTATCATGCATGTTTTAAAAGTGCTCAAAGTATATCCATCTCATATCAATCGTGAACGAAGGATTTAAGATATTTTTACATTTATATGCCACTGAAGGGCATCTAAAAAGTAGATATATAAGTATTCACATTTATACGAAATATGATATTTGAGAAGAGATTTTTGGAACACCAATAGAAAAGAAAGCAAAAACAGTACACGTGACTTGTAACAATGATTATGGATTTTTAAATTAATTAAGGTGTGCGTAAATTGATGTGAATATTATAATTATTAAAAATATATATATACATATATAATTATTTGTTGCCAAAGTCCAGTAAAACCGAAGCTCAAAAGCCCGATTATCTTGCTTTCCTTACATTATCATGATTAGGCACCTGGAAAAAGGAAAGAAGATGATGAGAAAAATGCTTTATTACACTTATCCCACTGTATTATTGGTCTCATCGATCTGGTTAGTTAATAAAGTAAGTGAAAGTCAAATGAGGAAATAAATAGTGTTGATTTTTTTTTGTATATATTTGGTTAGAATAAGATTAAATCCAAGAAACAGAACATTTTTATGAAAATTACAAAACCGATAAATTATACAAAATATTTAAAGCAGAGCAGTATCATTTGCCCAACCAATATTTTATGAACCAAAAATAAATAAATGTAAAGGTGAAATATATATATATATTTATGTGAAATAATAAAAAATAAATAGATTTATAGGTCTAAAATAAATAGTTTCCTGTATGCTGCATGAGTCATGACTGAGCGTAAAGAGGCAGCGTTTGAAAAGCGCCGCGGTAGAACACATTCGTGTGCTTTAGGGATGTACTGTTACAATTTCACCTCCACTATGCATGGCACTTTTTAAAGTAACACATACATAATGAGCTTATTTAATGGCAGACTAAAGAAGAACTGTTTCTCGAAACCAGTTAGTGAAAAGCATGTTTATAACTCATATATATATATATATATATATATATACACTATGGTGAAATAAAAGAACATTTTAGTAACTTTTCACCCCATTCAATTTACTAAAGTTGTCTTGCACCTACTAATGCCATGTGGTGGTGGTCTCATTCACTTGCATAGTTGCGTGAAAGAAGATAAAATATACCAGCAAATTCATTAATGTTGCATTTTGTTGGGCCAAAAGGGAATATATTAATATTTTATGGCTTTTTATTTAATAACTTAAACGGATAAAGTACTCAAAACACCCATATATTATAGATATTGTGCGTATAATACCCTACAATTTCAAAATGAGTATATTAACACTTATTTTTTTTTTTAGAACAAGTGCTTAAAACTCCCAGTAATATAGATATATTGCGTATAATACCCATTAGTTTTAAAATATGTGTTTTGACACCTACTCTTTTGGGACAAATGCTTAAAACACCTCTTTTATATAAATATTGTGTTTATAATACATATTAGTTTAAAATTGTGTATATATATTTTTTTAAGTAAGATTTATATATAATATCAAATAAAAGGCCTAAGTCATACAAAAAAAAAGTGTATTGACACCTAAATTATTATGAATCACTCTAATTGTATATTTTTTCTTAGTTTCATGAGTTTTGAAATTAAAATTAATTATTTAATTTTTGTATTCATATATTTTTATAAGAAACAATCCTTGATTTTTCACATTAAAAATTCAAACATATGTCAACAGTTATTTTAATATTAATTAAACAAACCTA
This sequence comes from Cornus suecica, assembly GCA_963922005.1. Lineage (NCBI taxonomy): Eukaryota > Viridiplantae > Streptophyta > Magnoliopsida > Cornales > Cornaceae > Cornus > Cornus suecica. The sequence continues at coordinate 7,068,435 of OY998242.1, read as the reverse complement.
TTTTTTGTTTTGGTAAATAAACCCACCTAGTTTCTCAAATAAGTTGGTAAAAATTTATTTACTATCACTTTTTTTGTTTCAACAATTTAAGAATATATATATATAACAAAATGTGATCAATGTAATCAATGGTGGAGATTGTGAAAAAACACAACCAAAATAAACTTCAATAAATATATATATATATATTTTAAAATTTAAATTCAATAATTTTTTTTTTCTAAAATAAAAAATAAATGTGCAAATTGCCCTAGAATATTTATAACTTTTAATCACTTATATTATCCATACAATGTGTTTAACCCCCTGAGATTCAGGGCAAGTTGCACTATATTAAAAGGTTTGGGGGCAAGTAGAGGTATATGGGTGTTATACGCACTATATGCATACCATAGGGGGTTAAAAACTCGCGACCCTAATTTAAACTATTAAATTGAACAACAAAACAATAATTCTCTTAGGCTACGTTTGGTTAGTAGGAATTATCGGGAAAGGAAAAGAATCATCTTTTTGGGGGGTTTAGTTAACGTGAAAAAGAAAAATTTGAGGAAAATTATTTTCCCGCATCGATGAATTTTTCTCAAAATATTTCTTGCAAAAAACACGCGTAAATTTTGTTTTCGCGATAAACCTATCCATTTATCTAATAGTTTCCTATTTTAACCTCATATTGTTCACTTTATTAGTCATTATTTTCTACACAAACTCAGTTTTGATTGGTGAATATACACTAGTAACAAATAAATACACTTTTTGAAAGAATAAAAGAAACTAAATTAATGACATTTGAATAAAATTATAACTCTATACAAATTGTATTAACAATAAAACTCTATAAAAGTTATATACATATACAAATTGATTATAACTACTATATATTTCTACTAATGCTACTAGGATAATCATTACTTGTATAAAATGTTATATTGCTTTGTTCTATATGAAATTATTGATTTTGATAACAATTACAAGCGGAGAAAAATAAAAAAGGCTAGACAGTTTAGTATGAGGGACACCACGTAAAATTCAGTTGATACCATAACAAAAATAACCTCAACAATATACAAACAATGAACCAACTATGGTTCTTGAAAGCAAAACCTTGCACAATGGTACCAAGTTATACACCATTATGTTGTGTATATTAAGTGTATAAAATATAAGGGCAATTTTGGAAATAAAATTTATTTTCTTTTTCATTTCATGTTATTTAAACTAACAAAACAAAATTTTTTCATATCTTTCTTCAAGTTTTTCTTTCTAACAAAATGCATTCTAAAAAATAATTTTTCTTTTATTTTCTTTTCACTTTCCATCTCATTTATGTCTAAACAAACGGACTCTTACGTTTGGTCACCATAATGAGATAATACTAAAATAAAAACTATACTTTATAATATTACATTATCAATTATTTACTAATTAGTTAATTTCATTTACATTTTCTGAGGTTTATTTTATTTCAATCAGATTTTCTAGATTTGAGAATTTTCATTTATACCCCTTATGATTTTAAATTTACATCAATTACACCCCCTCAGACATGACATCATCCTAAAAATTTATTTTAATACCTAAATTACCTTCAATATGTTGTCTAGGTTGTGTTTGAAAATGAGTTTATTCTCCTATCCAAAAACTTTATTCACATACCCAAAAAATGAATTATACTAACAGATCTCATAAATCCAAAAAAATAAAAATTAAGACACATTATTTTTAGAAATGAGTTCTCAAAAAAAATTCAATCAAACATAACTTTGTATAATTTTATAATTTTAATTATTTTAGACAACCAAAGAGACTTTAGCCATGTAGGTGAAAAAAACGGATAGCATTTCCTGTGTCGTGGTCAAACTATTTCCAGCTAAATTGTTACAGTAATTTTAAGGACAGTATTGTCATTTGGCCACAAACCGCGTCACCCAATCTCTTTTTTGCTTTGCGTATTAAATAATGTATAAACCTCGTAAGAAGAGAAGCTATTAATAGCTTTTTGGCGGATGAGTGTAGGGAACGCCAAACTCAGCCTTATATTCCATCACTCAGTTCTCACGTGCGTCATCACAAGCCACTAAATAGTAATTATATCACCGCAAATCATTTAAAATTTTAAATACTAAAAATAAACTGGACTTACCAAAAAAAGATAAAAAATCAGGAAAATAATTCAAAACGACAAAAACAAATAAATGAATTGTCAAAAAAATCTCCAATAGTACAATGCGCTCAATTATTACCGGAAATAGCCAGTCTCCGTCCGGTTTCTCGCAACCCTACACTTAGAGAGAGAGAGAGAGCGAGCGACTGTAATAAGAAGATTTTGTGTGAAATTATATGTGTGTGAAAGTGAGTGACAGTGTGTGTGAAGATGCGTGTAGTGAACCTCCCATTTCTCACTCTCTCTCAGCTCTGTTCACGTCGAGTTTGTGTCTTTTTCTGCCTGCTAACCTGCGCAGCTCTGCAAATATAGCAGCTCAGAAGATCATGATAGCCTTTCATTTCATCATCACCACATCTCTTTCACTATTCTCTCTCAAAAATACCCAACCACCTCACTTTTCCCCCTCCATTTTCTCTCTCTAGAAAAAAAAAACACACACACACACACACAAACACAAGCACACAGTGTTTGTTTCTCTCTTTGATGGCGGAAGGATTCGAACCATACCATGTCCCACAGCAGAGCAGAAGAGATAAGCTCCGAGTAGGGTGCGTAGAAACCCTCCAAGGGTGCGCAGGTTTACTCCCTTTCTACGATCCATCCCTCATCCCCTCCGATTTGCTAACGTGCGCCAACCTCCACAACCACCCACTGGGCGACAAGTCCCACCCCAGCTCGTCGAACCGTTGCGAGGGTGTGAAAGAAGAAGGTGTGAATTTGATGGGTTTCGCGCCACATCATCTGTACATGGATCCACAATCGTCTCTCCATATAAACCCTAACTTGATCCACGAAATCAACAATACCAATACCAACAACAACCCTTTTCTCTATGCCCCTCAGAGCTTTCGGATTTTCGATCAGTCCTTTAATGGCGGCGAAGTTGTGGTGTTTAAACCCGAACCGTTGTCGATGGCGAATCACGATCAGAGCAACAATCAAACAAATGGGCAGGCCTTGTCTTTGTCTCTGTCGTCGCATCACAATCACAACCATAGTAATCTTCCTCTGGAGCTGAATCTGCAGAGGTACGAGGGTTCTAGCGGTGGTGGGTATGTTGTTCCGGGCATTGTTGGTGGCGGGTCGGGTTCGAATGATGGGTCGAGAAGCTCGGTTCCGCTCGGGCCGTTCACGGGCTACGCTTCGATTCTGAAGGGGTCGAGGTTTTTGAAGCCTGCACAGCAGTTGTTGGATGAGTTGTGTGATGTGGGGAGGGGGGTTTATGCAGTTGAAAAGATTAGTCCGGACTCGTCTTTGATGGATCCTTCAAGCAGAAGTTTGAGTGAAACTGGAAATGTTGATGATTCGATTAGTAGCTCCGGTGACGGAGGCGAGCATCGGAGGAAGAAATCGAGGCTAATCTCGATGCTGGATGAGGTATGATCGCTTCTCTAATTTACTACTACTGCTACTAACATCCAAATTTGCAATTTTTAGTAATTAATATGGTTATATATATATATATATATATGTTTCTGTATGGTTTATATTTTGTAGTTTAATTTGGAATTTAGTTTTAGTTCTTTTGGTGTGATCAGTATTGGGTTAGATTGGTTTTTATGCGTTGTAGTTGTTTTGATTCTCGTGCATTGATGTGATTTTTCATGATCCTCTTTCAATCTAGGTCTTTTGTACTGTAGAAGCCAGTTGGGAATTAAATACTCAATTGGTTTGGCTCATTCTTGATGCTATATATATAGGCATGGATTGTGAAAGTTGCATGTAATAGTTGCATATAAAAGTATTTTAAGCTTGGTGATCTGCGGGTGATTTTATTATTAGGGCCGGGGTGATGTTTTTAGAGATCATAATATCATCTTTTTCGAAAAGGTTATGGGAGGGAATATATATACAAAAGATTAGTGCTATAAAAGTGTCTGACAGCATTAGACAAGAGTTGTAATGGGTGACAATTATACTAAGATTAAGTGTAATGTGCTTAAAGTGATTGAAGGAATCCATTTGAAAAGATTTATACTCCATAAAAGTGCCTACACAAGGCATAATGGTATTCCAAGCTTAAAGAAGATTAGGTGACATCTGGCCTTTCCTATATTTCTTCCCCTTTACTTATCATGCAACTATGTGGTAGTCTGGAGTTACTACTGACTTCGTTATTAAAGCGTTTGAGTTTACGGGAGGATAATTTCCTAAACTTTCCTTTTGTTTTTCTCATCTTCCCTTCGTGGCCTTGCCATTGGTTTTGAGTGTCAGTTTCGGATGTATGACTTGGTTCTAGTTGTTTTGCACTGGTATGACTGATTATGTTACTAACAAAATGGATTGTAAACTGTAACAAGTACGGACATAGTAATGAAAATTCATTTGACTGATGAAATAAACTAAATGTATTTGTTGATTGAAGCTCAATGCATATGCTTCCCTAGACAGTTTCATGAATTACTGTCGAAGACTTGAAAATTTATGGTAATGATTGTCAAAATAAGTCAATTATAGTGTTTCACTGTAATGGTAGATTAGTTTTCTGAAATTCCATATCTGATACCTATACCAAGTTAAATCGTTGGAATATATACATTGCATTGCTGGTAAGTATTGCAAAGTTAACTATTTGAAATCATATCACTGCAAAGCAGGTAACTTTTATGGAATTATATATACATGTATTTTATTGAAGAAACACGTTATTTATAATATCATCTCTTTGTTTTGAGCCAGGTTGAATAAATTTGATATATACTAGTTGCAGTTGGGTAACACATCTCAGTTTTTTCTTCTTTTTTTTCATTTTTCTGGTCTCATTCGAGTACTGGTCATGAACTTAGGTTGGCCTGTGCATGCATTTAACATATGAATGTGTTGTCATATGTTAGGTACCTAATTCTTTGAAACTGAATGTAACATCTAATAAACTGAATGTGTTGTCATTTGGAATCTATATTAGTGTGTAGACATCATTATATATCGAAGGAATAGACTTAGATGGCCAGTTTAAAGTGCAATGAAATGAAGTAAGTTATTTATCAAAATTGCTTATATAATTGAGAAAGCGATTTGTATTGCCTTTAACAATTAAATACATTGTATAAATTTTTGCATTTTAAATCATTACTACTATTATCTATTTTCTAGCAGGAGAATAATGGTTACCACTAAATCCATCAAATTGTTGTTACCATAATTATTAATATTGACCGTGCTTTATACATTCCACATTTTTATGTACTAAGAGGCCTTGACCAAATATTAGATTTTGTCTCTTTCTCGCTCCCACTCTTGCTTTATGTACCAAGGCTTGAAATTCTCATGAAATCTTAGTCCGCCCAGAGGCCTCATATCGACTCAACTACTTGCCCCGCAAGTTGAGGGTGTAATTTAGAATTTTATAATTAACATGGTCAATGAGTTGGTATACATATATCAAGTAAGCAATTTGATTCAAGTCTAAATATTGAAACTTTAAAGAAGCTTTCGTGGTCAATAAGTGTTGTCACTAATCATCGTCTCATTCATCTCAATATTTTATTTCTCATCAATGCATCCATCCGAAAACATATTTGAGAAGAGCAGTTCTTGGATGAGTTATAAGCTCTGATGCTTTAGTTTTAGGAAACTTGCCCTAGCATCCGAAGTTTGGCAACTCACCTCCTAAAATTCAGATTTGACCTCTTACCCTATTGAACTACAAAATTAGTAAAAATAACCCTTCTAAGAGAGATTTTCATATGAAAATATTTTCAAGCTCTTTTACCACTTCAGTGATATATTCACAAACTTGGTCTGCCCATCTATTCTATTAAATTAAGAAAATTAGTAGTGCATCAGGTTTACAGGAGGTACAAGCATTACTACCAGCAGATGCAGGCAGTTGTAGCATCATTTGAATCTGTCGCTGGGCTTAGCAATGCAGCTCCATTTGCAAACTTGGCTTTGAAGGCCATGTCAAAACACTTCAAGTGCTTGAAAAATGCGATCACTGACCAGCTGCAGATGGCAAGCAAAGCTCAAGATCATTTAAGCTACATGAAAGATGAGACTCCAAGGTTTGGGAACTCTGATAGAGGCCTTTATAGCCCTAGACCAATTCATAAACCGGGATTTCTTGAACATCAACCTGTTTGGCGACCCCAAAGAGGACTCCCTGAGCGTGCCGTTACTGTGCTCAGGGCATGGTTGTTTGAGCACTTTCTTCACCCGTAAGTGACGAATTTGGTTTGTGGCATTCTAGAATATCAGACTTCCCTATAAGAACACTCGGTTTTTTTTCAAAAATACCAAAAAAAACACACACCACAAGCACACATATATAGTACATATATATCCAGAGCATTGGCCTTATGGTTATTTTTTTAATTTTTCAGCTACCCTACCGACACAGACAAGCTTATGTTAGCTAACCAGACTGGTCTCTCGCGTAGTCAGGTGAGCCTTTTTTAGTGTAAAAATCTCAGTTTTCATGTGGACCAAGCATGTTATATTGCATTTTCATGTTGATCAAGTTTTATTTTGGATTATTTTTTTTTTATATATTTTCATTTGAACATTAAGCGTGTGTGATCTATATATTGCTTGACATTGACATATCGGAACCAGGTCTCAAACTGGTTCATCAATGCGAGAGTGAGACTCTGGAAACCGATGGTGGAAGAAATACACATGCTCGAAACACGACAAGCTCAGAAATCTTCACAAAGAGAGGAACAAACTACCGAAAACGATCATTTGCCTACGGCTGACTTGCATGCAGCATCGGACAACCAATCAACCCAGAGATCTCTCGACATTCCCTCCAAACGCACCCGAAATGACATTCCCGATATATCAATGGGGAGCGAGGAGCCAATTATGAACTTGTCATACAACAATTTGTCTCGCCATTCACACGTCGGTCTTGGCATGAGCACTGCTAGTGGAAGTGGTGGTGTTTCTTTGACACTAGGCCTTCACCAGAACAATGGGGTTGGATTACCCGAACCGTTTCCGATTAACGCCGCTCGTCGTTTCGGTCTAGAATCGAGCAGCGAAGGGTATGTAATGGGTAGTTTCGAAGCACAAAATCGACAATTTGGAAGGGACATTATAAGTGGACAGCTCTTGCATGATTTTGTTGGCTAGGGATATCTATTTTCAAGAGCTGTCTTCAGATCTAGTTGAATAATATACTGATCAGAGAAGCTTAGTTGGATATATATCATATATATATATATATATATGCGGTCATAGATCATATGTATGTTAGCAGCAAGACACGGTATTGTTGGCTCATTCTGGTATTAGAATGTCTTCTCGGAGATAGGATAATTTTTAAGATTTTAAGAACTGGGTTTTAATATTTTTCCCTCGATGTGTATACGACCGAATTATCGCATGAATATATGTCGGTAAAGTTTATATTATATGTTCTGCGTTAATACCATATGATTAAAATGTCTCGTGTAAAATTTAGCTTAATGTGTCTGTGTGTACATATAGGATACTGTATGTTTTGAAAGAGGAATGGGGCATGTCTTCTATCCAACTCAGATTAAACAACCGGTCATAATACATATAAATTATATAAAACAAATCACCATAATTGCATCAATGCTAACTGGAGTATCATTTTTATTTTTGGTACAAATATATCAGTCTTTTAGGTTTATAAACTTTTCACTATCAAAATGTAGCACGACTCATTGAAATGATCTCATATATGATTGGTTGAAATGTCATATTAATTAGCACTGGAGAGATGAAAAATTAAGAAAAGAAAAGAATAATTGTACTAATCATATATATGGTAGAAGGTAACATGTATATATAAGAAAAAAATGAGTAGAGAATAACGGGGATAGCTAATCATAATGTAAATATATATATACGAATCTTTATCTCTATGAGTCCAAACTCATGATTAATGACATCTATTTTAGTAATTCCATATACTTTTCGTGTGAGTGAAGTTGTGTTCTTATATTGATCACATGATTTCCTAGTCTAATATATACACTTATAGTTGCATATCACCGGACAGGGACGTGGTATTGTTGGGCCCATATCAATTAAGTTGTGCTAACCTCAAATGTGGCCCATCTCAACGGTTGTTGCATAGAAGATATTTGCTGTATTGAACTATTTAATGCGGAAGATTATAAATGGTCCTGACATGCAAATATTTTTTTTTTAAGTTTACCTAATATTTTAGGTGTCTTAGGCCCCGCTGCTTGGTTTGTAATTCTGAATACTGTTTTTGATAATTCTGATAACAGAGAACAGTTTTATGAGAATAATAAAAATGAGTTATCTAAAAATAATCATTTTTGTAATTGAATTTTCAGAAAACTATTTTAAAATATTGAACTAAGCAAATTTTTTTTTTTTTAAATTTCTGAATTTTCAGTTTTCTGAAAATTCTAAAGAAATACAAACCAATCAAACCTTTTGTCCTATACTATATAATTGAGTCCCCTTTTTAGCATTCTTTTTGTGTCCTTGGAACTACAACAAATTGAGTAATATTGTCGGTAACAAGTATGAAATTAAATTTTTGATGTGACAAATTTTCGTGAATTACTTAAATAAAACCATCATGACATGGTTATCGATGATGGTTTTCCCTCAAATTTTCATATAGTCAGATGCTATGAAACACTGAAACGGAAACGATACGACACAGACACGGCGACACGATAGATTTTAAAAAAGTAAGACACGACACACCTCTGACACGTCTATAAAAAAATAATTTTTTTATATATACATATTATATTACACAAATACTTCGTTTACCACTTAAATAATGAGAATCAAATAAACTTATAAACAAAAATAAACAAATAGGTTAAATGAAATGTCTGGCATGTTCAAAATTCTCCCACTACAAAAAATTTTACTTTCAACCACACAGTTACCACCACGGTCTAACTTGCCTGTGCTTAAAAGCACATTTCTACCACAGACTTTTTAAGCCCGTTGGATAATAGTAACTTAATACCACGGGCTTGCAAAGCTCGTGGTAAAATACTAATTTACCCCACGTACAACATAGCCCGTGACGAAAATTTATTTTACACCATAATCTGAGCTCGTGATTAAAATATACTTGTTTATACCACGATCTTAGCCAGTGATTAAAATATACTTGTTTACACCGCGCTCTTAGCCCGTGATTGAAAATACGTGTTTACACCTATAGGGGTTCAGATGATTCAAATGATGCGAAAATAGTTTCTACACAAGCTCGTCAGTCAAATAACGGCTCTGATGCTTTTATTGCTTTTTGATTACTTTACAGAGAAATGAAAGAGAAATGGAAGAGAAAATAGCAGTTACAAGTGATTGCGAAATAATTTCTCTCTCTAGAAATTTCCCTCCCTTGGTCTCTAAAAGTCCCCTTTAGTGAGCTCTCGCACTTCTATTTATAGACGTGAGAGTTCAGTAGTCCTCGCGGATTGTGTTGCCACGTCAGCACCTGTCTCGTCCTCGCGGATTGTATTGCCACGTCAACACTTGTCTCGCGACATGGTTCTTGCGTATTAATCCTCGATATAAATACCTTGCGCAGTATTATCTCGTGCCCCTGACTATGCGAAACGGATTCGCGTAATCTTATGCGCAGATTATACTGTGCGCCATACCTTTGTGATCCGCGCCTGTTTCATCGCGGATCTGATTTATCCTTAGCCAAGGATGCTGTTATAGCTTTGCTGGGTCATGACCAATCATGCATGCCTTGGTCATGTCCCTGAATACTATCGGCTTCTCTAAGGTACTCTTGCTTAGGACGGTGTAAATAAGGTCGCGACCCACTATTTACTCATCCCAAGCATTTCCCCTAAATTCCGAGTAGTACTCGCTACGCGAGCAGCATATAGGGTTATAAGTTCCTGATGCGAGCTATAAAACACATCAGTTCCTCATACCTCTCTATGTATAATGCAGGCTCTCGCGTGAAAAACTTATTTGGGTCATTTCCCAAGTAATCAATTATTTGGCTCAATTTCCCAAATAATCTTTTACTTGGGCTGATTTCCCCAAATATACCAAACCTTGGGCCATATCCCAGATAATTTAAACCTTTGAACCATTTCGTCATTATGGTAATTCGCGAATCAACCCTCTTTACAACACCATGGTCTTAGTGTGATAAAAAGTTTATCTTACACCACGGGTCTAGACCGTGATTAAAATATTCTTATTTACACCATGGTTTTTGCCTGTGATTAAAATATAATTATTTTATTATTTTAATCAACATGTATATTTTTTTTCCATTCTTAGAATTTTCTCAGTTTTTTGGCGCTATTAGATTAGTTTTTTCATTTTTTTGGCGCATTAGATTTTCCTTTTCGTGCCCTTACAATTATTTGATTCAATATGATATGATGATTATATGACTCATTTGTGTTGGTTTTTTTCTATAGTTTGTATTTTTTTACATGAATTTTTTAGAATAGGTTGTAGAAATTCGTGTGAAAGACTTGATTAGGTTAGATTTTTGCTTTTACAATCGCATATGTTCCAGAATGATTGTGATAACGTGGTTTTGTTTTGTTTTTAATTAGGTTTGTGAAGATTGAGTCATGTTCTATGTCAAACCCAAAAATCAGAAACACATTGTTTTGGGTGACTTTTTAAATCAGAATTCACAATTTTTAGAGAATCGAGATAAACCATATCAGTATTCACAATTTTTAGAGCTTAATTTATAGAGTTTATTTATTTTTTAAACTATTTGAGTTATCTCTTAGTCCAAAATTTAAATATCAAATATGCTTCTAAACGGTCTATTTATAGGTGACAATAAAATTTCATTGGAGCTTTAAATCCTTCAAAAAGTTGCTAAAACCATTTGAATAAATTTAATTGGCCTCCTGGAAATTTTTTCAGTTTTCATCTATTCTTTAGAACAAATTTGTTCCGGATTTAAATTCTTCAAAAAGTTACTAGAGAAGTAGTGAATAGACAACAATATCAACAATAAAACTTTTAATTATTATTCTGTATATAATAATATATTGTTAACGCCAAATTCATCTTATTAAATCTTCTGCTCATAAGATTTTTATCTAGTGATTTTCTTTTGGGTGGGTGTGTTGTGAAATTTATTTATATATGATACGTGTACGATAAAAGTGCGGATTTATTGATTGTGGTTATTCTGAAATATTGAATATATTTGAGATTAAAATATGGAGATATAACCTCGTGCAAAAGGGTTATATGTACTTGAATCTTAGGAGTGTGTTAGATTCAACGAAGGGTTTTAAGCTAAAGTGAGTAGAATATTGAGATGCAAAAATTGTTGGCAATAGACAATAAAATGTGCCCCTATTTCATCAGCATACATAGATTAGTTGACATTGTTGGTTAGGTTGGTTTAGGCCTAACTGATCTATATTTTCTCTAGCTTTGGAGTGAGACTTGGACTCTTAAGAGCTTTTTTAGGCTCACTGCTATTTATTTCTTCTGTATACTACTAATTATTTTGCCCTCTTTCTTTTTGGTGTTGTGAAAGAGGCTTCATTTTTTGTGAAATGGGAAATCAACAAAACAACAGTCTTGGTGTAACTAGGTTTCTATAAAATAATATTCTTTCACTTCCTTTTCGACTTCTGACAAGTTTTACGACTTTATTTTAAGTATGAAATGACTATTTTACCCCTAGTATGAGTTTAAAGAATTATTTTCCAAAAATGGGACAAAACAAAATTATATTTTTGGGCTATATTCATTTTTGGCGTCACGTGTCGTCGTTCTTAGATTTGGCATGGGTCTACGAATGGCGGAACATAAATGATTTTCATTCTTCTTTCCAGAATACTACATAAATTTCAAACAGAACTTTAAGCTGTTCTCAAACAAATTTTGATGTATTTTCATGGATCACATCTTACCAATTCAATGTATTAATCAGTGGATCCAATATCTCACACAATCAAGACATTCGCACCATCCTATCTTACTAACTATAGTGCGTTTGAAATCAAAGTTCAGCGGACATTGTTTTGTACATCCACGATACATGACTACAAAGTAGAGTACACAACCATTAGCCATTTTCCCCATGTTAGCAGGTTCTTTGGCAGTGATTTTTGTTATAATTATGTCTGCACTTCCATGATATATTATCTTATTTTTATAAAAAAAAAAAGGTTGCATGTGGATTTTTACGAGCTAGGGCGGGCAGAAGGGGTAAATGCTACAAAATACAATTTTGCAATTCCTTGCTTTGGTCGCGATATGGTGCCCGTAACAATTGAAAGATGGGACAAGGTGCTTGAAAATATGCCTAAAGACATATGGAAGGCTGTACAGGTTTACTTATTTAATTTTTATGAAGTGCTACAAACAACTTGTTTAAAATTATTTGCTTTAAATTATTTTTTATTCTTTTTAGTTTGTTCATTTCATTACAGAAGCGGTTCGATGTTGACAATGATGTGTCTTATCTCGCATTCCAAAAGATGGGAGAAGCCTAGCGTACTCATAAGTCAAACCTAATCAGTCAGCTACTAAAAATTAAAAATAATTCACGCAAAATACAACTTCTAAAGCCCCAAAATGTGCCCACAATGGAGGCGTGGCAAAAATTTATTGCACGACGTTTATAAAAAAAACATGCTGTGAGTATATACGTAATGTGAATTAGATGAATTATATATCTTTTTACCTCATGTTTTATATTCAATGAGATATTTAAATTAATTAATATATTTCTAGGAGAGAGAAGAAACAAGAATTGCAAGCTAAAAATAAAATTCCACACATAATGGGTCGAAGTGGCTATGTTGGGACGTTGCGGAAGATGATATTATCAAAGCATTTAATTTTTTCCTCATTATTGTTCGGCCTAAAAAAATGCTCAAGATTATGTTAACATTTACTACTTGGATTTTTCATTTTTTATATTCTTTTGCAGAAAAAAAAATCAGATCCTCCCGTTGCAATTTCAAGAACAAACGTGTGGGTTGTAGGCCATACAAAAAAGAATGGAAATTTTATAAATGAAACAAATAAAATTTGGTATGCACAAAATGTTAACAACCAGAGGTTCCAGAAAGATCGCCCACAAGAGCCACCTACTAGTAATGTCATTGGGAAGGTTTGTAAGTTACTACATTATAATAGAAAATGATGAGTGGTTGCTGAGGGTGAAATTGATTCAACACATCGATATGATCTTATTGGTCATATTCCTCTTGCTTCTGAATGTTGGAAAGTATATATCACTGATGTCAAGGACCCGGATGTGCCTTTGTATAGGGTTCAATCTCCATTCCTTGATTTGAAGGATGTTATTGGCACTATGATTGTGTGACCTATTAAATTTATTGAGATTTGTAAATAAATGTAACAAACTTACTATTTGATAAATTAATTACATGTTTAAGGGATATATACTTCCAATGTCCTAATTGTGGTTGATGACTATTATTTAATTTTGCTCATATTGGTTGACTTGTTTTGCAGGTAGTGAAGATATATGTCAAGAGCATTGATTGATGGTTATTGATCCATTTTAATTTACTTGTAAGTAATTTAGTAACTACTAAGAATTTTCTGTGCATGCATTTCTCTTATTTTAATTATTACATTTTTGTAGGGAATGGAACATTGTTTATGTTGTTGCTAGTATCTTGCATTTCAGTGTAGTTGGTTTTTGGATATCTCCACCCTTGTTGCTATCGTGCTGACGAAGTTGTTTCCACCCTTGTTGCTATCGTGCTGACGAAGTTGTTTCCACCCTTGTTGCTACCATGGTGACAAATAAGTTCAATGTTCGACTACTTAAAGCAGGATTAAAGAGGCTCAAAAATCAACTTTTCTTGTTTTAAGATTTTCCATTCATGTTTTTCTCTTTTTGGCAAGCAAGATATTTGATGATTTATGTATTTATACTCCTCAGGAATCTTTTGTTACTTGTGTAAGAGCTTTTGACTTTGTTCACTATTGCATTTTTTATGTTATGGTGTTAATAATATGAACTCCTAAGTTTTAATCAAATAATTTTTTATTTGTTTCTCGTCATATTTTTGTTTCATTTATCAGGATATATATGTTATTTTATCATTCATCAAATGTATTATAACTTGCGAAGGTGCTAAAAGAGCTACTTTATTTATTAGTAGTAGCGGGACTCTAAATATTTTTCTGCCACAGCTTTCGAGCATGACATAAAAAATAAGGGAATCTACCACAGTTAAGAACCGTGGTAGTTGAGTGCTTTTCTACAAGGGGCTTTAAGTGTGGCAAAAAATAAGGCAGTATACCACAAGTAATGTCTGTGGTATTAAGTCGTACATTTTGCCACGAGCATTGAGCGTGATAGAATATCTCATATTTTTCCACGGATTCGGATTGTGGTGTAAATACTGATAACTACCACGGGCATTAAGCGTGATAGAATATTTCATATTTTTCCACGGATTCGGACCGTGGTGTAAATATTGATAACTACCACGGGCATTAAGCGTGATAGAATATTTCATATTTTACCATGGGTTCGAGAGCCATTGTGTAAATATTGATAACTACCACGGGCTATGGCTGTGGTTAAAAACAAACTTTCTACCACGGGCAGACTTTGTGGTCAAAACCCAGTAAGAAACCATCATGTCAGTTTATACCACGGGCCAAAACTGTAATAGAACTAATTTTTGCCCGTGGCTAAAATACAAATTTCATGTAGTGTTCATTCCACTACCATCCAATGAATCAAATGCATCTCCCCCAACATCCGACATCTTAGTCTCTCCCTCATTATATTGTGAATTTTTTTTTTATTGAAGACAAAGATTGGAATGTACAAATATCAAATATTCGGTTCTTTGTGGTGTTATTTTGTTCCTCTTCAAAATAGTCGATAAATGAATAGGTGCTCCAATTTATCTCACAAGATGATGAAGAACAAAGATGTTCAAGTATCTTCACAGCCAAATATTGGATTAGGGGTGCCCAAGTTTCATAAGTGATCTGCAAAATTACCGACTCCATTAATCCTCATTTTTTCATGAAATCAACCGACCCACTGCGTGTCGGACACGCGCATGTCCAATTTAAAAAAAAATTAGGATACATTTTTGGTGTGTCGAACACGTATCCGACACGGGTACGACGACACTAGACGAAGTTTCCGTGCTTCATAGTTCATATGTCACCTTCAATTCAAAATACATTTTATAAAATCTTTAAAAAAATAAAAAAGAAAGAATATATATATATATATGTGTGTAAATATAGAGGTTATGGTCCAAATGATTATATATGGCGATAATGGCAGAAATATTTTACAAAAAATGTGCTCCAAAGCAATTCATGAATGTGGTCCATGAACCACATGATTTTTTATTTTATTTTAGAAGCAAATTAAACGTGTGACACGCACTTTCACTCGCTCTCTCGTTCAAACCATGCAGACAAATAAAAATATATATATACAGGGTAAAGTGTAAAAAACCCTTCAACTATTGCCTGAGCAAGAAATCCTCCTCAACTATCAATTTGGTTCAATTAACCCCCACAATTCATAAAAGATACATTTACCCCTAAATTAAATAAAAAAAATCACAAAATCAATAATTCAAAATATATATATTAAATTTCGAAAAAATATATAAAATTCTAAAAATATATATAAAATTCGAAAACAAATAAATAAAATTTGAAATAAATATATAAAATTCAAAAACAATATATTAAAATTTGAAAAAATATATAAAGTTTGAAAAATATATATATAAAATTCGAAACAAATATATAAAATTCGGAGAAAAAAAATATAAATTTGAAATATATATATTTCAAAAAATATATATAAAAATCGAAATATATATATAAATTTCAAAAAATATATACATTTCGAAAAACAAAATTAAAAAATATATATAAATTTTGAAAAAATATATATATTGGTAAAATGTCATATCTTTTCTAATGAATTGAATCAACTACTTACCACCAACATCAATTAATGGTATTCTTTTATATATATTTTTCCAATATATATATATATATATATATATATATATATATATATATATATATATATATATATATATATATATATATATATGTTTCTGAAATGTTTATATGATATTTTCAAAATTTATATGATGTTTTAGAATTTTATAAACAAAATTGAAATTTATATATTTGTTTCAATATTTATATATATATATTTTAATTTTATATATATATTTTTGAATTATATATATTTTTTATTTTTGTAAGGGCAAAATTGTATTTTTGTAGTGGAAAATCTTGTAGAGGGGGTACATTGCCCTTAAATTGATAGTTGAAGGTTTTTTTTTATTCCTTTTGTAGTTGAGGGGGGTTTCTTGCTCATTGGATAATAGTTGAGGATTTTTTTTGCACTTTACCCATATATATACTAATAAAAGAGAGTAATATTGTGTTCTTAATTTCTAGGGTAATTTGCAGTCAGACCCTATGAGGTTTGGGTTAATGGCAGTCAGTGGCTGGTCAATGCTTTTTCGGTCCCATAGCCCCCTGAGGTTTCAATTTCGTTGCAATGACACCATTGGATGGGTTTTTTGGGCTTGAAATTACTCTTGTGCCCTTACTTTCTTGTAAAAAACATATGCATATATTATATGACCAAAGAACCCTTGTCTGATATAAGCAATTAGCGCCACTGAACAGTGCTATTAACTAACCCTTTGAATAGTTCTAATGAACAGTAAAAAAAAAAAAAAAAAAAATCTCACAGCTAACAAAAAAAAAAAAAATAGTTGTTAGGAAATGCCTATATATACATTCCAACATAAATTCAAACACAAATCATCATAGAAATCATATTACAACAAAGTTGAAGTGATCAAGCACTAAAATTGCAAGAAATCCTGGATAAGGTAAATCATCATATATGTAAAAGCATTACCACAACATGTAAACCAAAAATATATTACATTAAAGTTCAAGTACCCTACTACCAAAGTAATGCAATGATAGTAATACAAGTGACATTGTTGTAGTAGCCAAGTGAAATATATTACATATAAAAAGCCTAAAAAAGGCGGCTTGTAAGCATATTGCTACCCTAAGATATCACCATAATAAACATATTTGGCTCAATCATATGTGTCTAAGTGTGACATATACAAAAAGAATAAAAAAACTGTCACTGCCACTGTTCATGTAAGCAAAAATAGTCCAAAAAGAGTCATATCACTGTCCATGAATGCAATAACTATCCAAAAAGAGTCATATCACTGTTAATGAATGAAAAAACTGTCCAAAAAGAGTCATATGCAGTCCAACTTCAAAAGATTCAAAAAGCATATGATAAAGCTTGCTTTACCACTGTGACCAAGGTGAAGAAGTGGAGCCACTTTTCCCAGAAATAACCTATAAATAAAAGAATTAAAAACACATTATAAAACTGAAAAAAAATTATTAATAACATTTAAGGGCATAATTATACATTGGACAAGGTGGCTTGAACATGGATTGGTGTTTATGTTGATGACCTTTGTTGTGAACCACCTTCAGCACCACCAACCTACATTATTAGCATATTAAGTTTTAAAATATAAACTAAAAATTAGTGTTTAAGTTAATTTGAAAACTAAACTCAAAATATTACACTTGTAGAGGATCTTTGTGATGAAACTCCTTGTGCTGCTGCCCCTGCTCCTGCTCATCTTGTTCTTGGCCCTTTGTCCTTCCTTGCCACTTTGGCCTTCTTTTTTGGAGGTGCTTCTACTACTGGTGTTGATAAAGTCCCTACATATGTGTTTGGATGACTTGTTTGCCCTTGCCTGTTATTTGGAAACCTTTTAGACCCCCTTTTGTTGTGGCCAACAAATTTGCACATACTACAAGTGATCATTGTAGACCTTCTACTAGATGGTGGTTCATTTTCATCTCTCCTCCTAGCCACCCTAGGTATGTCTGCTGGCCTTCTCAGTTCTGGAGGATCTAAATGCAACTTATCAATCTGATCCCATAAAGTCTCATGATGCATAGGACGAATCAGGTGCCTATAAGCCTGTCCATACACATACTTGGTGAAAGACTTATCACAATACTCCTTTACATTTTCCCTTCTCCAAGTAATACATGCACATGCATGCCTACAAGGAACATCAGTTAATTGAAACTCCCTACAACAGCAGGTGTGATTCTTAAGGTCAACGATGTACTTCATGTCCAACTCATTTGTCACCTCATACATGTCCCCTCCAAGCCATATAAGAAGATAAGAACCAGATTTGCTAAGGTTTAGGTTGAGTTTGTCCCTGAATTTTGGAACCACATAGTGCTCCCACTCAACTGACTTGTGAAGCCTTTTTTGGAACTTTGTCATCAACTTAGTTCTTATCCCATCTAAACAATGTGTGATTGGCTTTCCCCTCAAATGCTTAAGCCAAGAGTTAAAAGATTCAACAACATTGTTAGTAACAAAGTCACATTTTCCATTAGTTTCAAATTTGTGTCTTGCCCATGTTTCAATTGGATGATCCATTAACCATTTGTATGCGGGTTGACTTGTGTTTTCAATTTTTTTCATAGCTGTTTTAAAATTCAACTCATTATAACTTTGTGCAGCTTCCCAGAACAGTCTCCTAAATCTTAACCAAGGGTATAATGACCTAAAGTTAGCATAGATGTGCCTGCAACACCTCATCTTATATGCATTAGGGTACAATTCATCAATTGCAGGTAAAATGCCCTTTTGACCATCACTCATGATTGTCCAAGGCACCCTCATGTTGGACTCATTACCAGTTATCTTTAGGAGATGGTCTAAGAACCATTTCCAACTGTCTTTATTTTCAGATTCAATCACAACCACAACAAATGGATACAATCCATTATTCCCATCAAGTCCCATAGCACTAATGAGTATACCTCCAAAATGACCCTTTAAGAAACAACCATCCACACCAATGAATGGTCTGCAGCTATTTATAAACCCATTAATAACAGCTGCAAATGACAGAAATACCCTCCTAAATTTTGGTGGCTCATCTGTTGAAGGTTTAATGAAGATTAAGGACTCGGGGTTTGTCTTAATTACCTCTACTGTATACTGCCACAGCTTACCATAAGACTCATCATGTGTCCCTTGATTTCGATGTAAAGCTTTGTTTCTTGCCCTCCTTAAACATGTCTCACTACAATTGACCTTAAACTGCTCCCTAACTTCAGCCCCCAAAGCTTCTAAAGTTATTTCTTGTTGATTTTTAAATGTCTTGAGAAGCTTATTAGCAATAAAAGTTGATGTGACAACTTTGTTTTTAGTGGTTCTGATGCATGTGTGTTGAGAGCCCAATGATTTTACTTTGAATGCTACTTGATCATTCAAGACACTAGCATGTATTCTCCATTTATAGCCTGGATTGCCACAACGGGTTGTCACTCTAGACCTCTCATTCTTCTCCATGTCAAGTTTAAACCCCTTTTGGACTGAATACTCTTTTAGAATTGTTCTGAACTGTATTACATCATCAAAAAGTTGATTAACTTCAAATTGTATCTCACCCCCTTGAGAATATGCAAACACTTTACCATTAAAGTTGTTATGATTTGTGGTTTTAGGTAAATCTTCATCCCCATTGTTTTCAGCAATTTTAATGTCATCATTATAATCAGATAGGACACCCTCACTGTCAACTTCTTCATTAACTGGTTCATCATTAAGGTTCTCAAACCCTAAGCCCCCATCCCCACTATTTGACTCATCATCACTATCCTCAAAACTGTAATCAGTTTCCATTTCATAGTCACTATCCTCTGATTCTGCCCCAACATCACCTTCAGTTTGTAAAATGGTTGGAGCCTCAACAGAAGATGAAGCATTTTCAGACCCATCAAGTTTAACTACAATATTTATGACATTTTCATCTGCTTTTATCTGGAACATTATTATAATGTCTTCTTCATTAGTTAGCTTCATTTTATACTTTGAACCAGGGATTGTACAGAATAATTGAAGCATGACCCCTTTTATACATTGAGTAGTTATGTCATTTGTTATAAGGTCATATGCAGCAGCATACAGTTCCATAAAGCCAAAGGAATCATGATCTATATCAGTCAATAAGTATGTGTGTCATTTAAAGTGAAACACATTTGAGCTAGGAGGAACAGACATAAAAACACAAGACAACAAACAGAACTAAATGTTAATATAGGAATTAGACAAGTAACGAACATAACCTAATTAATTAAGTTAATTAGGGTTTAAGTTAATTATTTAATTACAATTTAAGTTAATTAGGATTTAAGTTAATTATTTTAATTAGGATTTTTAAGTTAATTATTTAATTAGGGTTTAAGTTAATTAAGTTAATTAGGGTTAATTAAGTTAATTATTTAATTAGGGTTTAAGTTAATTAAGTTATTTAGGGTTTATTAAGTTAATTGAGTTAATTAGGGCTTATTAAGTATTAAGTTAATTATTTAATTATGGTTTAAGTTAATTAAGTTAATTAGGGTTTTAGTTAATTATTTAATTAGGATTTAGGGTAATTTAGGGTTTAGGGATTAGGGTAATTTAGGGTTTAGGGATTAGGTTAATTTAGGGTTTAGGGATTAAGTTAATTTAGGGATTAGGGTAATTTAGGGTTTAGGGATTAAGTTAATTTAGGGATTAGGGTAATTTAGGGTTTAGGGTTAATTTAGTGTTTAGGGAATTAAGTTAATTTATCTAAATTAACCAAAAATTATTATGGAATTACGAACACAGTTTTAACACTGAAATTATTTCTAATTTAGGGAATTAAGTTAATTTCCTAAAGAAAGAAAAAATACTAAAATTATTCTAAAGTTAAACCAACACATGCAAGGCTATTCAACACAATTTTAACAAAGGAAAAACATAAAAATTATTCTAAAATGAAACCAATACATGCAAGGCCATATTCAACACAGTTTAAACAAAGGGAAAACACTAAAATTATTCTAAATTTAAACCAACACATGCAAGGCCATATTCAACATAGTTTTAACAAAGGGAAACCCAAAACTCATACAATTTTCATAAACCAACATATTGTTATTATTATTTTAGAAATCCCCAATTTTTTTTTCAGAAAACCCCAATTTTTTTTTCGAGAAATCCCCAATTTTTTTTTCCAGAAACCCAACATATGCAACCACATATACAAACCCTAGTGATACATATATTGAAGGTGTTAGAACCATACCACTTTTCTCCCATCCATATTCTGATTCTTCAAAAAGTTGAAACTAGTGGATCAATATATATATATATATACATTATTATTACAACCTACTGTTATTGTAGCTACATACCATGATAATTAATATATATACTCTGGTAAATACATATATATGGGTAGGCATATGTCAAAAATTCGACCAAAATAAATGAGAGAATGGGAGTATCTATTTCATACCAAAATCAGCGAAACTACAAGCTTTAGAAGCACGAAGATACCAAAAATCCAAGCTTTGAGATTAGATCTACAAACACAACGAAAAACGAAATATTAGGCTTTTGTACCAAACAAAGCTTGAAACTTTCTACCGAAATCAAAAGAAATAATCGACTACTTACACTTAGAGATCAAATCGAACCCAAAACATGTTTGGATGAGATCAGACCCACCCCCAAATCATGGAATCAAACTCAAATTTGTGAAAACCCATGAACATAACAACGAAATTGAGAGTTTCAAGATCAGATTTGAACGATTTCATACAAGATCAGAACAAATACAAGATGAAAACCAAACAATTTGGTTTTTGAAGTGATTCGAACACACCTAAACCCTAGAATCCATGGACTTTACGAACAAAGACCGATAAATTAGGGATAGTTTTTTGCTTGACAGAGATCGAGTGAGAGAGAAACGAAGACTGAGTGTTTGTAGGTGAGAGAGGCAGAAATCACCATTTCTAGAGAGAGAGATAAGAGAAAATGTAAATGAGAGGCTGTGAATGAGTGGGTGTGGCGATAAGGTAGTTAGGTGAGATATTTTAGGGTTAAGGGTGTTTTTGTAACTTCACAATAAAATAAATCTCACATGTAATTAGTGAGATAAGTCAAGGGCATTCTGGACTTTTCACCCCTCTAGGGGGTGTCACTGCAAGGAAAGTGAAAGTTTAGAGGGTTGAGGGACCAAAAAAGCGTTGACCAGCCACTGACCGTCATTGACCCAAACCTCAGGGGTCTGACTGCAAATTACCGTAATTTCTAATGGAATCACATTCACACCAAAGCCAAGCGTGTCCCACAGTTCTGAAAGACCACTTAGGGTTTTCTAGGGTTTCTCTATGTTCCCCAAACCCCATTCAACGCCATTGAATTCCAATTCCATGTTCTAGGGTTTTATCATCCATGTTCTAGGGTTTCCATTTCTAGGGTTTTGTAGAGAGAGAGCGAGTTTAGGGGCTGCCGAGATGGAAGCCCGAGTTGGCGTGTCTGGCCATGGCGGTGTCGTCGACGGCGGCACCAGGAAGTTCTTGCAACAGCACCACCACCACCAGAAACAACAACCGCAACCCTCCGTGCATCAGCAGTCGCAGATTGGGACGGTGCCGCAGCTTCTCGCCGGCGGAATCGCCGGCGCTTTTAGTAAGACCTGTACGGCCCCGCTTTCTCGCCTCACTATTCTATTTCAGGTTCGTTGGGCATTTTCTCATATTGTTTCATTGGCTGCTGCGTCAGATATTATTATACATACATACGTATACATGTATATATCTATATGACTTGTTCTGCACTATAATTGTAGAACTCTGTAAATTGGGGTTTGTTAATTATTTGAGTCCTGAATTTGTGGCTCGGAGAGTCATTTTTTTGTGTTTGTTTTTTAAGTTCGAATTATAAAAGTTGCGAGAAGAAAAGTTAAATTTGGGTTGGATTTTGGGGGGCTCATAAATTATAAGGATGGGGTTTTTGGAGCTTAGGGGAGGTTCATCATAACTTCTTAAATCTGTTGGTATCTATAGCTATGAAGTTTTCCAAAGTTTAGGAGTTTATGTTTATGGGGGGATTCAAGTAAAAGTCACTTTTGGTACTTCTCTAGACAATACGTGTATGCTCTGTGAATTGGAGTATTGTTTACTATGTTTTCTGGTGTTCGTAATAATTTGGGCAAAAATGATTTAAAGTTTTTAGCAAGTACAGATTATTAAAACTTGAGAAGTTAAAATTTGGTTGGGGGCTCGGAGCTCAGGTACACTCTCGGTATGGTTTTTCACAATCTAAGATAACATAACATGAAACTGTAAGGTTAGGTTTAGTTAGGGTTTTTTTTTGTGATTAGAGAGGTCTATCATAACTTTTGTAATATAATTGTGTCTATAGCTATGAAAACTTTAAAGTTTAGGTGTTTTCTGCTTATGGGCATTTCAGTAGAAGTAGTTTTAGGTTTGCTAATTTCTGAGATGCTATTATGAAAAGAATAGCATTGCTATGCAGCTCTTGGGAAATCATTTAATGCCTGCTATTACCTTCGGCATGAATTTATCTATTTATTTATTTTTCTGGCTTTGATGTGTTTATAAATTTTGTTTGTCTTTTGGTGTGACTGTTTTATGTCTTTTTAGGTGCAAGGTATGCACTCTGATGTCGCGACATTGAGCAAGCCCTGCATATGGCGTGAAGCTTTACGTATCATCAATGAAGAGGGCTTTAGAGCCTTTTGGAAAGGGAATCTCGTTACCATTGCGCATCGGCTTCCCTATTCTTCAGTGAATTTTTATGCTTATGAGCGATACAAAAGTGTCAGTGAAAGCTCTGTGAATTATATTTTTTTCAGTTGAAATACAGTGTGCAACATTCTTTTTGTTATATCGTGTTCCTTTTTTTTTTTTTTCAGTTGTTAAAATCACTTCCTGCCCTGGAAAGTCTAAAGGGAAGTGCAGGTGCAGACATCGGTGTGCATTTTGTAGCTGGTGGGATGGCAGGAATAACGGCTGCATCTGTCACATATCCTTTGGATCTTGTGAGGACACGTCTTGCAGCACAGGTAAAATGAATACACTTCTAGTTATGTTTAAAGGCTATAGAAGTAATGGAAGTCCTTTCAGTATGGTAAGGATACATATGTCTCCACGATTGAAAACTTGTCGATGTTAATTTTTCCTCTATATAAAAGCAAATAAAACAAATGCACACATGCCTCCTCTTATGCCTCATCATAGTATTGCGATACTATTTCAATGACGTATCAATCCGATCGAGAACTGAATTAACATAATCTTCTTCATTTTTGGCCTAAATTATTCTATTTAGTGAGTACAGAAATATGTGGTATTTTTTTTTTGCATCGTGTATATTTGGACACTCATGCATATAAATAAGCCTGCGTATCAGTAAAATAAATAAATTAATTAATGGTTGAATTTAATAGATAATAACAGAGAAGGTTGTCTTTGATGAGTTTTAATGTATGTGTCTTGGATTTCCCTGTGAGGTTCAGCTTGAGGCCATTAATGTTTCTTGAAAATGGGTACAAAAACATTCTTAATCTTGTACCAGTAAGTTATTACAATATGTGCATACAGAGTAGTGCTTAAGGAACCAGACTTCTTGAGCTTTAAAGTTCTTAAATCTTTGTTATCCTTGGGTCTCTTGGCTTTTCTTCTTCTTATGTCTTATTGTTGTTACATTTTTTTGGAAGCTGTTAATTATAGATCAAGTTTGGTGGCATGAAATTTGCCAGCCTATTCTATATGTGTCTTCTGTATGAGCTTTTATTTTAGCTTATGTAATTTAGAACTTTGCAGAGAAGTACAATGTACTATCAGGGCATTGGGCATGCGCTTCGTACCATTTGCAGAGATGAAGGTTTCCTGGGCCTCTATAAGGGGCTTGGAGCAACATTTTTGGTATTCCTTTTAGTATGCTTCAGTTAATTCTTTTGCCTCTATAGTACTTTGAATCTGCCATTGAGATACAATCTGTGATGCAGGGCGTTGGACCCAGTATAGCAATAAGCTTTTCTGTTTATGAGACCTTGAGAGCTTATTGGCATTCTCAAAGGTGCAGAGTACATTCAATTAAGTTGTTTCACATGCTAAGTTACATCTTCCTGCTCTTTCTTGGTTTGTTGAGAATAGTGTTTTGACTCTTTGAAATCCTGACATTAGGCCCAACGATTCTACTGTTGGAGTCAGCCTTGCTTGTGGCAGTCTTTCAGGCATTGCATCTTCAACAGGTGAGTGACAAATTACCTACTACTTCAATGATGCACAACCCGGTCTTAGAATATATTTTACTGAATTATTTGGCAGTTTTACTCGGTCCGTTTCTGCTTGGTACTTATTAAATAATAACTTTGGTTTTTTTCTCTTGTATAGAAAACTGACACTTAGAAGCTAGAATTTACTGATTGTCTTGCTTCCATTACCTTTTCGTTGTCCCTGTTGTGTAAAAATGTGAAATTTTTATTAGGAGTAATGTTGCAGAATCACATTGGTTGCGGAGTTTAAATAACATATGTGGCTGATTCTCATTCCCTCTATCAATTGGCACATACAGATCACATTTCCCTTAATCATCTCCCTCACCACCATTTTTGGGTGGGGAGGGAGAAAGAGGTTAAAGTAGTTGTTCTTCTTGTCCAGGATTATTGGTTTTATTGCATTGTGATTCCTCTTTCCATAAGACATGTTTCGTGGGCACCCAACAAACTGCTATTATTGGTAATTCAAACGAAAAGCAGAAGATGTGATTCATATCTGGGCCATAACCAGAAAATTAGAGTATGCTTCATTTTCAGGATGTGATTTGAGATGTGATTCATGTTGCCTCAAACCTTAGTTTATTTTCAAGATTGACAGAGTATACTTCTTTCAGAATAGATTTGTGATTTGAGATAATGAAAATTTTGCATCACTTACAGGGAAAAGAATAAATATTGCATGGTACTTTACTATCTCACAATATTCTTATCTCCTGCAACTTCTGCTATTGTTCCTTCATTTCTCCCTGAGAGCATTTGTGCTTGCTATTTTCAGGGAATCACTTTACTGTCCTTGTTTAGTCTTAAAATGTATTGATGGGAAAGGGAGGAGCAAAAAAGTTTGGTTGTGCAATCGTTCCACAGAAATCTAGTGAATAACAATCAAATTCTGTTGTCTTGGGATCTACTGAGCAAGTATTGCATGTTAATATTCCCAGTGAATAACAATAAAAAATAGTGAATAGTGAATGCGTTTGTGGTGTTCATTATCTGGGCTTTGTTCCAATCTCTTGATGTTTCTCTGGGTTTCTTGATACTTTGCAGCAACATTTCCTTTGGATCTTGTGAGGCGAAGAAAGCAACTAGAAGGGGTTGCTGGTCGAGCCCGTGTCTATAACACTGGCCTAATGGGGACATTTGGGCATATAATCCGCACTGAAGGCCTGCGTGGCTTGTATAGAGGAATTCTGCCAGAATACTATAAAGTCGTTCCCAGTGTAGGAATTGTTTTCATGACATACGAGGCATTGAAGAAGCTTCTGTCAGATTAGTTGGGATTGCATCCGGATGCCCCCTTTCGGTTATCATTTGCAGCATCAGTTTTGTAACTCGATTTGTTTCAATAAAAAAAGAATAGATAAGCCGTCAGTTGGTTATAGATACAAAGTAGGTAGAAGAATAGTTCTCTTCTTATTTGCGGAGAAATTCCATGGCGGTACATTTTGTGGTTGCTGCCGGGGAATGTTATTTGTCAATGTATAGTCTATTAAATAGCATTGCGAGGGTTGCATCAAAGTGTATCCTGTTCCAATGTATATTAATTAATTAGGTCTCAGGCTTTGTAGTACTCCTTATTCATTGATGAGTGTATCATCATTTTTGTTGACACATCTCTCTATTCACCTTTTCTTTTTCTTACTTCTACTTCTGCACATCCTTTTTTGAGTTGGAATTCTTATCAGCTGTTGAAGACATTCTGGTGATGAAAAATGATTTATTTTCTATGTACAGCGACTCGAGCCTTACCTGGACAGTTGCATTATATATACTTGTGTACATTCCAGAATTTGACTAGCTATGCATTATTGATTCGAAGGATCAATTCAAACATTGTGTAAAAATCCCTCTCAAAATATGATATATATAATCTCATCTGTTATGCATATATAGATAGTTGTTTTCCTTGTCATATGGTTGTAGACCCTCAGTAGAAAGGTCTGCATAACATAACAGAATTGCGCATATGCTATATTCCACTGGTATATCTGTATCTATCATCAAGTGTTGGGAAGAAGCTCTCAGATGCTATCCATGTCATTGTAGAGGATTTATCCCTATGCGGGGATTGGAGGTTTCAAGCACGAAAGCAACATAACAGGGCGCTAGGTATTGACATAAAGTTCTCCCGTGTTTTCCTATCGGTTCATGCTGCATTCATCATCTCATTTTCCACTTGTCCTGTACCATACACTTTTGTTGTATCATGATCGAATAAATTCGCATATGTTGTTAAGAATTAATTCGTCCAAGATCTAACAAATAACAACTCACTTTTATAAGACAATATAAAGAAACACAACACTCAACAATTAACAAAAAATTACATTTCACTAAAAATAAACTCCTTTTATTCTCTCTCTCTCTCTCTCTCCCTCTCCTACTCCTTTTTAGTAAATTTTTTTGCTAAACTGCCGTCTGCTGCCTCATAGAGTACGTAACAAAGTTGTTTACTTACCTATGCAATCAATTACTTAACAAAATTGTTTACTTAACAAAGTTGATCCATCATTAATGCACTTCAAAGCCAAGTCTGCTTCCTCAGCCCAAGTCTTCAAAGCTAAGTTTGCTTCCTCTGCCCAAGTCATACATATATGCTTTAAGCCTTTCATGAATGAATGAGCACATAACATAGATAATTAACTCATGAAAAAGTTGAATTCAGGGGCTTTAACTAATGCACTGGCTAACATTTTTCACTTCTAGATGTTCCATACCTCACAGAGGCAGAAATTAATTATTAAAAAATTAACTAACAATCCACTGTTCCAAGAAAGGAAATAAGAGATATCTCAATTTTCCCTCACAAAATAAGACAAAAATAAACTCTTTATGCTCAAATTAGGGACAATAATGTGCTTTTCAATTAGCATGGGAATAAGAATATGTTACTCCCTAAGAAATGATATAGACCATCAAATCTCCTGCAACATGCAGATGTTCACTCCTTCCTTTTCCGATTCATCAACTTTAAAAGCTGAGAGCTAGAGAATTGCACGAGTAAGATATGAGTTCATAAAGCTTTAGATTCTTGAATTACAACAGTAAGCTTCAAGTTCAAGCACACTAAACTCTTATCTATATATATATATATATATCCAGCATTTCCCTAATGTTGAATAATATCTATTTCCAGCAAGGCAATGGTCTTATTAAGTCCTGTTGAGAAAAGCAGTGAAGACAACATCATTGTCCAAGGAAAGAAAGGTTCTCACCTTATGATTGGTTGTGGCAGAACAAAACAGTGACGATTCCATGGCTTTATAATATTTATCTCTTTAAGTCTTTACACCATATCAGCCTCCACTTGTGTATTTTTTAATTTCAACTTTATAAGCCATTATAAATTCGTGTGCATCATTCATGAGGACATCATCAACCTCTTCCTACTCGAGAGTTTATATGTTTCGCGTTCACTCTCTTTGAACGTATTTCCTCCCTCATGAAGAGATAAAAATTGCGCAAGGATTGGGTAATCTGCATCCTGAGGTTTAGATCGGCATATTTGGCGCATCTAGTCCTCGGGATGCAGATTACATCATCCTTACTAGCAATGCAACACCTACAATATTCCCAATCCCAGTAGTATCCGTAACCACTCAAAGGTGGCTATTGCATGGAGAAAATTTTCTTTATCCTCTGTGAGTTCCTTCCATTTCATTTCTTTCAGGTGGTATCGATCTAACAGTACTCATCTTCTCTTATCATTGTGTTATTTATTCTTCCATTTCATTTCCTTCGGTCTACACAGAACTCTGCACAAATCAGGTGACGTGAATCTAGCAGTATTGATCTTTTGGCGTAGTTTTTCTTCAAGGGTTACAGCCAGAAGAAGGCATTTCATCGCAACACTCTCAATAAAACGCTTTCACGTAGAGGGCTCAAGGATCGTTAGTAGGTATATATGACGCTTCTTTGAAAGAACGTCATATTAAGCAGGTTATACCATTTCTCGACTACCTTCTTTTTCTAGTAGTATTTGCCATAGATTTAGGGTCAGTAGAACATGTATGATAAAACTGAACAAAAGGCTACACTAG
This sequence comes from Cornus suecica, assembly GCA_963922005.1. Lineage (NCBI taxonomy): Eukaryota > Viridiplantae > Streptophyta > Magnoliopsida > Cornales > Cornaceae > Cornus > Cornus suecica. The sequence goes on along the minus strand of OY998242.1, from coordinate 7,039,108 downwards.
TCTATTTTCTTATGCAAAAATTTTGCATAAAAAAATTTGAAGATCACAGATGAGTAGATAAAATTATCAAATACTATCATAGTTCTATAGAATTCGTTTTGAGCAAGAGAAGTTGAAGATCATGGATAACTTGATAAGATTTGAAATAATATCATAGTAGTTGGTTTGAGTTTTTTTGCAGTGTAACAAAACTACACAGCTTTTTTCTGCAGCATTCCAGTGGCTTCTTCCTTGAAGACCAGGAACTCCCATCATTTCGACGCAGAAGAAGATGAAACTTCCACACAGATGTGTAATGCAAGATCCAAACTCTTTGCCAACCACACAGTGCCATGCTGATCCATAAGCTTCATCTAATTTCTGTTTTAATTTAAATTTAGTTGGATGTGATATTAGATATATCACTCATTTTTCATCCAAAAATATGACAAACAGCATTCTCTAATACATACAGCATTATAGCTCCCAATAACATGACATGAATATGACTAAATCTTTTAGTGTTGGATCGTACTTGTTCTGAATTCAGAAATATTTTATTTCAAGGAACACCTACATATTCATTCATGTGGCGGACGCTATCCATATAGGATAAAGGCGAGGACGATGATGATACTCACAAGTGTTTTTATCTAGTATTCAATGTCTCTCTACTTATCGAGAAAGTTGCAGGGTAGGAATTTTGTATTGTGCATGATGTGACGCTGTCTGCGTCTTCCAGTGAAGGTGCGAACGAAATGAAACCACGAAAAATGCATCCCAACCAGTTGCAAGTGGATATGCAAATCTTTTGTTCACTATCAAGCTCTATCCTATAAATCAAACTTTTGGGGTTTTGCGAATGCAAATGATCAGCGAAATGACACTAATGGTATATTCTTATGTTTTGATTGTAAGTTAAAGTTAAAGGTGGATATATACTGATTAGACATACTTTTTTTTGTCTGATACCTGATTCTTACTGATTTAAAAGGTTTGGTTAGCGTTTATTCAGGGCGGGTGTTAACTGTAAACCAAACGAACCTTAAACAAACTACAGGGAATATGTGACATACACATACATACATATAGAGAGAAGAAAAGTATATCACAACTTCAGAAGGGATGAGCAAGCATGTATCATTCATTAAATTCTCTTGAGTTAAAAAATCACGGTTCTTAAAAATGGATCCAAATAACTTCTACAGTGAAACCTCCTGTGCTAACCTTTCTTTCCCCTCCAAATACATTTGTTGCCTATCTAAAAAGACAAACTTTATGTCTATCAGATGCTGAGCTATAGATTGGCAGTCGGAAACTTCATGTAGATCAAGAGCCTGGTAAGCTAACTCCATGACATGGCTCTGCATCTCCTTTGGCATATCCGTCTCGCGAACCATTGCTTTTCCCTCTAACATCTTGACAAGCAAAGGATTATGTATGATTTTTCACACCTAGAGCCTGGTAGCTCTAGGTGATGTATGAAAGAATCGGTAACCCACCCTATATGGTGTTAAAGCAGAAGTAATTATCAGAAAATGAGTAGAATTTTGGTGGTGGAGATTAAATTCAGAATCATGATATTTCTGTTTCCGGCTTCAGAAAAATCATGGCTCTTCACTTCATTAGGACCAAAAATATCTTTAAAATTATTTTTCATTAAATTCCAGCTAAGAAGGTAAATACTTTCTTGTGACAATCTAGCAAAACACAAGATACTTTTCACATAAATAGTACTTGTGTTGGCTAATACATGGAAGAGTGAGACTGGTAGGTTATAATATCCTAGAAGTTGCAAATTCCACAAGCGCTATGATGTCTCTCTAGTTGGGAGTGGTCCAAACATGACCTAAATGTTTTGTGGTGGTAACGCTCTCGAATCCAGACCGGTCATGGAACCTAAAGAGCCAGCAATAGTATGCAGGTCAAATAGCTTGATGGTCAAGCTCAGTTGTTAGATTCTTGCACAAATATTAAATATATGGGTAAATAGCTTAAACCCCCCCTAAATTTTACTCTCTTTCCCTACTATCCCCCCTCAACTATGAAATGAGCTTAAAACCCCCTAAAGTTTTATAAAATGTTGCACCATGGGCTTGCCTTCAATTTTTTTTACCCTTTTACCCTCCAAACTTTTTGTATTTCCACCTTACCTTTAATTCTATCCTTACTATTATATTTCTTAATTCTTTATATTACAAAAATATTATTTCTTTAAGTTAGAATATTATTTATGTCATTTACCTTTAATGTATTAGACTAAATATACTTTCAAATGTTAATTTTTTTTTTTGTAAGTTTTAATTATTTTATTTGTAAATCAATTAACTTGTTATTAAATTTTAGTTTGATTTAAATCATAAAACTCAATCCTAATTAATATATTCATAAATAAATAACAATTTATGAATATATTTTTATGAAAAGAAAGTTTCATTTGGGCAAAAAAAAAATTTAATTAGGACAATGAGTTTTATGATTTAAATGAAATTAAGTTTTATTGGAAAATGATATATATTTTGGAATATATATATATAATTCGTCAAAAAAATATATTTTTCGAATTGTTTTAAAAAATTATGATTTTTTTCCAAAAAATAAAAATTTTGGGAAAAATATATATTATGTTCCAAAATATGATTTTTTCCGAAAAATAATTTTTTTGAGAAAAATATATATTATTTTCCAAAATATGATTTTTTTTCCGAAATATATATTTTTTATATTTTAGAAAATAATGTATATTTTTCATAAAAAATTCATATTTTTTAAAACAATTCAAAAAATATATACTTTTGACGAATCATATATATATATATATATATATATATTCCAAAATATACATATTTTTTCAAAAAATAATTTTTTTGAAGGTTTGATTTCACTAAACCCTCTTATACTATTGATGGTAGTTTAGGTATTATGACTCAAAATCATATTTTGGAACATAATATATATTTTTCGGAAAAAATTCATATTTTTGAAAATAATATATATTTTTCTCAATAAAATTTATTTTTCAGAAAAAATTATATTTTGGAACATAATATATATTTTTCTCAATAAAATTTATTTTTCAGAAAAAATTATAGTTTGGAACATAATATATATTTTTCCCAAAAAAATTATTTTTCGGAAAAAATTCATATTTTTTAAAAGAATTCGGAAAAGATATATTTTTAACGAATTATATATATATTCCGAAATATATATATTTTGTTCAAAATATATATATTGTTTTCATAAATTGGATTTATTTATGAATATATTAATTAGGATTGATTTTTATGATTTAAATCAAACTAAAATTTAATATCAAGTTAATTGATTTACAAATACAATAATTAGAACTTATTAAAAAAAAATTACATTTGAGAGTATATTTAGTCTAATATATTAAAGGTAAATGGCATAATTAATATTGTAACTAAAAGAAATAATATTTTTGTAATTTAAAGAATTAAGAAATATAATAGTAAGGATATGATTAAAGGTAAGGTGGAAATAAAAAAAATTTGGAGGGTAAAAGGGTAAAAAAATTTGAGGGCAAACCCATGGTGCAAGAAAATGAAAGTTGAGGGGGGTATAATTAATTGAGGGGGTATAGTAGAGAAAGAGAAGAAAATTGAGGGGTATTTTTAGCTATTTACCCTAAATATATCTAAAATATACTGAAAATTTCATAAAGGGCTTCCAATGCTAAGGCAAAATATTATGGTCATAAAGCAATAAAGGCATTTAATCTCATCTTTAAACTACTGATTACCTAAAATACAAAGCCCCACAAAAGTTTGGATCCTTTTCAATATTTATTGTTTTCGGACAAGCACCACGAATCAAGAAACACAGTATCAAAGTGAGCACACACAGTGGTTTCACGTAAAGCCTGCGTCATTACTCAAAAGATTTCACTGTAAGAAAAACAGAGGATTACAAGCTTCAGCCCCTAAATCTTCTCTCTTTAACTCTTTTAATCTTCGAGCTTTCAGTCTTCTTTCATGCTAAACAATAAACACTTTGTGGCCATATATATTGAGCTACAAGAGAGTCTCAAAATCCGCCTCCATGACCAACAAAAGAAAAAACTCGAGTCAAATTCACAACTGAGACTTCGACCAAAACAAATAAAAATTCCTGCTACACAAGATGGCAAATTTTTCAATGACATATCATCCGATATTAGATCTCTTTTAATATCTACATTATCTGAGCACTGAAATGTCCAGAGAAAGATTAAAGTGACAAATCAAACCATTGAGTACCTAATTTTTCAACATGGAGATTTAAGATATAAAAGTCCCCAGAACAACTTACAAGTTAGATGCCAGTTTATAGGAGAATGTTATTCACTAGAAAATACAAAGGTCCAAAACATATTCTTGTTCCAAATAACATCTTGCTGATGTGCTTTATTTATTATCTTAGATTTTTGCAACTAATATTGTATCTACCTAAATTATATTCGGCCTCTTAACAACAGATATAATAAACAAACACAGTATGAATTCCTGAAACAAATTAAAGCAAAGAATGGAAGAAGATGTGCATATCTTTCTTTGCTTCAGGGAATATTCAGCCCATTATTTTCCTACCACTATCATATTCAATAAACCTAATATCAGTAGTGTGCATCTGAAGTTTGCAAAACATTAAGAAAGTTTAAAATCACTAATGAATGTGTTGATTCTTCATTACAAATAATAACAGTACTCATAAAACAAAATCAAAATATTACATTAAACAAAACTTGCAACCTGGTGTTGGGGTTCAGGCTTCAGCTAATAAGCAACATGTAGAAATAAAGAATAATACTATAATTAAAAAGAAAATTCAGTAATTATACCTGATACCTGATTGGGGATTGAATTGTAGAGCAGAGAATCATTGGATTTATGAAAATAACATTGGGGATGACTTTTCTACAACCATCAACCTAGATACTTCCCACTAAATAAAATTAAAAGTCACAACCACAAGGTAATAAATTTTTAGTATAACCCAAATTCATTAAGCATATTACCTCAAAATAAGTTTTACTTAAACAATTCCCAGCACTTGAAGTTAGTGACTGAGTTTACTGGTCAATCATTTTCAAGCATCAAAATCAATTTCCAAAAGCAATGAAGAAAAATAGCAAATGATTATGATGACCAGGAATTACAAGTAAAATAATTCTTAAACTGTTGAACCTTTGACTGAATGTGTTCGATTAAAAGAGATATCTATAAATTAAAACTCAATACCTTCAGAATTAAAAATCTCAGAATTTAGAATCAATCACCATGCATGTGGCAGTGGCAGACAATAGGCAGAAGAAGGATTGGATTTTCTTTACTTAAAGGTTCAATTCTATATTGCCCAGAATCAAAAAAATATTAGTTCTTCAATTAAACATGACATAACATAGCATACACAAATTGATTCATATACCAAAAATTTATTTACTTTGGGTTCAGTTCTATATTACCCAAAATCAAAATATTATTATTTCTTTAAGAAAACATGACAGAACATAGCATACACAAATTGATTCATATACCAAAAATGAATAAAATTTTCATTGAATTGTCACTCAAAACTCACCCCTCTCCACAATTTTATAAGAATCACAAAACCCTAAACCAAAAAATTAAGTTAAAGTGCCCTTGCAATAAAACCAAAAATCTCAGGGCAAAAAAAATGCACAGCAAGAAAACCCCAGTTTTCAAGCCTTGGAAAAGAAAATAATTGAAACAGAAAACCCTAATTTTCTGATTCTATCTAACTAGTACCAAATCAATTGTTCTTCAAATCCTCATAAAGAATCTCTCTTACCGAAAATGCCCCCAATTCCGTCATCACCTTAACCTGAGCAAGAAAAAACAGAGTTCTTGACCCGAGCACTGGTCCGGGTTGATCAGGTGAAACGACTCCGAGTCAGCACTCCCAACTACACACTCATAATTAGCCCTCATATACATGAGCTCACCACCATCACCATCGCTCTTCGCCGACCCGGATCCGAAACCCGCCGGAATAACACCCGCCCCGACCGTAATCGACTGCATCGCCTTGAGCATGAGTCGGGTCTGCTCCGTGGCTTTCCTCCGAACCGCGAACCCGAGTTTGCGGCCGTTACAGGACAAGGTCCAGATGGGGATGGAGTGGAGCGGGCACGATCCGAGTTCGGAATCGGGCGGGTGTTGGCATTCGAGGGTGACCCGGACCAACCCGCACCGCATTTCCTTGACGAGGAGGTGGGTGGGGACGGAGAGCTCGAGGAGGAGGGAGGGTTTGGTGTTGAGGCGGTCGTGTTGGACGCAGAACCAGACGTGGCCGTGACGGTGGCCGAAGATGGTTCCGATGACCATTGTCTTGGAGGGTCGCGGCGGCGCCATGGGGTGGCCGGCGGCGGTGCTGGTGTCGGTGGAGGTGGAGTCGTCGTCTTCTTGGGTTTTCGTGGTTTCGATGTCGTCTCGAAGCGAGGTGCTTATGCGTCTCTTGGTGGCGGGAATGGTGGTGGTGGAGGGGGAGGCGAAGCAGGGGAGGAGGAATCGACGGAGGGCATCTATCTTGGTCATGGTTGTTTCCGATTGGGGGCTTGGAGATTGAAGAAGGAAGAGAGAAAAGGGATGGGTTGGGTCAAGATTGAAGAACGAATGTGGTGGATTGAATCTGGGGTCGCTTCCTACGGCCGTACGAGTCTCTGTGTGTATATATATTTATATTATTGCAGATTTATAAAAGGCGGGAAAATATAGCCGTTATATTGAGGGTTTCAGCGGGCGGGTGGGTATCTAGGGTTTTTGTAAAGTCGGGTGTGGAGTGCTAAATGGAATTATGTTACAATCAATTGCTGGCATAATTAGGAATAATTGTCTTTCATTTGGATCCTATCCCAATTTACTTGGCCATTCTTGACTGTTCAATTATTTTTTGGTTATTTTTTGTTTCTCATTTTGCTTTTACAGTATAATTATAATTTTTAATGGGGCTCATTATTTATTGAAATTAATAAAAATAAATAATTTGGGAAAGTAGAATATTATATTGTATTGGAATTCAAAACTAGAGAAAGAGTAATTATTAAGTTTATAGAATTGTACATATGAGTGAGTTTGCATAAATACATAAACCAAACTAGTGATTATTGTCTTGTTTATCTTATCGTACATGAATGGTATTATCTAATTTATAACGTTTTACAATATCAGTGGTCATTCCATTCGGTTCATAACATTCGCAATTCAATTCAGTTTGTAACGCTTTTGGATACTCACTTTTATCACCAATATTATCCAAGATAGGTAGATCATTATCGTTGTTCAGCTGATTTGAAGAAAAAAATTAATACATCTTTTATTTATGCCTACAAAACCAGCTTTTTCTTATCAAGTGCACCCAATAAATGGCCTCCTAAAGAAAGGTTTCCACAAAATTTTTCTTTTACCAATCCGGGTGGATAGAAATGACCAATTACGCATCAGGAACAGAGTTGTTTCCATTTAGAATAAAGAAGATAAGGAGATTTAAAAAACAATTTTAGAGGGTTGGCGGCCATATTATTTCTACAACACTTGCAAAAACCAGCATCAAAAAGCACTTAATATTGATTTTCAAATCAACTGTTTTGCTTATTAGCATAAAATCATGGTTACATAACTTATATTGATACTTGAAGGTGTTTTTAACTTGAGCAATTTCCAGAAACAGAGGGACCATGATAGGGTTTCCAGTGAAAATGAATGTTTTCATTTCAAGACATCACTATTAATACAAGGATCTGAGAAGAAAGCATACTAGTGTGAAAAAATCAACATTTATCCTTCTCCAGATTACATGAACAAGAGTATATTAACAACATTCTATTGCACATGCAGAACCACTCCTCATACATTCCCAGTCACCCAAAGAATAGCTGTACAAAAAAAAAAAAAAAAAAAAATTTATACACAATGAAATAGGGCGACGCATCGGGATGTGGTATTACAAGCTGCTCCGGTAAGTTTAAGGAGCACATTGTTGATCCTCACCCTTGAGCAGAGCCATTCTTTGTGTCCTTGAATGGCTTAGCCTGGTATTAATGGCATCAATATACTTTCGGAGCCTATGCCGGTCTGAGTTTTTGAGAGAGAAGGGAGGATTGAGAATGAGGGATGGTGCTTCCACTAGAAGAAACACTAATAACCGCACTGATTTTGAATAAAAAACTTCTGCATTTCCCATTCCACCCAGGTACTCCTCAACCTGCCAAACATAAAATGAGGCAACAATTCTCAATACATCTTGCTAGTTGTTCATTCCTCGTATCAACATACTATTTTAATCCTCATTTATCCAATCGTAATATTAATCACTGTTCACCATCAATATTAGTTGTTTTGTCTATTCTTTGTACTCCTTAAATTTCATTTGGTTAAATATATAGAGGTCGCCATTTTGAGCACTTTCCTTTCCATCTACAGAGCTGTGATGTTTAGAATAACAGAATCTCTTAGTTATCTTCACCAGTACGGAAGTCACCCCAAAACCATGTGTGATAATTAAGAACTTGAAATTGATTTGAACGACAATACAGAACACCTTACAAAAGTGCGTCTAACAAATCAAAGCAGGAAAAATATATATATATAATACTAACTCAATATACGGTTTTCCTTTCCACGGTTTACTAGCCCCACTGTATGCCAATTGTATTTGGGTGCTTTCCCAGTGACCCATGTTAAAGTAAGGAAGTTTTGAGTAAGCTTTGCTTGGGGTTATGGTTTCAGAAGTTCTTGTGCCTTGTAAAAGATGAAGGGGAAAATTTTAACCTTACGAGTTTTACCCCATCTCAAGGTAGGCTTAAAGCCTTCAATCTATGCCCCAAAGTCTAGACTCGGAGGTTTTGAATGAAGAGCACAGCTGTGCAGTAGGAAGTTGAGGACTGACCATTACAAACAAACAGATAATCTCGTGTCATGGTTTAAGGAAATAAAATAAATACTTACACCCCCATGTCTGCTCATATCAAGAGCAGATTGAAATATTGCCTCCATTGCGTCTGGCATCTTCATATTTCCTGGAAACACAACAACAAACTTGTATGAGTATCTTATTTACCCACAATAACAAACCTCATTTGTGCATAATAAGAATGAAGAAAAGCTTGTTTGGTTGGCATGTACCGCTTCACAAGACCATAGAATGTTCTATAGAAAAAATGAAATAAAATATAAAATGCTCCCGCTTAAATCAGAATCATGGTATTGTAAAAATTAACTATAAAGGACAGAAGCGTTTCACATCAGTAGGTAACAGAAAGACATCAAAGCCATACCAGACATCAAAGCCATACCAGGCATTAGCTCAATAACCTTGCGAATTTCGTCAGCATTCTCAACTTCAACAATAAATTCCCTCTCAACTTGCGAGCAAATATCCTGTGGTCTTTGGGAGTGAGCGGTATCAAGACATGCTTGAATATCATGACTACAATGCTCCTTGTCAACGCTCCCCATCAATCTGGCAGTCTCTTGGCTTGGGCTTCCATCCATAGCCGATGCAGCTTGTGTATGACAAATATGAACAGCTTGCTTCAATGTTGCTAGAATGACAAGCTGAATCGAGAATGCTTCCAGTTGCCTACCTGCCGCAACCTTTTTTAACAACAGAAACAAGATAAGTATTTTGAGATAGAGACAACGTATGCAACAGAAACAGAAAGCGTATAAGTGGAGAAAGTCATGATACCCTGAGGCACAGAATAAGGGACATAATGTAATTTATTTAGAATTGCCATAGGGATATTATCCCAAGTATCAGTGTAATAGATTATCGAACTTATGCAGTTTGAAGTCTATCAATAGAGGTTGACCCAATTTATTTAATTTAAATGATAGGGCTTTAACAGAAGTGCCTCAAATGACTTCAATTAGACTGCTGAGACAATTTTGGCATCATTAAACACAATTTTATTGATTGGTTAGATACATATCATTAAATGGGTTGAATGGAGAAAAATTATAACTATGGAAGGCCTGAGAGTGACCATAATGACTCATAAAAATTCGGGTATTACCAGTAAGTGTGCCAGGTTTAATATAGATCCCACCCTTGCATGTGCTCAGTACCTTGTTGATAGACGTTTACATATTACTATGGACCCATTCCATAGATGCCTACTGGATGTTCCTATACAGACGGGATTTGACACAAGAAATGACCTTGAGCAAATTAAACAGATAATTTGTCAGGTGGTAAAATATCTCTGGTCTGATCTGGGGAAGGTTATGCCTTGGGGTAGATATACTGCCGTGAGTAGCCACATGGTTTTAATATTTGAGGAGGACTGTATAGCTGGTGGGAGACATGACAGTAAAGGATCTTGTATCACCCCTCTGGTCACTGCACGGAGAGTACCTTCTCTCGCACAAAATATTAGGAGTCAACTGTGTTGAAGGATTTAAATAATTAAATCACACCGTCTCGAATAGCTTAAACTTTTAGAGTAGATGGCCCTTAACAAATTGCGAACTAAGTTTTTTGATTGCACAAGTGAAAGTTAATATGTTTTACCTTTTCAATTACTATTTCCCTGATGGCAGAAGCACACTGCCACAATGAGTTAATTCTTGTCATGCAGTTAGCTGATGGCTGCTCCAAAGCATCTCCTAAGTCCATGGATCCTTGTGAAGTCCCAGAAGGAGCAGAGCTTTGGCTTTCCAAGCTTCCAATGCAATCCACTTTACTGGTTGTCGCACCAACGATTGGCACGGGGGCACTTGATATGGACAAAACATTTGCAGCTGCTTGTGGGGGACCCTCTGGTTTACATGGCAAATGGCTTAGCTTGGAAGCACTTCCTGGAGAAGATGATGCATCCATAGCCGAGCCAGACACAATAACATAGTCCTGATCAATCAACTCCAATGAATCCACAACTGTAGAATCCACGCAAATAAGATAATAAAAAATGAAAAGGGATGTATTTAGCAAGACATAATAAAAATAGAGAAATGCTAAACATCATGAAAATAAATTCATGATATAATCATGAATGATGCGGATGTATACATGAATTGACACGTGTCTATTATAAAAAATTAAAATTAAATAATTAAAAGAAAAGTGAAAATGATGATTGTTTTTTTGGCAGGTAAATATTGAACTGATCTTAAAATTGAAATTCAATGAGTAGAATGGAAACTAATTAATATCACAACTTACTATTTTCTTGCTTCATGATATTATCATGAATTTATTTTCATGATGGACATTATGAGATGTGGAGGTACCTCTCGAAGTCGCTGGTTTTTGGTCCATTGATTTTGATGATTCTTTCATTTTTCCTTTTGAATGTCCATGACTTTCAAGCCTAAAACCAGTACTTTCTGGTCTGTGTGTAACAGTACTATACTTGGAAGTACCATCAATATTGTTCAAAGCGTTGGCCAGTTTCATCTTGTCAAATCTTGTTTCAAGAGACAATCCATATTTGGCCAAGTTGTTTGAAGTGTTAGACGGATCCCTCCTATCAACTGTATCCAGAAAAAATCCATATGTAGATTTCACAGAAGGTCTCCTATCAAAGGATGGACTTCCATCAGGACCACTGGAATCATCATCAAGACTGAAAGGTAAACAATCTTCTTGAGAGCTCTCTTCTGTGTTCCTTACTTGATTGCATTCTGTAAAAGGGATACCATCTAACAACCTTGATGATCTCCTAATCCTGCAGGCAAAACCAAATATCACAATTTTAGCAATGAGGAGTACTAACTATCAATATCATGAAAACTAGCACTCTTCGTATCATTTACCTTGAGGATTCATCTAGCTGCTTCTGAGAAAGAAAAGGGTGGTTAAAGAACTCTTCAAATGTTAAACGCTCCACTGTAGATGCAAGGATACGGAAAAGATTTAGACAAAAATGGTCAAATTGCAATAAGCAGGAGCATATACTTTTGAAACGCTAAACATAAGCCAAACTTTCATGACTTTTGTTTCAGCCTTCACCCACTAGTCTCCAGAGAAGCTGTGAATTTGGCAAAAGTTTAATCAAGCACTACTTATATTATATAATTCGTAATCCTGTGCCCAGTACAACGTTCCAAAATAGCAATTATCATGCCATGTTGCAAAACAAATTTCCCAAGATTAAATTTGCCTCCAGCAAAGCACCACAGTATCACTGGGATTTTGCCATTCCAACCCTTCAGTTCTAGTAGGTTTAATTACCAGGAAGGTGGTCAAACCAGGGCAAGTCCGAAAGATCCAAGGTAAGGTTGGGAAGTAATCAAATTATCCAGAATCCATGCAAAGCTATTTAAGTTAATAATTATTAGAGAATAGCATAAATTTACTTCTCTTGCGGAGTTCAGTCATTAGAAGATGCAAACAGTATGATTCAGAACTCTATGACTGAGTATTTCCCCATTGTAAGGAACACAAAAAGGGGGAACTAGTTGTAGTCCCATCTCATAAAATGTCAACTTCCCAGAACTGTATATAGTTCAGTAAAACATGTAAAATACCTTGGCTTATTAGTCATGTATCATAAACTACTTTTTGGCATGAAAAGTGACCTAGTAGTAAAAGTATTTATTTTGTATTACATAAATTTCAATTGAAAACAAAAATAAACTCATGGTTTTAGTGATCTTATATACTGCCAATAGAAAGGTACGTAGTATCTACCAGGATTACGGCGGAGCAACTTTTGGCACAAATCTATGCAGTCAGAACTCAAATCCTTTTTAGCTGGAGGAAAATGCAATTCAGTTGATTTCACAATGTTTTGGAGCAACTGCACAACACGCGAGAAAGATGGTATAGATCCAAGCAATAAGCACGAAAAAATACAACTATAAAACTGCATAATTTTTTTATTTTTTTTTTGAAAACCCTTATTTAGGCTGAAGAACAACTTAAACGGGTTAACAATGAATAAACTAAACCTGTATTTGATTGTTCCCCGTAAATGGGGTTTTCCCGGTAACTAGCTGAAACAGGATGGCGCCAACACTCCAGAGATCTGCCTGCGTTTTCAGTTCAAGGTTAATTGGGGAAGAATACCCAAAAATAAAAGAATAAAATAAGATACGAAGCAAAAACTAATAAATTAAGAGCTATGAGTACTTGCATAAATTTAAATGTCACCTTAGCATCATACTTCTGAAGTTGCATTATTTCTGGAGCCATGTAGAGAGGTGAACCGCATAGTGTTTCTGCAAGGCCTCGAGGTTGAAGGGATCTAATAAAGCAAACAGCACTGTTCAAATTTCTGACTATTGACTTTAAGTACAAGAATTTTGTGAAATACTAGTTGATTAGGTGTTTTAAAATAAAAAATTAAGGAAAAATAAAAGGAGCAGAATATTCAGAATCACCATTTTAAATACTTAAGGTCAATCATGCAACAAATGGTGAGATAGATGGTGATACCAATTAAAATAAAGGAATTTTTTTAAAGAACAAGTATTAGGCCAACTATTTTATGTAGCGGAAAACAAATAAAAAAAATTCATGTGAAGGAGAACCTATTAGTGAAGTGTTGGCTTAAAAAACAAATAAAAATAAATAAAAACAAATTCATGTAGCGGAATGAAGTTAGAGTTAGAATAAAAATGTGAAGGAGAACCTATTAGTGACAAGATAAGCCAAAATAGGCTGAAGCAGTCTTATCATATCCCAAGAAAATCTGTAGATGCCCTCATAGCGCAAACGATTGGAGGCAAATCGGGCGACCAAAGAAAACAGGGGATTAAATCATTCTCAAGGATTTAGAAAAGGAATTTATGCAGCCGACCCCATCATATGGAATTAAGTAAAGGCTGATGATAATAAAATAATAATAACAATAAATAAAGACCTGGAGATACTAATAGACATGAAAGAAAAAGGGAAAGGAATATACAAAATAAATCAAATTTAGTGAATATATAAACCTTCAAATAATGGATTTTTTTAAGAAATATGTTACTAAAACCACTATAGTGTTGAGAATACAACAACCATATATGATTTTATAAAAGATATATCAAGATGATTTTACATCAAAAATAAATCTACCATAGTGTTTACTGAAAAGAACAATACAATCTTGCAGGGTTCCAATAATATGGCCCAAATCATACAATTCATCAACAAGCTTGCTTTGACTAATATTTTTAGACTTACTCAGGTACTAATACTATTCAAGTTTTAGCCCTAGTTTGTTATAAAGGCACATGGAAAAGATAGATTTGAACAAGGACCTCCTTTGCTAAAATCATAGTACACGTAAATACTTTGGGAGTTCAGTTCGTCACACGCACACACACCAAAAAAAAAAAAAAAAACATTTTTCAGACAAGAAAATGATGATATTATTTGACCATTCTAAGCTAGAAAGTACTTTAAAGTTCTCCTAACACTAGAAATAAGAGGCGCCTTCAGGTAGATGATGCTAGGTGTACTTCACGAATGAAAAGTATTAATTGCACCTGAGAAAGATTGACGAGTAATGAGAGTTGAGTGTTTGACCACAAGCTCCTCTGAGATATAGGTGATGAAATTGCCCTTTGTTTCTTCTAATTCAACCCTCCCAACCCCACAAAATATATATATATATATATATATAATGAATAAATAAATAAGTCATTTTTTCTTATACCTTGCAAATCCGAAATCTGCAATCTTCAGGACAGATTTGTCATCATTTGAGGAGAGAAGGAGATTCTGTTTCACAAACGATAAACATCAACATTGAATATATTGCTATAAATAGCCACTGCCTGGGAAAGAGATTTTATTTTATTTTATTTTTAAAAAAAAAGAAAAGATTTTTGCATCAATTTTTCCAGACATTCAGAAAAACGTTAAGAAGTTCTATGGAGAAGTCATACTCTCCACCAAAAAACAGTAAGTTGCTAAGCTTTCTAACTCGGTATCGTCAGTTCCTCGTTTGAACTTCGTTATTTCATAAGGAAGAAGTAATTTCTTTTCAATTCAGTACAAGATTCATGTCCATGAAGTGGAATAAGAGACAAGCCCATATATTTGAAAAATGTCATCTGAGGAAAAGTGAAAACTAAAAAGCATTGACATGTTAACCCCCATACATTGATAGTAAAAAAAAAAATTCCATATAGAGTGCATGCCCTTCTCTCGGAGTGTCTTGTATTTGAGACCATGGAGGATGCAAGTCAACCCATATATCTAACCCACGAGGAATGAACTATGCGATGGTCTATACTTACCTCATTTAACCTATAATTTCGCTAAGATTGTACTAATGCAAGTACTAACTTTTGGTATAACAACCTATATATTATGGTTGCCCCCACTAAAATTTTCTCTCTCTATCACATATCTAAAATATTTCTCATATGTCAACCTAACTTTTATCAAAATGTGAATCCTAGCTAAAAAAACAGTTGAAATGAAAGCATGAGCAATTTTAAATTAATACAACAATAAAGATTTAAGTTCTTTTGAATTATTACAGAACTTTAAAATTTATATTGTTGTGTTCAAGGCCAACCCCTCACATAAAAGTTCTTGGGTCCGTAGCTGGTGGCAGTCTGGTTGACGTAAGCTACGTAACCCGGAGTAAAAATTATTTCAGTTGATTACTGAGGTAATCGTATCTGAACACAAATTCATTTCTGTCTCCGTACTCTAACTTGTTGGAGATCGAATCCTCCCTTCATCAACACTGTCAATGGTTTAAGACCATGACAATTATATGTATAAATCTTTTGCCATACACTCATGCTTCCTTGTTAAAACAAAACCATAAACAGCCTATTCTTCTCCGAAGGTCTTCCCATCATTTGCTAAGGTAAGTGATCTTAAAAACAGTTTGGTAACTGCCATACATATGACTCACAAATTTAACATAATGTAACATAATGATAGTTAATTCAACTCCAATTTCATCCTTGTTCTTAAAAAATGGGTATCAGATTTTATACTTCCACCCTCTTGACATTTTCTTGGCCTTATCAATTTCGTAAGATATGGTCAACAAACACCACCACATGTATTTTGCATCTAAAATCTAAGAAGTTAAAAATATGTAAGCCACAAATTTGAACACAAAACGGTCTGCTTGATAAAAGTAAAATATATATGAGAATTTCTAGATTCTTGTCAATCATAACAATAATGATTTTAAGCACCAAAATAAATAAATAAATGAAAACTGAAGCATGGAAGATTAAACAAACCTGTGGCTTTAAATCTCGATGTATAAGATTATTCTCACGGAGAATTTTTAAACCAGCCGCTGTGGAAGTCACGGTGAAAAGGACATCACTGCATGACTCACTGAACCATAAAATTAAAAGCAAAGAAGGACTGGAATATACCTAGTTGCCGCATAAAGTGTTTTGCTGTGGCTTCTGGGACTCCCCCTTGATGTTGTTGAATATACATATAAAGGTCACCCCCTCTACAAAACTCCAATACCAAATGTATCTTTCCAGGTTCCTTAAACCAAACATAATGAGACCTGATTTAGAGTGGATAAAAGCAGAAGGAAACAAATGGAAGAGTAAATGCAAATTGTTTCTCGGGAGGACCCAAATTTTCTCATTCATAACTAACTCTAGTTGTAGATATAAAAAATAAATACAATAAAAATAAAACAAATAAATAAATAAGATTGGGGTAGGTCACATTGCATCACTTCCAACCTGTTCCACATAAAACCCTGCAGCAACATATTCGAGATTATGGGCTTAGGAATTCAGGCCTTATCCAGCTAGTAATGGAGAGGCAGAAAAGCAGGGGTGCAAAAAGTGCCCACACAAACGACTCTGTGCGAGAATTTTAGGAAAGGCTAAAGAAAGACTAGAGGGAGCGGCTACAGCTTGGTAAAGTCAAAGCTAGGGGCAAAGCCAACAGCTGCTGCTTTTAGGTTATTTCCAATCGCATGAAGTTAAAAGTCAAGGACAGCAGCAATTTAGGTTGTAGAGATATAAAAAAATTGGGTTAGGTCACAGTGCATCACTTCCAAACCTACTCTACATAATAACACAAAAATGCACCAAGCTATCAAACCGCAAATGCATATCATGTCTCAAATACCCAAAGGCATGCCTAACCTTTTTTACTGCCAAATGAAAGCAGCAGATAACATTGTTTTAAACGGCAGATTACAAACTACAACAAAACACAGCTTACAAATTACATCACTCCAGATCATTCACTGAGCCTAAGCTAATTGTTGAGCTAAGCTGATGTAACTTTCAACACTTCAGAGAAATTATATGACATTAAACTTAGAGTTCTACATTTAGTTACTTCTCTTATCCCACACTATCACATCCATTATACATAACAACTGCCAAAAGATTGAGGTAACATTTGTCATTCCATGAAAAGAAGCTCTAGAGGAGATGAATAAGTCGGGGGATGATCGAATTTGAACTCCTACACTTCCTTCCCAAACAAAAGTGCTACCAAGCTGCGGTGTCTACAGTGTCATTGCAAAAAAAGTCTGTGCCTTGTTTAATATATTGCTACTTTCTCCATCATAAAAATTTCTCTTCCCATTTCTTCTTTATGTTCTTCATCGAGTAGCGTAAAATAAAATATCCCAAGTTCTAATTTTTCCATCTCTACCTTCTTCATTCCAATTGTTAAAAATACTACAATAGATAAACACTAACTGAAGACTGAAATTTCATCATTTCTAGCTTTCCTCTGTTTCCACAGTAGCCAAACTGAAAGTATAACTATCATCCCCCACTCTACTCTCGTCAACAACATAACAACAGCTATAATATTTAGGCAAGCATTTCCGTCTACTGAAAATCAAATTACCCAAAATCTCAAGAATTTCAAACAATTCAACTTTCTTCTATTTTTATCAGATTCTTAGCAAAGAAACCTAAAATTGAGTTCTAACATTTACCCACATCATCCTAAAGGCAAAGATGCACGCTAACTAAAAAAATACATATATACATACTAATTCATATATATACATATAAGACGGACCTCAATCATTTCGTGCAAGTGAATGATATTGTTATGGTTGATCTTCTTCAAGATTTCAATCTCGGACCTGAGACTATCCTGCAATTTCTTGTTCAATCGAGCCGTTGCGATCTCTTTGATGGCTACCTCTGTGCCATGGGCTTTGTGCCTGGCGTGCCACACCACCGAGAACGAACCACACCCAATCTGTTTTCCCACCAAATACTCCCCAATAACTCTGCCTCTGCTCGTCGATTGAGCCATAACCCAACTAACCCCTGTCAAAATTGATTTCAAAAAATTGAAAAATTACAAATTCAAAACCTATTTAATCTGGAACTTCAAACCCTAATTCAAGCTCCCAGATTGATCCATCAGCTAAAATCAGAAAACCCAAATAGGGTTTTTTTCAAATTTTGAAAAAAAAATTAATTTTTTTTTGAAAGATTTGTGAGGGTTTGGTTTTGGGTTTGATATGATATGATTGGTGAAGTGTACGGATACAGGGAGGGTTGATATTAATGGAAGCCGAAGGTTTGTGTGTTGTTTATAGTTTATTATTTATATAAACAGGACACGTTTGTTAAATTCCCGTTTGTTTATAGAAAGTAAAATTAAATTTAAAATGCATGATTTTATAAATACCAAAATGATGTTTATCATTTTTTATTTATGTTTATGAAATATTATCACATTTTTATATTCTATACATCATAATTTTCCGCCAATTACCACTAATCATTATTACCGTCAATTACTATTATCAGTCACCACCTCCACCGCTCGTCATCGCCTTCACATTTTGCCACCGTTGGACATAATTATTAACATAAATAAAATTTGTAACAAACATGATTTTGTGTTTAT
Source organism: Cornus suecica (assembly GCA_963922005.1). Classification (NCBI taxonomy): domain Eukaryota; kingdom Viridiplantae; phylum Streptophyta; class Magnoliopsida; order Cornales; family Cornaceae; genus Cornus; species Cornus suecica. The sequence goes on along the minus strand of OY998242.1, from coordinate 7,020,334 downwards.
TATTTATAAAAATATCAAAAATATAAACGACAAACATAAATGATTATCAAATAACCCTAATATTTGATGTTGGTGTTAAAATTATATAATAACATAATTGAGATGGTTTGACGTTGTTTTTATTTTTCATTTTTTAAAAAATAAATAAAAATCCAAATTGGTGTCTGAGTTTTGATTGGTATTTTATTTTTTCGGGAAAATTACATAAATTATCCCTGAACTATGACATAATTGCACGCGGTACTTCTTACTTTTTACGTTTCAATAATATCATAAACTACCCTTAAAATCACATCCGTTGTAACACTTAGCCCCTTCCGTTAAAAGTCAACGACGGAAAATATGAATTTTGGTCAATAAAGCCTATTTTTGGAGTGAACTTCCAATTTTACCCTTATATATGCATGTTCCAATTTAACCCTAACTTTTTTTTACCAAATTGCCCTCACAATTTCATTTAAAAATATATAAAAATATTTTTTTTGTGAAAAATACATATTATGTTCCAAAATATGAATTTTTTTTTGCGAAAAAGTATATATTATGTTCCAAAGTATGAATTTTTTCCGAAAAATAATTTTTTTGCAAAAATTATATATTATGTTCCAAAATATGAATTTTTTTTATATTTTGGCACATAATAAATATTTTTTTGCAAAAAACTATTTTTCAAAAAAACAAATCATATTTTGGAACATAATATATATTTTTCGCAAAAAAATTATTTTTTGAAAAAAAAATTCATATTTTGGAACATAATATATAATTTTTTGCAAAACAAATTCATATTTTGGAACATAATATATATTTTTCACAAAAAAAATATTTTTCTTAAAAAAATTATATTTTGGAACATAATATATATTTTTCGCAAAAAAATTATAAAGGTCAAAATATATATATATTTCGGAAAATATGATTTTTTCCGAAAAATAATTTTTTTGCGAAAAATATATATTATGTTCCAAAATATGATTTTTTTACGAAAAATATTTTTTTTGTGAAAAATATATATTATGTTCCAAAATATGAATTTGTTTTGCAAAAAAGTATATATTATGTTCCAAAATATGAATTTTTTTCAAAAAATAATTTTTTTGGAAAAATTATATATTATGTTCCAAAATATGAATTTTTTTTTTGAAAAATATTTTTTTTGCGAAAAATAAATATTATGTTCCAAAATATGATTTTTTTCTGAAAAATAGTTTTTTGCAAAAAAATATTTATTATGTTCCAAAATTTCCGAAAAATTCATATTTTGGAACATAATATATAATTTTTGCAAAAAAATTATTTTTCGGAAAAAATTCATATTTTGGAACATAATATATACTTTTTCGCAAAAAAAATCATATTTTTGAACATAATATGTATTTTTCACAAAAAAAATATATTTTTTTGGGAACATGCATATATAAGGGCAAAATTGGAAGTTCACTCAAAAAATAGGCTTTATTGACCAAAATTCATATTTTCCGTCGTTGACTTTTAACGGAAGGGGTTGACTTTTAACGGAAGGGGCTAAGTGTTACAACGGAGATGGTTTTAAGGGTAGTTTATGATATTATTGAAACGTAAGAGATACGGCATGCAATTATGTCATAGTTTAGGGATAATTTGTGTAATTTTCCCTATTTTTTCTTTTGAGGTAAATTATAATAATTATGTAATGCATGTTAGAGCATCCACAATGCATGGCCAAGTGGCGCTTGGCCATGCTCTGTGGCGAAAGTGATGGGCTGGAGCGGGACTCGCCATTTTGTGGGTCCCATGCCAAACCTTGCACTTGACTCTCCACATACAGAGAGTCAAGTAGCCGATGGTGATTTCAAATGTGGGTCCCAAAAATTTATTTGTATTATTTTTATATGTTTAATATTTATTTTGTATGTGAAAATTTATTAATGTATATTTTTTTATTTGTAGAAAATAATATCTTATTTGTAGAAAATTTGATAATATTTTTTTATTTATAGTATTTAATGTATAATGCAATCTTGTTATTGTAACATTCAATTAATTAATTAAATAAATTTAGTTTATTTTATTAATATTTTAATAAATAAATTTAACTTTAATTAATTAATTTATTAAAATTTTAATTTATTTATTTTAATTAATTAATTAAATAAATTTATTGTAACATTCAATTAATATTTTATTTAAGTCAAAAGAATGTTTAATTTTATCATTATAAGTGATAAAATGTTAATGTATTTTTTTTATGTGTATTAAATTATGTAATGTATTTTTTTTTCATGTGTGTTAATGTGTAATGTATTTTTTTTCATATATGTTAAATTATTTTAATGTTAAATTATATAATTAAATTTACTTTATAATAAAATAATATAAAGTGGAGTGAATCATACAATCCCCATACCATACAATACCCACATTCCAAATAAAATAATGGATCCCACACTCTAAAAGTGTGACATGGCACCCCACTTTGTGAAAGTGGAGTGTTTAAAAGCTCAAATGCATTGTGGATGCTCTTATGTGTTACATAGTACTACAGTATATTTGAACGTGTGCCAGTTTGGTGGGTGTCGATACTATCATCAACAACAACGTTATTCTATGAAATCACAAAAAAGGAAAGATCCCTCGGATCTAAATTCTAATCATACCAGTCCATTATATTGACAATTTAAATAACTATTCCTACTATGATTATAGTATGATGGCAGTCAGCTAGTATGCCCCCATCGTCTAACGTTTAGGACATCTTTCTTTCAAGGAGGCAATGGGACAGGGATAGAATTGTTAATGGATCGAATTTTGATATGAATTCGATTCGATTAGTCGGATATGGATTGAAAATAAAATCCGATAACCTGATTAAGATTCAAATCCGATAACCTGATTAAGATTCGAATCCGACAATCGATTTCTTAACAAATTAAATTTGGATTTATACTAATCCGATCCGATTAATTTTATATATACATATATATTTTGTTATTAATATATAAATATTAAATAGTATACTTAATATGTTTCTTTTTATTTTTCGCTTTTTCATTTTTATGCTTTTTTATAGTATGTATTGTAAGCATTGATTATAAAATAAAAAAATTAGTGTTTAATATTCTTAAAAAGCAACATAAAAATAAAAATTCTTTAATATTTTTTGTAATTTTTTTTTACCTAATCGGATCGGATATCTGAAATGAATTTTTTTTTTTGAATTTGGATCAATTAAGTGAAAATTCGTCAAATTATCGGATCGGATATGAGTTTATCGAATTCGGATCGGATCATATCTGAATCCGACCTATTTACAGGTCTGAGTAGGGTACTACGAAAGGAAATTGATAGTGAATTATCAATAAGCCCCAAACATATTCTATTATTCCAGGGTTGGATTGTTGTGTTGACGTGTCATTGATCCTCCAAATTACTTCCATTATAATTGGGAGTTTTTTTATTATTATTTGGAATCCAAAATCTAATTAAAAAAGAGTAGATAACAGTTACTGAATTGATTTTATTTTAAAAAAATAAAAATAAAATAGGAACAAGTATGTCATGGTTAAATAGATAATTTCTTTTTCGAAAATAATTAACACTCTTTTGTTGAGCGTTTTCTAAAAAGGTATGGAACTTTTATAATGAGAAGATTCTTTTGGCAGGACTACTTAATTAAAGATGAATTTTGCCAATTTGATTATGATTCATGCACATAACAATTTTCTTCCTATATTCAGAACCTTGAGTATCACTATCCTTACTATCACGGTAGCAAGTCTTTTCCCAATAAAATTCACTTGCACTGTGCCCTTGGGTTTTGGAACAAGTTTCTTCCACTAGTCAACATGTTAAATATCCCCAAGCTCTTTTTCGGATCGCCATTTTTGGTAAGTAGAATCATAAGATTTCTATTATAATGTTATAAAAATTATTTAATTTAATTCTTTAATCAATAATATTTTTATAATATAACAAAAATATACTCAAAATACCAAATATAAACAAAAATATCATCATAAAGGTGTATCAACGTGCGAATCCTTGAATTCGCTCACATCTATTTTCTTAAAAATTTCAAAACCAATTAACAAAATAAAGATAAAAATAAAACACAATTTCAAAAAATCTAAACAAATATCATTTAAGAAAGTTTCAATTTTCATAAATGTATCATGTTAACCCAAAATAATAAATAAACACCCACTTGAAAACTAAAAGCTCACATTATTAGTTCATAACTTAGAAAATTTTATAAAAATTTCAATTTAAATATAGAGAGAAGTAGAGTAGAAAAACTTAATAAATTATTACCCACCCCCCCCCCGAAATGTAATGTATATGTCTATCTTCAAATCTTCTTTTACCTGTAGCAAAAACTAATTTACAACGGAGCCAAAGCTTCGGAGGAATTCGTAGAAACAGAATACTACAAAAATCTTAATTGCGTTGACAAGCAATTAAAATTACATGTATATATATTAGTGGAGGAATGGAACTAGGGTTTATATACACACATATATGTATATAAATAAAAACATTCAATGGTCTCACTAGCAAATTCATTATAATTAGTTTAGTTCAAGGATTACTTCTCAAGTCAAATAAAAGATGAAATTTTAATGCCCCATGTTGGTTGCGGAAGATAGTGGAAAGGAAAGATTAGAGCCAAAGTTTTTTTTTTTTTTTTTAATTTTTTCGATTGGGCTTGGTTTGAAGGTATTTATTTGTTTTCTTACAATTTTTGGTCATTCTACATGAACAACTCAACCCAATTTTTCACAAAAAAAAAATCAAATTAGTAGGATCGTACGATCCTACTGATCCTACTGTGATCTTACACTTATGAATGATTTTCTTACGATCTAGATCATTTTTGCCTATACTATAGAATCGTTTGATCTTACCTAATAGGATCACGATCCTAACAACTATTATTATCACGACCCTTTAACAAAAATTTGCATTAGTAGATTGATGGATTTTTAAATATATAAGAAATGAACAGCTTGAATAATTAAAATAACTAATTTATATACCTCAATCGAAAGGGGAAAAAATTCCTAGCTCTTTTATGTTATTTCTTCCTTGTGCCTTCATCTGAAAGTGTAAAGAGTACTATCTTTTTGTTCTCAAAATTGATGGGGCCTTTAATAAGGTTCAATATCTCTCATATAGAGTAACAACAACGCAGTATTTCCACAAAGGAACGTATAAAATTCCCTTCCCATCCATCGTAGAATTATAGGTGGATAAAGATTAGATCTAATCCAACTAGAATTTTCATACTGAGTAGTAGATAACAAGTGAAAAAAATTATGAAAAAAATGTCTCCAACTCATTGATTATCAATAATTATGTTTCGATCATATTTTATGTAAAATTATGTATATGAACACATAAAAATAATTACCAAAGGCTTTGTAGTTTGATGGTATCACTTTTCCTCAAAAATTTCATACTGGTGTACATTCTTTTTAACATTTTCTATGATCCTTATTAAGAATCTCTATTTTATTTTGAAGATCGCTTCAATTCAATATTGAAGTAGACTATCTTCTAACAAGGAGTTTATTTTTACGGGTAAAGAATAAAATTCTCTATCATAAAGAAAAAGAATTATTACATTTTCGTCTAAGTATTGATTTCAATCAAATATTTTCTACCATTATTTTGTTGATGAATAGAAGAATACTACTCATGTTTCTTGTTGTGAGAATTACGATCCAAGAACTTGACAAGATGTCTGGGTGGTGTAGTCGGTTATCACGCTAGTCTCACACACTAGAGGTCCCCGGTTCGAACCCGGGCTCAGACACTAATTATATTCCACTTGTTTTTCTTTTCCTCTACGATTCTCCAAAATCATCACCAATCGAGTACACGTCCTCCGTATCACATCATCGTCAACACGCAATCAAACACGCAGTTACCGTGACCGCTAAAGATCTGGTGGAAGCTCTCCGGGAAGTAGACTGGTCATCGCCGCCTCGGCCTCTCTCCGAATTCTTCTCCAGATTCACCGTCCCAAGATCCTTCAACAAATGGAACAGTCGTATCAAGTGTAATCTTTACTAGTATGATCCTCCCTTCTTGTCAATTCCCCATCCATCCATATACATACATATATATATATATATATATTGTATTCTATTTCTATACACAGTGGGACATAATTGAACCTGTTTGAACTCGTGGAAGATACTGAGAAGAAAAATGGCAAAATTCTAAATTCGTAAAGAGTGAAATAAGTTATGCTTCACTAGTCGAAGAACTCTCTAGCTATCAAATTTATGGAAAAATAAAGAAAATAAAAGAATATGTATCGATCCAGGGTGACATATATGCATTGTTGGATCACAACTATTCCGGACTTGTTCATTATAGTACAACAATTTATAATTAGAAAAAATAACAAATCATATATATAACAAAAGCCGACCACATTGCTCAAACAAAAAGCACATTTAAGCATTATTTCATTTTCCCCTCCTTTTCATGGTAGCTAACTTATTCCTTCCATGATTGTAATTATTAGCAGTCTGTTTTTTTTTTTTTACTTAATTTGTTTTTCATTTTCTTTGCAGTTATCGGACAAATTATTTTCTCATGGTTATATTCATTCTTGGTAAGCAAACAGATTTCCGTTTTCTCATTAGTTACTGAATTTAGATGGTGGGATGCCTTCATTTCAAACATGCCGTTTTCATTTTTGTTCTAATCACCCATGATATCTTGGAATGGAGACCCACTACTTGATGAATAGTGGGTGATTGAAATGCAGAAAATGGATTATGTTTGAGGTGGAGACTGTGGGTCACTATTCGTACACACTCATTCATGTTAAGCGTGTTCAATCTTAATTGCAGGGTTGGGATTCCTTAGGAGACCATTGACTATTGTTGCTGCAGCATTGACAGCTCTTAGCATTGCTTTTATCAATGATAGGTATTCTACTTAGCACCTGTTTATTACTCATCTATTGTCTTTCTATGCATCGATAATTTTAGGTTAGGTGAAGTTCAATTAATCTGGATGATCTCTATAGAAAATTGTCATCCTACTAATATGATTATTTATTGGGACATGTTAGATCTTGCTATATATTGTGAAAATGTTTCTTTTTTCACAAAATTTCTAAGCATTATAATTAGTAATTGGAATGGGGCAAATAGTTGTGTTCTTGCAGCTCTATATAGTTTCATAATTTATTGATGTGACACCAAAAGAAGCAACGATATGGATATTAATCTCTTGAACCGGAAATTTGGGTGTATATAGTGTCCATGTGCCTCATGCTAATTACCAGTTAAATTGATTACCGACACATTGGAGAATGTACTATTAGGTTGTTTTAATATCATTCGAGTGGTCTCTGTTCATGATTCATTGGAATGTAAGCTCCCTCTCTCTCATGTATAAATCAAAGCATGTTTGCAATAATCTTGCTATCCTATGATGGTCTAAGTTTCCTGGTAATTATCTTATGATTTCTCTATCATTGTTATGTGTTGGTTCTACAGCTTTGCAAGTACTTTTAGTGAAAAGGTAACAAGAACAGTGAGGCAGTTTTCTCCACATTTAGCTGCAAAGATGAGGCCGCCTCTTACGTAAGTCTGTTGGTTATTGTAATTGCAAAACATTTAGTATTGGAGTCACACTTAACTGTCTGAAAATATTGCAGACCTGTTATTCGTGGGCGTCCATCGGCTAAAAGAGCTATTTATGTATGTGGAAGGCCTCGCTGGGTGTTCGTTTTGTTATTTTCATCTGGTATGGGTTTTAAAATTATGTTTACTTCCGGTATACAATAGAAATGTTGGTATTTGAAGTATTGACTAAATATATGTCTCCTTTCCTCTTTTCATAGCGAGCCTCGTCCTTTGGATCGTTTCTTGTGGTCTCTTAACTGTCCTATGGGCATTTGCCATTGGCCTTCTTGGTATAATCCGCTGTCTTCAATATTAGTCAACATTTTGTTTGTACACTTTATACTTTTGTAGCTAATCTCTCTCTCTCTCTCTCTCAGCCACTATTATCCATGCAAGCTTTAGAACACCTAACTTGAAAGCGCGTCTAAACACATTCCGTGAAGAATTTCGTGCAGTTTGGCGCAATTATAGTGAGCTGGAGCTCCCATGGAGATTGTGAGTAGGTTTGGTTTATTTTTGTTATCTTATTTGGGTGCAGTTATGGGTATCCGTGTGTATGTTTTGCTTGAAATTTTGTTCCCGATTTCGTCTTTATTTTATTTGTTTGAAACTTGTACTTAGGATTTTCTACCTTTCTTGGTTACTGCTGTACAATCTGCTAGTCTTTTGTATAATAATACCCCAGCTTTGTTTGTGTCTGTGAAATCCTTTTTATGAGTGTTTCATATCAGAATAAACCTATTCTAGAGTGTTCATGATATGAGAAATAGCTTTCCATCTTACTGATATGGAGGATTTGTCCAGATGAGAGGTCAATGTGGTAGGTGCTAGCGGATAGCATCGTTTATTACTTAGTTGTTAATGTGATCGATGAAGCTAGGACTAATTGCTGAAAAGATAAAGACCAGTTCAATAGGGCCTTGTCATTTGGAAGGAAATCGCGGGCGATCTCTCTGCATTGCAACACATTAACCTAATGTTTGAAATGAACCGGAACTTTTAATTTTTACTAGGATGGATAATCATGTTGACTAGAGGTTCAAAATATACCTTCTATTATCGACGTTTAACATCTAAATAACTTTGCAAGAAAAAAGTTCAGCTTAAAATTTTAAATCTGAAGTTGCTTTTGATTAAGGTTTTTGCAAGACTTAAATTTCCAAAATATCAGTTTTGATTTGATTTTCAAATGTACTTCCGACGTGCAAAATTTTTGCCTCGAATGTCACTCTCAGGACATGATGATGCAAATGGGATCTATGGATCTGTATAGAGTTATCTTGTTAGAGAATCTATTTTCTCTTTGATATTTAGTTCCAAACATTTTATCAATCCCTGACATTTCACCATGCTTTCACCATTTTGACCACATTATGATGGTTATTTTACATTTTGAATATGTGTTCTATTACTTCCAGTTCCACGTGTTTTTGCCTCCTTGTTGTCTGTTTTTGTGTGAAAATGTATGATGCTAGCTGTCTTATTGTTTTCTTCACACACAAATATTGGTTTTTTGGGAGGGTATTATCCTTTCACCGTGCTGGGTGTGTGCTGAGATTGTGCGACAGTTCAGATAGTCAGGTGTGATTCAATATTATTGATTGGTCTTATTATGTGGGCCTTGCTTATGTTTGTCAACACCGAGGGCCCTTGGCATGCTTTCATCTTCTAAAACATTGAGCTGATGATGGGAGAGTCATGTCTTTTCTCCCGATGACATGTCTGCCCTTGATTTGAGAAAGTGCAAAAAGCGTTATTGTAACATAGCAATAGTTCATACAAGATAACCCCAATTCCTTTTCTATTATTGAATTGATCCTCAGCAGAACGAAATCCACTCGATTGATTAATTGCAACTTGCACCATTCCATGCAAATCCCCATAATATGAAGATATTGCATATCATCCCAACTATATTCACTGCTAATATATGTATAAGAATCCTTGTAATATATATGTATATATATTTTATTTTTATATAACATGCATATATACACCTTGCAATATAGATCTTGGGCATGGAGTCCGTTATAATACGACTGTTGTGCATTATATTCCTTCATATGGTCAAAGGGTATGTTCACAGATTGTAGCCAGATGCCCTTCTTTGAACATTTAATGTTACAAGAGTTTTTAATATGGGTTACATCCACAATATCTATATTATAGGGCCACAGTTTGTACTCTTACCTTTTAAATATTATGCTAAGTTGCTATAAACTCGTTGCATATGAAGATGTATTCAGACTTCAGAGTAAGGTAATTGCTCAAACTCCAATGAGGTCTGTGACATAATCATAACCAATGTGAAAGTACATGATATCAGTGGATTCAAGATAACTATATAGAGAGAGATATTTTAAATATCGATTTTTCTCGGGCATCTATAAATGATCTGTTACTTCTTTTTTTTTTTTTTTTTGGGTGGACTAAATAAATTATGCATCTCTTTTTAAGTTAGTTCCGATGGAACTTGGGAGCTAATGCATCATTTTTTTTCCTTCTCTAATTTCAGGTTTTCCTGTTGCTGCTGCAATGGAATAATTTTCTCTGGTTGCGACATTCAGATTTAAGGAGTATAGGCTGTCAAACCTTGCACATCATTAACAGGTTGTAAATTTCGGTAGCTACTGTTCTTTTTTATTTCTTTTTTTCGGTTCTTGTTCTTTTAAATATAAACAGACTTACCAGATTATCAAAGAAAAGAAAATATCCGATGTCTATTATACAATTAGCTAAGAAAGTTCATTTTGTTATTGGGCCTGAACTAGATCCCCCTATTGGAGACAATGTTAATCTTTTTAATATGTATATGAAGCATATACTTTCTTGTTCTTCCTTTTTAGCTCTTTTTTTTATACTTTTTTGGCTGTTATTGCGAAAGATGGAAAATAGTGAACATCACAAATTGGTTTGCTACTATTTGTGTCGAATGAAAGAGTAGCTGTGTCGAAAAAGTAACTAAGCTGGCGGTGGGCCTTTGAAGCGAAGGAAATTAACCTTTGAATATAGGAAATGGCAAAAGACATCATAGGAGTCCTTCTATTTGTTGCTAAAGTATGGGCCTGTGTGAACCCCACCCATATGTTAGGCCTACTCACTCTTGCCCGTGTAGTATTCAACCTGACTGTCAAAAAGATTTACTCCTTAGGATGGATATAGCGTATTCAAAATTGTTTTTTCTCCAATTCACTGTATTATGATGTCACACTAACAGTTTGAATGACCTCTTCCTCCCATAAGTACTATTTTATTAATAATTCACTGGATACATCTCACTAACTCTTTTTCAATCTTCCATGTGCTTTATCTTATTGCTGCCATTAGCAATAGTCAACTAAATAAAAATGTTTTCTTTTTTTAATCTTGCATGTGCTTAACATGTTGGTGGCATTAGCAATAGTCAACTAATTATTCCATTTAGATTCATACCTCATTTTTTCACATTCTGATATGTGAATGTATATTAATATCAGTCACATGTGTGTGTTTGATAGCGAGAGAGATGGGGATGGGTACCATAGAGCACTTCACCCATCCAGGCCATCCTTTAGTAAAGCTTCATGCTGAGACAGAGTATCTCTGTAATGGTTGCAACACCCCCGGACTTGGCACTAGGTACCGCTGCCAAAGTTGCGATTTCGATCTGCATGACTACTGCGGAATATGCCCCCAAAATCTCTCCTCCTTCATGCACTTGCATCCACTCACTCTTGTACTCCGGAAACCACAAGCCACTTGTCAGAACCACCGCACTTGCGATGTGTGCAGTGATAATGTCCAAAAAATGTTCTATAGGTGCAAAGATTGCGACTTCGATGTGCACCCACTTTGCACCCAATTGCCCCACTACATGCGACACACGAGTGACCAGGTCCATCCTTTGAGGCTTGAGTCACCAACATCACTTGTACGTACTTGGTGTTTTGTTTGTGGTAGATCATGCACTTCTTGGCGCTATAGGTGCGGAGTTTGTGGGATTGATATTCATCTCGACTGTGTTTTGGTACCATGTGCTCCACCACCGTTGACTCGAGCCGGGGTAAAACCCGGCGGTGCTCCACCATCATTCTCACAGACACCACCATCAATGTTACGGTCTCAGCCGCCGCCTCATGGTGGCTATGGTCATGGGGTGGTTTATCCTTATATTAGTACGCCTTATGCCAATATGTATAACTATGCCAATCCACCTCAAGGTCAAGTAGGTATTGCTAGTAGTACTACAAATGGGGGGATTGGGAAGAAGATGGCTTCGCTTGTGGGGAAGCTAGCTTTGGGAGTGTTAGACAACGTTATCTTCGGAACGGGAAATGTGGATTTTTCTTCTTTCATGTGAGGTTTTTGGGTTCGATTTTGGTATTGATATATGCAATTGTGCCCGTACATTATTGATGTTAATGTTGCTGGAATTTAATTCTTAATTTGATTTGGATTTATCTAATAATGTTTCTGGCGTACATACTGTGATGAAAACACAAGAAAAATAGTACTTCAAAGCAACATCTTTTCATGTTTAATTTCGGTCTCTTTTGTAGATTGATTGTTGTTATCGCCTTTTCTTTGTTTTCATTGAATTGGAACGTCTACTTGGAGTACGAGTACTGATACCATAAGTATCCCACACAATATATTAATATTTTAATTCTCAGTATAGTTTTCGCTTGTTATTGTTTTTGGAATATTTTGTATATCTCAATTTGTTTGATAATTTTAGTTAAATTAGTCGCGGAAAATTATAATTGTGAGGTGTCTTGGCTTTGATTCGAGTATATATATATATATATATATATCTGTTTTTTTACCCTTCTTTTTGAAGCTACTACTACTGGTTGTCGATCTACTAGAAGTCAACTGCGATCCTGATTCAATGCATGAACAATGAAGACCATGGCAACGACTTTGGATTAAACCTAAATAGACTATTTCAAAAATCTGTTCAACATTCAATGCTCAATCAAGTTATCATTAATTATCACAACTTGGGCCAGTTCTTTATTCTACTTTATTTTTTTTTAAAGCAGCTTGATTGATTGTAAATAATTTCAACATACATAACGCGTAAAAACCAACATTCTCTTAAAATTAGGGAATTGCTCCTACCTCTTAACTGTAAAACATCTCCTTCAAGAGAGAAACATATATATATATATATATATATATATATATGTATGTATGTTTATGCCTTAATTAAGTCGTGGAAGCATCACCCATGACAATACTCAGTATGCACTCGATCTCCTTTGCAACTTCTTTCATGGAAGGATGGTTCTGCCTCCGCTCGTCCAAACATGCCCCTGCCAAGTAACCAAGCGCCTCCATTGTCTCCAATTCTACCTTGCTAGTTCCCTTTTTAAGCCATGGATCAACTTCATCCATCAACCTCTCTTCATTCATCTTCCGCTTCATTAACACCACTAGGTTCACAGTTTCCTCTTCTCTATTAAAATCAATCGCTCTCTTCGAAGTCAATAGCTCCAACAAAACAACCCCAAAGCTATAAACATCGCTCTTATCAGTCAACTGAAGGTTCAGGTAGTACTCAGGGTCTAAGTAGCTGAGCGTTCCTTGAGCACACGTAGAAATGTGGCTACAACTACTCGTGCTTGTCTCAACCAACCTAGACAGCCCAAAATCGGAAACTTTGGCTTTGAGCTTCTCGTCTAGTAAAATGTTGCTTGATTTAACGTCACGATGATAAATAGGTGGCATGGCGGAGGAGTGGAGATAGGCAAGGCCTTCAGCAGTCTGGTGAGCAATGCAAAGCCTCCGGTGCCAAGTGAGAGGAAGCGGCTTGCTATAAGATAAGCCATGTAGGTGATCGAATAGTGTTCCATTGGAAATGTACTCAAAGATCAAGATTGTATCTCACTAGGCTTCTGTGGTTAACCTGACAAAGAATTCGGACCTCGTTAAGGACTTGAGCAGTGCCCTTGGTGTTCCCGGGCTTGGCACGCTTAACTGCTGTGATGGTTCCGTCCTCGAGAATGGCTTTGAAGACCCTCTCCGAAGCCACCTGAGCCGAGCAGGTTGTATTTGGAGAAGTTCTTTGTTGCTCTTTTAATCTCTTTGCCTGTGAATATCTTGGGCTGATTTTCCACTATTGTTGGCATTCAATATATCTTCTCACTCCTTTGCCAAAATCTTTCGGGCTTCTTTTTCTTTATGGTGCCGGAGTCGAAGTACTACGATTATGCTTAGGACTGAAAAATATTGATCCTGCAGAACCTGCTATGAAAATTAAATGTCACGCAGCTATATAGACATATATTTTGATGACTATTTTGTGCTTTTGTTCAAGTTTAATTGCAATGTTTTGCAGTATTAGTGCCTAGGAAATTTGGAATCCTTAGAGTAGAGAGTTTATATTAGTTAGATGTGAGTAGGGCCGGCAAGAATGACCCGTAACCCGTGACCTGCCCATTAAATTTGGGTAATGGGTAAGTGTTTCCAAGAGCGAGTCACTAATGGGTTGGGTTGAGAAACAGGCTTGCAAATCACGGGTCGTTGATGGGTTTAATTACGGTACCGTGTAACCCGTTCACGTCATAGCCGCGGCAGTTGAATCTCCCACCAACACAAACCCTAAAGCCTTCTCTCTCATCTATCTCTGTTCAGCGACCTGTGTCTCTCTCTAATCTGAATAGAGGTTTGGTCCCTTCTTTCTCTCTCTATATACATGTAAGTATATATATATATATATATATATATATATTAACATACATATGAGGGGATGGATTCAGTACATAATTTTATCATTTTGAAAATTTAGCTCAAATCTCATGGGAATTTTCGAGGGATATAAGGCCTGTTTGATAGAGTTGTGTTTGTGTTTGTGTTGAAATAAACAAAAAACACGTTTTTTGTTTTTTTGTTTATTCATCCAAAAACATAAGTATGTTTGGTAGGGATGTTTTTTGGGTCGAAATTAAAAAATTAAAAATCAATTATTAATAATATAAATAATAAATAAAATAAAATATAATAATAATAAAAAATGAATACAATAATAATAAATAAATATAATAATAAAAAATGGACTAAATAATAAATAATAAAAATAAATTAATAAAATAAATAATAAATTACGTTAAACATATTTAAAAATATAATAATAAATAATAAATAATAAACAAAATGAAATAAATAATAATAAAAAATAAATATAATAATAAATAATAAGTAAATATAATAACAAATAAATACTTCATAATAATAATAAAAAATGAGTATAATAATAATAAATTAATATTAAATTAATAAAATATATTTTTAAATAATTAAAATGAATAAATAATTTATAAATAAAATGAATTAAATAATGAAATAATAATAAATAAATAGAATATATTTATAAATTAATAAATAATAATATAAATAATAATTTAATAATATAAATAATAAAATATATTATAAAGTGAAGAAATAATAAAGAAAGAAAAATAATAATACATAAATAAATATTATAATAAATAATAAATAAATAGTAAGACCAGACCGCTTACCAAACAGACTTTTAAGTTTATGATCCAGTAAAAACATCCCAATAAACACCAAATTTATGTTTATTGGAATATGCCTAAAATTTGGGTAAGTGAGAAAGTGTTTTTTAACACGCATAGCCCAAAAACACTAAACCAAACAAGTTTATAAACACAAAAACATGTCTACCAGACATGCCCATAGTGTTTTTGGTGTGTGTATATATAAATATACACATATATATACTGTTCATATATATATATATAGGGTAAATTGCTTAAAACCCCTCTTAAGTTTATTCTCTTTCCCTACTATACCCCATTAACTATGAAATGAGCTTAGAACTCCCTAAAATTTCATAAAAGGTTGCACCATGGGCTTGCCCTCAATTTTTTTTACCCTTTTATTTTCCAAACTTTTTGTATTTTCACCTTACCTTTAATCATATCCTTACTATTATATTTCTTAATTCTTTAAATTATAAAAAAATTATTTCTTTTAGTTAGAATATTAATTATGCCATTTACTTTTAATGTATTAGACTAAATATACTCTCAAATGTTAAATTTTTTTTTTGTAAGTTTTAATTATTTTATTTGTAAATCAATTAACTTGTTATTAAATTTTAGTTTGATTTAAATCATAAAACTCAATCCTAATTAATATATTCATAAATAAATCACAATTTATGAATATATTTTTATGAAAAGAAAGTTTCATTTGGCAAAAAAAAAATTTAATTAGGATAATGAGTTTTATGATTTAAATCAAATTAAGTTTTATTGGGAAATGATATATATTTTGGAATATATATATATATATATATATATATATATATATATATAATTCGTCAAAAATATATATTTTTTGAATTGGTTTAAAAAAATATGAATTTTTTTGAGAAAAATATACATTATTTTCCAAAATATGATTTTTTCCCTAAAATAATATAATTTTTTTCCAAAATATATATTTTTTATATTTTAGAAAATAATGTATATTTTTCAGAAAAAAATCATATTTTTTAAAACAATTCAAAAAATATATACTTTTGACGAATAATATATATATATATATATATATATATTCCGAAATATATATCATTTTCCAATATATATATATATTCCAAAATATACATATTTTTTCAAAAAATAATTTTTTTGAAGGTTTGATTTCACTAAACCCTCTTATACTATTGATGATAGTTTATGTATTATGACTCAAAATCATATTTTGGAACATAATATATATTTTTCTCAAAAAAAATATTTTTTGAAAAAAATTCATATTTTTGAAAATAATATATATTTTTCTCGATAAAAATTAGTTTTCTGAAAAAATCATATTTTGGAACATAATATATATTTTTCCCAAAAAAATTATTTTTCGAAAAAAATTCATATTTTTTTAAAAGAATTCGGAAAATATATATTTTTGAGGAATTATATATATATTCAGAAATATATATCATTTTCCAATATATATATATATATATATTGTTTTCATAAATTGTGATTTATTTATGAATATATTAATTAGGATTGAGTTTTATGATTTAAATCAAGCTAAAATTTAATACCAAGTTAATTCATTTATAAATAAAATAATTAGAACTTATAAAAAAAAAAACTAACATTTGAGAGTATATTTAGTCTAATATATTAAAAGTAAATGACATAATTAATATTCTAACTAAAAGAAATAATATTTTTGTAATTTAAAGAATGAAGAAATATAATAGTAAGGATATGATTAAAGGTAAGGTGGAAATACAAAAAGTTTGGAGGGTAAAAGGGTAAAAAAAATTGAGAGCAAGTCCATGGTGCAAGAAAATGAAAGTTTAGGGGGGTATAATTAGTTGAGGGGGTATAGTAGAGAAAGAGAGTAAACTTGAGGGGGGTTTTAAGCAATTTACCCATATATATATATATGTTTACATATTTATTCTTCAAATTTGACTAAAGTACAGTAACTGTTCTTGCAATTGAGGGATGAGTTCACCAAAAGGAATTCACTAGAAAAAAATTTTATTTTGAAAAATCAGATCAAATCTGAGGGGATTTTTCATGAATTTAGCCTTTTGGTGTTTGTATTGATATATATATATATATATTCATGTATATATAAATATTTACAAATCTATGTTTCAAAAGTATGTCTAAAGTATATTTAGTTGAAGAATTTTTCTGAGAGTTTTTATTCGATCATATTTTTTTTTGTTTCATTCTGTCATTTTTCTTTAGCAAGCAAAAAGATTCTTTTTTTATGTTAATTGAGTTCTGGTTTTGATTTTTTTTACTTTTCATTGTTTTGTAGGGTTGACTCCTCGCAGTTCTCCCTTTAACACCAACGGTTTTGTAATTATTTTAAAAGTTACAAGGATTTTTGACAAATTTTAAAATTTTGAATTACATTTAATGTTCCTTGAAAAAATTGTGGGTAGGGGCTGACCCGCCGGTTAACCCGATCTGTTTATTACCCAACCCGCTTATGACCCTCCATAGCGAGTTGAAAATGGATAAGTGACCTGTTCTTGTCCTGCTCATTAACAACCCAACCCAAACCCGCCCAATTGCCTCCTCTAGATATGAGACAGCTGATACATACCTGCAATGACTGGAATTTTGTAACTGCGAACTTTGCATCCTCTTTTATGATCACACTACACTAAGAGAGATGGTGTTATTTGGTGAACAAAATACAGAAGTGATTTGAAGGTCTGTCTTAGGAATTAAGTGGTTTCTTATTTACAAATTAATTTTGTGAATTACTCTGAGTCTCAAAGTAATTCTTAACTTAAAAGCAGTTAATATATGGATAATTACGTTTTAGTATTATATAGGCTATTTTTTATTTTTTGTAAGAAAAAAAAAAACTTGGATGACCAGTTTATATATTGTGGTCAAGCTAAACACAATTGGTCAAAATAACCAGGATGATAATTTGGTGCTATGTCTGAAGCATAACGGCCTAGTTGTCATGAGTATGGTTCTTTGTATCGATTAACGGTGTAAACAATATTGGTCTTAAATGATGACCATCGACACTTTCTAAAAGTGGTACGACTCGGCCTAGATGTCTTGAGTATGGTTCAGGGTCGTAACATCAGTTTTGGTGTAATGGATATAGACAATATCAGTCTATTTATGTGTCGGCACTAGGCTCTCCAGTTGAGGCTGAATATGATTGACGGTTGTCAGGTTCAATGTTGCGTTAAGTTTGTAAATCTTTCAGAGAAACACGAATACAAAAGTGGTATGACTTGGCCTAGATGTCTTGAGTATGGTTCGTGATCGTAACATTGGTTTTGGTGTAACGGATTTAAACAATATCAATCTAACCACGAGTACGAATATCGGATGACGTAATGTATTGGACAATGCGGACTAATTAAATGATACTTAATATATTGGACAACAAGGACTAAAATATTAGTTTTGGAGCCTCGGAGGAAGCACTGTAACATTAAAGAGGATCACAATTCATAGTATTTGTATGGGAAAGAGAAATTATGCCTCCATGCACGTGACTTGCATTCTAACTCTTGCTGTTTCCGATCAACGCTATTGCTACTAATGTCTGTAGGGCTCCAAATTAACTATGTTTCATCGTAGCATGTTATTGATATTACTGCAAATGAATCGAACCGAGCTTTCAAGCTTGTTTATTTATTAAATGAGCCTAAAAATTGTGTTCAAGCTTGGTCAATTTGTTAAACGAACGATCCCGAGCCGAACGCTAATTTTGGCGAGTCGAGCTCGAGTCTGTTCAAGAACGACTCGGTTCGGTTGTAGCATATATTACTCTTACCAATAGTCACCTAGATTGAGTTATTTATTAGAGATTAAGATCTTTGATAATTTTTAATATAATAATATTGAATTTAATATATTTATTGGGGGAGAACTTTGTTCTATATGAGATTAAATTTGTGTAAAGTAAATTAGATTTTACATATGCTAAAATTTTATATTATATATTACATAATATAATAATTTATAATACATACATATATATATATACATATATAAGTGAGTTTTTAACAAGCCTTGCTCACAAGCTTTGTTTGCGAACATTTTCGAGCCGAGCTCACACTTGTTTGATTTTGGTTCATTTATGAAGCGAGCTTGATTCACTTATTAAATAAACGAACGCGAGCCGAATTTTTATCAAGCCGAGCTCGAGTTACTTGTCGAGCGCCTTAGTTCGTTTGCAGCCCTCATTGCAATGAATTATATTCCTCATCTTCCTATATATAGTGAAAAAGAGGGGAAAAAAAGTATGTCCTGCCAGAAATGATAATAATATAAGTAAATAGTAATAATAAGAACAGTAATGAAAATATATGTATGCAGTGTTGTAAAATGTTTTAAAGTTGGCAAGAACAGTCACTCAATTTGACACAATCCATGAATAGGATCCCACTCCCGGCCATCGCCAGATCCGGCAAACACTTCGAGTTCCGCAATTCACGACAGTCCACCGGTGACCTACAAATCGGCTCCTGTGTTGGGGGTGACACTGGCGGGTCTGATGATCAGCCGTTGAGTGTATGGATTGATGGATGTGATTATGTATCATAATTAACAAAAACTTGATTATATTTCACATATGATACTTGATTATATTTTGTTTAGGACAAGCAAAAAAAAATCACCAATATTCACCAAAAATAAAAAAATAAAAAATCACCAAATGGTCTCAAAGTATATAACTAATATGCATTATCACGTTGTTCAATTTTATTTTTCTTTGTCTTGTCCTGTAATAAGTGTATATATTTATTCATGCATTTAAATATACTAGGCAGAGCACATGAAAAAAATGTTTTGTTGACCGGTGATGAATGAAGTACAGGGAAAAAAAATCAGCTATTTAAATTAAATTTAAATAAATAAATAAACCATTCATCACAAATAGGGAGAGATATGAACCTGATGATTGAATAGAGGAAAGTGAGTGAGGGTGAGAATGAAGAAGGGGCATGAAAAATATATAGATAGTGAAACGGTGCGAGAGAAATGATGGGAGGTGCATCGAAAAAACAAAACTTTTCATTCACCACTTTTAATGAGGAAATGGTACTTTTAAAAAGATTGAAGAGACCTTAAAAAAATATTTGGAAATAATATGAGGGTTTGTACATTTATAAGTAGTATAGATATCCATATATATATATATATATATATATATATAATCAAAGAAAAAAGTCCCAAATAATAGAAAAAAGTTGAACCTTGTAGCTCATTAGAGAATTGGGCTGGATCTAAACGATTTGTCTATGAGCACCCAAATCAAACAAGACATGGATTGGGCTAAAAATAGCTGCGTTAAATACAAGCATTGGGGAAAAGGATGAGTTACAACAACTCTGCTTCCTCTGTCATATCTGGATGTTATAGAAGTAATTGAACATAAACTTCAATTTCATATCTTAATTTACAACAATGATTATTTCATAATAGAAAGAGAGAGATTGAACTTACCCTTAACAATAAGCCCCCTTGGGCCATTCATTACAATTCATCATATGCTTATTTTATTTAATTCATTAAACAGCATGCTCAATATTTACACTTACATAACAACACATAAGCATGTGGTACCCTTTGGTTTTCCACACACTCGTAACCACAATAACCAATATATAACACACTTTATACAATTCAAAGCCCACCATATTTTTTAACAACTTCACTACATGCCTTGGAATACTAGTATCACACCAAACAGCCGCTAATCAATCATGCAATAACGCGTGTACGAGAAGTCAAAGATTGAACTCCGGCAGAAGACACGACCCTTTTGGTGACGGAGGACGGTGGTGACGCGGTGGAGAAGCCACAGTCCGATCGAAATAGTTGACCGTTCGCCATTTGGAACCGGCCCGAGTCACCGGGCAGTCTCATGTAGGAAGATGGAGGCGATTCATTCAGCCATGACCCTACCAATCCTTGTCCTCCTTTTTTGTACTGCACAATAGCTCTATACACAAATGGAATAAGACCCTCCATTAGACACACACACAGAAAGAAAGAAATGTAATGTGGACTTGAATCTATGTTTGAATTGGAAAATGGTGGGTGGGAGTGGGATTTATTTAAGAGAGAACGGTGTGATGACGTGGCGTAATGGGTTAGGGTCCAGCTGTTCACGCTATCCGCAAAGGAAACATTGGAGGGATACTTCAACGCAACCCCGCACGAAGTCTTTGAAAGCTCAATCCGAACTAAAGCCACCTTCATTATATATCTCACCAAATCTCACTACAATATACATTTTCTAAATTCCTACTCGTCTTTTATAATTTGTATATATATATATATATATATAGTCATATATATCTCACTTGTTGCTAAGTTCCTAATTTGTTTTCTCTGAGTTCTTAATTTTCTTAAATTTGCTCTAGAGCCAATGTCGGTCAAGGTTACGATATATATATATATCAATGTTCTAGACTGAGCTAATTAAGTATAGATCATGTAAGCAAGTACTGATAATTAATAATTCTATAACAAGGTGTATTCTTCATGGATCATCACATTCACATTGTTTCATATTAATTTGAATGGACCACAATTCCAAATAATTTGTCCCATATCTTGTAGGATCTTAAGCTTACCAAGATAATGTACTTTGGTGTGATTTGTTTGGGACAGCTGAGCTACAGCTCCTGAAATACATATATTCTATATATCATGCAAATTAACTTGAAGAGTCCTTGGCTGAAACTTGCAAGAGACAGAGTCTCCTTTAAAAAGATTTTTTTTGGGATAGTGAGCTTCCACCAAATGCCTTACCTTTGATTGATTTTTGTTTTTGTTATAGACAATGAGCTTATTTTATAAATTGATCTTTAAAAAAAAAAAAAAAAATTAAATCCTGATGCTTGTGCCACACTATTGAATTATTTTGGACCTATTGATATGATATTATATTGAGAAAATCAAACTGCCCTTTTGTATAGTCACTGTCTCAATGTGATGTGCAAAATAGTTGAGACTTATCAGCATATCTTACTACCATTTTTGCTATAACATAGTGCTAGCTTATCACAAAACTTAACTTAATTTTCTCTCTTACATTGGAAATCCTAAATTTTGAATTTTTAACTCAATATTAATGTCAACATACATAGGTTAGGGGAAATTTGGATTCAATCTCACATATATATTAGACTAATGCATTAAACATATAATCCCAGTACTTAAAATTTTTATTTTTTGGACCAAGCTGTTTAAGAAAAGTATTCAGAAATATATAATAAGAGATGACCATAAGCGTGCATATTAATATACGGTTTGTTTGCTTCATTAGGACACTCAATCCATTATCTTCATCATACATGAAGTCATATCTTGCATCATATATAGCATTATCAAATAGTTTGAAATCCATTTGGTTGTCCTTTTCTGACTCCATTAAAGCTTTGTAGCTTCAAAGCAGAGATCAATGACTCCCAAGTCCTAAGCAAAAGCAAATAAAATGTGCGTGCATTTGTGTTTGGTGTTAGGTAAAGAAAGGGAGAGAGGCATGGTGTCACACAGTAATAGTCCCATATAATATATATACTTTTTTATCATATATATAAGTGCAGGCATAATAAGATAAATGTGAAAATATTATTTAACTTATATACAAAATGGTTAGTGTCACATTCAAGGCCAAAGGTGCCATGATGTACCTACCCCTTTCAGTATATGGTACTCCAGGCTCAGGGTACTTCAGACTTTTGTTGCTTTTCTACTCTGTATATGCTCTAAACTTCCAATAAATTAATACTATAGAAGTAAAAAATCCGTAACTAGTCATGATTGTGTGACTTTAATTTACCCAAAATCATTATTTTTTTCTTTTTTTATCCACAGGGAACATTTAATTAATGAAGGCATGCTTATAATTCCTTATTCCTCCCTTTTTATCTGTTTTTGACCAACCATTTTGAAAGAAAATCTCATTTCTGTGACTGTGAGGACAGATGATGACCACACTAGAAAATTTTGAACCAATGCTGTATAGAACAAAATTTTTAAACAGTCATGTAATTTTTCCAAGCCGATGCATCCAATTAAATGACAATTCTAGTAAACCCCCATTAAACCACTGCAGATTCTGCATCCTTAATAGACTCGCGCCATGCGAGATCTCTTGCTCCATCCTTGTCAACAATCTTGATAACGAAGGTGGGGCCACAACGAGTTAGTGCGGATCTCCAGTATGATATTGTCGACCAGGTCGACTGCCTCTTCCACTGTCATATCCCTGCGATAGTGCCTGTCCATCATGGAGAGTGCGAAATAGGAGCCATAGCCAAATGCTGCCTTGTCAACCTTGTGAAGGCTAGCAATATAATCCATGCAGTACATAGAGGTAGACCTGTCAATGAATCAGAATTTGATCCGAATCCGATCTAATTACTCGGATATGGATTGAAAATAAAATCCGATAACCCGATTAGGATCCGAATCCGATAATCCGATTTCTCAACAAATTGGATTTGGATTTATGTCAATCCGATCCGATAACAACCCGATCCGATATAATATATATATTTATATATATGTGTATATATTTAATACTGTACATGTATATAAATGTTAGTTGTTAATTATTTTATTATTTATTAATAATGATTGATCATAAATACAATTATTAAAAGTGTGAATAATTTTAGTGTTTCAGTATTTATTAATTTTTGTATTTTTTTAATTAGATATTCGGAAAAGATATTTTATAATGAAAAAATTCGAATATGAATTAATTAAGTGAAAATCTGTCGAATTATCGGATTCGGATCGCGGATCGGAAGTTTTTGTCATCCTTATCAATAGACTTATCAATAATCCGTTTATGATCCGAATCCGATATTAACCGGATATGGATTGAAAATAAAATCCGATAACCCGATTAGGATCCGAATCCGATAATCCGATTTCTTAACAAATTGGATTTGAATTTAACTGATCCACTCCGAATCCGATCCATTGACAGGTCTACATAAAGGGGCCCGACTCTTTGTCGTAACCAGCCAAGATTATATTCACATGGTACGGGTTCTGAAAAAACAAGTATAACACCGTTTAGAAATTCAAATGTCAAACATACACAGCCCGATTACAAACAATTTTAGCCGCTCACAGACAAATACAGATATCGTTACATCAAGATCTTATCTTTCTCCCAAAATAAAAACTAAGCCCAAAAAGTACATATATTTAGACTTTTAAGCAAAAGAATAGCAGGCACAATGAAATACAAATGTCTAGTTCAACATTGCAAAGCGTATCGAGACACCAGTAAGTCCTAACATACAGGTAAATACACAGTAGGGAAGAAAAACAACTATTACGGGAAAACTCAAGTGATTAATAACTATTATTGAAACCAAAAGCATGCATCTACCGTAGTATGTCTGGACCATTAGATTATGTAAATTAATGGGCATCCAAACATTCTGCCTCATTCCCATACTTGCATTTGCAATTAAAACGGGTATCTCATTTCATCCCAAACTAAAAACTCTCCAATGAGAGCATCATTTCAAGGGGACAAACATTTTATGCACTGTGCCCTTTCAATATTTCAAAGCTACCTCTACATAATATATTTTAGCAAGTTGAGAAATTTTGTTAACTTAAATATATTCAGGGACGATGAATTTAACTCGCTTTAACTTTTCAAACAGGACAAGTTAATTGGGATAGCAAAAAATGAAGAGATAAGCCATTAAATTGGGGCGGGGGTATCATCAATTCATTTATTCCCATTCCACATTAATTGCAGTTAGTCAACAAAAGAAATCAATTATTCAGGTTACTTGTTTGGCTATAAGCCATTGTAAGGCTATTGCCATTTGAATCATGTACAGTTTAATTTTACTTAATATATTCTTACCTTTCACGAAAAACAAAACAAAATAATTCAAATAACTATATTTGTTAACTCAATCAGAAAATGGTACAGCAAGATAACATCCAAAAACTCAACAACAATATTGTTTCCATGCATCATATTTTTTTCATTTAAAAAGAGAATCTATTCAAATTCTTAGACCACAAAAGAAATGAGACGAAGATAAGTTGAGGCTAATTTTAGTGCACAGAAAATAAAAGTCCATCTATCAGACGTTCTGTTCCAATAACCCACTAGAAAATTATCATCTTGCTGTAACCATGACTTGACCACTAACTAATTTTCACATGACCCATCACCAATATGAACGTTGCTCTTGTATTTGGATCGGGTACATAAGTGATAAGCCTGTATAGTTCTATTTTGGACATCAAAGACTGTTTTGAACCAAAACTGATTGTAAGTTGACGAACTTCACCTATGATAGTATGATCAAGTTGACTCCGATGTCAGGCTCAAAGACTTATGCACAGATTTCTTGAAAAGATCCCTAACATTACAGCTAGATCTCAATCATAACTCACCCCGACAGAATTATTGTCAAGTCCCAAGACCAATCACTGGAGTAATGTGCCAGTGACATGGACTTTTTTACATCAATGCTAGCAGTGATCGGGGTTTGCATTCCTCAAGCCCAATAGCATGAGCAATATCACCATTGATCCATGACAATGCTTTCTCCAGTAGTTTAAAAGAATAACCACTAAAGATGAAATCCTATCAGCCCATGGAGATGAACAATTGTCGCATGGCATTATTGTTCAATATATTCCTCTCACAGGTAGCAAGAGAAAAAATACTTATCATTAACCATATCAAAGACAACAGTGTCTTACATTTAAGACCTTCGGGTTCACATTTTCTCCTTTTACAAGATTCTAACAACCCCAAGTAACCTGCCATCACTACCATATTGAAGGGAAAGGGGTAATTCAATACTGCCCATCATGCCAACTCCCTTGGCAATCTGTCAACAAACAAAAACGACACGCACCATAATGCCAAAAAAATTCATGCACACCAAAACCACATTTCCACCTATACCATCGGGAAGAATATTTCAATAGCCATATCTACTTCCACAACATAAAGATGCTATAGGTGGAACTGTTCAACTCAATTATTAGATAAATCTACGTCTTAACAGCTCATCGGGGAGCAACACACTCCCCGTTTGAGTGCCTTTTATTATACTTCTTACTTCATCAAAAAACAAACAGCCCATCGTTGCTACAAATGGCTGTAGAAAATCCAACAGCTACCACTAGCCTCAATGATGCTCAATGTGCCCAGGGTTCCCTCTAAGAATGAACCTTTCAAGCAAAGCAAATATGTCTCTTGGAGTTCCCGAAATCACAGAGACATAAATGGGCCTTAACAAACCAGAATATGTTCTAAACAAATCCAAATGAGCCAAATAGGTATTCATAAATAGGCATGTAGAGAATCCTAAAAATATCTGTTACCATAAATATAACCCTAAATAATAAACAAATTTGAAAATACTAAATTACTGAAAACTCAAAAAGCAAGAAAATATAAAATAATAATAAATTAATCTCTAGTTTCATTTATCTTTCTCATGTCTCCAATCGTATGTGTAGGCTGTGTGGGCTTCAAACTCTCGGGCCTTGCCCAGTCCTTCATCATTCCCTACCCCCTCTCCCCAAGCATGTAGAGCTGGAAACAGTAGCAGTTAACACCCCAATGCTCATTGTTTGAACTCCATATCATATTCGGGACTGGTTAATCTTTCGAACAAATAAGAAAATTCTAAATACACTATCATTAACAAGCACAAAACTGACAACCAAAATATCATCAATACAATCCAAAACATGCGATGAAAATATGGAAGAAGTAATGCTCGAGCTGAGAAATCTGTAGGATCACAACCAATTAAATAGGAGCTTCAAAGGTGCCTCGGTTAAATAACATATACGCCACATCACAAATCAGATTAGTACTCAAATCCTCTGCTTAGGTCCTGATTTGTGAGTGAAGTGAAAATTATTAATGTGTTTCAAATGGAAGGAGTTTTTTTAACAAGATTGAGAATTTGAGGTAGTTGAGAAATTATATAACATAAACTCCTTCAAGATAGAACTCTGGCCACATGTTTCCTATTTCATTGGTTATCGGCAACACTAGCTTGCCTATACATGTCCTTTCCATCCAAAAACCAAAGGTTTTTCAAACCAGAAGAGAAAGGACTTGGAGTGGTCCTTGCTCCTTTCTTTCCTTCTCTGTAGTCTACCACCCCCTACTTGGACAGTTGGACCTTTTAGGAGACCCTCGAGTAGGTCCAAAATACATATTTCTTCCTTTCCAAGCTCTCAATTTTCTCTCAAAGTATATTTACAAGAGAGCAAACTAGAGGCTATGTGTAATTAGTGTGCCTATCAAAACTAGTGAGCAGTTTGGCCGGTTGGAATTGAAGAGGAACACACTTTGATAAAACAGGATTACAGATAAGACTGTCAAATAAAATGGGTGATACAAGAAAATTCAGGATCATCTTAGTAGAAAACTCTCCAAGTTATCCTAAGTTAAACTGCTCTGATTACTGACAATCATCATTTTAAGCAGATCCGTGGCCTGAGTTTTAATAAGTAATGAACAGAAAATTTTCAAAACGCCAGCATTTGATAGGAACCTCAAAGCTCTTCCACAAAATTAATCCACTACCTCCGTAGCTCCACTTCCACAATTACGATCATCATCAAGACTGCAACCATCGCCCAATGCCCCCCATCACCTAGCCACTTAAAGGACCAATTAAACCCATCATCAACAACCATCTTCATCAACCAAATACCAGCATAATCTCTTTTAGTTCTTACTTCGCAAATTTGAGCTCCCATAGGACTTCTACAATTCACCCTCAATTTTAAAATTCATGCGATCTCTAATCAGTGTTTCCTTTTTGTTTCAACTAGTTGCAGAGGATGCATATTTGAAAGCAGTACTTCTCATTTTCTTACTTGCTTAGATAAGCATGTTTGTGGGAGAACAGCTTCTTATTATTAACTGTGAGGATGTACTTACCCATTTCAACAATTATTGTAATAACTGATGATAAATGGCTTTTAGAATCAATAAAAACACTAATAAACAAGTAACTGATTGCAATTGTTCTAAATTGCTAAAACCCCTAATTTGCAACATTCACCCTCCTATGAACTACTAAAATCCTAGATTCCCAAAATGGCAGAGTCAATACCGGAACAGAATCCAATAATAATCTAAACCTAGAAAAAATAATCTGTGCAAAACCCTAAAAAATTATACCTTTCGCAAGGCTGTAGCGAGGTCGCCTCGAGTGAAGTTCGCGGCAGCTGCAGTAGTCAATGGAATGCCCGTTACGGAACTGATACGGTGCCTCTGTATGTTCTCCGTGAATTGAACTCTGATACCAACAAAATTCAAAAAACAATATACATATACAGAATTTCAGATTCAGATATTGAAGTGTATATACAAATGTATGTATATGTGTGTGTGAGAGAGAGACGGACCTGTCACCGGCCTCGCCGCTAGCGCCCATGAGCTTGTGAGAGTCGAGACGATCTTGTCTTCGTTGGATTTGTGGACAAGTATGCTGTGAACGGCAGATGTATCGGCGACGACGAGAGCAAAATCTTTGCCCACTAGTCCGAATACACCCTCCATAACTAGGGTAAAATTGATGAACAGTAATGAATAAAATTGTTTGAACAAGTTTTGTGGTGGCTACGGTTAGGGTTTATGGGTGGTGGCCAAGATTAGGGTTGGTGAGTGGTGTCTAGGGTTAGGGTTTGTGGTTAATGAATATGATTAGGGTTAGGGTTTGTAGGTTGATGAATATGATTAGGGTTAGGGTTTGCCATGAGAGTTGTTTTTCAACACGGATCTTTTGCTGTGATACCAAATTGATGTAGAATCAATAGAAGAGAAAGAGAAAGGAGAGAAGATAGTTTGGGGTGACAAGAAAGAGAGAAAATAAACAATAGGGTAAAAGTAATTTTATGAATTACACTTTCATCTCCTTCTATTTTATTAATTATACTTTCACCCTCTATTACAATATATATATATATATTATGAAAATTATAATTTAATTTTTTTATATATAAAATTCTAAATAAATAAATAAAATTTGAAACAAACATATAAAATTCAAATATATATATATAATTCGTAAAAATATATATAAAATTTGAAAAAACATATAAAATTTGAAAAACATATAAAATTCGAAAAAAAACATATAAAATTCTAAAAATATATAAAATTCAAATATATATATAAAAAGTGTGACTGAAATTTAAATGGACAAGCCTCATAATCATTAGTCACGGTAACGGATCTTCTCCAGCTCTCTCTCTCTTTACCACTTTCCCCTTTCTATCACTATCACTATCACTTTTCCTCTCTATAAATAAATATAAAATAAAAATAAAAATTATATAAATGATATTTTAATCAAAATTATATAAAATAAAAATCAAAATAAAAAAATTAATCGATTAACTATATCGATTAAAGGGTTTCTTGGTACCAAAATCCAGGGGTGCACACGCTCCGGTTCGCTTCCGATTCCGACCGAAACCGGAATCGAATAGATACTTTCGGTTCCTTAAAAATGAGAATTGGAACCGAACCGTTAATTTTGATTCAAATATTAATATATTCACGGTGCAGTTTGCTTTCGATTTTGACCAAAATCGGAATCTAACCGATACTTTCGGTTCTTTAAAAATGAAAACCAGAACCGAACCATTAATTTTGATTCAAATATTAATATATTTAATTCTAATTAAAATATTTTAATAAAGTATCGATTCGATTCCGATTTCGGTCACCACCGTGAGACATGTGTCGTCATCGTGACCCTTGAAATAGCTTTGCAGAGAGCTAGAGAGGATCCGTTACCTTGACTAATAACTCTGAGGCTTGTCCACTTAAACTTCAGTCACATTTTATATATATATATATATATTTGAATTTTATATATTTTTTAGAATTTTATATTTTTTTCGAATTTTATATATTGTTTACGAATTTTATATATTTGTTTCGAATTTTATATATTTTTTCGAATTTTATATGTTTTTTCAAATTTTATATATTTTTTACGAATTATATATATATATATTCAAATTTTATATGTTTGTTTCGAATTTTATATATTTATTTTGAATTTTATATAAAAAAAATTAAATTATAATTTTCGTAATATATATTTTGTAATAAAAGGTGAAAGTATAATTAGTAAAATAGGATGGGATGGAAATGTATTTTCATATTATAGCTATGTGGTAAAGTGCGTGCTTTAAATAGTTTGGGCCTAAATAATATAATCAATATCTCTATCTTCGTTTTCTTCTCCACTTCGGATTGCCGTATAGCTTTTTTATTTTTTTAATATTATTCTTTTAATAATTATAATTATAATAAGGGTTTAGTTAAGTCCTATAATTTTGCATCTAATTTGACATTGATCCCTTTTTAAAAATTTATTAGAGATTAGTTTCATTATTCTTATTTTAAGTTGGGTAAATTACACTTTTACCCCCTCTTATTTCGCTAATTACACTTTCACTCCCTCAATCAAAATTTGAGACATGAAATAACTAAATTACCCATAAATGTGTGTGAGAATCTATTTGTTCATCCATAAAGATGCGACTAACCTACCCTCCTTTATATGTATATATATATATATTGAAAAATATATATTTTTCAAAATATATATACACATATAAAGCGGGGTAGGTTGGTCTTTTCGCATTTTTATGGATGGGTAAATAGGTCATCACACACATTTATGGGTAATTTAGTCTTTTTACGTCTAAAATTTTGATTGAGGGGTGATAGTGTAATTAGCGAAACAAAAGGGGGTGAAAGTGTAATTTATCCAACTTAAAATAAGAATAATGAAATCAATCTCTAATAAGTTTTTAAAAAAGACCAATGTCAAATTAAATGTAAAACTATAGGAATTAACTCAAAAAAACCCTTATAATAATAACACTAATTATGAAGTATGGAGTGTTGGATAATCTAGAAATATAAATGATTCTAGATAATTGAAGAGTTTCTGAAAATGAGCACATTATGAAAATTGTACAAGAGTGGAGATTTTTTTAGTATATTATTTAGACATGAAAAGAGAAAGTTGATTTTATATCTTTCCTTAGTTTTTCTTCTTCTCTATCTTTTCCTTTTTAAAAATTATTTGTTTATAATTATTATTTCTGTTCAACAAGCTACCACCTTTAATATACGAATTATATCTTGAACAAGCATGATAATAATCGTATTCAATTAGAATTGGAAGTTGTTTTCAACTCTGATTTGAATTACGTTAATAAATATTTAGCAGCGAATTTAAATTCTTTATTTTTTTTAATTTATCTTATTTTTCAAAATTATGTATCATTTAATGTCCCTAATAATAATTTTTTTATCTTATTTTATTTCTTTAATTTAATCTTCTTTTGTTTTATTTCTTTATTGGCTTTTTTTCTTCTTTTTCATATACTCCTTATGAGTTGAAGTACATTTGAATACTTCAAATATATCCCGACTCCGATTCAGATGAAAGCAAACGGAGTTGAGGAATATTTCATATCATACTATTTTCTTAACATTTTATATAAATTAGATATATATTTTTTTTAGTCAGACTGTAATGAAAAAACAAGACTCAAGACCCAAAAGGACCAGCAACATAATCAATCTCCAAGGCTAAAGAAAGTCGAGATGGGCAGATGGTCCAATGAAAGTCAAAAAGTTTCCTTCTCTCAACCCATTTGTTGATCAACGTGATTACAATTTTTGTGAACCCAACTGAACGAAAATATCAAATGAAAATATAAGAGATATCTCACTAACATCAGGAATGATGGCACCATGATCATTACTAGACTTAATAATCATCATAAAACTGTAATTACCTTTGATAATCATATTTTGATAATCCCATTGAACAAGAATTTTCAAACCTTCTTCCAAAATGAAAGTCTTAGCTGATTCAACATTGTAAACCAAGAAGCAACTCTAACAAGATAACCTCCATAATTTCTCAAAATAGCTCTGCCTCCTCTTTCGTTGAAATGTAAAATTATAAGAAACATCAATGTTAAACTTAAAACAACCTTCAATCGAAGGAATCCACTACTTTGGGAACGAATGATCAATTGGTAAAGAAAAAATGGGCCGACCACGGAAAGAAATTTTCCAAAATTCATGAAAGTTAGCCTTGCACTTTCAAGATTTTGATGGGCATTCCACCTGTGAATTGAACTGTTGGTCATTACATATTACAAAAATGAATAAAATAAAGGGTCATTAACAAATGACCCCCTATGGTTTAAGATTCTTGACAAACACCCCCCTAAGGTGTCAAATAACCTCCTACACTTTTCTCCGTTAACAAACAGCCCCCAATCCGTTAACAAATACCCCTCTGCCATTAAAAATAGATATTTTATGCCCTAAATTGATATTTTATGCCCAAAATACCCCTAAAATAAATTGGTAACTAAATTAATATTTTTTAGTAAATTACAAATTATTAGATTTTTGAGTAAATTACAAATTCTTTTTTTATTTAAGTTTACTTATTTATTTAAATTCAAATCTGAAAAAATATATTACTCTCTTCGTCTCAAATTATAAGTCACTTTTGGGGAATTCAAATTTTTAAGATGATAACTTTTATTATAGTGTTAGTGAATAAAATACCAATTTTACTCGTGGTTCCACTATAATGATGTGATCATTTAT
Source organism: Cornus suecica (assembly GCA_963922005.1). NCBI lineage: Eukaryota > Viridiplantae > Streptophyta > Magnoliopsida > Cornales > Cornaceae > Cornus > Cornus suecica. Next base: position 6,987,539 of record OY998242.1, on the reverse strand, counting down.
AAAGTATATATTTTATAACTTTAATGCATCTACAAGGGCAAAACTTTTTTAAAATTTCTATGCATCTATTCTCTTTTAAAAAATAAAAAATATTATTTAAAGTGTATTATTATTAATAATGGGTTTTTTTTAATAATTTGTATTCCCCCCGTTCCAAAATAAGTGTTCACTTTGAAAAATCAAAGCATTTTATTTAATCAATTTACCAGTTTAACCTTCTAGCGTTAAAGTTATAAAACATATATTTTATAAACGATCACATCACTATAGTGGGCCATAGGTAAAGTTGGTATTTTATTCATTAACACTACAATAAAAAGTCATCATCTTAAAAAATTGAATTCCCTAAAAGAGACTTGTAATTTGAGACGGGGGGAGTAATATACTTTTTTAGATTTGAATTTAAACAAAATAATTAAACTTAAACAAAAAACAAAAAAAAATTATAATTTACTCAAAAATCTTAATTTAGTTAAAAGAATAATAATTTGTAATTTACTAAAAAATCTTAATTTAGTTACCAATTTATTTTAGGGATATTTTGAGCATAAAATATCAATTTAGGGGTATTTTGAACATAAAATATCTATTTTTAATGACGGAGATATTTGTTAATGGAGTGGGAACTATTTATTAACTGAGAAAAATGCAAACAGCTTAAGGGATATTTGTCAAGAATCTGAAACCATGTGGTTCTTTGTTAATGACCCTAAAATAAATAAGATGGTGATGGTTTTGCAGAAACAGTGAAGTAGGGCTCCCTCACGTGGGCTCAGTTTGCCGCCGGACAGACATCCACCAAATTCTCTTGATGTAATCAATAAAACAGTAATTATCCTACTTTTTACAATTTAAATTTTTGTACAGTTATCCTACGCAAGCAAATATTTATAATCATACTGATATATATATATATATATATATATATATATATACAGGACGGATCCAATTCAGGCCATTGGGGTCATGGTCCTATTGAATTTTTTTTTTTATCTTAAAATTTTAAATATTTAGTATTTAGCCTCTACTAAAATTTTTTTTTACCTTAAGTACCACAGAATTTAGATTTCTTTACAAATAAGCCCCCATTGAAAATTTGTTTTAAACCCACTGAAATCAATATATGTCATTTATATCCCAAAAATCCAAAAATAAATAAATTTAACCCCCACTGACACGAATCCCTAAATCCGTCACTGTATATATATATATACAGATACATTATACTTAACGATTTTCATATTGTTCCAACTAATATAAAAATTTCAGGCATTTATACTTTAAAATTTTAACCCGCACATATTATTGGACATGACAATCTAATACAATATATGGAATAAGTGAGCTCGAATTTGAATTTGTGTAATCGTGTTCAAATTGGTATTTTATTAATCTGAAAAGAAAAAATAATTAAGATGTTTGAAATCATTTTGCTAGCATGTTATTCTGAGTCCTTTTGGATTTGGGATTAATACCATATATGAACTGCTTGACCCGAGTATCTTAAACCATCTAACTATTTTCGAACTAGAAACAAGAGTTTAACATCTCTTTTTTGCATGCTGCATATCATGCAGAAATTTTTTTCTTAATTATTCTGTATTACGTACACTATGGGCAAAATGTCAAAATCAAAGTTGTGAACCACATCATCTTAAGTGATATTTAGCAAATGAGACAGATATCAGGAAAGTATTCTTTGTAGACACGTGACACTTATGTTGAGATGATATACTGAAAAATTATAACTGGTCGACATTTCCTATTTTGCTAATTCTAATATTAGCCTACCTATGTTTTCAGGCTTTTGACATGGGAAGATGGATACTTTGATAGTTCGAAACCGAGAGAATCCATTGGAAGCCTACTAGATGATATCTGCTTTAAAGGCGTGGATGAAATATTATCTTTTCGTTGTGATACAAATTCAAATGATGGAAATGCGGGTGAATATCCAATTGAATTAGCAGTGGCTGATATGTCAAGGGTTCAGTATGCTTCAGGGGATGGGTATTATTCTATTTGAAATATTATTTTCTTCCATCTAATTAACAATGGGTTTTGCTTTAGGAAGAAGTTTAAGCATTACAAGATATGGTTTTGATTGAATAGACCATGAAATGACCAATCTAATATGATTCTCGAGATGGGTTTTTGCCAAAAGCTAGTTGTTGTGTAGGCAATTTGGTCTTTCAGTGCTTAGTGAAATGGGTTGTTGTTAGTTGCTCAATAATTGTTTTGTAGAATGCCTGAAAGAAAATATTTTATGGAGTTGAATATATCTATGTTTACTTTACTGTTGAGGAGCTCAATATGTGCTTTATTCAACTGTGATAATTGATTGTTTTCCTCACAGAGTTCAAGACCATTCCTTTTCTAATAAACATGAAAAATTGAAGACAGGCATGATTGATGTTCTATATATGCATTTCATGATGACCAATTGACTGGTGGGAGGTATTGGGAATGTATTACATTGTTGGTCAATAACAGACTGCAGAATATGCATGTCATATTACAGGGACTTATACTCAACCTACTAATTCTTGTAATTGATGGGGTTGAATTTATGACTTGTTTCAAAGATCCTATTCCCCTTGCAATGTAAGATGAGTTCCAACTTAGGAGCTTTGGGTTCCCATGGGTTGAACCTTTGGCGGTGCAACAAGTAGTATAAGATATCGACTTGGGCCAATTCATGTGTAATTCCCTTCCCATAGGTTGAACCTTTTTCTTTCTGTTTTTATGTATAGTTCCCTCATGGGAAGGGAATTACACATATTTTACAGACTAGTTATTGGTCCCTCATGGGAAGAGAATTACACATGTTATTGATATAACTATATCCTATGTTTCTATTGTTTGGAATTGGATTTGAAAAAAGGTTAGTTTTAATGTTTTGGACCTGGATTGTGAGGACACACTGAACATAGGAGAAGGTAAAATACAGCATTCGATTGATCTTATAAATGACTTGGTTACCTGTGGCCACCTAATTTTTTGCGCCATAGTGATCCATTTGTATTGATTCTTTAGGTTGAGACCCAATGTTTAATATTTTGAGCGTTAGGAAGAATCTGTTGAATCATTTAGCAATTATGCAAAGGCAGTAATTTCCTCAATGATCTAGCTTCTGCATATGAATTGACTTCATTTCTTTGCACTTTGTCGTTCTTGAATGTCCGCACACCGCTCTGCTGATCATTGATCCCTCAACCCCTTATTTCTCGTTGCCATTGGACAGATTGGGATAGACAACGATAACACAAGTAGTGGTATTGAGGATTGTCCTACTGCAAAAGGAATATTGATCGTATTTTGAGATGGTGACTAATCTGTAGGAATGGACGCGTGCTGTTCTTTCCCCTTCTGTTAGGGAAGCATTTGTCTCACCCCTCAATTTACTAATTTAATCAATTTCGTTTTCTCATCATAGTAAGTTGTGTCCATCTGACGTGTGGAGGCTGTAATCTTTTCTCTCTTTTTTATATGGTCCCAAAAGAATATACATGCAGCTTTTTTGTTAAGAAAAGGATGATTAAATGCAATGGCTGGTTTTATAGAAATGAAAGGAAGGGTAGGGTAGGGTAGGGATGTATATTACTTATGGAGTTATTTTATGTTATCATTCCCAGCCCAATTGAAGAGTTTCAGGGGTGTTGGCCTCTGTTGATCATGGACCAACAATTGTGTTGTCTTTTTTTTTTTTTTTTTTTTTATATTGAGAGAGTGACTGCAGTGGCTTCTGGTTTTTCTGTTCTTCACCAGCAAGATTTTTAAGATTCAACCTTCTTTTACTGTCACATGTTTTTTTATTAAGCTCAAAAAGGTTCAGTGATATTATTATGCTTGTTTTTTTGTATTATTTGGACAATACGTGGATCCTTCCCGGGGAGGACACTGATGTGGTCCAATAATATTGGACATGTGGCTAAAAATTTTCGAAAAATGAATTGAAGTCAATTCCTCCTTTTATGAATATTATGTCCAACTTTCTTTCTCGAAAGATTTTAGCCACGTGTTCAAATGTTATTGGACCACATCATCGGGGAGTACGAACTTCATGTTCCCCGGGAGGGCCCAAGTATTGTCCTATTTGTTTATTTCCCCTGCAATTATCTATTACATACCGATGTCCCTAATGGCTGGTTGCAATCACAGCAATTCAGTCAGTAGATAACTGGCAACTGTATGTGTTATAGCTCTAATGTTCGCAGCAGATACATTTTATTTTGGATAACTAATCACATCATACCTTTTTTTTCCCTTTTTAATGTATGTTCACCTCATACTTTTTTCATGTCGCTACGTTGATTATATATTTGATGTCACAGTTTGATTTGATATGAGAAATTATACCCTTAATTCCTAGGCTGGTGATCAGAATCTAGTTTGACAACAATATTGGATGAATTTATCAATCCAGCTTAGGGTTTTCCCTCAGGACCAGGGACCATTTTTAACAAATGAACTAAGATTCGCAAGTTTGTGTCGGTGATTCTTTTGAAAGTTTACCGGCATGGGCCAATTTGCAGCTCCTTGTGGAGCTGTATGAATGGTTCCTTGTGGGGAACGAAACAAATTTGAAAATTTATTTTGCATAAAGTCAGCCTCAATTATGCATAAAAAAAATATAATCTTGACTAAATTTATGGTAAAAATCACAGCGGTTATACTTGTATTTAGATTCTGATGAAAAACACTGCAGGAAAACGGTTGGAATGCTCGTGTTCTTTTATTGTTAGCAGGTACGGCTTCTGTTTTTGACTCTTTTATCAAATTTATGTTAAAAAGATTAGAACATATCAATATTCAGTTTCATCTGGGTTGATCATTTTCATCACGAGTGAATAAAAATGACACATTTATTGACCCGACTGTGTATAGTGCATGCAATAATTTGTCCATGCTAAGAAGAGCAAGAAAAGCTGCAAAAGAGTCCTTAAAACGATGACGTATGGCACTGGATTGTTGTCCTGTCTTTCGGTGATTCCTTTACTTGCTCGCCTTCAGTTGCACTCCAGTTCCTATTTCTGTTCAGTGTTTGATAACAAAGCCTTTATGTAAAGAGTGGTCCCAATCCGTACACTACATGTTTCATACCATGTCTCTCTCACTTTAAATGCTCCCCCACTACTTTATACACCCTATATTTATCCATCCTTCTTCTTGTTTCATGGTTTTCATGTCAATAATAACAATTATGGATCATATTCATACTGTAATTACAAACCATATTCAATATTATTAGGGAGCACTGATATTCGTTTTGTACTCACTTATAAAATTAATTTTATCCGAATTCGTTATATTGTTATCGCTGCAACCACAAACCATGATCACAACTTAATTTTTTTCTTTTTGATGAGTGGAGGCATGAAGATTTTTTTCATATGTATTGGTGAAGATGGGAGTGGATTTTAATGTGTGGTGAGTTACATGTGGAGGTGATACAGTGGGAAAATGATTTATTGGAGGCTCACTTTTTCCTTTCTTATCCATAGATGGTGAAAGGAAAATCTGTTGATAATTGCTCAATTTACCATTTATTTATTTTCTTTTCATTTTTTTCCTTCTTCAAACATGGATAGTAAAAAGTTGTCTCTCCTTTTATGTATGTGGTGCTCACTGCTCATGTGTAGTTTAGTTCTTTTTTCTACCTTAATGTTTACTTCTTCAACTGTAATTACCAAGCAAGATTTTGGGTAGTGTTAGCAAATGAACCGAGCCGAACCGAGCTTTGAATTGTTCGGCCTTGGTTCATTCTGAGCTCAGCTCAAACTCGATAAAAATATGAAAAACAGAGATTGAGCTCGGCTTGATCAAGGCTTGATCGAGCTCGAGTGGTTCGGCAAGCCGTATGACTCTTGGCTCGACAAGCCACTATAAAAGTGACTTATTAATTTTTTTGACTAATTTAATTATAATTCATGTCATTAATACTTGACACTAATTTATAGAAAACACCCAAACGCTTCCACTCCTTCTAAAGGAAAGAATATATTTATACGCATAACACATTCCTAACTTTTACTAAACAAGCAATGTGGGACAAATTATTAAAGTAACCACACAAGTTGTTTAAGTAGAACAATACAACTCACTCTTTTCAAATGCCAAAAGAAAGCTCTATTTATAACCTTACTCATACAACTCTTATTCCTAAACTATCAATGTGGAACAAATTTTAAGTTTTCATTTCTAATTATGAATGGAAGTGTAATTTAAAGCCTAAAGATACAACACAAGAATGCTAAAAAAAAAATTCAATCTCTTAGTTTTAACATTCTTTACCCATTTTCATGTTTGAGAGCTTCCATACAAAAGTCTTTTAATTTGTTTATATAATATAGTTTAGATTTAGTTATAATGTAAATTCATTGTTCATATATATATACACACACCATGAATTCTAAAGGAGAAGAAATGAAATAGGATTATGGGACTCACTTATAAAATAATTTGTCTTTAGATAGGTAAGAATTATGTATTATATAATACATAAAATAATAATTTATAATATATATATATATAAGTTGGGAAGTTCTTAACGAGCCTTGTTCACGAGCATGTTCATGAAAATGTTCACCAGCTTTGTTCGCGAACATTTTCAAGCCGAACTCGTAGTTGTTTGAGCTTAGTTCATTTATGAAATGATCTTGAAAAAATGATTTGAGCTTGGTTCACTTATTAAATAAACAAACGCGAGCCGAGTTTTTATCGAGCTGAACTCGAGCTACTTGTCAAGTGTTTAGTTTGTTTGCAGCCCTAATTTTGGGTTCACTTTGTTTGTTTATCAGTTTAACGAAGATCTGGCATATATCTGAAGTTTAACCGGCTTATATATATATATATATATATATATATATATATATATATGAGCCTTTAACAAACCTTGTTCACGAGTTTTGTTCGCAAATATTTTCAACCTGAACTCACACTTGTTTGAGTTTGGTTCTTTTATGAAACAAGCTTAAAAAATTTGTTCGAGTTTAATTCACTTATTAAATAAACAAACGCGAGCCGAGTTTTTATCGAGCCGAACTCGAGGGGGTTATGAATATTTCCAAACATTTTCTTCAAAATAAAAATTAATGAATTAATATGTATTAGTTAAAGTGCAACTCTAAGGAGTATGTCAAAACGATATAGACTAAAAGAAAAGGGGTTGGAAATATTTTAATACTTTTAAAAAATAATAATAATTAATTAATATGAATTAATTGAAGTGTAACTCTAATGAATATTTCAAAAGATATAGAGTAAAGATATACGACAAGGGGTTATAAATATTTTTATTTTTTTTATAAAAAATAATAATTAATTAATATACATTAATTGAAATGTAACTCTAATGGATATTTCATAAGATATAGAGTAAAGATATAAGACAAATATATTTTGGCAAGGAAAAATAATATAACTTAAAATACAAAAAATTTATATATTTATCTATCTATCTATATACTACTAATAAAAACACAAAGATTGTCTAATATTTCGATTCATTATCACATTTTACAATATAAAAAATTATAATAAGTAAAGTTTGACATTATTTAAAGTGTAAGGGCTTAAATTAACTTTACAAAAAAATTAATAAATAATAAACCATTTGTTATATTTTTATAAAAATATAAAAAATTACAATAAGTAAAATTTGTTATTATTTTACAATGTAAGGGCTTAAATTAATTTTACACAAAGAATAATAAATTATAAACCATTTGTAACATTTTTATACATTTATCACCTCTTACAATATAACAAAAACTATAATTAAAATGTATCACTATTTGTTTAAATTGTAGGAATTGTATATTATTTATTTACAAAATAAATTAAATTATATGAGCTCACAAATATTTTATACATATATCACCTTCTAAAATACAAAAAAAAAAAAAATCATAAATAAAATGTATTATTTTTATTTAATATAAAAGGTCACAATATTAATTTTAGGGAAAATTAAAAAATGATAACTTTTGGGGCCTATATTACAAAAATGATAATTTTTAAAAAATAATTTAAAGAAATGTGATAATATTTCAAAAACCATTGTATCCAAAGTACTTGAAAAGTTTTCCAAATTGAATTTAAGACACAAAGATTGTTTGATCCATTAATTTAGTTAACATGTCTTTTACACTAAAGTAAGGGTACAAGAATCATTTCAGGGGGTGTTATTGAAAGGAAAATAAAATTTTAGGGGGCGAGTGCAATTAACCGAAATTTTAGAATATCTGAGTGCAAATTATCATAATTTAATTAACGGTGTTATAACGGAATGAAGTGAATTGTAAAAATTGAGATAGTTTAAAAAAAATTGTATAAAAAATATAATTCAATGGGTTAGTTGAAATAGAGAAAATAATTAAGGGGTTTAATGCACTTTGTCCATAAATAAATTGGTGATGGTTTTGCAGAAACAATGAAGTAGGGCTCCCTCACGTGGGCTCAGTTGGCCGCGGGACAGACATCCACCAAATTCTCTTTACGTTGTCGGCCTTTTTTTCAGGTCTCTGACATCGTTTACGTAATCAATAAAACAGCAGCGACCCTACTTTTACAATTTATATTTTTGTACAGTCATCACAAATATTAATAATGATAGTGAGATATATATATATATATATATGGGTGAAAAACACAAAACTCCCCTTGACTATCAGGAATGTGCAAATAATTCCTTATAGGTTTTAAAACACCCTCATACTTTATAAAACGTGAACTTTGACCCTTCTAAGCCATTTTCCGGTGACGGACTTGTGTTTTTACTATTATACCCTTAGGTTGCGTTTGGTGCGGTGTTAGTTTTTTGTTTTGGTTTGGATTGGGTTGGATTTGGTTTGGTGTGGTTTTATTTTGGTTCCAAACCATGTTTGGTGCAGATGGTTTTGGTGTGAGAAAAAGTGATGCTGAAAAATCAAACCATGTTTGGTAAAGTTGGTATGGGTTAAAATATATTAATATTAATATTAAAATTAAAATATATTAATATACTAATATATTAATATTAAAATTTATAATATATTTTTATTATATTAATATTTTAATATTAATATATTTTAATTTTAATATTAATATAATAATATATTAATATTAAAATTTATAATATTAAAATATAAATATTATATTCAGTGTTACAGTGATTCGGGTTGCTACAGTGGTTTGCTACAGTACCCGCACCATCCAAAACCATCAAAAAGATGGTTCCAAAATCCCTCACAAATTTGGCGTCATGGTTTGTTACAGTAACGGTACCATTTTTTGGCACCATTTTACCAAACATGGTTTGGTACCATTTTTTGGCACCAAAACCATATTTTTGGCACCAAACCTGTTTACAAAACAGGCCTTTATTATTTTATTTTGTAATTAAATATAATAAATGAGATAAATATGAAATGACGAAAAAGGCATATACAAAACGGTAGCGTTTTGTAAACCCCCTTTTCTCTTTTTCCCAAACCCTAATTTCAATTTTCATCTTGCCCTCATCGCAATTTCCATCTTGGCCTCATCGCAATATCAAGTTTCAACATCATCATCGTCGTCTACTTCTCCCTCTCAAAACCCTAATTCCGATCATGGACTCCTCATCTCTCCAGAATTGCCTCTCTCCTCTGAATCTCCATCCCAATATGTCATCTAGATCTCTGATTCTCAATCCTCCCACAACAGTTCTGGTAATTCTTTATTTCTCTACTTTTCCCTTTCTTCCTAACCAAAAACCCTAAACTTTTGATTGTTAATTCTCGTGCTTAATGGTGGCCAGATTTTGTTTTATTTTCAATGATTTTTGTTGACATAATAATCACGAGCCTTCTTCTGTTGCCTCCCATATTAATTAGATGTCGACCTATCAGTTAGAAAAGCTATATCATATCTTGATAGCTGGATAGCTAGAGCAGATTCAGGGCTTGTGGATGACCTAGAGAAACTTCCATATATTTGTGCGGCACTGGAACAATTAGAGCAGAGGAAAAAGTATTGGAATACACATGTTGTTCACAGTTTGGCCATGTCTCAGTACGGTGATGTCATCGACTCGAAGGTCCGTTTGGCCATGTCGCAGAGCTCGATCTTTGTCGAAAACCCTAGATCTAAGTTATATCAGTTAGAGATAGTGAAAAGTTGTCTTCAACCAGGAACACCAATTTCTTTCTCTAAAAATTGAAATATATATATCTATGATTATCAATATATACGTGTCTTCAACCAGAAACACCAATTTTCTCATGTATATGTGTTTTTATATGTATATGTGTTTCTATATGTATAGATGTGATAGTTTTAATATCAATATTGATAGTTTCTATATGTATATGTGTTTTGATAGTTTAAATTAAAAATTAAAAAATTCTCTAATTTAAAATTTAAGTCAAGGATATATATAGATATATTATTAATTTAAATTAAAAGATAAATTTTAAAATTAAGTTAAGGATATATATATAGACATATAATTTAGTTCATAAAAATTTTAAAAATATTATAAAATTTTCTAATTTAAAATGTCAAGGATATATAAATTCACTATCTAGTTCAAATTAAAAATTAAACAAAATCAAAAGGAATTCTGATTTTAAAATTATGCCAAGTAATTTTAGTAATAAGAATATAACATATAAGGCTATATTAGTCATTTCATATCATATAAGGATAGTATGGACTATTTACAGAGTGGCAATACACATATATAATTTAAATGAAGGGCATTTTGGGTATTTATAAAATAAAACAGCATGTGAAACGCACATGCCTTTTTTTTTTGCCGGAAAAGTTCCCTAAACAGTGTCGCAGAGGGTCTTTTCTGCACATTTTTGCCATACTATATGGACTTAATTGCCCAAATTGAACTGTAGGGGGGTTATTTGCACATTCCTGATAATGTAAGGGAATTTTGTACCTTTCACACACATATATATATATATATATAATTTATACTTCACGATTTTGCTATTGTTCCAACTAATGTAAAAATTTCATGCATTTATACTTTTAAAATTTTAACCCGCACATATTATTGGACATGACAAACTAATACAAGATATGGAATAAGTGAATTCGAATCTGAATTTGGTGTAATCGTGTTCAAATTGTTATTGTATTAATCCGAATTGATAAAATAATTAAGATGTTTGATATGTCAATCTGTTCATAAATTGTTAACCTTTTCAATTAAATGTGTTAAAGAAATGTTTTGTTGAAACTAATAAAATTTGCTAAATGTGATGGATACACATATCGTGTTAATGCCAAACAATGACTAGGAGGGTTTTTTTTTTTCATCATCATGTTGTGTCAATTTTTGATTCATTTATTATACACATACGTGTTGTATGGTTCGAGCTGATTATATAGAAATAGACATGTTAATGAATCAGATTTTGATTCGAATCTGATCCGATAAGTCGGATATGGATTGAAAATAAAATTCGACAACTCGATTAGGATTCGAATTCGATAATCCGATTTCTTATCAAATTGAATTTGGATTTATGTTAATCTGATCCGATAATAATCCGATCCGAAATTATATAATATATATCAATATATATTTGATATTTTAATGTGTCTATATTTAGTATTATACTTGTATATAAATGTTAATTGTTAATTATTTTATTATTTATTAATAATGATTGATCATCTATACCACTATTAAATCTATATCACCATTAAATGTGTGAATAATTTCAGTTTCAGTATTTATACTTTAAATTCATATACTATTTATTAATATATTGAATTGTAAATGTAGTATACTTAATATTTTCGTTTTTTGATTTTTATATTTGTCATGAACATGTGTTATAAGTATTGATTGATAATTTTGTGTTGACTGATTCTTGGAAAACAAAAAATAATCTAAATTTATTTATTGAGGTTTGTATTTTTTTATTAGATAATCCGATCGGAGTATCGAATAAGATATCAAATAATGAAGAAATTTGGATATGAATTAACTAAGTAAAAAATAGTCGAATTATTGGATTCGGATCGCGGATCGGGGGTTTTGTCATCTTTATCAGTGGACCTGTCAATAATTCGAATCCGATGCGAATTCGATTAGTCGGATATGCGAATTCGATGTCAATAATCCGATTAGGATCCAAATCTAATAATCTGATTTCTTAATAAATTGAATTTGTATTTAACTAGATCCGATCTGAATCCGATCCGTTGACAGGTCTATATAAAAGGAATGACAATGAGATAAATCACACTCAAGATAACTCTTAATTCTTTGCACAACCCTTTCATTTGATAAATTTAGTCTTAAATGTAAAAATAAAAAATAAAATGAAGTTCCAGTCTTTATATACAAGGTCCTCTTGTTTGTCTTCAAAGAGGTTTTTTTAGATTTTGTTTGGATTAACTTTTCAAACGTTATTTTAGAATTTTTAGAAAAAAAAAATTATTTTTAGTAGTGTTTGACAAAAAATTTAGAATAATTTTTGGACATTGAAATAACATTTTAAAAAAATATATGATATCAACTTCTCAAAATAATTTATACTTCTTTTTTTCTTATGGATAAAATCAAAAGCACAAATTATGTCAAACATCACCTTATAATGACCATTGAATTTTGCCCATTAAGTGCAATATTTGCATTGCCTATCTTCACGACTCCTACGACTGGACCACAAAATTTTGAATCTGGGAATGGCGTAACACATTATAAAGAAATGTTTTACACACTTTTATTTTATTTATTTACTTATTTTGTTCGTATACATATATGGGCCCACAAACATAAAATGTCAACTTAAAAAATATAAAATTGTTATCTATTTATGCAAGTAAACATTTGGGCTTAAATTTATTCTCATTGAATAATGTCAACTTAATCAACCAATAGATTTTCTCTACCAGTTTGGCTGTCCATACCCTTCTTTGCAACATATTTTCCAGAACGACAAAACTTGGTGATGAGTTGGTCCAATATAAGTTAAATATATGGTTAAAATTTTGTTCAAAAAGAAGTTGAACATAAAATTTATATGTTGAATTTGTATTGGATTATAACATCAAAAAAGATAAACTTGATTCTCATAAAACATAACCTAAATATCATCCTTTTGACTTTTGAGAATGTTTAGCTATTCTATTCCATATGCTTGTAATGATATATATATACACATATATGTATATTTCTTCTGTTTTTTTTTTTCTCTAAATTCGTTGTTCTATACCTTACCCATAAATACTCGTGCCAACTAGTGGGGCCGGTCGCACGTTTTTTAACCATTTTTTGGTTTTTTTTTCTTCATATATATGTAATAATAATAATAAAAAAATCATATCCTAAAAAACCCTTTGCTATTGAATTACAGTAGCTAGTAAAACAGATAAAATGGACACAAACTATGGAGTTTTCAGATTACATGAAAATATATACTATTTTTCATATGGGATATTATCCGTAAACTCCCTATAACTTTATTTTTGATCAACTAACTTCCCTCCAATTCAGAAAATTCTCATATGATTATCAAAATATATTAACTTGTCCTCCTTTCTATAATTTTGGACCAAAATACCCCTGAAATTTTATTAAATTAAAAAAATCATATAAAATTCAAAACATATACATACATAATTCGTAAAAAATATATAATTTTTTTAAAAAAACATATAAAATTCAAAAATATATATAAAATTTGTAAAAAATATATATAAAATTAAAAAAAAAATATAAAATTCGTAATATATATATAAAATTCGTAAAAAATATATAAAATTTGAAAAAATATATATAAAATTCAAAAAACATATAAAATTCGTAAAAAATATATAAAATTCATAAAAAATATATAAATTTCAAAAAAACTATATTACCAATCAAATAAAATATCTCAAAAACATAAACATCATTTTAATTTTAATTAGGAATAAAATCATATAACTTTTTTTTTATTAAATCACATGAATGGGTAGATTATGTTGGACCCTCCATATTAAAAAATAGTTAGTTCAATCCGCACTTTGTTTATTGCATGAAAATGGAAAAAATAAATTAACTCCTAAAAAAGCATTTTTAACACCATAAATTATTTTAAAACTATGACTATACTCAATTGTAACATCTAATTTTTTTTTTTTAAAAAATCAAATATAGTAGAAGATCACTTTCTTGAATTGTATTATGATTTTCCCAAATATTGTGGAAGAGCACTTTTAACCTACCCCTTTTCTTTTGGATAATCTTGTTTGAATATACTATTGTAGAGTGCCAAATGATTATATATATATATATTTTTTACGAATTTTATTTGTTTTTTTTAATTTTATATGTTTTTTTTCAAATTTTATATATTTGTTTCGAATTTTATATGATTTTTTATTTTATATATTTTTTACGAATTATATATATATAGATTACGAATTTTATATGTTTTTATTTTATTTTATATATATTTTTTACGAATTTTATATGTTTTGTTTTCTAATTTTATATATTTTTTTTACGAATTTTATATATATTTTCAAATTTGATATATTTTTTACAAATTTTATATATATTTTTACAAATTTTATATATATTTTGAATTTTATATGTTTGGTTTTTTTATATATATTTTTATGAATTATTTATATATATTTTTTGAATTATATATGTTTTTATTTCATTTTATATATTTTTTTCGAATTATATATATATTTTTAATTTTTATATATTTTTTACGAATTATGTATATATATTTTTTGAATTTTATATGTTTTTTTTAATTTAATTAAATTACAATGATATTTTGGTCCAAAATTATAGGAAAAGAGTGACAAATTGATACATTTTGGGATCATATGAGGGTTTTCTGAATTAGAGGGGATTAATTGATCAAAATTAAAACTACAGGGGAGTTTCATGATAATATCCCTTTTCATATTGTGTCACTCACCTGTATATGATGCCCTCAAAGCCCCACGTACGAGAAACTGGTCGGTCATTAATAGTGAGGATGACGTATATTTATATGTTTTAGACTTTTAATAATATGACATTATGAATATACATTGAATCCATCTTCATGAAGTCTCTTTCATTGCAATTTCTAAATAAGGTGTTGTCCGCCAAAGAAATCCAAATTAATTATTGGTTAATAAATGAAGCCATTACGTCATCATTCAATTATTATAAATATTTAATTGTTTCTGATTTTCAAATTTCTCTTTGTTAACTCAAATAAGCTCCAAACCGTCCATAAACCTCAGCAAGGCGTAGCCTGGAGAGTTGCTTTTGCTTTTTATTTTTTATTTATATTTTCTTCCCTTCTTATTTTTTAATATAAGTAGTCTTATCCTACCACATGTTTATATGATTAGGATGCCTACTTTCCAATATTTTTATATCTATTTGGCCTTATAATATGCATTTCTATATGGTAGGTAAAGAAAGTCCTCAGATGTCCTCAATAATTCTAAAAAGGATAATAAAAATAAAATGTTTTGAAAGATCCGAGGCTGTTTGGTTTGTATTTTTGAAAATTATTTTTGAGAATTCTGAGAACAAAGAGAATGATAAAAATGAGTTTTGTGAAAATAGTCATTTTTGTAATTGAATTTTCAAAAAATTGTTTTAAAAAGACTGAACCAAACAAATTTTTTTTCAATTTTCTGATTTTCAGTTTCCAGAAAATATAAAACTATTCTAAAAAATACACTAAACCAAACAATATTTTTTACAGTATTCTGATTTTCAATTTTCAAAAAATTAAAATCAATTTCAAAAACACAAACCAAATTGTTTGGCCCAAGTTTTGACTCTTCTCTCCTCAATCATCATAGTACCATCCAATATAATAACTAAAGTGCTTGTTTGGCAACCGGTGTGGAGTTGGTTTTTGGTTGGAGTTGGGTTGGGTTTGATGTGGTTTTATTCTGAACTGAAACCATGTTTGGTATAGATAGTTTTGGTGTGAGAAAAAGTGAAACTGAAAAACCAAACCATGTTTGGTAGAGTTGGTATGAGCTGAAATTCTGAAACCAATCATATTTGGTAACTTGGAATAGTTTGACATTTTATTTATTTAAAATAACATTTTGTAAATATATATGTTTTAAAAAATAAAATATATAAATATTTAATTTTTTCGAAATAATTAATTTTTCATAAATATTTTATTTTTCGAAATATTTATAGATAAAATATTTTATATAAGATATTTCAAAAAAATAAAATATTTTGAAAAAATAAAAGATTTCAGTAAAAATACATATAATTTGTATATTTTTTAAAAAATAATAAATATATTTTTATTATATTTTATTTTTTATGAAATATATTTTTTCGTTTGATTTTTTTGAAATATTTTATTTTTTCATAAATATTTTATTTTTTGAATTTATATATATATATAATATTATAAATGAATTGGTTTGGGTTAAACAATGGTACACCAAATTGAATTGGTTTGGATTAAAGAATAGTTTTGGTGTGAGAAAACCAAACCAACTCCATCCAAACCATCTATTGAGATGGTGTGAAAAATTTGGGATTTGGTATCAATGGTGCAACACTATTCAATCTCAACTCCTTCCACCAAACATGGGTCTAACCACAAATTTCATCCCAAAACCACAAATTTCACTCCAAACCCTCCTACCAAACAAGCACAAAGTATCTTCATGACATACAAGTATATATTAGAAGGGATAAAAACTTATATATATATATATATATATATATATATCCATTCATAACAAGAATATAGCCAAACAAATTAAAGATATGGTTATTTAACTTAATTTAAACATTAAAAGCTCTAGTTTATAGACATATTTTCAAATTGTTAAAGTAAAAGGTTGAGGTTACAATGAAGAAAAATAAAATTTGAGGTTCTGTCAAGCACAAATTTTATCAAGTGGTACCAAACCCTAACTCTCAAATGAAAGGTCCATAATTCAAGCATCGGGTGAGACAGAGTGTGTGAGTAATCCTTAACTTTAATAAATAAATAAAACTAGAAGAAAAATTAATAAAGTTTGAAACCATTCATTTGGAAAATTTTAAAAGATTCAGTAATATTTTGTGCAAAATAAAATATTACTAATTGTGAAGGATTCAAAAAGTCATCCCACCCACCCATCCATGGGTTTTAGAATTGACTATGATTACTATTTTAGGCCAGACATTTTTTTTCTTTTATCTTTTTCAATTACCGCCTCTACAATCCTATTGGTGACGGAGTCACAATAATTAGTATTATAAGACTTGTAGTCGGTTCATTGCAATGATGAAGGACTGAAATAGTACACTGTAAACTAGTTCAATATCTTTCTGAAACGTTATTTTCCAGATCCTGAGAAAATAATATCTTAAATACTTAATAACAAGTTAAAAATTGCTTACGAAATAAAACCAAATTTTCTCTACATTAAATAAAAAGTCTTCTCTTAAACAAAGGTTTATATCATTATCATTGTATTTGATGACATAACCTTCTAGTGTGAAATGCATATGACAACTGAGCAGATGCAATTAAATTATATAGTTATGGAAGAAGTGGAGCACGCAAGTGCATTATATACATCTTTTTGGTCTAAATAGTTTTATTATTCTTCGGATTTGATATATAATTATATACATGATAGTCAAGTGCGTATCGCTATTGAATAAGCAATCTTGCATTTCACGACACCACGTATATATACATATATAAATAAGTACTAGTATTATAGATCGTTTGCTTTGCACCCCAAGTAAATTTTGCCTATGAAAAATAAATAATTTTAACTCTAGTGATTGAAATTAATCTACATACGCATGCGCATGTTTTCAAACACGTGTCATGGAGATTTTGTAGTGGAAAATGGTCCCATTGCAGTTTGATTTTGTCCAGTCACATCTACAAATATTAATTAGATGTAAAATATATTTTTTTGGCAAGTCAAAATTGAACAATAAGCCGTATACTCCATCTGTCATAATTTTTTTGTCCACATTTAACCAAAAAATTCATAAATTTTGGTCAAACTGGACAACTAAAACAGAACATATATAGTATTTCTTATTATATTTTATTTTGGTTTACGTGATATTTGTTTACTCTATAACTTAGGTTATTAAAAACATTGTAATTTGCATATTTTAATTTTTAACACAGTCTCTCATGTCTGAATTTGGTGATGTTGCAACATGTATAACAATTTTGAATGAGAATGACAAAATTTTAACTTAAATACAACATATTTGAATTTGATATCATGTTAAGAATTCATTTACATTAAAATTAAAACTTAAACTTAAGTAGTAGGAGAAATAAACAGTAAATGATACACAATTATTAGTTTTTTTTACTCAAACTATGCAAGAAAGTTGATTTTTTTTAATTAATACAATAAATGCTCATATTATTATTATTTTTTTCCTGCAAACCTACATCTTGTGTGCATGATATATGATTTTTGAAAATTGGGTTAACTTTATTTACATCTTCTGAAGTTTATTTTAACTTCAATCACATCTCTTCAAGTTTGAATATTTTTAATTACACCCCCCTAGGTTTGATATTCTCATCACTTACACCCCCTTAACGATGACATCATCCTAACCTTTTTTGTAAATACCTAAATTACCCTCAATGTAAATCCTAGAGCTGTTAGGAAACAAGAATATGTAATTTTATCAATTTGCCCCCCTCCAATAATTTAATTTGTATCAAAATTTCAAAATATATATAAATTTTGAAAAAATAAATAAATTAAAAAACATATTAAATTCAAGACAAATATATAAAATAAAATAAAAACCATATAAAATTCAAATAATATATATTAAATTTCGAAAAAAAATATAAATTCGCAAAAAATATAAATTTTTTTGAAACAAATATATAAAATTAAAAAAAACATATAAAATTAAAATATATATATATTAAATTTTGAAAAAAATTATAAAATTTGAAAAAAAATATTAAATTCAAATATATATATAAAATTAAAAAATATATATATAAAATTCAAAACCCCCAACACCAACCCCAAATATTCACAAACAAATATTTAATTACAAACACATTTATTAAATAAAGAAAATTCCTCTCTTTTTCTCACTTTCTCTCTCTCACACACACACACCACTGCACACAGACGCACACACACATATATATATAGATATACACCATCATCCGCCGGTGCCACCCGCCTCCCCCCTATTTTCGACCAATTTTTGAAAAAATTATTTCACCCACGGCTATTGCTCGTGGTGGTGGTGGTGGTGGGGCGGGGCGACGGGTGGTGGTAGTGGCGGCGGATGGTACTGGTAGTGGCGGTGGTTGGGGTGTTTGGTTTGAGAGTTAGATTGATTATAAGGGGTGTTTGGTTTAGGGATTAAATTGATTTAAGGGGTGTTTGGTATAAGGGTATTTTAGACATTTCATACCATGAGAGAGTGTGAATGAAGATTTACAAACTTGAGAAGGTGTAATTGAAGTAAAAACAAACCTCAGGGAGTGTAAATGAAGATAACCCTTTAAAATTTAGTACTGAAAATTATTAAATCAAAATAAGATGATACATATGTCTAGGTTGAACTTTATTTACACCCCCTAATCTTGCTTTAACTTCAATCACACTATTTCAGGTTTGAATATCTTTAATTACAACTCCTCGGGTTTGAGATTCTCATCATTTACACCTCTTGACCACTTTTGGGACTAAAATGCCTTACCCAAACACCTAGTATCCCTATTCTTAAAAATATATATAAAATTCGAAAAAAATATATGAAATTCGGAAAATATATATAAAATTCAAAAAATATATAATTCAAAACATATATATAAATTTCGAAAATAATATATAAAATTCAAAAAATATATAAATCAAAAAATAATATATAAAATTAAAAAATATATATATAATTCGAAAATATATATATAATTTTATTTTTTCAAAAATAATTTTATATATATTTTATTTTTCCAAGCCATCATGGGGAAACACGTGATGGTGTCACTTGAGAAGTTTAATCTAGACCACTTAGATTGTCAATATATCTTATGTGCTTGCTTGGTATTGTACTGAAACAAAACCTCCATGGTTTATATGTGCACCTGACACCATTAGTTGGAACTTTAGTGTTGTAGCATCATACTTCCTTTCTATATTTATTTTTTTGAATTTTTTTATATATATATATATTTCGAATTTTATATATTATTTTTTGAATTTTATATATTGTTTTCAAATTTTATATATTATTTTTGAATTATATATATATTTTTTGAATTTTATATATTATTTTCGAATTTTATATTTTTTTCAAAATTTATATATTTTTTCCGAATTTTTTATATATTTTTTAAATTTTATATATTATTTTCGAAATATATATATATTTCAAATTATATATATATTTTAAATTTTATATATATTTTTAGGAATATGAATAATAAGTGTTTGAATAAGGACATTTTAATCCCAAAAATAATCAACGATATAAATGATAAAAATCTCATATATGCATGATGTAATTGAAGTTCAAGCAAACCTCAACCAAAAGAATCTATAAAGGTTGAGACATAATACTAGATTTCACGCAAAGGTCAACGATAATTTAAAAGATGAATACCTATTATATATACAGAATACATGTATCTTGTAAAAATGGTAAAGATTAGGTTGCGCTCAACAACCCTAAACCGTCAATAACAAACCACAAATTAATTGATTAAGGTACGCATGGTCAACGGTATTAAATTTTAATCAGTTCGGTCAATTGTTGAAGGCCTGGAGGTTGCAACTGTCACTGGTTCATCTCCTATTGTTGGGACACTCATGGAGTTGACTTGGCTAATTTTAAAAACAAAATATACAAGGAAAGAATAAAGAGAGATATAACCCAGTCATATCATATATTGTAACGTGTAAATGTTGGTAAATAGTTAAAAATCTGAATGTGTATATCATGTAGAAAGAAGCTATATTGTATTTTTGAGCATCATGAAAATCTGAAATGTCAATATTTTTTTTTTTTTGCATAAATATCAATTTGAACTAGTACGATTAATATAAATACATTTTTTCCCCGAAAAAGCCGACTTGCTATACAGGGGCGGAGCGTCGAAGCCAGAAAACATGTTTAGGGGGGCAATGCAAATTTTTATAAGTTTATTAATAAAATTTATATTTTTTTAGGTTACTAGAAGAATTTTTTAACAATATTGGGAATGGAAATGTAATTTTTTTATAAATTTATTGATAAAATTTATACTTTTTTAGACTATTAAATATTTTTTTAAAAAAAATTGGAGGGGCCATATGCAATTTTTATAAACATATCTAGAATATATATAATTTTTTAGATTAAAAAAAAATTACAAAATTTATGGGTGGCTCCGCCCCTGCTGCTATATTACCTCTCCAGAAAAAAATTATAATAATTACTCAAAATATTAAGAAAAAATTATTTCAGAATTATCATTTACAACATTTTTATCTTATTTCTTTTCTCTATTCTAGCATAGACTAATATCCCCATTTACTTACAGCTTGATTTTTTCATATTGAAAATGAAGTCTTAACAAATTTTGTTCATTGGGGTAGAAATGTATAAATATTATATACACGATACATAAACAATTGTGTCAATTTAATAAAAATGTCCCGACAAAATTATTAATATTTTTTTATTATAAATTATCTCCATTCCAAAATCACACCCCCTCTAACAGTATTTTTTGGATCTAGAAATATTTATTTTCGTATCAAGTTGTGATTGTTGAAATCATGCACGACCATGCAAAAAAGATTTAGTAAAAATTCAAATGGTGTATTTTTAAATATAATATTATATGACTTAAAATTCTACATAATTAAATAAATATTATATGATTTAAAAGATAGAAAGTTTAGCATTGGGCTAATGGGCATTGTACGTTGATGAGGTGGAGCTCCATTGCGTTTCAAGTTTCAACTATATGGGTGGGCCCAAGATCCCACTGCGAGCATAGGGAATTATTAATCCAACTATGGACAAAAATTTGGAATCCGAGACGAGAAAAAAAAAAAAAAAAAAAAAGAAAAGAGAAAGTGGTCACTGTTTGGTGTGGGCTATGCTTATAAGTCCTCCCCCATAAAGCCGTTAAGTGTGCCGGGGTAGAAAAAGTGCAGTTTCGCTACTCTTTCTCATCTCACATTATACATATACATCTCTATATCTATATACATAGATTCTTCGATAGCTACTACACCATCTTTATTTTCCAATCAACACCAGTATTTCTCTGTTAAGTCGGATCGATTTGAAATTTCAGTGCAAAATGATGTTGACGTAGTCCTCGTTTTCTCTGTCTGCGTGATGTTTTGTGTGATCTTCATCTACGATCATCGAGATATGGAGGCTAACGAATTTGAGAAATCTATTCATGTCAAACAGTTCCATTAGAGGTAAGGAGCTATTTTGATTTTAGTTATGTTTATATACTTCTCTTAACCTGTGTTTGGTTGCCAAGAAACTTGTAGGAAAGTAGTGAAAGAAACAAGGATTTAACATATATATTGTTTCCGAAAAATGAAAAATAATCTCTTAGCTTAGAAACGTAGTGTTATGAGATTTTTTTGAGGTTCTTCAGCAAAAATTTCTAGCTACCAAACGGAGTTTTATGGATTTTTGTTCTTTATATGAATTTCTCTTGAACTGCGTTTGGTTGCCAAGAATATAGTAGAAGAGAAAGAGAAAGAAACTATATATATATATATATATATATATATATATATATATATATATATATATAAAACAATTATTGTTTCCTTTAATTGAAAAGGATCACTCAACTTAGAAAGGTAGTCTTGTAAAAGTTGTTCTTCATCATAATTTTCTTAGCAACCAAACGGAGTAGTTTAATTAGTTGCAAAGAGATGATATTGGTTGGTTTTGTGCATCAGGTGTGTGTTCGCATCGATTTCACAAATCTTCATACTGAATGTTGGGCTGGTTTGGGGTTGTTAGGAGGTAAAGATATTTGGGGGCAGATTTGGATTTGAAGTTTCTGAATTCACAGTGTTTCAGTTCCAACTCTATATACATAGTTGTGGGCACTACTAGTTGTAACTTGGAATTTGATGGAAATCCCATTTGAAAAGGTCGAAATCGTGAATTTCTTTGTTACTTCTCGCCAGCATTAGTCACTTTTACACCACCTGTTACGAATATCTAGTAGTTCTGGAGGGAGGGTTTTTAGCTATGGATTATTTGCTATTAAATTCGATGGAGCCACCGATAAAGAGAAGAGCAGGTTTGCGAATCAAACAGGCGGGGAGAGGTTCATACCGTGCTAGTTAGTTAGCGTTTTAGTGATAATTTGGCTGATTTTAAACTTTCTTCAAGTGGATCTTTTTATTTCCTGAAAATTTTTACACATGGGGGCTGGCACTCCTCTGAGGCAGTTCCTGCAGAGTCTTTGCCGCAATTCTCCTTGGAATTATGCAGTGTTTTGGAAGCTTCAGCAGCAGAGCTCAATGTAAGTAGTTTAAGGCATATTTAGTACCTGCTTGTTTATATACTTGAAATACTTGTTTCGTATGCTTTGGAACGTATTGTACCTCTTGTTATTAATTTCCCTGAAACTGGTCCATCTACATGAAGTAATTCTTTTCTTGGGCTTCATACCTCTGGAGATTAATGATAGAGTCTTCTAAGAGAATAGCTTGTTTTGTATTTTCTTTTCTTTTCTAGATTAATGACAAAGTTCTACTAAAGTTTCTCACACATGTATATACAGAGAAAAATGCCTATGTCTCATGTCCTTGTTATTCATGGAACTTAATTGTGTGGTTTTTGATCCCATAGCCTCGGCTTCTTGTTAATGGGTGTAGAGAGTGTAAACGTGTCAACAATTTGTCTACATTAATTTAAGAGCAAGTACTGGACACCGTAAGTCTTTTTCGGTTTCATGTATACCTGTTGTTGATTCAAGGTGTCTATGGTTCTGTGTCACAAAGCTAGTCTTTGATACTATATAGCACCGTATCTAGTTTAAATAATAGGCAGGGCATGTTGCGAGTTAGATTCATGCTATGTTTGGTTGCAGTGTATTGGTGCTTTGGTATTGGAAGGGGAATTGGAGAAAAATCAGTTTTAAGTTGTAGCTAATTTTTCTTCCATTTCAATCCCATAACTCCAATTCTATGCGGCCGAGCATATCTTCAGTTATGATAGTTTTGAGTTCTGTGGACTGATATGAGAATCACAATGGTATATAGTAGGCCAGGTGTATTTAATTTTTATAGATATTTACTAGTTGATTGACTATTCCTTATATTTTAGACTGTGGTGTGGTTACGAAAAATATGTCTGCTTGAAATCATTTTGCTAGCATGTTATTCCGAGTACTTTTGGATTTGGGATTAATACCATAGGCGAACTGCTTGACTTGAGTATCTTAGACGGTCTAACTAGTAACAAGAGTTTAACATCTCTTTTTGCATGCCGCATATGCTATTTTGATCATGCAGAAAATATTTCGTAATCTTTCTGTATTACTTCCACTATGGGCAAAAAAATTTCTCAATATTTTCTTAAGATGTGAACCATGATCTTAAGTGATATTTGGCAAATGAGACGGATACGAGGAAAGTATTCTTTGTAGACACATGACACTTCTGTTGTTGAGATGAAATACTGAAAAATTATAACTGGTCGACATTTCCTATTTTGCTAATTCTAATATTAGCCTACCTGTTTTCAGGCTTTTGACATGGGAAGATGGATACTTTGACAGTTCGAAACCGAGAGAATCCATTGGAAGCATACCAGATGATATCTGCTTCAAAGGCTCGGATGAAACATTATCTTTTTGTTGTGATTCAAATTCAAATAATGGAAATGCGGGTGAATATCCAATTGAATTAGCAATGGCTGATATGTCAAGGGTTCAGTATGCTTCAGGGGATGGGTAATATTCTATTTGACCCTTGCTATTTCTCATTTTGTACATAACGTAATTTCTCAATTCTTCAACAAAATATACTCATATTGACACAAAACAATTTAGAGTCACATAATTGTAGCATATTGTAATTGACTATGAGATTCTAAAATCAAGCAGGGTTATTCATGAAGTGGCGTACACGGGGAACCACCGGTGGCTTTTCTGCAACAATATATCGGCTGGTGAATTCAACTCCAAGTTAGTTCCTGAGGTGAGTTGCCAGTTAACATACAAAGTGAATGACTAAAGTTTATAGACCTGCAAGTACTGGCCGGAGGACTGATATATTTCTTCCATTGGCAGTGTCAAGATGAATGGGTTCTTCAGCTTTCTGCAGGTATTAAGGTAAGTTATTTACTATGCTTGTGAGTTGAACTCCCTACATTTTTGTGTCTGTATCCGCGTAAGAAACACTTTCTAAACTGATTTAACTACATATTTACATGAATTCTTTGCTCATCTTTCATATGATGGTCATGCAGACTATTTTGCTGCTACCCGTACTTCCACATGGAGTGTTGCAACTTGGCTCATTGGAAATGGTGCGTGTTCACTTTTTTAACTGTAATTGTCATGCATTGTTGTGGGAGCAGTGTGCATGCTTAATCATCATAATAGTAGTCTTAGTGATTGCATCTTTAATCTAACCAATTTTTTTTCTTACTTGTGGCTTTGTTATTTTATCAAAACTCCAGGTTTCTGAAGATCTGGCACTGGTGTCTTTTATCAAAGATAATTTTAATGCTCATCAAATGGTTTTAGAGTATTCAGCTTCCGCCTCTAACAGGGAATTTCTAGCTCAACCACGACCACGACCATCATCATCATCATCAATGATGTCTGTTCTCATGGATAACTTAGATGTGCTGTCAACAACTACTATGGGTGAAATGAATTCTCAGTACATAAAGGCTGTTGACAGTGTCAAACCAAAAAACAACAAACTTCCAGCTGCAGATCAAATTATGCCACAAGTCTCATTTCAAGATGCATACGACATGTCTGAAAAAGATATGCCAGAAATCTTCAATGATCCAAGTGAATACGATATTGATGTTCAATCAATGTGTTTGCGTGAAGTATTAAACCCACTCACTCAGTCAGTAGGCCCCATTAAGTCAGAAATGTTGGAGAGTAACATGTTTAGATTTTCCGGTTTAGAAGAAGAATTACAGGCTTTCCCCTGCAGTAACAACTGCAATGAGAGGGAGTTTGGAGAATATGCCTACCGAACTATGATCTCTTACTCTGATGGACTCATGATGGAAGAGTCATTTTTAGACAATGATTCTCATTATAATGGTCTTACAGTTGCAAATAGTTTATTCAGCTTTCCTATAGACTCTGAGCTGCACAAAGCACTAGGGCCTGCTCTCTTGGGGCATAACGAAGAAAAGTTGTGGGATTCATCTGTCTCAGTTGAGGATACTTGTCTCGGCTCAAGTCTGGTTCACAATGAAGGTCTCAGCCATGGTATTGAGTCGTCAGCCTTGGAATCCATTGGATGCTTTGCCAAAGGAGATCTTAGCCATGGTATTGAGTCATTAGCCAGGGAATCCATTGGATGCTTTTCCAAAGGAGATGACGCGGAACATCTCTTGGAAGCTGTAGTTTCCAATTTATGTAGCAGTTCAGAAGATTTTTCAGCTAACCTGCCCAACAGTGTCAAGCTCACTGTGGCATCATCGGAAGAATTTGTTGCTTCCCCTGTGGCAAGAAGTCAATCAAAAAGAAATGCTTCTGTTGGGGAAGGTGCATTTCCATGGAGCGGTGCAATATCTGCATTTGCTGCAAGGGACAGAAATTCTGTTACTAACTCTACACCATCACCTTCTTCATTTGAGAGCATGATGAGCTCATTGATTGAGGAACAGCAGCAGTCAAAAGAAGGGTACAGTTACGTGCAGTCCAGGAAGGGAACGAAGATAGTAAATGCCAGCAAAAGAAGGGCCAGACATGGTGATAACCACAGGCCTAGACCACGGGATAGACAATTGATTCAAGATCGGGTCAAAGAGCTACGTGAGCTTGTCCCAGATGGTGCAAAGGTGGGTTCTTTTTCAGTGGTACGCTTTGCTGCAGCTAATCTCACACACACCCACACCCACACCCACACATTAATTGACTGTTTGCCTTCTCTTCCATGATAAATGCAGTGTAGCATTGATGGTCTGTTGGATCTAACAATAAAGCACATGTTGTTCTTGAGAAGTGTTACTGACCAGGCTGATAAATTGAGGCAGTGGGATCATCAAGAGGTAAATCAATGTTTGCTTATTTAGAGATTAAAATGTTAAATGCATGAAACTCAGAATAATTAAAATCTGATGCTTTACAGACAACTGGTGAAAAGAGTGTTAAATCATCTGAATCCAAGGGTGGACGTCAGAATGGGACAAGCTGGGCTTTAGAACTGGGGAGTGAGCTCGAAGTGTGCCCCATAGTTGTGGAAGATCTTGAATGTCCAGGACACATGCTAATAGAGGTCTGTTCTGTAGCTTTACTCGTAATGGTTGTATCAACTGCTTAGAAACTTGTAGCATCATAGCCAAATGTGTGTAGTTATTGAGTTATTGATAAAAAGGGAGCCAAAATTCCTCCTATATAAAAGATAATGACAACATGCTCCTCCTGGAACATGATATGTTGGCGCATGCTTCTAATTTAAATTTATCGCAGATGCTTTGCAATGACCATGGATTCTTCCTAGAGATTGCCGATGTTATCCATCGTTTGGATTTAAATATCTTAAAGGGTGTGATGAAAACCCGCTCTGACAAAACGTGGGCTCACTTCATTGTTGAGGTTAGATCACTTTTAAAAGATAATATTTGAAATTTTACACGTCATAGTTTCCTGAAAACATTAGTTTGCTTTCGATGCAGGCTTCGAAGGGCTTTCACAGATTGGATATCTTCTGGCCACTAATGCAGCTTATGCAAAGAAATCAATGTTCCATCCCAAGCAAAATCTGACGCGCACTCACCTGAGGAACAGTCCGGAAGGATCCGTATTAGTTTTCATGTATTACCGGGACTTAAAATTGCTGGCAGCTGTACATCATGTTAGTATTACAAGGCATTTTCACAGAAAAATGCATATGTCTGTATTGTATGAGTAGAAGGAATGTTTTGTTTATTTTGGAGTATTGGATTCAGTTTTGATTCCAATTTGATGTTTCAGACTAGAGTTTGCAGAAGAATGAATAATTCTGAAATGCATGAGTCATCACTGAAAAGCTTGGCATACATCACACATACAAAGCCATGTCAGATGCATCAATTTATACTGTCTAGTAGTAAAGATGATAATTAGCCCAACAACAATGTCTTCTTTGTTATCTATTCTTTGAACTTTTGGACTCATAAAGAAGGTGTTTCAGATATTCTAGAGTTACCAAATCTCCACCTGATTGCCGTTATGCATATTTGCAGAACCTATAATTTTTTTATTTGAATTCATAAAAAGCAGCTCATTTCAAATGATGATGTCCCTGAGATTGCAGAGAGTGCTAGTTCCAAGAGGTTTGATCAAATTGGAGAAGAATGATGATTTATTTTGTGGTCCTACCTCCCATATAATTCTCCAATTTTATGGTATTTACAAGCA
The DNA here is from genome assembly GCA_963922005.1 of Cornus suecica. Taxonomy (NCBI): domain Eukaryota; kingdom Viridiplantae; phylum Streptophyta; class Magnoliopsida; order Cornales; family Cornaceae; genus Cornus; species Cornus suecica. The sequence goes on along the minus strand of OY998242.1, from coordinate 6,958,983 downwards.
TTTAATCAATCATGACATCAATTGTTCCTATCTCCCGTATAATTCTCCATTTTTTTTAAAAAAAAATTCCCTTTCGTTCTTCCCTAGTTGGTTACTTCAACCATGGCATTCCAATCAAAGTCAAATTTGAATGGAAGTCAATTTTAATCTTTCATGACATCAATTGTCCTTTTCATGGTTTAATAAGAATAGTTTGGCATTCTACTTGTTTGAAAATTAGATCCAGAATAATGCTAAAAACATTCAAGTCAAAGAATTACATCATATACGGCAATCAAAAAAATTGTTCTACTAGTTTGAAAAATAGATAGATATAGTACACAAAAATATTCAAGTCAAAGAGTTTGATTATGAATTTATGATAGGGCGATTAAAGTTATTACACAATTGTAATGGTCAAAATAATTTATGGCCCAATCAGGATGAGCCACAGGACTGATGGGCCGTTGATAGATGGATCACTGGACTGATGGACCGAAGACGGATGAGCCGAAGAACAGATGGGCCAAAGACGGATGGGTCAGAAACAAGTGGGTTAAAGAAATAATGGGCCTATGGAATATTCTAGAAAATAAGTGATCCACAAGTTAAGAAATTGTCATATTTTTATATTTAAGCTCAGTGTTGATATATGTGCTTCATGTTGCCGATTCATTATGTAATGAGTTTCATTTACATGTTACAAAGGAGGTTCAGTTTGATTCATCTGTGAATATCTGCTTGCAGGCTAAACTACATATATTGAACAAATTATATGATGTATATCGATACCTATCACCACTGTGATCAGAGATTTTTCTTTCTTTGTGTGTGTGTGTGTTTTTCTAACATACAATGTACCCAATTCTCTTTAATCTTCATGTTTTGTTAAATACATATATTGTGGTTCTTATATTCTCAAGTTGGTCACATTGCCATGATCAGCGAAAAGGAGTCTTTTTTTTTTTTTTTTTCATTTTCTATTTTTCAGATATGTTTTTCAGCCAGTGATTCAAATTTAAATATAACAGATGAACATAACAATGTTCCAAATCATTATCAATCCCAGTAAGAATATACCAAATTAAGACTTTTATAACTCAGGACAAATACACATCGTATGAAGTGTTTATTTAGGTAGCATAACTCCACAACTAATACACAGATAAACATGAGTGGAGCAACATGAACAAGGTTGGTTGCTATATAAACACCTCAACTCCTGAGTTGCCTAGGCATTACCAGCTGTATATCCACCATCGATACAAATGACCTGCCCGGCGATGTACGAAGCTGCAGGAAGGCAAAGGAACGCCACCAGCGACGAAATCTCATTAGGCTCCGCAATGCGACAGATGGGAGTCTGAGCCATTAGTGGTATAAATTTTTCCGAATATTCATTAATCTCCCCGTCCCCCTGCAGAGAATAAAATCCTAATTTTAACAAATCCAGAAGAGCTATATATGTAGTATGTGAGCCTAATTAGTTTTTAAAATTTTGTCAGATAACGAAACATATATATATATATATAAAGAACCAAAGTCATGGCAATAAAACAAATAGTTTTGAATGTGGATGAACATTACAGCCGATCTGATGGTGGTTCTGACAGCCCATGGCGTGACAGCGTTGGTACGGATGTTGTCCTTAGCCCATTCACATGCCAAACTCTTTGTGATTTGGTTGATTGCAGCTGAAAAAAGCAAAAAATGCTTATTTAACTTTGGCAAAGTTGCATTTGAGCTAATATTTTCAAAATTTCTGATACACTACTGATAAAATTACCTTTAGATGCCGAATAGAGTGAAAGTGCAGGTAGAGCGGTGACACCAGCAACCGAGGAAATGAATACTATGCTTCCACAGCCTGATTCTTTGAGCAACGGGTATGCAAGTTGGCACAGATGGTAAGGGGACTCCACATTGGTTCCCATTAAATTTGAAAAATCTTCCGCCGTATGCTCTGTAATTCGTTTCATTGCAACTGCCGCAGCATTGTTAACCTATAAAAATTTATGATACGAAAGAAAAAAGAACTTCACAATCACTTCAATTTCTACTCGTTATAATAAATTGAATCAAGCTATTATTATTGTTGGACACTCTTTTCTTTGCCCTCTTTAGTGCGAGTAATAAAACATTTCGATGCATTTTGTTGGAAATATTAGAAAAATGATTCATGTTCCCATATGGCTTGTTTCTGCTAAGAAATTATAGGTAAGTTTCACACTCTCAATTCCCTCAACAACTTCTTTAAGGTATAAGATAGACAACTTAGATTAAACTCAAGAATGGACCAAACAATGTATATTTTAAGGTCTAAGCGGAAGGATGTGTTGTGGCTAAATTAGACATAGATATAAAAATGATCAATATATGTTTTGCATATATAGACTTACAAGGATGTTGAGCTTGCCATTGAAAACAGAAGAGACAGTCTGTATCAGGTCCTCTCTTTGAACTCTTGATGACATGTCACAAACAGAACCACTTACTTTGAATCCCTTGCCTTCCCATTCTTTTAACCTTTCATCGAGATCCTTTTGATTTCTCGAACATGTATGCACAGCGGCGCCAAATCCTGCTAGTTCCTCTACTATGGCATATCTTCAATTCATTTATGAATCGAAAACATCAATAAAGAACTAATCAGATGAAAAATATCAAAATAACATATATATACACATACGAGTCGAAGCGAAAGAGAGTGTAATTTACCCGATACCTCTGGTACCGCCAGTGACAAGGGCAGTCATCCCCTTGAGTGACCATCTCTGGTCTCGACTCTGCTCTTCTGTTGTCGCCATATTTGTTTTCAGCGGCTTTGCTTTGTTTTCATCTACTTCACAATTCTACATATATAACACGAACACGAACACAATGACAAATACTTTATAGCCCACTTGGGAGCTCAGCTGATAGATTCAAACAAGAACATAATGTCAATGCTGCGATAAGTATGATACTGACGGAATTGAAATGAATCCACACAGTTGTCATCGACTAATCATATCTTCGTCACATTATCTATTTTAGTGAGCATATCACTAATAAGTGTCAGTGTATAAGTAATAACTACCACCAAATCACTATTGAATGCTTTCCTTGATTGAATTACTAACAATGCTTCGATTACACCAAGTGAATTGGCTCGATTAGATCAAGAGAATTTGACTTGCCGGTAAACTAAAAATGAAAAAGACAGATGAATTGGTTAGTTTTCTAGAATTACTGAAACTATTTCCATTTTGTATCTGTATGATTGGTCCGACTTAGTTGTCCTTCAACGGATTGTAAGAAAGAACTGGACCAGTTCTAACTAAATGAATTACTCCTATTTTTTTTCTTTGTTTCTTTTATTTAAACAATCTATAGAGGTTTTTACTAATAATACCATCCAAATAAGCATGATTGAATGGTTTAGAAAACTTTTTCAGTCGTGTCATGTGAAAATAAATCCTATATTGTATAATCTGTAATAAAATGGCAAACCCATTTGAATTTGTAATTATATATTTTAATCAACCTATGCATATAGTAGGACAAGTATAATATGTTTGTGTGTATGTATAGGCCGGCAGCATCTTTGATGAGTAAGACCACTTTCAACTTGTATAGACATTTTTTAATGGTCCTAATATATTATGGTTTAATAGGTGTATTTCATCGTATACCAATGTCCTTTTATCAATCAGTCGTTTCTTTGTGAGATTATCTGTTTATATCGTAATTTTACTTTACTTAACTTTCTAAAGTATTTTGAATCTTTTAGATAATTAAAAAAAAAAAAAAAGAGAGCGGACAATAAGGCACAACGAAAGAGTGTACGAGGAGGATTGGAAACAGAGCATATACAATACAAACATATTATATATATATATATATATATACACACCACACGCTGCACACACACAAACATATTAAATAAAATTGCATATATGCACTAACCTCTTTTGGTGCCGAATTTGTAGGCTCTGCTGCTTCTAAATAATGAATCGTGATTCGTGATTGGGGCAAGTTCGGAGAATTTGGCGAACAACAATTTTTGGAGTGAAAATTAGTGAGGAGATGAAATTGGTTATTAGTATTGTTATTTTCTTTGGAAGAGAACCTTATGTATATGTATATGTATATATACAAGATTAGGTTAGCTTCACCTGGTTTGCAATCCATGTGAATGATGGGAGGAGTGCAAGTCCGATAAAACCGTTAGAGGAGTATTGTCGTTATCAAAACAACACAAACTCTTTTAGGCCATGTTTGGTAGGCGGTCTTTCTGGTCTGGTCTGGTCCGGTTTGATCTGGTCCGGTCTGGTCTGGTCTAATCTGATCTGGAAAAGTCTGTTTGGTAAGTGGTCTGGTCTTACTATTTATTTATAATTTATTATAATATTTATTTATGTATTATTTATTTCTTTATTTATTATTTCTTCACTTTATAATATATTTTATTATTTATAATATTAAATTATTATTTATTAATTTATATATTAATTTATAAATATATTCTGTTTATTTATTATTATTTCATTATTAATTCATTTTATTTATAAATTATTAATTCATTTTTAATTATTTAAAAATATATTTTATTAATTTAATATTATTATACTCATTTTTTATTATTATTATGAAGTATTTATTCATTATTATATTTACTTATTATTTATTATTATATTTATTTATTATTATATCTATTTATTATTATATTTATTTATTATTATTATTTATTTCATTTTGTTTATTATTTATTATTTTTATTATATTTTTAAATCTGTTTTATGTAATTTATTATTATTATTTATTATTTAGTCCATTTATTATTATTATTATATTTATTTATTATTATTGTATTCATTTATTATTATTATTATGTTTTATTTAATTTATTATTTATATTATTAATTATTCATTTTTAATTATTTATAAATATATTTTATTATTTATTCATTTATTTATTATTATTATATTAATTTATTATTATTATTAGGTATTATTTATTTCATTTTGTTTATTATTTATTATTTATATTTTATTTTTAAAATATGTTTTATTTAATTTATTATTATTATTTATTAATTTTTAATTATTTATAAATATATTTTATTTATAAGACCAGACCGGACCACCAGGAACCACCTTTTTTTTTTTGTCTGAAATGAGGCCATTTTGGTCTGATTTGTTCTTACTTGGTCTAACAAAAAATTTGGGACCAATGCTACCAAATACGGTCTGGTCCCATAAAACGAAAGACCAGATCAAACCACCTGAGACCAGACCACCTACCAAACAGAGCCTTAATACACCTTGTATTCATATGCATTTTCAGTTAGCTCATGCTCTTCCTCTCTTTACATTTTTGGAAAAAAAAATATTGAGTGTAGTGCACCAACTTATATATTAAAATTATTATCAACCACCTTAAATGATAAATTATAAAGTATTTTAACATAATTTTGAGCCACAATAATGATCGTTAGAAATTTATGTGGCGTTGTTGGACTAGTTACTTTTTAGGAATATAAATAAAACACTCCAATTAATTTGGGCCTAGTGAGATTGGTGGTTTAAAAAATTATTTGGGCCTACTCTGATAGGCCTCAAGGTTCTATAATCTATAATGGTTTTCCAAGAATATACCTTTATAATTGTCTGTAAACAAAGTCCAAGTTGCTTTTATTGCTTTTTATGTTTTTCACAAAATAGTCACTACTTGGGCTTTATTGATATTAAACCGAATGCTATACAAGGCCAGATAGGATCCAAGCGATCCATTGAGACAACCCGATAACCCAATTAACAATTATCCGAATAAGGCCAATGTGGCCCAAATCATAGACTAGTCATGATATCCAGAAATCAGGCCCGAATATTAAAAAGCCGATGATTATTTATTTATTATTATTTTTTGTAAACCCTCGATATGTTTTTTATAACAGTTTTTCAAGAAAAACAAAACGAACAACTTAATTTCTTCCTATTTATAAAGCGAAGGGTAAATGGCTTAACACACTCGTGTGGTTTGACTCATGGGCACTAAACACCCCTATATTTCATTTTGGGCAGAAAAGTCCTTAAAAGATTGAAAAGTGAACCAAATACCCCACTTGCCGTCAGTCATCCGTTAGAAATGGACGTTAGTTAGTCATGTACACTTCACATAACCTATTAAATTCCATTATTACCCTTTATTGAAGTGGTAGAAAGACCTTTATGCCCCCTTAATAAGTTTTCATTATATTTATAGCACTATATATGATATATATGCTCATGTTTGCCCTAGTTTGTCTCCACCATCTCTCTATCTCTGCACTAGCTTTCTCTCTCTCGCTGGTCTCTCTCACTGCACCATCTCTCTCTCGGGTTAGCAACAATAGGCCAAAAATGTCATCTTCTTCAAACTCCAATTTGACCCAAAGAAGTGGGTATGTGAAAAAATGTCGTTGTGGTCTCAAATCTCCATTGAAGACATCCTTGACTGACAAGAACCCTGGAAAAAGGTTTTTTGGGTGCGCAAATTAGAAAACACAGGGGTGTAACTTCCATATATGGGTTGATGAAGAACTTTTGGATCACTACAAAAAATTCATGTCCAAACTCATAACTCAAGTCTACAATCAACCAAGAGTGAAGATGAACAATGATGGGGATGCTATGGAATCCGAAATGGGTTTGGACAAGTTCACCGAAATGCATCAAGTAGAGGAAAAAATACAACAACTTAAGGAAATGCAAATGGAGTTTGAGAACAAAGTGAAGAATTTCAACAATGGCAATTCTACCTTTTTGTATTGGGTGGTGGTTATTTGTGTTTGTGTTTTCATGGTTAAAGTGTTAGGAATGTATTAAAAATGTGTTTGCTTTCAAGTTTAATGTTTAGTATTGGTTTTTAATGAATGAAAATGTGTGTTTGTTTAATTGTCCAGTTTGTATTGAAAATGTACTGAATCAATGTATTTTAATGTTTAGTATTGGTTTGCTCACTACCCAATTTGTATCAATTTTGTTCACCCATTTCTTGTGCCTAGATTGACACTCAATGTCACTAATACATGGAACTCTATTTACCAAAAATACACTGTATTCATACACCAAACCCTGCATTCATAGCTAACCATAACAAAAAGAGGCATTCATACACCAACCATTCATTCATAGCCACAGTTATCAAATTACCATTCATAGAGTGAAGTACAAAACGAGGCTATACAATATATTGCAACCATTCAAACATGAAGTCCACCAACCATTCATTCAGCCATTAAGTATAAAAAGAGGCATTCATAGCTACAGTTATCAAATTACATATCAACTTCAATGCCCATCAATAATTCATTGTTTTAGATTAACTTTACTCCACTAAAAAAGGTAAAGACACATTCAAAGTTGTTCCAATGTCCTCCCCAAAAAGATCTCCATCAACTTTACTCCACTACAGGCTTACAAGACATATCAAACCATCAATTTTACAAGTTTTCACTATCAATAGCTATCAATTTTACTCATTGTTTTACAAGCTATTAACCATCAATTATAGCTAGGATATCACTGTCAATCTTACATGCCATTGACAGATTGTTGGGTGCCATTAACTGTTGGGTTTCCTTGACTCCCTCCACTTTCATTTCCAACCTACAAAATTGCAACTCAAAATTAATATAAAAACATTATATATGAAAAGAGGTTATAAAACTACTTTTATACCTCATTGTTGCCAACTCTAGAAGAGATCCAATGTCTCATCCTACTATTAGATGGTACCCAATTACTAGCTTAACCACTTGCTACATTAGTAGTTCCATTTGTTCTTTCACTTATTGTTCTAAAATACATGGTTTTCTTTGGCATTGGTGGTCTTCCACCTTTTCCAGCCTTCTCATTTAGTGGTGCTGGATCATTTTTACAAGTTCTTGAATTGTGGTCAGTTGGCTTGCATTTTTTTAAATGAACCTTAGCACTCTTCAATCCTTTGGCTTTGAACTTGCCCTCACCATTAGCCCTCTTCTTTCCTTTATACTTGCCCTCACCAGGAGCTATTTTCCTAGCTTTCAGAGGTTTACCTGTAGGGATTTTGACCAATGGTGGAAGTAGTGGACCACCTACATTTTTTTACCATCTTTCTCAAACAAATTGGTTTGATCACACCACCATATGTCTTTAGATATGACTATTTGAAGTAATATTTGTCCACATAATCCTCCACTTTCAACCCCCTATGCATTATAACAGCTATTGCACGACGGCATGGAAGACCACTTACATCCCACTATCTACATGAGCATGATTGTTTACCCAAATCCACTGCATGTGTAAAACCATCATGGACAACTTCAAACATATTGTAGCTTGAACTATGGACTTGACACCTCCTTGTTAACTTTATTTTATTTTTCCTAAATTCTCTTCCACCTTTGGTGTAATGAGACTTTGTGAATTTTCCATTTCTTCTTTCAAAGCTTGATACATTTTCATCAAATATCTAAGTATCATCTCAAACATGAAAATGATTGGCTTATCTCTTGCCTTCTTGATTGTGCTGTTTCAGCTCTCACACATGTTGTTGCTGTTGAGATCACACTTGGACTTTGTGGAGAAACCACACTTGTTCCATTGCTTCATTGGAATTTTTGCAAGGTAAACATATGCATGAGTGTTAATATTTTTGAGGTGCTCCATATGACATTCAAAATCCTCCATTGTGTATGAATTGGCAGCCCCCCAAAACTCATTCTTCAACCTCAAACAAGTCCACTTTTTTCTAAAATTTTCATATACATGTCTTGCACAGAACCTGTGCTCAATTCCCTCCCCTAAATTGGCTATTTACCAAACCCTGCATTATGAACTCAACATATTAACATTAATACACAAACTGATTACCTTTTGTCTATCAGAAATGAAGGTAAATGACTCTGCAGGGCCTATGATATTCATTAGATAGTCAATGAACCATTTTCATGTCTCTTTTGTCTTTGAATTAACCACTTTCATAACAATTGGAAATCATTGTCCATTGACATCTCTTGCCACAACAGTCAACAGTTGACCTTTATAACGATGTTTCAAAAAACACCCATCCAACCCAACAAAGGCCCTGCAACCTTCCATGAAGCCCCTCCACATTGGTTCAAGACAGAAAAAGAACCTTTGAAACCTTATGTTGCCATCTGCATAAGTTTTTGTCTTAGTTCTACAAAAACTGTCAGGCATGACCTCCATCAACAAGTTTCTATATTCATATACTTTGCTAAATTGATCTTCATGAGTCCCTTCTATGATTTCTCTTGCCTTTCTCTTTGCCCTTTTGAGCTTATGTCTGTCCACAGTTATCTCAAAGTTTTCAAAAATTGAATCTTGAAACAATGCATTTTTCCAAGAAAGTTCAATCATGAACTTGTTGATATATTTCTTGGCAAGGAAAGTGGATGTGGATTGTTTACTTGTTTCCACTGGTGGACAGTTGATATGTTGAGATTGGAAGTTCTTGATCTGGAAGCTGTTGTTAGAACCATTTATGGAAGCATGAATCCTCCACCCATACTCCCTTATGCAAACAACTGTCACTCTTCTTGTTTCATTCTTTCTATACTTAAAATCATATTTATTTCTCAATGCATGCTCCTTCAAACACTTCCTGAAAGCATCAACACATGCAAACTTCAAGCCAACTACCAATGGTTTGACCCCCAAGTCCCTTTCAAGAATAAATTTTTCACACCTCTGACTTTGTGTACCATCACTGTCACATTCTGAACCTGAGCTATTAACACTCCATAGCTCATCAGATAGTATATACAATGGATCTCCCTCTATATCCTTCATAACTTCCCATTGATGAATCTCTTCCTCAATAGGCCCATCAGAATGGTTACCATCAGAATCCTCACCCTCATTAACACTTGCATCACCCTCACCATCACTATTTGAATAGCCACTTACATCACCCTCCTCATCATTTTCATTACTGCCAATATATTCAACACTGTCACCATCACCATCATCATTATCTATATTTGTATCAACCATAACAGGTTCATGTCTAACCATTTCCTGTCCTACTCGCCCTTTAACAGGTTCATGTATAACCATTTCATGTCCTACTTGCCCTCCATTTTTTCTAACTGCTTTTCCTCCAACTTCCCTTATAACAACAACTTTTGTCCCAACTCTTACATTTGGAGAAAGAAGAAACAATTTTATCTTTTTCAAATCTTTACACTTTACAAACATCTCCAACAAGCCAATATCACTTTGCAACTTAACAATCCCACCATATAAAGGACTCCTATAATACATCTCACTATTATTAGGAAATCCAAGACCTTCCATCAACTCCTCAATTTCTAACATAGACATCTTATCTGGATCAATATCATCATACAAGTGATATGTACCTCTCACATAATTCTTGTCTTTTGTTGAATCAAAATACCCACATATATGCACTTCAAATGCATATAACCTATCCTTCTAAAACAAACACATATTAACATTAACATTAACATTACAGTAAATAACCTAACTTTAAACACATACTAACTTTGAACTAATATTAAACTAAACTAATTTTATAACTAACATTAAACTATTCTGAAACACTAAACTAACTTTTAATTAACATTAAACTAATCTGAAACACTAAACTAACTCTTAATTAACATTAAACTAATTTGAAACATTAAAATAAGGTTAAACTAAGATGGGACAAATATTAAACTAAACAAAAGAAGTTTTGTCCTTAAATTTTATATGCAAAATCAACAATTATTGAACCACTTGTACCAGATAAAGCAAAAGAAGTAAGTTGGGGCTTTAAAAAAGTTAAAGCCCCAACTTTTATACATGACAGAGGACCCACATGTGGTCCAGAAAAATCTCATGTCTCCAAAACCCTAGACATGAATGCATGGACAAATAAAAGTTCTCAAATTAGACAATATATACATGCAAAACGGACAAATCGAACATGAATGAAATCGAAAACAAAAACCCTAACTACAGATACATAACATTCACGAATCCATTATCAAACAATCTACAAACATGAATCGACAAAACCCATGAAATAAACCCAAACCCTAAACCCATGATTTAAAACAAAAACCCATGAGAAATTGACAAAACTTGATCGCGAAATCAAAACCCTAGATACAAATACAGAACATACCAGTTTGCAAACCCTAACTTTGCCTTCAATCTTCGTGATCCAAAAGAGCCCTAGAATGAACTAAAAAATGAATAGAAGAAGGAGATGCAAATAGATTGCATGAATCGAATGAGGAGATGATGAGATTTTGAGAGAGACAGGGAGAGAAACCTAAAACGAACACAAAAAATGACAAAGTGTAAACACCACCATCAGATAACCCTAGAAGGGCACGGTGGTCATTTCACAATTCTCTATTTTTTTAAAAGAATTTTGAAGTTAAATAAATATGGGGAAAAACAATATTTTACCCCTCAGTTAACGGTGGGTTGACGTCAGGGATCCATTTGAACACTTTTCAAATTATAGGGACCTGATTGAACTTTTAGGGAATTTAGTGCCCATGAGAACAAACTATAGAAGTGTTTTAAGCCCTTTACCCTAAAGTGAATTCAAGTGATATCAAATTAGTTAAATCATCCAATCATATTACATAATGTCATGTCAACAATAAGTAAAAATTATGATCTTATCATTTTAATATAATATAAAACTCGCAATAAGTATAATTTCTCTCAATAACGTTAAAATTTCTTGCTTTTGCGTAAACCTTTTTTTTTTTCGGGGGTTACTTTTGCGTAAACCTTTGTCAATGAGATTGTGAACTTTCATTTTCAATCCCTACTAGACTTTGACGCCCAAAATATGCTTAAAACCATAACGTCAATTCACGAAAAAGCCGAATAGTTGCTTCATAATTGCACGCATTTAATTTGACAAATAATTTTTAATATATATAATTTTTTATATAATCTTGACAATTAGTTATTTGCTAATATATTAATATATTATACAGGTTAGCTGTTCATACTAAAGAATTTCAAACACGTCCACTAAAGACACAAAATAAAATGTCTTTGTATAAGAATTGGAAGTTCAAATTTTTTGACAATCAACATCTTTGCATGGTCTCTAGTCCTCTGATTAAATATATATTTAATTGAATTCTTTATTTTCATTGATGCTTCCTCGTGACGCAAGATTAAAGTAATATTTGTTGGTTTCAATTCCAAATCATAAATAATGCAACTATACTGGTGATTGAATTGTTCAGTCAATCAACGTGGAATAAAATTAAGCAAGTATTATATATATATAGGAAGAATATATAAGAAGAAGAAAAAAAAAACGTTCTCTTCTTAGATCCCTCTATATGGGCAAGGAGCTATGCTTGGTAGATTTTTTATTTTTTATTTTCCTTTAGGTCATATGCCTATGAGGCTACAGTCTTATTATTTTCTTTAGATATGAGGTATGTCATTTTAGAGTGCTCGAATTGTCTTATGTTTTAGCACGTTACTGCATGCCTTGTATTGAGGATTAATGCATTTGAAAGCAAAAACTAGTAACTTGCCAAGAGAATATTTTTAATTAGCTATATATACATATATATATATATACACACACACTAGATCTACATATAGGGTACTTTAAAATCCCTAACACTTAATTCCATACTGAATATACGTATGCCATGTCTGTCTTTTGCCTGATTTAGCTCTTTACACCTTAGAACGTATATTTTATTATTTTCCTATACAAGACCATTAATTTGTTTGCTTGCATGTTTAGCTGCTGTAGCTCTTTGAGTTTGAGGCTTTACATATTTTCTTCTAGTAATAAAATAAATGATATATACACGTACCGTTATAATGGACCGTAAGCGTCTGATTAACAGTTATTGAACAAAAAATCAACTTCCTCACATGCATTACTTATATATTATATAATATTATCCAAGGATTACAAATTCAGTTGATAATAATAAGGCACCAAGTTGCATATACACATGTTTATATTTCTCGTCTTGATTTGTAAATTTCCTTATTACTAAAGACATTATATAGTTAAGATAGACACCACAGTTATACTTAAACTCCCTCTTCAAATTAGACATCTTGCAGAAGTTCAACATATTGCACACCCACTGATTTTGTTTATAAAATAGTGTGATATATATATCGAAGAATTTAAGTTTTTAGAGTAGATGAGTGTTAACGTGGTATCAGAGTAACATTTGTGTTCAAACTTTATCGTGATCCAAATTAAAAAAATTTACACACCAAAAAAAATCACTCGTAAGGGGCGTATTAAAGATCAAATTACACCCTCTAAAAGCTTAAATTTTTTGAGTAGATGCGTAGTCAACATATAATGCTTCCCATAGACAAATTAGGTATGAAGCCATATTTGTTAATTTTTTTCTTGGAATATCTATCCTTTATATAACATTTCAATCAGTAATCTCATTTGGTATTCAAGCTCCATCATCGTATATGACAGAAACATTAGGACCCACACTGGTGATTTTACACCCATTATATATTTCCTCATTCACAGAGAATTGCAGGAGATAGAGAAAATATGGTGAGCTAGCCCACTACAATGACTGTGTTGAAGCCACAACTAAATACCAAATAAAGTAGCTATATATACTTAAACATCCAAAGTAGAGTCATCAGCATAAGTAGAAACACCACTAATTTCATCCAAGCCATGTCTAGCTTCCCTTACACATTCTTTTCATTGACTACTCCAAATTCAGATATAAACTAGCACTGCCCATCATCCAAATTATATATATATATATATATATATATATATATATATATATATCAGTACAATTGATACATCTATATAAGAGATTCTAAGGGTCCATTTCAGGTACGGACCAAGCTTTCTATTTGATGCACATGAAGAGAAAACATATTTTGAGTTCTCGTATCGATGAATCATGGGAAGAACAAGCTTTTGCAGAAGATGCAGCTGGAGCTCTTGGAGGGTGTATATGGCCTCCCAGATCTTACACTTGCAGTTTTTGTGACAGAGAATTTAGGTCAGCCCAAGCTCTAGGGGGTCACATGAATGTCCACAGGAGGGATAGGGCTAGACTAAAGCAGTCCACAATTCCCCACCATGAAATTCAGCATCAAAATCATCATATTGTTAATCTTCATGAATATTGTAACCCTAACCCAAGTTCTGACCACAGTGTTCTTGCATCAACTTCCACACAATCTAGGGTTTCAGCTGATCCATCTCTCACTGACAATTTTAGTGATCAAAAGGTCCTTCCTTTTATATCACCTAAATTATTAGAAAATCTCAAGAGGACCTCCTTATCATCTCCTCCATCATGGTCAAACTTCACTGCCAAAAGATCCCTAAAAGTCTTTGATCCAGAAAATGGAGGGAGAAATTCAAAGGGGGAATCAGGACATGATAGGGTGAGTGGGGATTATGTCGAAAGCGAATTGTCGAGGTTGAATTTGGTTGTTTACAGAACTCTCCCAGCTGTGTTTGGTGCTGAGCATGATGAGGCCATGAGTCATAAGAGAAGAAGAACTGATATGATACCATTACCTTTGTTCCCGAAACCAGGTTCTTCAGTTGATAGGAAGCATCTCAAATCAGAGGTACTTGAATTTAGCTCCAGCTCCATAATAGATGATTTAGATCTTGAACTAAGGCTCGGTAACTAGAGATGAAAAGCATGTGTTTTTATGAACACACACACACACACACACATATATATATATATATATATATATATATATATATTAATTGTTTCTTATGTTCATGTCTGTTGTTTGTGCTCTCTCTTAGTCTTTTTATTTTGTTTTCTTGTTCCATTTATGCTCTTTGGTCTAAAGGTAAATGCCTCGTTTAAAGTTCACAAATTAATTTGCAGAGTGTAACAATTGATATATGAATATCAAAGATAAGTACAAATGTTTATCTTTTATATATATGTATGACAAGGAACATGTTCTCATCCCATGAATAGCTCTCATGCACCTTGACTCTGATTAGTTGAATCTATTGGTGTTCATATCATATGCATTTTGCCAATTGAAATTATATATGAAGCTTAATTATGCAAAATTATCAAGTTAGTTTGATAATATATATATATATATATATATATATATATATGAATAAGTAAGTGACTTGTGTTGCATTCTTCTTACCCATATATGAGAAAGTAACTGATTGCAGCTAAGAAGTGATGTGAGTTTGATTAATTAGGTTTAGCATTAGGGTTTCACTATTAATTAAGTACTCTAGTCTACACAAGGTAAGAAACACTTGTTCAATTTGTGTGTTCTACGTACATAGGTCTGATCAGACAATTCTTCCTCTTCAAATTGCATGGTAATTTAGAGAGAGAGAGAGAGATTGAAGTTACTTTTAATAAGCTACTTTGAAGTAAATTAATAATGTATGAATTATGAATTAATATGGTCTTGTCTTGGTTAAGAAACAAAGTAAATAATGTATGAATTATGGTTAGTGTTTTTTCGGAACTGATCAATACTTGACTGACATTCCATCAGAGAGAGCAACTAAACTAATCCACAAAACACAGAGTGGGAATTTCAAGAACACACAAGTCAGATACACCATAGCAGCGATTCCCTTTTCTCTTGTATTATTAACATCATACACATCAGATCTGTTGCATCTACAGTATCTCCACATAAATTCACACACTTGTCTCCTCTAATACTTTTTTTTTCTCTTCTTCTAAGTCCCTCCAAAATTTCCACCTTAACTTATTTAGGTATTATTGCACATATTATACATATATATATATATATATATATATATATATATATGAACTTTGTAATCGCAGAGAGAATGTTTTCAAATGTTGGAAATAATAAACTTGATTGCTTGTAGTGGGAGTTACAATAGTTTTATTTAGCATCTTAATGTTTGTATTAGTGGGAGTGTTAGTGGTAGACAATAAAATTATGATAATTGATAGGAATGTTAGTGGGAGTTACCCTACTAAATATTATGTTAGTGGGTTAGTGGGTCTTTATTTTCATTTAGATAGGAAGGTCACTTGTATGTTTTTGATGCCTATATAAGGGTATATAATTTATATGTTTTAATCAAGCTGAATAAGAGGAATAAAATATTTTCTCTAATTCTTCTTCATATACTTCTCTTCTTAAACTCTAGGTTACTTCCAACAAAATGGTATTAGAGTTAGGTTGTGAGAGTGAGAGGAAATGAAAAACAGTTCAATTCCATTTCGAATGCCTCAGTTCAACAAAGACAACTATGAAAATTGGTGTATCCGAATGAAGGCAATTTTGGGAGCACAAGATGTGTGGAATATTATAGACAAATGTTACAATGAGTCAGAAGATGAGGCAACCTTGTCTCAAGCCCAAAGAGATGCCTTCCAAGCCAGAAGAAAGGACCAAAAGGTGGTCATGATCATCCACCAATGTTTGGATGATGCAATGCTACAAAGGGTTGCTAGTGCTAGTAATGCAAAACAACTATGAGAGATTCTTCAAAATTCTTTCCAAGGAGTGGAGAAAGTGAAGAAGGTTCGCCTCCAAAGTTTACGGGGTGAATTTGAAGCATTGCAAATAAAGGAATCTGAATCAGTTTCAGATTATTTTTCAAGGGTTCTAAGTATTGTGAACCAACTAAGGAGATATGGTGAAGTTGCCATAACGGATACAAGGGTCGTTGAAAAGATCATTAGGTCGTTGGATTCTAAATTCAATTTCATTGTTGTCGCAATTGAAGAATCAAAGGATTTGGACTCCATGACTGTTGATGAACTTATGGGTTCGTTGCAAGCCCATGAAGAAAATGTGGTGAATAAACAAGAGGCTTTTGAACAAGTGCTTCAAACAAAGTTTTTTTGAAAGATGGAGATAAGAAGTATGGTGGAAACCAAAGGGGCCGAGGACGTGGATGTGCACGTGGCCAAGAAAGAGGAAGAGGAGATAAAAGTGGTCATCACATAACCACTCACGAAGAAAAATACTACGATTCACAACAATAAAGAGGAGATCGTGGAAGAGAAAGCAATTCGAGGCCATATGGAAGAAGGTATGACATGTCTCATATTCAATGTTACAATTGTCAAAAATATGGTCATTATGCTTCGGAATGCAGAAATGCGACTAATAATGTAGAAGAAGAGACTAATTTTGTTGATGGAGAAATGGAGGCTACATTATTATTTGCATACAAAGGTGAAGGAAGTGTGCAAGAAGGAAGTGAACCTCAAGTTCATGGAAAAGATCAAGTTGCTGATAATTTCACCAAACTCCTCAAGGTTGAAAGAATTTCAGAAATTGGAGTAAAATCAAGTTTAAGGGGGGGGGGGGGGGGGGGGGGGGGGGGGTGTTGGAAATAATAAACTTGATTACTTGTAGTGGGAGCTACAATAGTATTATTTAGTATCTTAATGTTTGTGTTAGCGAGAGTGTTAGTGGTAGACAATAAAATTATGATAATTGATAGAAATGTTAGTGGAAGTTACCGTACTAAATATTATGTTAGTGGGTCTTTATTTTCATTTAGATAGGAAGGTCACTTGTATGTTTTTTATGCCTATATAAGGGTATGTAATTTACTTATTTTAATCAAGTCGAATAAGAGGAATAAATTATTCTCTCTAATTCGTCTTCATACACTTTTCTTCCTAATCTCTAGGCCACTATTTCCAACAGTAAAATCATCACCCAAAGATATATGCTAACTACTACTCCTTTGTTTCTTCTTCTCCATGTATTATTTATTATCTCACCGATCTCTACCATATATGAAACTGAAGGAGACAAAGAGAAAACTAAATTAAGATAGAATTTTATTTGAATTATCTGCAGGTATTATTAATTTATGTTAGAATAAAGAGAATGAGAGAATATTATTGATATTGTTTTTTTTTTGCTAAATAAACCATTTTATAAATAAGACAAAGATACAAAAAAAAAAGATTACATGAGTTAATCCCTTGAAGAATAGAATACAATAAAATTATAATATAAAACATAATCATACAAACTAGAACCCTCTTTGCTTAACCAACCCTAAGTGCATGTTTGGCAACCAGCAAACAGGGACCATCCGAGATTATGTCAAGGAGTACACTTTGCTCACCCTTGAGATCCCTGAGCTCTCAGAGAAGGAGTCTCTCTTCTTCTTCATGGATGGCCTACAACAATGGGCCAAGACGGAGCTAAGGCGACGTGGAGTGAAGGATCTTGCCACTGCCATCACAGACGCAGAGGCATTGATCGATTTCAGCTCCAAGAAAGACTTTGCCAAGCCCAAGGATAAGACCTGGAACTTCGGCAAAAGTGGGGGAGACAAGGGCAACACTTCTAATGCCACCAACACTACCCCTCACAAGGAAGGATTCCGGAAAGATGGAGGCAACAAGCCCCGGAAACAACCACCATCACCCTGCTTCATCTGTGGTGAGATGCATTGGACACAATTTTGCCCAAAGAAGAAGACTGCCAATGCCATGACACTCGAGCACCCGGAAACGCAGGAGGCACACATGGGTTCGCTTCAAATCCTCAACGCCATCAAGGCAAAGAGGTAGAAAACTTCTTATTTGGCATGGAACGATACTTTGACGCCAAAGGGATAGTGGATGAGGCAACAAAGATCAACACCACCACCCTCTACCTAGTGGACGATACTATGCTATGGTGGAGGCGTAGACATGGCGACATCGACAAAGGTACACTTTCCATTGATACTTGGGCTGATTTCCGTAAAGAATTTAAGAGGCACTTCTATCCTGAGAATGCCAAGGAAGAAGCTATGGGCAGACTCTGCTGGCTCAAGCAAACAGGGACCATCCGAGACTATGTCAAGGTGTTGGTTTTTGGGTTGGGTTGGGTTTGGTGTGATTTTATTCTGAACTGAAATCATGTTTAGTGCATATGGTTTTGGTGTGAGAAAAAGTAAAGCTGAAAAACCAAACCATGTTTGGTAGAGTTGGTATATGGACTGAAATTCCGAAATCAATCATATTTGGTAACTTGGAATAGTTTGACATTTTATTTATTTAAAATAACATTTTGTAAATATATATGTTTTTTAAAATAAAATATATAAATATTTAATTTTTTTCAAATATTTAATTTTTCATAAATATTTAATTTTTTCAAAATATTTATAGATAAAATATTTTATATAAGATATTTCAAAAAAATAAAATATTTTGAAAAAATAAAAGATTTCAGTAAAAATACATATAATTTATATATATTTTTTTAAAATAATAAATATATTTTTATTATATATTATTTTTTCCATAAATATTTGTTTTCCCAAAATATTTTATTTTTTACTAAATATATTTTTTTGTTTGATTTTTTTGAAATATTTTATTTTTTCATAAATATTTTATTTTTTGAATTTATATTTATATAATATTATAAATGAATTGATTTGGGTTAAACAATGGTATACCAAATTGAATTGGTTCGGGTTAAAGAATGGTTTTGGTGTGAGAAAATAAAACCTAATCACACAAAACCATCTATTGAGATAGTGTGAAAAATGGGGCATTTGGTACCAATGGTTTGACATTATTGCACCAACACCAAGATTACCAAACATGGGTTGGGCCACGAATTTCAGCCCAAAACCATATATTTGACACCAACTCCTTCTACCAAACAAACACTAAGTAAATTACCAAAATATGAAAACATTCAAATGTAATAAGGGTCCGTTCGGTTGCACCATTTTGGGCATTGGATTTGGGATTGCATTCTAATTCTAAAGATTCCATTGTTCGTTTGCTCAAAAATGATTTGGATTTGGAATTAGAATGCAATTCCAAATCCACCAATTCCACATGACAAGTTGTAATTTTCAATTCCAAATCTTCTCCAAGTCTTCAACCCAATAAATTCTCTGTCTAACAACTAACTTTTCACAACTACAAACTTACATATATATATTCACAAAGACCTATATATATACATATGCCTATATATATGTACAAACATATATATACACACATGCCTATATATACAAACATATATACACTCATGTAAATATATATATATATATATGTACACATAAATGTATATATATAAAATTATGAATACACATGCATAGAGTAATGATCTTTTGCTCCCTAGTGAGCAAGATAAACATACTCACTTTTTATATTGACAGTTGAATATGATTCTTAAATTTTAAATGGTAACTCTTTTATTTATGTCAATCACATCTAACGGTCAATATGAAAAATGAGTATACTTATCTTGCTCTCTAGGGAGAAAGAGATCATTTTTCGCACATGCATACACACAAACTCACACATATTTACATATTCACATACATACATACATGTATATTACATATACATACACATATACACACACATATACACATGCATATATATATATATATATATATATATATATATATATATATATTCATAGTTTTACACCTATATTCACATATTTAAATCTATCTATATTGTCTAATTTAATTCAAAATTTATGATATTTTACATTCGAATTGGGTTTAGAATTGAAATCCACATTCAAATTGGGTTTGAATTGAAATTCACATTCAAATTGGGTTTGGGATTGAAATTCAATTACATTTGAATTCCAAAACTTATCAGAACAATGTATTTGGAATTGCAATTCCACTCCAATGCAATTCCAAAATGGCGCAACCGAAAGGACCCTAAGAATATAGCCAAAAGCATTAATTTCTTGAAATTGTTCAAAAATAAAAATTTATGTCACACTCAGCTGCATGTCAACCAGCATATATATATGTATATCTTCCAATAAGATTGAATGTGTTACATATGTTGTACATAATATAGAAAATGAGGTCTGCGGAGGTTGTTCGTTCATTCTTAAGTGAATAGTAGTGAAATCTTTTCTCTAAGATTGAATTCATATCAACAAATTGGAATTTGAAAATCCAGCTATAATACAAATCTCGTGCAATGCACTAGTGGGCGGAAAGCAGAGAGAGAGAGAGATTTTTCAGTAGCGAAGAAATAATTTTATATAGGGGTAAGACTTAAGAGGGATTGAAGTTGATTGGCTATGGCTTGTCTTCTTTAGGTGAGTTGAGTTGGATCAACTATATATTGATAAATAACAGCTAGGAAGATCTGATGAGCTGCAGAGAAATGTGAGTGACAGAGGTGGCACATGGTTCATTAGATGTAGTTTTGTAGAATTGAGCAAGGAATGGTTTTATTCTTGGTTTTATCTGTTTATGATATTTAATTACTTCTAAATACATTGTAGCATAAGGTGACAAAGATTTCCAAGAGACATATTCTAGAATATTTGTTGGATACTGTGATATAATTGTTCAAAATTATTTTTACTACTATGAGTATGAATCATAGTTTGCCGTGTACGAACTTGTGAATTATTGTGTTTTAAGAGTTAATCTTTTTTAGTAAGCATAAAAAACCAATAGCTAAGATAAATTCTTATATGGGCTGATGAGTCAAACTATATGGGCCTCATTAATCGATTAGTGACGCTTAGGCCTACCTCTCAAACATATTATTTGACTTACAACTACAAAATCTCAATTTTTTTTATTTTTTTTTTGGTAGTAAATAAATTAAGTGAGGGTTCTCTATGTTAAAATTAATGCCTTTTATAAAAATTCTAATTACTATCTTTAGTGTTGAATTATTGCGTGCATTATTGTGATTGAGTGGGTGTACCACTAGTGTTTGTTTGAAAGTGATTTATTAAGTGTGTGGGTCTTGTATGTTTTAAAATAGACAAAAGAAAAGCTAATGCAATAATGAAAAGGTGAGTGGAGTGTGCTGTGTGTAGTAGTGTGTTGAAGTTGTATTGAAGTGTATGTAGAAAACATAGCATTCCAGAGAGGCAGAACACTACTCCTATGTTTTGTGCCTTTGAAAAAATCTGCAGTTTTTTCAATACAAAAGGTTCTCTGTTTACTTGTTCTAGGTTGCTGAAATTATTTGTTTCATCTTCTATATACAATTGCTATTAGTTGGTAAACAAAGCCAACATAATTGGTATCAGAGCTCGATTTCGGTCTTGAAAAATCTGGGCGTGAAGATTGTTGATGGAAAATAAATCCGGAAGAAGATCGGTAGCCATGGCAACTTCAAGTAACCAAAATGTTGGAGGACACCAAAATTCAATTCCATCATTTGATGGGGAAAACTATGATTTTTGGTGTGTGAAGATGAAGACCATATTCCTCTCTTATGATCTTTGGGAGTATGTAGAAGATGGGTATGACGAACCGGAGGATGCGGCAACTTTGACGAATGTTCAAATACAACAATTAAAGGAGCATCGGAAGAAGGATGCAAAAGCTCTTGCCTTAATTCAACAAGGAGTTGTTGATACAATATTTTCGAGAATCATCAACTCAACAAAAGCAAAGGAGGCTTGGGATGTTCTCCAAAAGGAATATCGAGGCACAATGAAGGTAAGAACTATAAAACTCCAATATTTGAGAAGGGATTTTGAAAATATGAAAATGAAAGATATGGAGTTGTTGAAAGATTTTTTCTCTAGATTTATGGAAGTTGTAAATCAAATGAGAATGCATGGGGAAATTATTTCCGATCAAAGAATTGTTGAAAAAATCTTGATTAGTTTGCCGGAAAAATATGACCCCATTGTCGCCGTTGTTGAAGAAACCAAGGACCTTGAAATCTTGAGTGTTGAAGAACTAATGGGTTATATTAAAACATTTGAGCAAAGATTGAGTAGGCGTGCCGAAAAATCAATTGAAAGTGTCTTTCAATCTAAGCTCAATGTTACCTCTAAAATTAATGAAAGAGACCCGTCTAATTTTGATCGACCCAAAGGTGATTCATCTAGAGGAGGAAGATTTGGAAGATGAGGAGGAAGATTTGGAAGAAATGCAAGAGGAAGAGGAAGAAATAATTTTGATAGAGGCGGAAATGGAGACTACAATAAACAAAGTTGTGGTATTTGTAAAAGAAGCGGTCATATTGATAAAGATTGTTGGTTTCGGGGAAAACCTCAATGTTATAATTACAAAAAATTTGGACATGTTCAAAAAGATTGCCGATTGAAAACAAATCAACAAGCAAATTTCTCCGAAGAGCAAGAAGGTGAAGCAAATATGTTCTATGCTTGTCACACGACATCGGAACAAAAGAATGATTTGTAGTTTCTTGATAGCGGGTGTAGCAATCACATGACCGGAGATAAGAGTATATTTTTGGAGATTGATACTTCGGTGAATTCTCATGTAAAAATGGGAAATGGTGCTTTGGTTCAAACAAAGGGAAAATGTATCATTGTCATATAAACTAAGAATGGAAGAAGAAGTATCCGAGATGTGTTACTAGTTCCGGATTTGGAGCAAAATTTGTTAAGTGTTGGGCAACTTGTAGAGCATGGGTACTCCATTCATTTTGATGAGGAGTCTTGCAAGATTTTTGACAACAAAGAAAAAAATCATATTGTTGCAAAATTGAAGATGGAGAAAAATAGAAGCTTTCCTCTCACTTTCTCATACTCAAAAGATGTGGCCTCGAAGATGGAGATTGTTGATGAGTCATGGCTTTGGCATAGAAGATTGGGACACTTGTATTTTCAAAGCTTGAAAGGTCTACAACAAAAGAACATGGTACATGGGTTACCAAGTTCTATCCAAGAAGTGAAAGAAGTTTGTGAAGGATGTGCTCTTAGCAAGCATCACCGAGAGTCATTTCCAAAAGAGAAGGCATGGAGAGCAAAAGTATCATTGGAGCTTGTTCATACCGATGTGTGCGGACCGATGCAAACACCAACTCATGGAGGTAACAAGTACTTTATTATTTTTGTCGATGATTTTTCTAGAATGACATAGATTTATTTCATGAGACAAAAATCGGATGTATTTTCTATCTTTAAAAAGTTTCAAGCCTTTGTTGAAAGACAAAGTGGCTATTATATGAAAGTGTTGAGAAGTGATAGAGGTGGAGAATACAATTCAAATGAATTTGACAAGTTTTGTGAAGATATTGGCTTGGAGAGGCAATTAACCATTGGGCACATTCCACAACAAAACGGAGTGGCGGAAAGAAAGAATCGAACCATTGTTGAGATGGGAAAATCAATGCTTCATGAGAAGGGGCTGCCAAAATCTTTTTGGGGTGAAGCTGTGAATACCGCCATTTATTTGATGAATAGAAGTCCAACAAAAGCCGTAGAGAGCAAAACACCAATGGAAGCATGAAGCGGAAGGAAGCCATCCGTTAATCACTTGAAAGTTTTTGGTTGTATTTGTTTTGCTCATGTTCCAAAAGAAGTAAGGCGCAAGCTTGATGAAGCTAATGAAAAATGTATCTTTGTGGGTTATAGCTCAAAATCAAAGGGCTATAGACTCTTCAATTTGACAAAGAATAAATTGATCATTTGTAGAGATGTTCTCTTTAATGAGAAGGCATCTTGGGATTGGAAAGAGAAGAAATTTCAAGATCAATTCATTCCTCTCAATGAAGAATTGGAAAATCAACAAAATGAAGATGAAGGTGGTCTTGAAGTTCAACAAGAAATGCTTCCAACAACAAGCTCACAATCAAATCCAACTTCTCCATCAAGCTCAAGTTCATCATCTCCAAGTTCAACTCCAAGAAGAATGAGAAGTCTTAATGATGTGTATGCTAGTTGCAATTTTTGTGTTCTTGAACCATAAAGCTTTGAAGAAGCAATTAAAGAAGAGGCATGGAAGAAAGCTATGGAGGAAGAAATTCAAGTGATTGAAAAGAATAAGACTTGGACATTGGTAGAGAAGCCGAAAGACAAAGATGTGATTGGTGTGAAGTGGATCTTCAAAACCAAATTCAATCCCGATGGTTCTATTCAAAAGAACAAAGCAAGGCTCGTGGCAAAAGGGTATTCTCAACAGCCCGGAATTGATTTTCAAGAAACTTTTGCATCCGTGGCTCGACTTGACACAATTAGAGCTCTTGTTGCATTGGCGGCTCAAAAGGGTTGGTTCTTACATCAACTTGATGTAAAATCAGCGTTTTTGAATGGTGTTTTGGAAGAAGAAGTTTATGTGGAGCAACCTCAAGGGTTTGTTACCAAAGGCAAAGAAAAGAAGGTCTACAAATTGAAGAAGGCTTTGTATGGCCTAAAACAAGCACCTCGGGCATGGTATAGTGCAATTGATGCATACTTCAATGAAAACGGATTTCAAAGAAGCAAAAGTGAGCCAACCTTGTATTTCAAGACACAAGGTAAATTCGGTATTCTTATCGTCTCTCTTTATGTTGATGATTTAGTTTTTACCGGTAGTGATGAAAAAATGATAAATGATTTCAAGAAGGATATGATGAAGAAATATGAAATGAGTGATTTGGGTTTGTTGCATTACTTCTTGGGCATTGAAATTTATCAAAAGGAATGAGGAGTTTTTATTTGCCAAAAGAAGTATGCAAAAACTCTTCTTGAAAAATTTGGAATGTTGAATTCCAAATCCGTTCACACTCCTTTGGTGGTGAATGAGAAATTGATGAAAGAAGATGGAAGTAAAGAAGCGAATGCATCTCACTATAGAAGTTTGGTTGGAAGCCTATTGTATTTGACGGCTACAAGACCGGATATCATATACGCTACAAGTTTGTTGTCCCGATTTATGAACAAACCAAGTCAAATACATTATGGGGTTGCCAAGAGAGTGCTGCGATATATTCAAGGTACACTTGATTTAGGTATCTTGTTTGAGAAAAATATTGATACAAAATTGATTGGGTTTTGTGATAGTGATTGGGCCGGATGTGTTGATGATATGAGAAATACTTCCGGGTATGCATTCTCGCTTGGTTCGGGTGTATTTTCATGGGCATCCAATAAGCAACAAAGTGTGGCGCTATTTACTACCGAGGCCGAATACGTTTCAGCATCATTGGCAATTTCACAAGTAATTTGGCTAAGGAGAATTTTAGAAGATCTTGGCGAGAAGCAAGAAGAAGCAACTCCGATATTATGTGATAACAAATCGGCAATTGCTATGACAAAGAATCCCATCTACCACAGCAAGACAAAGCACATTGCCATCAAGCATCACTTTATCCGAGAGAAGGTTGAAGATGAGGAGATTCAACTCAAGTATTACAAAACCGAAGACCAAGTTGCGGACATTTTCACCAAAGCTCTACCAAGAGACAAGTTACAATTTCTAAGAGAAATGTTGAGTGTTACAAAATGGCATTAAGGAGGAGTGTTAAAATTAATGCCTTTTGTAAAAATTCTAATTACTATCTTTAGTGTTGAATTATTGTGTGCATTATTGTGATTGAGTGGGTGTACCACTAGTGTTTGTTTGAAAGTGATTTATTGAGTGTGTGGGTCTTGTATGTTTTAAAATAGACAAAAGAAAAACTAATGCAATAATGAAAAGGTGAGTGGAGTGTGCTGTGTGTAGTAGTGTGTTGAAGTTGTATTGAAGTGTATGTAGAAAACAGAGCATTCCAGAGAGGCAGAACACTACTCCTCTGTTTTGTGCCTTAGAAAAAATCTGCAGTTTTTTCAATACAAAAGGTTCTCTGTTTACTTGTTCTAGGTTGCTGAAATTATTTGTTCCATCTTCTATATACAATTGCTATTAGTTGGTAAACAAAGCCAACACTTTATATCCCATTCAATAGTCCTAAGAATCACTTTCAAGGGAAAAAATATTTATGTGAATGTGAACTTTTACTCATATGGACTAAGCCTTGTAAATGTAAAATGATAATACAAATGGACCTATCTTTTAATAGGTTGTTCAAAAGCTTAACGATGTTTGGTTAGAGTGATGGATTGAGGAGGAAAATTTTGTTTGGTTGGAGGGAAGGATAAACGGATGGAAGGGAGATGGGGAGGGATGGATATATGAGACATCCTTAGCGAAATGATTGTGTTCTTCTCAATTTTTGTTTGGTTGGGTGGAAGAGATAATAGAGAAGATGAATGAATCAACATATGTTTCTTGTTTGGTTGAGAGGAAGAGAACCATGATTTTTATATTAATTTTACAAATTTATCTTCATTAGGTGTTATGTAATTTATATAAAAAATTTATTATAAAGGATAAGAAAGTCATTTTAAATACAATGAGGTCATTAGCATTTTTTCTCTTTCCTCTTTCGCTCAAATTTGGGTGGTAGAAAAATGTAAAGGAGGGAGGGATTATAGTTGACAAAATTGGATACGACACGAACACGACCACATTTAAAAGGGTTAGGGTTGAGCATAAAAGGGTCAAGGGGTAAAAATGGTCAACCCGAGCACGACACGAAATTTTTGTGTCGTGTTCGGGTCAAACCTGTGTAACCCGAAGACTACCCGAAATTAATTAATCGTGTCAAATAGGTTGGGTTGACACGTTTACTTGAACTCAACCCATTTAAAAATTAAAATGGTAAATTAGAATATTATAGAAGGGTAAGTTATTTGTAATGTTATACTATTTGTACTTATAGTTTTGGCTTATCTAAATGGTTATGGGTGAAATCTTACAAAAATTTATCTTTGTGACATGTTAAAGTTAATTAGATTTTTTTTAACAGGTCAAAAATTTCGTGTCGGGTTGAACCCAACACGACCCAAATTTTTAAACAAGTTACACAGGTCGTGTCGTGTTACCTGTTTAAATAACAGGTTGTGTTAGTGTTTAATATCTTCAACACAAATATTAATCTTTCCGTGTTCGGGTCAAGACATTTCGTGTTCGTGTCGTGTTCGGGTCGACACGAACACGACCCAATAACCCGAATTGCCAGCCCTAGGAAGGATGTTTCATCCCTTATCTCTTCCTTCTTCTTTTCCCTTCCCTCTAACCAAACACAAAAATAATTACATTCTCCTCATTCTAATCCCTTCCTCGTCAATCCCTCATTCCAACCAAACATAGCATAAGAATGTCTCATCCATCCCTGATCGGCTCAGTAGGTTTCATAAAAATATGTTTAAAAATAGATCCTAAATACGACCTTGTTTTGCCTATCGCAAGCGTACGCGTAAGTTCGTAGTATAATATAGCTTGAGACAGGGTTTATCGATCCCACAGAGACTAAGTCGTACTCTAAATTCTAATAAAATAATATTCTTGAATTCTAAAGATAGTTTTTATTTATTTTGATATTGAACTAATTAAATTAATAACTAAACTAAATAAAATAATTAAGATAAATTGAGAAAAATTAATGGAGAAAGTTTAGGGCATATCTAGCGTCACCACTAGCTTCGTAATGTAAACATATTATTTATTCTATCATGAAAGGGAGACACAACTTCTATGAATTAGACTAGTGCTGCTACAAGCGAGTTTCTGGTCCCCAACAAATATTACATTCAATCGGGCTCAGCCACAACTCATCTTCGTAGTGAATATGATTAGGGTGTGCAATTACTCTACCCTACTCCTACAATGCATTAAATTAAAACACAACCATCACACATTCCCTTAGCATGAATTGTCCAATCTAGGGTTTCCAGTTTTGAGAACTATTATGTAGAAAATTAGCAATTTAACCTTCGAAGTTCTAGCTCGTAGTGATTAAATGTAATTGTGCAAAATTAAACAAAACACCAATCTAGAATAAGGTAATGTAAAACCTTATATAAACAGAATATCACAGTCTCTCATCTACATAATCATCACAGAATCGCTCTTTAGATTCCCCTTTCGTAATAAAAAGAAATAAAACATTGTCTACATTACTTGGGCTAGTACCGTTCAATTGCCCATGTCTGTCGGATATCGCATCGTTGATGTTGAGCCCGAATCCATGGACTTCTTGGTATTCTCCTTTTCGTTGCTCTCCATTTATGTTCTTCTACGCATTCATTTTTGTCAAGAGAAAAAACCCTTTTTATTATGATGTACGTGACCTTTTATAGAGAAAATCAGTCACACTTCTAAATGGTTTGGGATATATAATAAAAATAAACCTAATTACTAAAACTAACCTAAAAATAAAGTTACTCTAAAAATTCTGAAATAACTATAGAAGGATACTAATTAACAAATAAAACTAATCCTAAAATATCATCATTTATCTTGACCACCAATAAAATTCACGAAGTCTTCAGTATTCTTCCTAATAGTAATAAAATCGTAAGTTTGAGGCCTTAAACGATGCATTTTGGCTCAAAATCATGCGGGCCCACTATTTACAGTAGGTTTTGTTTGTTGGCCCGTTTCCACCAGAAAAGATGTCACTTCTTGCTAAATTCGGACATTCCGATAGTTTATACGTGAAAACTGCAGACTCGGTCTGTCTGAATACGTTATTTTGTTTGTTTAGCTTTTGGTCCACTTTTGGAATTTTATTTACATTCTTAGCTCAACTTTAATTACTCCATTCTTTAGCGGTCTCGTCTATTGAATCATCTCGAATTATTACTCTAGTTAATTCACCTAAATTAACTCGTTTTCCTCATAATGCACCTGAAACAAAGTAAACAAGACAAATCGTATAAAAACACCAAAATAATATAATGTGTAGACTAACAACACTAAGTTAAGGGCCTAGAATGTGTAACATTCGGATCCTATCAATCCCTTCCAGTCTCTCTTCCATCAATTTTCCCATCCCTCCAACCAAACAAAACATTAGTGTTATTTTAGCTCTCTAACCAAACATAGCATAAGAATGTCTCATCCATCCCTTCCACTTTCTCTTCCATTCATTTTCCCATCTCTCCAACCAAACAAAACATTAGTGTTATTTTAGCTTGGGTTTGATACTATACGAGTTTGAGCTCGTCTAATTAATTAATTGAAAAAGTTTGAACCGAGCTTCTAATAAGTATGGTTCGAGTTTTTCATGAATAATTCAGTGTTTGTTTGGCAACCGGTGCAGTACGGTGTTGGTTTGGGTTGGGTTTGGTGTGGTTTTATTCTGAACTGAAACCATGTTTGGTGCAGATGGTTTTGGTGTGAGAAAAAGTAAAGTTGAAAAACCAAACCATGTTTGGTATAGTTGATATGGATTGAAATTCTGAAACCAAATAATGTTTGGTAACTTGAAATGGTTTGACATTTTATTTATTTATAATAACTTTTTGTAAATATATATGTTTTAAAAAATAAAATATATAGATAAAAATATATTTCAAAAATATATATAAAATTCAAAAAAATATAAATTTCAAATATATATATAATTCGAAAAATATATATATAATTCAAAAAATATATATATAATTCAAAAATATATATTTTTTGAAATATATATAACATTCAAAAATATATATATAATTTCAAATATATATAATTCGAAAAAATATATATATAATTCGAAAAATATATAAAAATTTAAATATATATATTGTTTTCGAATTTTATATATTGTTTTCGACTTTTATATATTTGTTTCGAAAGTTTGCCCTAATTGTACAACTATACTTGAGTAAACAATATTCGATTTTGGTGTCCTTTATCTTTTAGCCAAACAGTCATAAATATGGTGTCTAAGGGCATACAAATGTAAATTATAACCATCCATGTTTTAAAATTGATATTCAAATTAATATTTATTTTGTTTACTTTATTTATTATTTTTAAATATTTATTACTCAATTTTATTTATTATTTATTATTAATTATATTCTATTATTTGATAACTTTTATTTAGTTATTTAATTTAATTAAATAAAAATTTTAATAAAATAAATATATATGTATATGGTTTTGTATATATATATATATATATATATCACACAACACACACCAAGGTACCAACACGTGGGGCTTGAGTATTGAAGTTGGTTTGGAGAATTGGAGTTGATTTGCTTGAACAGTACCACACCATCCGAAAACCATGTCTAGAGATGGTGTGAAAAATATGCCATTTGGTACCAATTTGGCACACCATTTTTTGGTACCATTCAACCATCTCACACAAACCAAACATAGTTTGGGTTATAATTCACATTCCACACCAAATTTTTGGCACCAACTTCATCTACCAAACATACACTCAATTCATATACAATTTTAGAAGTGAGCATGAATACTCGTAATTTGTGCACACTATGTCACTACCCTTATTGTTTAGGTACCATTTTGTATGTCTAAGTAGAACATTTCTACACAGGTACTACTTATCATACAATGTCATCAAAATAAGTTGGACAAAGGAGTATTTTTTTTTTTTGGAAACGTGATAAACTCACACACACTGCTTTCACTGTAGCTTAAACCCTTGATATCTCATTTGAGAGTAATGACAGGTACCGCTTGTCCATTAGACCTTTGGTACAAAGGAGTATCAAAATCGTCTCAATAGTAAGACAATTTAGGTAGTCGCCTAAAGCCCCGCCTAATAGGAAGTCCCCAAAATTTTGGGTGCTTATGAATATACATAAATAATTATTTTTCTTTATATATTGTATATATTTTCTTTTTGTATAAGATTCCATCCAATAATAAAATTAGTGATTAAAAAATATTTATATCCTAATTCAATTTTATTACTTTCTATTTATAATTATCTTTGACTTTCTTTAAACATATTTCATGAAAGATCTCTCTTCAGCCTTCTCCAAAACATGATCTAACAATCAAGAATTATCCACAACAATATTTAAAATATATTCAACTGCAATTATATCATTGTTATATTTGATGTGGTGATGTGGAACTCTCATAACCGCTCATTTCCTTTTGAGAGAGAAAATCTCTAGAGAGAATCCAAGTCCTTTAATTTCTATATAATATTCCTTCTCTTATTCATTGAAATTACTATTTAGTAAAATTATCAAGTTCACTCTATCCAACTCTCTTGAATGCAACTTATGAGACTTTGGACATTGTACTACGAAATCATGTTTTATTGTTCTATACTTCAATTTATTATTTAGTTTTTTAATTTTTTTATTCTAGAGTTCTTTGTTTTATTTTTGATTTGCGATTAATTTTATTCATATGCTTGATTATGCCGACTAAGAAGTATGAACCTGGATAGGAAAAACTTTAAAAGAAAAGAAGAATAAATTAATTAATTGAATCTCAAAAAAGTGTTATTGATAAATTTGTTACAAGAAATAAACAAAATATAACAAAATATTTAATTAAAAATTCAATAAATGAACAAACAAGTCATTTAAAAGAACAAGAAGATGATATTCATGCGGCCCGCCTAAGGTTAAAAATATTGATTAAGAATGAACTTTTATAGTGCCCTAATTTTACCAATTGCAAGCGCACGAATCGTTTTATAAAATATCATGGCTTCAAAACGGGAATATCGATCCCATTGAGATTTGGAATTATTCACTTTAACAATCTAAAAGTACTGAATTATGATTTTGAAAAAGGTTTGTTTGGTTTTGAAATATATGATCTAATTAAACTAACTAAAAGCAAAAAGTAAATTATGTTTCTGATTCAGAATTTAGGTCAGCCCAAGTCTAGGGGGTCACATGAATGTCCACAGGAGGGATAGGGCTAGACTAAAGCAGTCCCCAATTCCCCACCATGAAATTCAGCATCAAAATCATCATGTTAATCTTCATGAATATTGTAATCCTAACCCTAGTTCTGACCACAGTGTTCTTGCATCAACTTCCACATAATCTAGGGTTTCATCTGATCCATCTCTCACAGACAATTTTAGTGATCAAAAGGTCCTTCCTTTTATATCACCTAAATTATTAGAAAATCTCAAGAGGACCTCCTTATCATCTCCTCCATCATGGTCAAACTTCATTGCCAAAAGATCCCTAAAAGTCTTTGATCCAGAAAATGGAGGGAGAAATTCAAAGGTGGAATCAGGACATGATAGGGTGAGAGGGGATTATGTCGAAAGCGAATTATCGAGTTGAATTTGGTTGTTTGCAGAACTCTCCCAGCTATGTTTGGTGCTGAGCATGATGAGGCCATGAGTCATAAGAGAAGAAGAACTGATATAATACCATTAACTTTGTTCAGTTGATAGGAAGCATCTCAAATCAGAGGTACTAGAATTTAGGTTCAGCTCCATAGAGGATTTAGATCCTGAACTAAGACTCGGTAACCAGAGATGAAAAGCATGTGTTCATATATATATATATATATTACTACTATTAAAAGTCCAAGGAGTTTCCAACTCTATTTTAATTTCAATACTTCAATTATATGTAAATTCCAATTAAGTAAATTATAATTAAACGCTTTTAATAAGATAGAATTCAACAATAACCGGAATCTTAATTATTTTAAATTTTATTGTGGTAATAATAATATAAATGATGGTTGAAAGCATTTTTGAAATTTTAGGAGTCCCAATTATATAAATTATGTTCTAGAATTTTAAAAAATAAATAATGAGATAAGTAGGTTGAAGTAGAAAGATTGTTGGAGTCTTGTACTTCATATAAAAAATTAATATTTAAAATTGTACCTTAATTGGTATAAATATAATCCTATTTCAATAGGTTTTTTAAAGATAAGCTTTAATAAAAAATAATATTTTAATTTTTTTTATAATTTAAAATAAAAAATAGGGACATAACCTTGAAATACTGAAACACTTCACACTTTTAATATGTTGAAGTATAAAGATTGTAGGAGTCTTGTACTTAATATAAAAAATTAATATTTAAAATTGTACTTTAAGCGGTATAAATAAAATTCTACTTCAATAGGTTTTTTAAATATAAGCTTTAACAAGAAATAATATTTTAATTTTTTTATACTTTAAAATAAAAAAAATAGGGGCTGAAGCTTGAAATACTGAAACACAACACACTTTTAATAATACTATTTTTTAATTGGTCCAAATAGAATTCAAGTTGGTGAATTATTTTAAATTTTGGAGATAAAATTATATTTTAATACAGAAATGCTGAAATACTGAAACCTTTCACACTTTTAATAGTAGTATATATATATTAGGATCGAGTTTCCAGTTTAGTTGTGTTATTTTATTGTCATTAGGATTTTATTTTTTATAGAGTTTAATTAAATCGAGTTTTCTTTTAAACAGTTTAGTTGTCTTTTATTATATTTAGGATTTTAATTTTTATAATTTTAAATTAAAATAATAGGGGCTGGAGTTTGAAATACTGAAACATTTCACACTTTTAATAGTACTATTTTTTAATTGGTCCAAATAGAATCCAAGTTGGTGAATTATTTTAAATTTTGGAGATAAAATTATACTTTAATTACAATTTTAATACTGAAATATAAATTTTGGAGATAAAATTATACTTTAATTACAATTTTAATACTGAAATGCTGAAATACTGAAATTTTTCACACTTTTAATAGTAGTATATAGATTATGATCAAGTTTCCAGTTTAGTTGTGCTCTTTTATTGTTATTAGGATTTTATTTTTTGTAGAGTTTAATTCAATTTAGTTCCTTTTAAACAGTTTAGTTGTCTTTTATTATATTTAGAATTTTAATTTTTATAATTATAAATTAATTTTTTTTATAATTTTAAATTAAAAAATTCGGTTGGAAACTATAAATTAATTTTTTTTTTAATTTTAAATTAAAAAATTCGGTTGGAAACTATTTGAACTTTTAATAGTAGTATAGATATATGGGTAAATGGCCCTAAATGCCCCAATGGTTTCAAAAGTGTGCGAAAAACCTCACTCATGGTTTCTAAACAGCCCTATACTTTGCAAAGAGTGCAAATAACCCCCTCAAAAGCTTTTTTCGGTGACTGAGATGAGATTTTTTGCACATTTCTAAAACTATAGGGGTGTTTTGCGATCATTACATGATTAGATTCCGGTCAAAAAAGTGAACGGAACAGTATTAAGGGGGTCAAAGTGCATACTTTTGGATTAGTACTGGGGGTTATCTGCACAAAATGAACTAGGGTTTTCCACACACTTTTGAAACCATTGGGGTGTTTAGCGCCATTTGCCCTTAGATATATATATATATATATATATATATATATATATATATTACTTGTTTCTTATGTTCATGTTCGTTGTTTGTGCTCTCTCTCAAGTCATTTTTGTTTCCTTGTTCCATTTATTCTCTTTGGTCTAAAGGTAAATTAATGCCTCTTTTAAAGTTCACACATTTGCAGAGTGTAACAATAGATATATATATATATATATATATATATATGAATATCAAAGATAAGTACAAATGTTTACCTTTTATATATCACAAGAAACATGTTTTCATCCCATGAATAGCTCTCACATTGACTCTGATTAGTTGAATCTATTGGTGTTCATATCATATGCATTTTGCCAATTGAAATTATATATGAAGCTTAATTATGGAAAATTATCAAGTTAGTTTGATAATATGAATAACTAAGTGACTTATGTTGCATTCTTAAGAAACATTTGTTCCACGTGTGATCTAGAGAGGTCTGATCAGACAATTCTTACTCTTCAAATTGCATGGTAATTTAGAGAGAGAGAGAGATTGAAGTTACTTTTAATATGGTACTTAGAAGTAAATAATGTATGAATTATGAATTAATATGGTCTTGTCTTGGTTAAGAAACAAAGTAAATAATGTATGAATTATGGTTATTGTTTTGTTGGGACTCAATACTTGACTGACATTCCATCAGAGAGAGCAACTAAACTAATCCACAAAACACAGAGTAGGAATTTCAAGAACACACAAGTCAGATACACCACAACAGCGATTCACTTTTCTCTTGTATTTTTAACATCATCATCACATCTGTTGCAGTCAGTGACACATCTAGAGATTGAGTTGAGTAGGGTATAATTGCACTATTCAAACTTCAAGAATAGGTAGAGGTAAAAAAAAAAAAAAATCAATGGGGACTTTAAAGGTTTTTTATAATGGATTTAGTGGGCAAATTCATATATTATCTGAAATTCAGGGCAATTAGGCTCGAAAAAGAAAATTCACACTTGTGTCTCCTCTAATACTTTTTTTGGCTATTAACAAACAACCCCCTATAGTTTCAAATTCTTGACAAACATTCCCTGATGTGTCAAATAACCCATGCACTTTTCTCATCTTACACGCAACCCCCACTTCATTAGTATTCCGTTAACAAACATCCCCTTGTCGTTATAAATTGATATTTTATGCCCAAAATACTCCTAAATTGATATTTTATGCCCAAAATACTCCTAAAATAAATTGGTAACTAAATTAAGATTTTTCTGTAAATTACAAATTATTATTTTTTAACTAAATTAAGATTTTTGAGTAAATTACAAATTATTTTTTTGTTTTTTGTTTAAGTTTACTTATTTATTTAAATTCAAATTTGAAAAAATATATTACTCCCTCCGTCTCAAATTATAAATCCCTTTTGGGAAATTCAACTTTTTAAGATGATGACTTTTATTGTAGTGTTAATGAATAAAATATCATTTTACTCGTTGTCTCACTATAATGATGTGATTATTTATAAAGTATATATTTTATAACTTTAATGCTTAAAGGTTAAACTGGTAAATTGACCAAATTAAGTGATTTGACTTTTCAAAGTGGACACTTATTTTTGAACAACTAAAGATGAAAATTGAACACTTATTTTGGGACGGAGAAAATACAAATTATAAGGGTAAAGCCATTTTAAAATTTCTATGCATTTATTCTCTTAAAAAAATAAAAAAATATTATTTAAAGTGTATTATTATCAATAATGTTTTTTTTAATATAATTTGTACTCCCTCTGTCCCAAAATAAGTGTCCACTTTGAAAAGTCAAAGCATTTTATTTGATCAATTTACTAGTTTAACCTTCAAATATTAAAGTTATAAAACATATATGTTATAAACAATCACATTACTATAGTGGATCACGGGTAAAGTTGGTATTTTATTCACTAACACTACAATAAAAAATCATTCTCTTAAAAAATTGAATTCCCCAAGAGGGACTTATAATTTGAGACGGGGGAGTACTATATTTTTTCAGATTTGAATTTAAATAAATAAGTAAACTTAAACAAAAACCAAAAAAATAATTTGTAATTTACTCAAAAATCTTAATTTAGTTAAAAAATAATAATTTGTAATTTACAAAAAAATCTTAATTTAGTTACCAAATTATTTTAGGAGTATTTTGGGCATAAAATATCAATTTAGGAATATTTTAAGCATAAAATATATATTTTTAATGGCAGGGGGTGTTTGTTAACGGAATACTTACGGAATAGAGGTTGTGTGTAAGGTGAGAAAAGTGCATGAGGTTATTTAACACTTCAGGGGTGTTTGTCATGAATTTGAAACCATAGAATTTGTTTATTTTTTTTCTCTTCTTCTAAGTCCCTCCAAATTTTCCACCTCACTTCATGGAATTAACTTATTTAAATATTATTGCACATATTATACGTATAAACCTTGTAGTCGCAAAGAGAATATTATAAAATCCTCGCCCAAAGATGCTAACTACTTCTTTGTTTCTTCTTTTCCATGTATTGTTAATTACCCTCACCTTCTCTACCATAAAACTGAACGAGAAAAAGAGAAACTAAATTAAGTTAGAACTTTATTTGAATTAATTATCTGGTATTATTAATGTATGTTAGAATAAAGAGAATGAGAGAATATTATATTTTTTTTTTGGGTAAAAAGAATATTATATATTGATATTGTTTTATGCTATAAAGAGATTACATGAGTTAATTCCGTGAAGAAAAGAATACAATAAAATTATAATATAAAACATAATCATACAAACTAGAACCCTCTTTGCTTAACCAAACCTAAGTAAGTTACCAAAATCTGAAAACATTCAAATGTAATAAGAATATAACCAAAAGCATTTCTTGAAATTGTTCAAAAATAAAAATTTAAGTCACACTCAGTTGTCAACCAGCATATATCTTCCAATAAGATTGAATGTGTTACATATGTTGTACAAAATATAGACAGTGAGGTGTGGAATCTGGAGAGGTTGTTTGTTATTAAGCGATAAGCAGGATCCAAGAGAGAATTTATATTCACAATTTTTTTTTATTCCCAAAAAAAAAGCAGAGAGAGACATATTCTTTAGTCGTGATGAAATAATTCTATATAGGGATTTACTCTTCCCCCCTCATGTTTTTTTCTCTTTGGGCATTCTTGCCCCTTTTCTTTTTGTACCTCTTTTTTTTTATTACTATTCATTTATTTACCAAATAAAATAAAATAATTCTATATAGGGGTAAAGAGGGATTGAAGTTGATTGGCTATGGCTTGTCTTCTTTTAGGTGAGTTGAGTTGGATCAACTATTGATAAATAACAGCTAGGAAGATCTGATGAGTTGCAGAGAAATGTGAGTGAATTTTATAGGGAAGAGAGTGACAGAGGTGGCACATGGTCCATCAGATGTAGTTTTGTAGAATTGAGCAAGGATTGGATTTATTATTAATTGGTTTTATCTGTTTATGATATTTAATTACTTATAAATACATTGTAGCATAAGGTGACAAAGATTTCCAAGAAACATATTCTAGAATAGTTGTTGGATACTGTGATATAATTGTTCAGAATTATTTTTACAACTATGGGCATGAAAAACTAGCTAAGATGAATTCTTATATGGGCTCATCAATTAAACTATATGGGCCTCATTAATAGATTAGTGACACTTGGGCCTACCTCTCAAGCATATTTGTTTGACTTACAACCACAAAATCTCTATTTTTTTTATTTCTTTTTTTTGGTAGTAAATAAATTAAGTGAGGGTTCTCTATAGCCCATTCAATATATAAGATAATAATAGACTGACAAATAGTCCTAAAGAATCACTTTCAAAGAAATTTTTTTTATGTGAACTTATACTCATATGGGCTAAACCTTGTAAATGTAAAATTATACTACCTCCGTCCCGTTTTAGTTGTCCAGTTTGACCAAAATTTGTGAGTACTTTTTGGTCAAACATGAACAAGTAAATTGGGACAAAGAGAGTAATAGAAATGAACATTTCTTTTAAGGAGGTTGTTCAAGAGCTTAACGACTAAAGTTTATGTTATATTTGGTCGGAGGAGGAATGGATTAAGGTGGGAGGGATAAATGATGGATAGTGTAATTATTTTGTATTTGGTTGAAAAAAAGAAAAGAAAAGAAGGAGATAGGGAGGGATGAAGCATCTTTCCCTCCTTCACATATGCCCAAATTTGGACAGAAGTGAAAAGAGAAAATAACGAACTCCTCTCCAATTATAGCAATTTACAGTTTTAACCTTCTTAACAATTTGTTTATATAGTATATTCTACATTTTGAGGTTATATTTGTAAATTTAATGTAAAAATTACGAATCTCTTCTCTTTTCAACTAAATTAGAAAAAATATTATTATATTCGTTATTTCTATTATCAATTTCATTCAACCAAACATAAGGTAAGAGAGATACATTCTCTTCCCTATGGATGTCTCATTCATCCCTTCCACTCTCCCTTTCATTTATTTTTTCATCCCTCCAACCAAGCGAAACATTAGTGTTACTTAAACTTGAGTTGAGCTCGTCTACTTTATTAAATGAACAAGTTTAAACCGAGCTTCTAACAAGCATGGTCCGAGTTTTTCATGAATAATTCAATTCATATACAATTTTAGAAGTGAGCATGAATACTCGTATTAATTTGTGCTCACTACCCTTATTGTTTTCATTTAGGTACCATTTTGTATATATAAGTAGTTCTTTTCTACACGGGTAGTACTTATTATACAATGTCATCAAAATGAGTTGTACAAAGGAGTATTTTTGTGCATAAGAGGGGTACACACATGCATTAAATTGGTATCTGAATAGTGAATACTAATAATAATGATAATTAATTTAGATAAATAAACATTTTCTTTTTTGTTTTTATATCAGCGTTAAAATTTCCCAAAAAATTACAGAATTCTGCAAAGCATTGTCTTTAAATTAATTAAATTAAAATTGTGCTTCAAAATTCCATATATTATAGGGTTTTTTAATTACTTCATTTTTTATTTTGAAACAATAAAATTTTCATATATAAAAAAATAAAAATAAAAAGATGCAACCACATTGGGAGATTTTTTTATTTTCATTTTAATCCCGAATTGATTTACCATAACAAGAATAGGAGCATATTCAAATCATGACATTTATTTTGGTTTGAATTTTTAGAGGTGAGAATATTTATGACATTTCAATGAAATCAGAGGAATTCTATTATGGCAAATAGGAGTAAATATTTTTTTACTAACAGTGTTAAGGTTCATAAATGCTTTCACTAAATATTTTAACTAACAGTTGACTTCATGACTAATTTAGTATACAAATATATTTTTCTCGATTTCCCTATTTGTCATGACGCCTAAATTCAAATTCACCATATGATAACGCAAAGATTTCAAATTCATGATAACAGATATTTCATAAAACTCTTTCCTTTAATGGATAGATATGATAAGGATTTTTTTTTTATAAAAAAAATGTTGTGTACTTATAGGAGTGAGGTCCCCAAAGTGTGGGCCACCCATCTAATGAATAATTTATTAATAGTTGTTATGTTTGGAGTAGTTTATAGTTGTATCTATTTAATTAATTAATACTCAATCCCTTCTTTACTCTCCACATGTATATTGACACATAAACAAGTCAGAAAGGTTCTTACAAATCAACATTTATAGATATATTTAGTAAAACTGATAATTTAAAAACCTAAAATGCATATATATAGTTATAGATACACCCACACCCTCCTTTTAAATAGAAACTGCCATTATAAATAGATAATTGATATGATACATTAACGCATATTATAGAAACTGCCTCATAAAAAAATGATTCTAAGCACACCAAAAAAACACTACAAGTCTACAACCCAAAACGGCTTCGGTTCAATCAAGGCGTGAAAATAGTAGGCATTATCAAAAGAGTTTGATTTGTGTTGAAACACAAACACGTCTCTCTGATTAACCCATTCGAGAGGGTTCGAGTGGGTCAGAACATATCGTCATTCACCATCATGTCTCAAACCACCTCCGAAACCACCACCACTCTTCATGACCAATTCAAACCCTGGACATTTTTGCCCATTAAAATTCCAGAATTTTTCTCATCGTTCATGAAAGGGTTCATAGCTCTCTGTATCGTCGCTTGGATATCAATTGTATCTCTATCTCTAGTCTCGAACCATTCCAAATGGCTCGCTTGTTCCGAATGTCGCCAAATGTTCATGCGCGGTTCCAAAATCTCGACCACCACCACCACCAATTTTCAATTCGCGCCACCACCACAACGGGCTCCACCACAACAAGCCCCACCACCGAAAGAGGACCCCACCAACGTGTCTCACATTTTGTTCGGCCTGGGAGGGTCGGCCAAAACGTGGGACAAACGAAAATTATACTCCGAGCTGTGGTGGAAACGAAATGTGACACGTGGGTTCGTTTGGTTGGACGAAAAGCCCGGGAACGGGACAGCGTGGCCGGAGACGTCGCTGCCATATAAGGTGTCCAGTGACACGACGAGGTTCAAGTACTCGTGCTGGTTCGGGTCGAGGTCGGCCATTCGGATTGCGAGGATTGTGAAGGAGAGTTTCGAGCTAGGGTTGGAGAATGTGAGGTGGTTCGTGTTGGGTGATGATGACACTGTGTTTTTTTTGGATAATTTGGTGACGGTGTTATCGAAATATGATCATAACGAAATGTATTATATTGGTGGTAACTCGGAGAGTGTGGAACAGGATGTGATACACTCGTATACCATGGCGTATGGTGGTGGTGGGTTCGCGCTCAGTTATCCGTTGGCGGCGGAGCTGGTTAGGGTTTTAGATGGTTGCATTGATCGGTACGCGATTTTCTACGGCTCTGACCAGAAGATTCAAGGTTGCTTAAGTGAGATCGGTGTACCAATTACCAAGGAACTTGGTTTCCATCAGGTATTTTTTTTCAGGGAATCATCCGCATGAATGAATATATGGACTTTATTTCATTTTCTTATATTTTTTTAATTCCCACCCTCACTACTCTTATAATCTTAATCAACCTATTATTTATATTGTATTTATACTTGCACTTAAATTGTTATATTGTATTTATACTTACACTTCAATTGTTTTATAATCTTAATCGACTTATTATTTATTGTGCAGTTGCTTCTTTTAAATTAGGTGTGTTTAGGTTAAATCATGTCCATTTTACTCATGTTGTTGTTTTAAATTTGTTTTCTTACTTATCTACCTTCTTAATTTGTTTTTTTTTTTATCATTTATTAACCCAAAGCAAACAACAATAGAGGGGAAGAAACAACCCTCACCTTGCATTGTTTTAGATTCACTTCTTTTAAATTAGGTGGGTTTAGGTTAAATCATGTCCATTTTACTCATGTTGTTCTTTTAAATTTGTTTTGTTCCTTATCTACCTTGTTTTTTTTAATATTTATTAACCCATAGCAAAGAAGAGAAGGAGCACACAAGCTACCAGGAACCATCCGGAACCAAACACAACCTCATGCAAGGTCCCAACAAAGCAGAAACAAGCCAGCAGAATTTACCTTCTTAATTTCTTAACTAGGTTTAATATCCATCATTTTTTATGTATTAGTCACCCTAATTTTTTTTACGTAATATTCAAAATAGTATATATTAGAAAAATTAATTTTATCAATTTGAATCTTGGTTTCAACTCTAAGTTTATCATCATAACCTTGCTATTTTATAGTCTCATGGAATAGAATAGGTATATAATGGATTTTATGTGACAAAAATTCTAAAACTTCATAAAATATTAAAAAGATGCATTTACTTTCAACAACCATCTAAAGACTTTCTGAAAGAAATATGAGATATTAATTGAGAGAAGGAGTACTAAAACTAATTCTTGATGCAAAAGGTTTATTATAAAAATAAAATATCTGAATTGTATTAGTAGAATCCACATTTTTTTTTTTTTATTTGTTGTATACGGAGAAAAATATGCATTTAGAGATTTTCAGAAACAAAGGATCTATGAGACGTCCAGGGGGCATTCATTTTTTCTTTTCTTTTCATTTTATGCCCTTATATTTCTAAATTCATGAAAATGCACCCTTGAAATAACAAAAAAATCACATCATATTATTTTGGCTCCCTCACATATTAGGGTAATCACCATAAATGTGAATGGCGTTAGGCTGGATCCACATGTTGTATTTATTAATTAGTGTATCTTTCAAGATTATGTACTATTATCACAACATTGTGGAGAGTATTGTTCACATTGATTTGTGATTCGTTGGCATATATAAAAAAGGAAAGTGATGTATGGTATGTTTTGTGTTTGAACAAGTAAATTTATTGAAAGAAAAAGGAGTTTCAGGGGGGGAAATGATCATAATGCTCTAACCTAATATCATACGTCAATTAAATCTTTTTGGCTTATGTTATTTGACTTAGTGATTTAATTTCGTATAAGTTTTCCATGTTTTTTTTCTCTCACTAAAATCAAAGTAGAGAATTCATTACTCACCATATTGTTATATTCAACTCAGTAATTTTATGTAATGACAGCTTGACATCCGAGGAGACCCGTATGGATTATTAGCAGCCCACCCGGTTGCGCCGCTGGTGACCCTCCACCACTTGGACTACTTGCAGCCTCCATTTCCGGGTCTGAACCAGATTGAGTCCCTCAAAATGCTATTCCGGGCTTACGAAGTGGACCCTGGTCGGACTATC
Source organism: Cornus suecica (assembly GCA_963922005.1). Classification (NCBI taxonomy): domain Eukaryota; kingdom Viridiplantae; phylum Streptophyta; class Magnoliopsida; order Cornales; family Cornaceae; genus Cornus; species Cornus suecica. The sequence continues at coordinate 6,915,455 of OY998242.1, read as the reverse complement.
CAGCACAGTTTCGGGTATGACTTGCAGAGGAACTGGTCCATTTCGATATCTTGGGGTTATACAGTACAGCTTTACCCTTACCTAGAGACAGCAAAGGTGTTGGAAACACCATTCCAGACATTTGTGACGTGGAAGAGTTGGGCTAGAGAGCCATTTACGTTCAATACCCGAGTGTTAAGTCAGGACCCTTGTAAGCGGCCGGTTATCTTTTTCTTGGATCGGGTTGAGAAGCGCGAGGGAGGGCACAGCCTGACCCGGTACATGAGGTTTGTGGGTGAACCCGGAAAGAATTGTGACCGGAATGAGTATGTGCCCACATTGTCTGTTCAGTACTTCCATGTCTTGGCGACCAAGTTTGAGCGCGAAATTTGGAAGAAGGTGAGAAAGCTAACTATATATATCCCTCCCTTTCCATTTCTTAATTATAGATTACTAACAATAACAATAAGAGTTATTATCAGAAACCCATGATTTTATTTTGCACCAATGACCTCCTTCCGTTTCAGAAAATTCCTCTACATTTATCAAATTTTATCAACTTGCTCCATTTCTTATAATTTGGATAAATTGCTCTTTCACCTCATATTATTAATATAAATTATACTTTCACCCTTATTTATTTTACTTTGACCCCTCAACTAAATTTTGAGATGTAAAATGACTAAATTACTCCGAAATGTGTGTGAGAACCTACTTGTCAACCCATAAAGATATGAAAAAACCAATTTATCCTCCTTTTACAAAAAATATATTTTTTTTGAAAAAAAAAATTCAAAAAACAAAATATCGAAAAAAAATATTTTGGGAAAAATATAAATATTTCGGGGTGAAAGTGTAATTTACTCATAAAAAAATTCATTTATCAGTAAACCCTGGGGGTATTTTTGTCCAAAATTGTAGGAAAGGGGGTAAGGTGATACAATTTGATAAATGCATGAGATTTTTCTTAAACGGAGGGGGGTTAGTCGATGCAAAATGGAATCATAGGGGGATTTACTGATAATAGCCCTAACAATAATGATAATAATAAAAATTAGTAATAATAAAAGCAAAAGTAAAAAGAAAATATATAAGCCATGAAGTGGGAAGTTTAAGTTATTTATTGAGATTGACATTCAATAGATGCAGAACGTTTTTAACATATTTCTGGCCGAACTAGTAATCCTATATTGTGATCGGGTTATCCTATCTACTCAGATCTCTTTGGGTCAGGTGTTTGGAGTTCACCTATATCAATGATAGATTTTGGTAGCGATTTTAATAGATTAAAAATTTTGCGATTTTATACAAATATTTAAATTTTTAGATGAGATTCGTACCCAACTCATATAGTCTAAATTTATATATATTTTTTTATGAAGGTTGAAGATTCAAATCTCACTAAAGGAATACTTAAGGGCATGTTTTGTAAACAGGTTTGATGCCAAAAATATGGTTTTGGTGCCAAAAAATGGTACTAGACCATGTTTGGTAAAATGGTGCCAAAAAATGGTATCGTTACTGTAGCAAACCATGGTGCCAAATTTGTGAAGGATTTTGGAACCATCTTTTTGATGGTTTTGGATGGTGCGGTACTGTAGCAAACCACTGTAGCAACCCGAATCACTGTAGCACCAAATATAATATTTATATTTTAATATTATAAATTTTAATATTAATATATATATATTAATATTAAAATTTATAATAATATTAATATTAAAATAATATTATTATAAATATTAATATTAATATTAATATATTAAAATTAAAATATTAATATAATAAAAATATATTAATATATTTTAATATAATAAAAATATATTAATATATTTTAATATTATAAATTTTAATATTAATATATTAGTATATTAATATATTTTTATTTTAATATTAATATTAATATATTTTAACTCATACCAACTCTACAAAACATGGTTTGGTTTTTCAGCATCACTTTTTCTCACACTAAAACCATCTGCACCAAACATGATTTGGAACCAAAATAAAACCACACCAAACCAAATCCAACCCAACCTAAACCAAAACCAAAAACTAACACCGCACCAAACCGTTACCAAACGCAACCTAAATGATGCGTGTGCATATTTATAATAAAGTGAATCTCAATATTGAGTGACTTATTTTGTTTAGGCTTGGATTATGATATTTATCAATCTATTAAATACTACTATTTGTAATTTAATATGTATGTAGATGTGGGAATAAAAACTAACACATTTCTCAATAATAATTTGAATATGCAGTCACCACGAAGACAGTGTCTTGAGGTGGTTAATGACACAGAAGTTGACAACATCATAGAGGTGAAAATAAGAGGATGCAATCGAGGGGAATCGGTTACACCACCATAGATGGATCGAAACATTTTTTTCTTTTCTTTTTTTCCATTTAAATTTTACAGCTCAAGTTGACCTCTGAAGCTGCGACGCTCGGTCACTACAAGTATTGCATTCACCTTATGCAATAAGGAGAAGAAATCATCAGCGCATCGCATTGTCTTCTTGTAAATATGAAATTTTGCCTGCTATCGCTACCATTTTTTTTTGGGTTATTTTTTGTTTTTTATTTATTTAACTCTTTCTCTTCAAATTTTGATTCTTGGCAGAATAATAATAAAAAGAATAGATAGATGAAATATTTAAAAAATTATTTCTTTTTTCTACTTTTGAGACTTGCCAATTTAAAAAGATATGGATAATAAAAAAATCAATCTCTATTGAAACAAGTCTTTTTATTCAAACAATTCTAAAAACAATTCTCCAAATAATTCTATAGAAGTATTCTAGTTCCGTTTAAAAGCATTAAAAATATTTTAGTGGTGTTGGTACTAAAATGGACACACTAAATTTATATTTTCTAAGATAACATATATTTTAGATTTTAACAGATGTAAAAATATCATGTTAATTGGGAAAAATTATCGTATGGACCAAGTCCATTATATCATTTTGCTTGAACTAGACCAATTATTTAACGACAAATCATCACCCATTATGTGACCAGAAAAATAATTAACTTAACACGTCATCACCAGAAAAATCTCCACATCATCTTGGTCTTATTTCCCCATTCCAAACCACCATCGCCAGCCAAAAAATTCACCATCAGCTCTGATGGCGGCGCCGATCTGCATGATGGGCTTGAGGATGGAGGCGAAGGGAGGTTTGGTGATGTGGAAGGAGATGGCGGCGATGCAGGCCGAGTGGATGGCGGAGTAGGGATCGCGGAGGCTGCGGATGGGGGACTTGGCGGCGGTATCGGTGGAAGAAAGGGTCTATGGCGGCGGCGCAGTGGGTGCAGAACCAAGATGAATAAATTTTACAAATGTTATCAACAATTTTTCACTTTAAATTTACAAATGTTGTCAAAATATGAATGAAAAATCAAACCTGAAATCCACTTCATCTATGGTTAATAAATTTCTAGATAGAGATGCTCAGAATCTTAAGATGTTCAAGCTTCCTCCTTGTTTGGATAGTCTTAAAGGTCATATATAAGGGTGAGTTTTTTTGGGGCAGGTGATGCTGGTGGTGTGGAGCGACGGTGGTGGTTGGGGGCAGAACCAAGATGATGGTGAGATTTTTAGTGTGATAACGTGTCAAGTTAATTATTTTTTTGTCCACATAATGGGTGATGATTTGTTGGGTTAATTTCAAGAAAACTCTTTATATTATCCAGTTTAATTAATTAATTCTCATTGTGTTCACTTTGTTTCATATACTATTCAATTTCATCAATATGTCCCCTTACCTCATATTTTGAGTCAAAATACCTAAACTACCCTCAATAGTATAAGGGCGTTTAGGGAAATCAACCATTTAAAAAAAAATTCAAAAATCAATTATATTTTTCGCAAAAATTATAAATTCAGAAATATATATATATATTTTTCGCAAAAAAAAATAAAAATTTCGGATGTAGCATATTATTTTCCAAAATATGAATTATTTCGGAAAAAATAATATATACTTTTTACAAAAAAAATATTTTTTGGAAAAAAATCATATTTTGGAAAATAATAGTATATATTTTTCGCAAAAAAATTATTTTTCGGAAAATATCATATTTTGGAACATAATAGTGTATATTTTTCGCAAAAAAATTATTTTTCAGAACATATTTTGGAACATAATATATATTTTTCGCAAAAAAAAAAATAATAAAATCCGAAATATGAATTTTTCAGAAAAAAAAGATCATATTTTGGAACATAATATATATTTTTCGCAAAAAAATATATTTTGTGTAATATATAATTTTTTTGGGAAAAAGTATATATTATGTTCCAAAATATGAATTTTTTTCCGAAAAATAATTTTTTGCGAAAATATATATTATATTCCAAAATATGATTTTTTTTTGCAAAAAAGTGTATATTATGTTCCAAAATATGAATTTTTTTCCGAAAAATATTTTTTTTGCAAAAAATATATATTATGTTCCAAAATATGATTTTTTTTTCTGTAAATACCACTTACACCCCCTCTGATTTGCCTATATCCCAGTTACACCCCCTCTACTATGGTATATCCCAGTTACACCCCCTGTCACTGACGGCCGTTAGTTGACCTAACGGAATTGAGTGCAATGTTTCTTTTGCCCTTCAATATTTTATTAATCCCATTTATACCCTCCCTCTCTCTCTCTCTCTCTCTCACACACACACACACATAACACACTACCCGCACACACACATATATATATATATATATATACACACACACACATATACACATATAGATCTATACATGTATATATATGTGTGTGGGGGGGGTCGAAAATAGGGGAGGCGGTGGGGCGGCGGCGGGGGAGGCGGTGGGAGGAGAGCAGCGGCGGCGACGGTGGGGGAGGTGGTGGGAGGGGGGTTATGGCGGCGGCGGCGGGGAAGCGGTAGATCTATATATATATGTGTGTGTGTGCAGGTATGTGTGTGTGTGTGTGTGTGAGAGAGAGAGAGAGAGAGGGAGAGAGAGATTTGTTTTTTAAAAAAAAAATTCAAAATTTATATATATTTTTTATTTTATATTTATTTTCGATTTTATAATTTTTTTCGAAATTAAATATATATTTTTGAATTTCATATGTTTTGTTTTAATTTTATATATTTGTTTCAAATTTTTTATGTTTTTTGTGATTTTTATATTTATTTTCGAAATTTAATATGTTTTTTTGAAAAAATAATAATTTCGAAATTTATATATTTTTTAAATTTATATTTATTTTCGAATTTATAATATTTTTCAAATTTTAATATATATATTTTTGAATTTTATATATTTTTTGAAAATTTAATACAAATTAAATTATTAAATGATGGGAGGGGGTAAAATAAGTCACTTGACTACAAGGGGCAAAATAGACCATTTATCACCTTTTTCCTGATGACATCATCACATAACGGTCAACAACTAACGGTTGACTAACGGAGGGGGGTGTTCGATACACGGAATCAAAACTGAGGGGGTGTAACTGGGATATACCATAGTATAGGGGGTGTAACTGGGATATAGGCAAATTAGAGGGGGTGTAAATGGTATTTACCCTTTTTTCTGAAAAAATATATATTATGTTCCAAAATATGAAAAATAATTTGAAAAATAATTTTTTTGCAAAAAATATATACTATTATGTTTCAAAATATGATCTTTTCCGAAAAATAATTTTTTTGCAAAAAATATATACTATTATGTTCCAAAACATGATTTTTTCCTGAAAAATAATTTTTTTTGCAAAAAATATATTAATTATTTCAGAAAATAATATACTCCCTCCAAAAAATAATTTTTTTGTGAAATATATATATATAATAATTTTAATTTATGATTTTTGCAAAAATATAATTGATTTTTGAAAAATAATTTTTGAAATTGTTGATTTCACTAAACCCCCTTATACTATTGAGGGTAGTTTAGGCATTTTGACTCAAAATGTGAGGTAAGGGGGCATAATGATGAAATTTGATAATATAGGGGGCAAAGTGGATACAGTGGGGGTTAGTTGATTAAACTGGATAATGGTTTTAGGGGTTGGTTTTGGTTTTGGTTCCAAATTTGAAGACCAAACCTTGTTTGTCTAGTGTTGGTTTTTAATTTTAAGACAAAAATCATTCAAAATCATGCATTTTCTGGTATTGCCGACCATTATTGTTGACTTCTTCCTCTTTTTCTTTCTCTCTCTCTATATATATACGGCCTACCATTGTTAACTTCTCTCTCTCTATATATATATATATAAGTTAATAAATTTATATATATTCATTATTTTTTATGTATTTTTAAAATTTATTTATTTATTTATGTAATATATATTTTTTGAATTTAATAATATGTATTTTTTTTGAATTTTTTATATTTTTCCGAATTTAATATAATTTTTCAGAATTTTATATTTTCTTTTTAATTATATATTTTTTCGAACTTAATATATATTATTTGAATTTTATATATAATTTTCACATTGTAAAATATTTTTTTCAACTATATATATATTTTTTTGAATTTAAAAAAAATATAAATTTAAATATTCTTTTCTCGAATATTATATATTTTTTTCAAATTTTATATATTTTTTTCTTATTTTAAATATTTCTTTCAAATTTTATATATTATTTTGGAATTTTATAATTTTATATGAATTTTGAATTATATATATATTTTCGACTTTAATATCTATTTTTTGAATTTTATATATAATTTTCACATTTTAAAATATATTTTTCAATTATATATTTTTTTTGAATTTTATATATAATTTTCACATTTTTAAATATGTTTTTCAATTATATATATTTTTTGAATTTTAAAAAAATAGATATTTAAATATTGTTTTCTCGAATTTTATATATATTTTTTATTATTTTAAATATTTTTTAAAATTTTAATATATTATTTTCTAATTTTTTATTTATTTTCAAAATTTTATATATTTTATTTTCAATTTGTAATTGTTTTTTGAATTTTTTATATTTTTCCGAATTAAATATAATTTTTATGAATTTTAAATATTTCTTTCAAATTTTATATATTATTTTGAAATTTTATATATTTTTTTCGGATCTATATATTTTTCGCCATTTTATATATTTTTTCCCTAAATTTTTTAAAAAAATTAGAATTTAATGTAATTTTTCATAATTTTATATTTGTTTTGAATTATATATATTTTCGAATTTAATATATATTATTTGAATTTTATATATAATTTTCACATTTTAAAATATTTTTTTAATATTATATATATATTTGGGTTAACTTCATTTACACCCCCTGAGGTTTGTTATGTCATCACTTTGACCCCTCAGGTTTGCATATCTTCATTTACATCCCTTCATGGTGTGAAATGTCTAAAATACCCTTATACCAAACACCCCTTAAATCAATTTAAATCCTAAACCAAACACCTCCTTATAATCAATCTAACCCTCAAACCAAATACCCCAACATTTATTCAATTTGAATTTATTTAATTATCTTTCTTTATCTCCTTTCTCTCTCTCTCTCAGACACACACACACACACACGCACACACATATATATAGATCTATACATATATATATATATATATACACATACATATTTTTGACCCATCGATCGAAAATAGAATAAGGTGGTGGTGGGAGGGGGGCGGCGCCGACGGGGAGGCGGTGGGAGGGGGGCGGCGCCGACGGGGGAGATCTATATATATATGTGTGTATATATATATGTATAGATCTATATATATATATATATGTGTGTGTGTGTATATATATATACGTATGTGTTTGTGCAGAGTGTGTGTGTGTGTGTGTGAGAGAGAGAGAGAGAGAGAGAAAGAGAGAAAGAGAAGAGAGAGAGAGAAATAAATTTTAAATATTTTTTTAATTTTATACTTATTTTCGAATTTAGTATGTTTTTTAAAATTTAATATATATATTTGAATTTTATATTTATTTTCAAATTTTATAATTTTTTATATTTTTTTCGAATTTTATAATTATTTTCGAAATTTAATATATATTATTAGAATTTTATATGGTTTTTTTAAATTTTATATATTTGTTTTGAATTTAATATGTTTTTTTTTTAAAAAATTCAAATTTATATATATTTTTTATTTTATATTTATTTTCGATTTTATAATTTTTTTCGAAATTTAATATATATTTTTGAATTTTATATGTTTTTTTTAATTTTATATATTTATTTCAATTTTTTTTATGTTTTTTGTGATTTTTATATTTATTTTCGAAATTTAATATGTTTTTTTGAAATTTTTTTTTTTCGAAATTTATATATTTTTTAATTTTATATTTATTTTCGAATTTATAATATTTTTCAAATTTTAATATATATATTTTGAAAATTTAATACAAATTAAATTATTAAATGATGGGAGGAGTCTAATTGATAAAAACACTATCCTTGTTTCCAAACAGAACAAGGATAACACATTGAGGGTAATTTAGGAATTTTTTAAAAAATTCAAGCTGATGTCATCGTTCAGGGGGTCTAACCTGTTTGGAAAGGGGTTTATCTGGTCTTATCTTGTCTGGTTTTGTCTGGTTTGGTTTTGTATGGTCTTGTCTGATCTTGTCTTGAATCTAAAACTCTGTTTGGTAAGCGGTCTGGTCTTTCTGGTCTGGTTTGAGAAAACAAAAACTTTATATATATATTACTTTATATATTATTTTATGTATATAACTTTATATATTATTAAATATATATAATATATATAATATATTATATATATTTAATAATATATTTAAAAATATTATATATATTTAATATATTATTTTATATATATTATTTTTTAATTATATATATATTTATACATATATTATTTTTTAATTTATATATTATTATATATATATATTATTATAAAATAATAATATATATTATTCGATATATTATTTATATATACATTATTTTCTAATTTATATATCTTTAATAATATTATTTTATATATATTATTACAAAATAAAAATATATATATTATTCTATATATATTAATATATATTATTTTATATACATATTTAATAATATTATTTTATATACATATTTAATAATATTATTTTATATATATTATTATAAAATAAAAAATAAAGTTTATTCTATATATATTAATATATATTAATTTTTAATTTTAGTACATGAATTATATATATATATATATATATATATATATATAGGAGAGAGAGAGAGAGAGAAAAAGAAAGAAAAGTCAAAAATTGTGGGGTAAGACCAAGAAAGACCAACTTTTTTTTTGTCTTGGTTTTACTTTATTTTGAACTAAATCGAAGACCAAAGGTTTAAGTGATTTTGGTTTTGAATTTAAAAACCAAACCCACCAAACAAGTTTTTTCTTTGAAAACAAAAACAAATCAAGACAAAACCAGCAAAAACTGGTTACCAAACAGGGCCTAAAGTGATGAAAATATTGAACAATAGGGTGTAAATGAAGATATGCAAACCTGATGGGTCAAAATGAAGATAAAATAAACCTCAGGGGTTGTAAATGAAGTTATCCCTATATATTTATGAATTAAAAAAAATAGAAATTTAAATATTGTTTTCTGGAATTTTATATATATTTTTAATTATATATATATTCATTTTAATATTTTTTTCCAATTATATATATATATATTTCAAATTTATATATTTTTAATACATATTAGTATATATATATATATATAATAATATTTGGACCAAGACCAATTTCTTACCAAGACCAAACAAGATTACCAAAACCAAATATGATTTTAGATTTACCTAAATCCACCCAAGACCAGACAAGATTATCAAGACCAAAATCACAAAATCAAGACGAAAATCAACTTCTCAAACGACCCTAAAAGAAAAAGTTTCTTGTTTGAATTTGAAAAGAAAATCCATTAACATCATGATGAAGAATTCCTTTTTCTTCTTGAATTCAATTGACAATCGTCAAAGTCATCTTGGTTATCACTACGACAAAGAAAAGAAATTTATGGAATTATTCATTTAGTCTAAATATCAAACGCGGATAGACTTGTATAGTTGTATATATGATTGTGCTTGACGTCTCAAAAGTGACAAAAGTATATATATATTATAAAGAAGGTGTTAGCACTTTGAAAATGCTACGAATGATCTCAATAATTAATGCTTAATGCTTAAGAAACAATAATTAATGCTTAAGAACGCTGCATTTGGAAAAAACAAACAAAAAGCAATAAACACTAGAAAACAACAGTAGTTGACTTAGTAAAGACTCTTTGGAATTAAATAATTAAGAAATTATGATATTAGCGTTTAGCGAGTCTTGCTCTTCTCATAATATTTCGTAGTGTAGTTAAACTATTTTAGAGTTATTACCGGGAGGGCCGGCACTGAGATTCCTAAATTTTGTGGTGGTCATATGGAGGCTAAATGTGAGATCCTTTATATATAATATTTTATATGCTTAAAATTAGAAGTGTCAAAAAAATTTATTAAAAAAACTAAATTATATATATTAGTATTGCAAAAATTAAAAATAAACTTCTGATGTTTTCACGAATATTTATTTCCGTTGTCACAAAAAAAACATTTCACGTGCTTAACACAAGGTGTAGTTGCGTAACATTGTGCCAATACGACACATCAAAAATAATCTTCTAACTCTAATTAAAATAAATTATTGAATTGTATTAGGCTTTAGTTTTATTGGGTTTAAAAACTAATTTTTTTTCGAGAGGCTTTAGTAGTTTTGAGTGAATATAAAATTTTGTGGGCGTAAATTGTGGAATTGAATTAAATTTTAGTTTGAGTTGGTTTGGAAACAAATTATTTTTTGGAAGCCTATATAGTATTACTATTTTTCTTTAAAAAAATAAAAATAAGGCCCTAAATTATAGAATTGGAATATAATTTAGTTAGACTTAGACTAAAAAACTAATATATATATATAAGTTTTTATCTAAATTAGTACTAATAAGAAAAACAAAAACAAAATGGGGCCCTCGGGTCGGAGACCTTAGGTAGGGCTGTAAATGAACCGAGCCGAGCCGAGCTTTGGAATGTTCAAGCTCGGTTCATTTACTAAATGAGCCTAGAAAATGTATTCAAGTTCGGCTCATTTGCTTAACGAACGAGCCCGAACCGAACGCCAGATTTAACGAGCCGAGCCCGAACTTGTTCACGAACGACTCGTTTCAGTGCAACATATATTAATCTTCCTAATAGTTGTCTGGATTGAGTTGTTGCATGTCTGTTTTAACATATTTTCACTAGTATAATTTTTTATGAATGAATTTTATGTTATGATCGCCTAATTTCTATAATCTTTTCATAATAATCTTCATAATTTATTCAATTTGAACATTTTCTTTTGTCAAATATGATATAATTTTACTATTTAACTTAGACAAGCATGTTCACGAGCTTGGCGAACCGAGCTTAGTAATGTTCAAGCTCGATTCGTTTATTAAACGAGCCTAAAAATTGTGCTCAGGCTCGGTTCGTTTATTAAACGAACGAGCACGAGGCGAACTCTTAACGAACCGAACCCGAGCCTGCTCACGAACGATTCGATTCATTTGCAGCCCTAGCCTTAGGCGGCCACGCCTAAGCTCAAGAGCTGGCATGATTACGGGGTAAAAGCATTTTTAAAAGTTTATGAGTTCTTAAATAAATTAAAGTGTTGTTTTATAACTCAATTCAATATTTAATTTTAAATGAATTGAGCGTTTATTTAATTAACTATGATTTAAATTCCACACAATGTAGTTCGTTTTAAATTCGTTTCAAGTTTATTTTCTTTTCCATTTTTTTTCCCGAAAAGTTCAAAGCAACTGCGTACACCCATAAAAATTTCGAACCAACAAAATTGTTATAACATGAATCAAACATTTAACCTTTCCAACAACTCTAGTAATCCCTATTTCCTTTGTTCTAAAACAGTCAGTAATTGACTTTCTAACTTTTTAAGCGATAGAATTTTACTACATTTGAATATATAAACAATAAACCAAATTTTCATCTCTAACCCTTTCATCTTTAGTTTATGGATTCGCTTATAGAGTACTTAATTTTATACAAAAAAGATAATTTGAAAAAGTTAACAATTCTTTTGCAATAATATTTGAATTTGATAAACTATTCTAGGACAATCAAATTTGAAAAAATGGACTATTTTATAAAATGAAGGGAGTACTTAATTACTTTTTGAAAAAGGAAAAAAATGAAAAATCTGTTTGGTTTGTGTTTCTGATAATAGTTTTCTGAAAATTGAAAATAAAAAAATTGTAAAAATATTTGTTTGGTTCAATTTTCTGAAAATTCATTTATAAAAATAATTATTTTTAAATAATTTATTTTTATTGTTATAAAAAACACTGTTCTATATTCTCGTAATTCTCAAAAATAATTTTTAGAGAAACAAATCAAAGCACTTTCTATTCGGAGAAGATAACTAAAATCGTTTTGCAAATTATATCCTCTTTTTGACATGCTTGCATTTCAGATTATTGTACCAAATGTCTGGTATTATCCAAAAATGAAATAACGAATGTAAGGACTCATTCCAAAACGGCAATATTGAAAAAGGCAATAATCACGCAAATTAACTTTGACATTCCAAGACCGTTCTGAAAATCCAAGTATATCTTGAACAACAATAAATATCGTAACTATGAGATATAGTTGCTGGTACACTGAACTTAAATCATAACATCAAACTATATCTATATCTATATATATATATATATATACATATGAAATATGGATGATAATTTGTACCGCTCCGCCGAAGCTTCATTCCGTTTCCCCTCTTTATTTAAGGGTTTGGGAATGCCTTTTGTTTTGTAGGGACGGGTTCGGTAAAAGAAATTGAACCCATTAAAGGTTATGGGGCGGTACGAATTTTGTTAGATACCCGCTTTGACCCGACCCGCCACATTTATATTTATTTTATTTTATTTTTTTACTTATTATATATAAATTTTTTTATGAATCCTAAATATTTTATTAATTATTTTTTATTTTTTTTATCATGTGACTCGCATTTAAGAACAAGAAAAAACTAGTCGCCTAATATATATAAATAAAAGAGAAATAAAGAGAGAATTCGATTGTTGGATGATTTGAAAGTAAAAATTATTTAAATTTATAATGCTATTTTTTATTTTTTGTGTAAATTTTTTTTTGTCCATGATGAAGACAATATTGAGAATTAAATATTAATAAGACGGGACGAGCATGAGTATAATAAATTATTAATAAAACCGACATAATTTATAAAATAACAACCCACGAAAGATATAATATTTTAAAAAATTAAACAAAATAAAAATAAATATAGACGAATCCGTTTATTATCATCTGTAATATGCACACACCTATGTCCATTGAAACAAACTTGACCTCCTTCACTCGCATGAGAAAAAAATGAAATATCGGAGTTTTTGATGATGTGGCAGTCAAATCTCAACAAACTATACTTTCCCATTCTCCATCTCTTTCCATAATTCTCTGGACCCTCCTCGCCATCTTCCCATTTTCACACAGCTGCCAATTTTCCGTTACTTTCTCTCTCCATTTCCATCTGTCCAAACGCGTTCCTTCCTTCAACAATCCAGCTCCTTCCCCCAACTGGGTCCCACCAATTCCCCCAACCCCTCTCATATATTCACCCCCCTTCCTCTTCCTCACTCAATCTACGCCACCAACACTCTTCATCCCATGGTGGTCAAAACCACCACCATGCGGTGGCTCTCCGATCTCGGCTTTGGCGGCGCCAAAAAACCCGCCAACCACAATTCCCTCGGAATCCTCTGTTTCGAGACCGGCAAAACAATGTCCAGAATCGTTTCTCTCTACAAAGCTCTCTCGGATCACGAAATGTCACACCTCAAAAACGTGATCATGAAATCGGATGGCGTCGGTTATTTGAATTCAAATGACGAAGAATTGCTATTGAACCTCACCTGCGCAGAGAGACTCGAGGATCTGGATAAAGCCGCGAGCTTTGTAGCTCGAATCGGCCAAAAATGCTCTGCTCTGGTTCTCAATCGTTTCGAATTTTTATACACTGATCTGAAAATGGGTATTGCTGACACGAAAAAACTCGAATACGGGTCGAGAAAATCGGAGAAGAAGATCGAGAAAATGGAGGATTTGATAGGTGCCACGGCGAATCTACATGCGGCATTGGAGGCTCTGACCGAATTGGAGACAACAGAGAGAAAGCTGAATCAATGGAAGAAGAACAGCCCTGTAATGCAGTCCCAAAAGCCAAATTTTGATCTTTTCAATAACAAAATTGCTTTTCAGAGAAAGCAAGTTCGTTATTTCAGAGAAACTTCTCTGTGGAGCATGACATTTGACAAGAGTGTTGGCCTAATGGCGCCAATTCTCTTCATCGTCTACGCCCGAATTTGCAGCCTTTTCGGCCCCTACATTCCCATTCTGCCTCGGGTTTCGTTGAGCACAATGCTGTCCTTCCACAACAAACAGATCAGCAAAATTCAACCCGAGTCCTGCCTCATTGATCAGATGGTGCAGCAAGTCACTTCCCGGTCAGGACCGATTTCGAAATCGAAAAAACAGACCTTTGTCAGGTTCTACAGCCGAAAATCGATCGTTTTCGGGTCCGAAGGTTCATGTTTTGGGGCAAATAACAACAGGGTGTTCCACGCTGCCGGGACAACCACCGTGGGCGGTTGTGGTCTGGCGGCGCGTTACGCCAATGTGATTATACTGGCGGAGAAGTACTTGGGCACTGCAATGACTATAGACGACGATGCGAGGGAGGATTTGTATCAGTCGTTGCCGGAGAGCTTGAAAATGTTGGTGAGGTCGAAGCTGAGCAAGAATGTGAGGAATGCTGACGATGACTATCTGGCGGAGGGGTGGAGGGCGGCGCTGGCGGAGATAATGGGGTGGCTTGCTCCAATGGCGCACGCCACTCTGTTGTGGCAGATGGAGAGGAGCTTTGGGAAGATGAGCTTCAACACGAGGCCGCCGGTGTTGTTGATCCAGACTCTGCATTTTTCCGATAAGGAGAAGACCGAGACGGCCATTGCTGAGGTGTTGGTGGGGTTGAGTTGTATATATTGGTGCGAGAATCGCCTCTGGCGTGATGGATGATACCCGTGGTTCGCCTTCCCAGTATCGTTTATGTGGTGGGTGTGATGATGGTGTAAGAGAATAAGACAATACCTATCTCGAGAGTGAGTATCGAAAGTGTTATGAATAGGGCGCTATGTAATGTATACGATGAATTATGATGATACGTAGTTATCAGAGTGATGATATGTTAGTTTCAGGTTTGAGGTCTAGGAACCAACTTCATATGTATGGGGAGAGATGAATTTCTTTTCATATTGATAGGTTAGGTTGGTTTTTTTTTTTTTTTTTTGGCCATGTTTGGGCTGGGGAAAGAAAATTTCAAGCAAACGAGAAAAATAATTTTGTTTTGATTTTTTATTTTTTTTATTCCTTTTAGTGTTGGTGATATATATATCATTTTGATTCCATATTTCATGGTTTAAAGAAAGAAATCAATAGAAAAAAAATTGTTGGAAAGAGAGTTGTTGTTCTTGGAGTAAGGTTGCGAGTTGTGACATTTTTTGTTGGCTTTGTGTTCTTTCTCATTTATATATATATACATGGGCTTGCAAGGATGCTCTTTCTATCTTCCTGTAATACTCGTATATGAGTTGTACCATTGGCTTAAGGGATCCATTGGTTATATAAGTTTTTTAATTATTTATTATTTACCCACAATATTGCCATAGGAGCTCTTGAACTCTCAACCTGTAACTCCTTTTAACAATTAATTTTAAATCAAGTCAATGGAGGGTCATGTGGTACCAACTAATTATTCTGTTCCATTAGTATTTAGTAATGGCAGCCTTCCCCACTCCCCAGCCCATCCACAGAAACAGCAATTAGTATATCCAAACAGTAATTTATATATATATATATATACATATATATTTTGAGCACTCTATAGGGAAAAAAGAAAAAGAAAATATCTACAGAAATATTTGAGCTCTCCATGTGACTTGTTATCTTGTGTCTTAAGACTCTTAACTCTTCCACCAGAAAAAGGATGGATCGGAATTGCTATGTTACATCATCACAGGAGAAGTTTCTAACCACCACATGCTTCCTTCAATTTTTGGGGTATTGTTCACCATTTTTCTATAAATGGACAGTGAACACCATCCCCTGATGGACCACTACTTAAATTTAGTACCATTCTGTGACATTATAATACATATAAACATGTGTCAAAAGGATATTGGAAAAATGAATGGATCAGAAATAATTGGGAAGCCCTTTCAATAACTAATACTTTCATTAGTCTTTATATATCTTTCGTGTTAAGAATTTGACAATACAATTATTTTGTCTTTAAAATAACATATATTTTAGGGAGGAAATACAATACAAGCTCAATTGTGTACTATGTATCTATGTCAAAACCTAGGTCCACCTAATACAGCCAATTCCCAGTGGTTTGGCCGTTGGGAATTCGTATGCCAATCCACAACATTATATGGATTTTCCACTTCACTTTCTCCACCCTTCCCATCTCTATTTAAAGTATATATATATATAATAAACCCAGTCCCATGATTCCCAATTCAGTTTCACTTCGTCAGCTTCCTCAAACCTACATCCTTCTACACGAAATGTCCACGGCTATCCCAACCGTCGGAACTGCCAACATACCCCCGGTACTCTAAATTTCCCACCCTTTCTCACCCCTTAGGTCAATATACGTCTATATTTATATTTAAATGTATAAATACATCTTCTGATATCATCGAACACATGCGTTTGCACCTATATGCCAATCATTCTTCTTGCTCTTCTCGCCTACTTCTCTCTTCACTCTAATTAGCAGAAGAAACAATTCTATGTTTGTTTGAAAATTCATATATTTAGTTAGCACAATTCAACCGCATTTGATTTGTAATTACTAATTAGTAACTATTTGTAGGACACAATATTAATTAGATACATGTGTACATTCAAGGGTGATCATCAGAATGCCAAGATTTTAAGTTGATTTTCATTTGGAGTTTTATTTATATATATATATATATATATATATATATATTGCCTAGTTGGTCGTGTTAGAATTCAGCTGCCTTAGCATGAAATCTATGATTTGTTTAAATTTTTTGCAGCTGAACTTGAATAGCACTGGTATTGGAACTTCAGTTCCTACCTCTGCCTTGTTTGGCAATGGTTTAAAGAAAGTAAGCTCTAGAAGCAGCAGCCAGAGGATTTCATCTAAAAATTTCAATATTGTAGCAGAAGTGGATGAGCATAAACAGAGCAGCAATGACAGATGGAGAGGTCTTGCATTCGATGTGTCCGATGACCAACAGGACATCACCAGAGGGAAGGGAATGGTGGATTCCCTCTTCCAAGCTTCTACGGGCGGTGGTACACATTATGCAGTCATGACCTCCCATGATTACCTCAGTGCTGGTCTTCGCCAGTAAGTAGTTCCTGATTCGGAATTTATAGGATTTCGTATTCTGTTATTTGAAGTCATTGTCTTGTTAATGTTATGCATATCATTTTTGTGTTATGATAGATACAACTTGGACAATAATATGGATGGCTTCTATATTGCACCTGCTTTCATGGACAAGCTTGTAGTTCACATCACCAAGAACTTCATGGATCTACCAAATATCAAGGTTGGTTACTGAATTTCTTAAACTTTCTAGACTTCATTACATTTGGTTTTTCGCAACTCTCACGTAAAATTGAATGTCTCAAGGAAATTCAATACAGGTTCCTCTAATTTTAGGTATTTGGGGAGGCAAAGGTCAGGGGAAATCATTCCAGTGTGATCTTGTCTTTGCCAAAATGGGAATCAAGTAAGTTGTTACTCCTCCCTCAATTTTCAAATCATTATAAAAAAAAATTATATTTGAATTGAATTTGAACTTTGAAGGTTATGCCTAATTTGGAGATGAGTTGAGATTCTATAACTCTAGCATATATAAATGTTTGAATCTTATGGTCTGCTCTCGTGACGATGAAATTTTAGCCCGATAATGATGAGTGCCGGAGAATTGGAAAGCGGGAATGCAGGAGAGCCTGCAAAGTTGATCAGGCAAAGGTATCGCGAGGCAGCAGACATTGTCAGAAAAGGGAAAATGTGTGTCCTCTTCATCAATGATCTTGATGCAGGGGCCGGTAGACTAGGTGGAACCACACAATACACTGTCAACAATCAAATGGTGAATGCCACCCTCATGAACATTGCTGACAATCCAACCAATGTCCAGCTCCCCGGTATGTACAACAAGGCAGACAATCCCCGCGTTCCAGTCATAGTCACGGGGAATGACTTCTCCACGTTGTACGCTCCTCTCATCCGTGATGGTCGTATGGAGAAGTTCTACTGGGCACCTAATAGGGAAGACCGGATTGGCGTCTGCACTGGTATATTTCGAAGCGACAATGTTCCCAAGGAGGGCATTGTCAAGCTTGTTGACACCTTCCCAGGTCAATCTATAGGTAAGATTCAATAGGAGTACATCTTCCTAATCGAAGATAGTATAATAGGACTAGAAAATGTACTTAGAATTTTATTCCACTAAAATCAATATGATAACTTTGAGGGTGGAACAAACAGAATAAACTACGACTAATGATCAATGTCGGCGTTTCTGTGCAGATTTCTTTGGTGCCGTCAGGGCAAGAGTATATGATGATGAAGTGCGGAAGTGGATTGGTGGAGTTGGGGTTGAAAATATTGGGAAAATGCTTGTGAACTCGAAGGAGGGACCACCGTCTTTGAAGCAACCAAAGATGACTCTAGAGAAGCTCCTCGAGTACGGAAACATGCTTGTTCAAGAGCAGGAGAATGTGAAGAGAGTCCAGTTGTCCGAAAAGTACCTGAAAGAGGCTGCCCTTGGAGATGCAAATGAAGATGATATAAAGAGAGGGACTTTATATGGCTAGCACCACTGGTCCTAATAGCCCTGATTGAAGGTTTTCGATGGGTTTCTGGCTTAAGCTGGAATACTTGTTTACAAAAAGTTCGGTTTCGTTGTTGTTTGGATGACTAACAAGTTACCAGGAAGGCTGCAGAGAACTATCTGCAGCAAACTTTTATCCAACTGGTAGAGTAATTTTGGAGCTGCCCTGTATCAGTTGTAGATTTGTGTCAAACAATATATTAACCACTAAAATTGTGGAATCAATTATACCATTTTTATCTTTTGCACCATTACTCTTGTATGAAACATATTTAGTACAGCAAAACCTAATGACCCAAACCATCACCTTTTACACATTTCAATTTCAATCCACAATAAAAAAAATAAAACTAAAAGATACCAAATTTTTAGGTTATGCAACTATCTGCAGAATCTATAAACCTAAACTGGAATGATGCTAGAGACAACCCAAGTGTGCAAAGAATATATATAAGAAAGGGATAATAAGTATTGTATGACTGTTCCACTAGTGCTAATAATTCATTATACTCTGCAGTAGTTAGTACAAAAGTAGAAAAACAAGAGAGAAAATGAAAAATATCATAAAAGAGAATGGACATTTGAAATTTGAAAGTGCAAAAATTAAAAATTAATGAGACAAATGGAATCATTATGGCGTATGTCTGACCACTGCAACGTGAGTCTGAATCATCGATAGTGGCGTTCAAGATTTTTATTCCCTACCCATTAGTTTAATTAACATAGGAATAAAGTTCTTTGAAGTAAGTAGATCAAGTGATGAATTTTAAGTACATGAGTGTGTCTAATGTATAAGCAACTTTTGTATTCTAAGTCAAGTAAGGTGACTCCGGTCGCAGTCCTACGCCCACTTTGCATTATAATAGTGTCAGTGGGGTTGAAGTTTAGACCCCAATTTTCAATATGCTGTTCAAGTCCAAGACCAAAAAAAGGGGATAGAAGATATATATATATATACACACACACACGCACATAGACAAAGTTTACAGTATTCTTGCTGTTGGAATTGTGATATTCTGCTTTAAAATGCCGTTGAGGAGAAGATAAGACTAATGAGTCCTCACGTTGGTCAGCATGGTATTTCATTCACATAGGTTTCCAAAGATATGAAACAAGTTTGAATTCAGAGGTACCAAATTTCATAAGATATGCTACATTTAAGCTCCAACTCATATATCGTGACAAGTTGCCCCGAAATCAAAGATGGTCAAAAGACTATGTTTTCTCTATGACACAGACTCGCTGTTCATATTTTGAGTTAATAATTATGGAATGCTCTAAAAGGCCGATCATCGGCTGCAGAAGGTATCTATATGTCTTACTTATGCCAGAAACAACAATTTTAGGCCCTAGCTAGTTGCTTTAATATAAGCTTCCATGAGTTGCCCATATGAGTAAATATCGAACAAAACACAGTATACATGCCCTACCAAGGACTGGACTATTAGAGAGTTTTGTTTTCTATCCTCTGACATCAGCTGTCCAACACTTATTGTAGTTTGTTCAATAATACTATGATCACGTTACACTGTATTTGGGCAACATGTACCAATGTATGGGTTGGTTTGAAGCTTGTCATCAAAGAGTTCGTAGACTATGTACAGAAATTGACTAGCCCATATGATTGTCTGGAATTTATGAAGTAACATCCTTAAGAGACTTGGCTATTTCTTTTCAGAAATATATCTATATATATATAAATATATATATTATATTTGAAGGTAAGTAGGGGGGAAAGTGGCTCTTTTGAGAGCATTCACAAATTGTAAAAGTGGACATGAAAAAGGAGAGAGGGACTAGGAAATTCCACAGAAAACAAATAGTACAAGGAATCAAAATGGTTTTAATTATTTAATTTATTTGCAGGGACATGATTCTTCATCCAACTTTAATTCATAACAACTTTTATCAATGTGCACTCTTAACTTCCACAAATTAATTATTTAGAAAAAATTATATCTTGCAAGGAAATGATAAATTCAAGAAGGGTATTGGACTTACCTCATCATCTTTGTATGGTGTATTGATTAGCACCATTCATAGCAGCAGTTTCTGCTGGCACTGTTGTTTTATGCCAGTGAAATATGCATAGAAAAGACACACCCTTGAGCTCATCGTTTTCATTACTGTTCAATCACACGACCGATGCGACTAATCATGAGATTGAACGGTGATGGGGGCACGAGTTCAACTGAAAGTAGTCTTCATCACAGCCCACATCAGATCACAAGAAATGATATGCACTTGGCTCTCTTTCCTTTTTCCTCAACCATACAGTGTGGTCCACAAGTCACTGTTTCATTCTCAAAACCTTTTGACTACTATCTTCATCCGATCTTCTATAAACCAATTTTTCCTCTATCTTCAACCATCAAACATACAGAAATTTTCTGAACTGTTTCACTACCATCTCATCAGACTAGAAGCAGATTCTAAACCTTTTTTTTTTTCATCCGAAGAAAGCTAAGAAAAAATCAGTCAATCCCATGACTCATTTTCTCGGACTCCTCTTTTCTTTCATTTTCCTCTTCTTCATTGCAGCTTCCTCCCAAGTCGAAGAACTCTTCTTTAGCGGATTCAATGAAGCAAAAGCCAACATGAGCTTGAATGGGATTGCTATGATTGACAAAAATGGCATACTAGGACTGACAAACGACACCAGTAGATTATTGGGTCATGCTTTCTATCACTCGCCACTTCAGTTCAAGAACTCCACCACTGGCTCTGCCTTCTCCTTCTCCACCTCTTTTGCCTTCGCCATGGTCCCTGAGTACCCCAAACTCGGCGGCCATGGCTTAGCTTTCGCAATCTCACACTCCAAAGACCTCAAAACCGCTCTGCCGAGCCAGTACTTGGGACTCCTCAATGCCACGGACGTCGGTAACTCCTCCAACCATCTCTTCGCCATTGAATTCGACACTGTTCAGGACTTTGAATTCGGAGACATCAACAGCAACCATGTTGGCATCGACATTAACAGCTTGGAATCCAATGACTCAGCTGTTGCGGCCTACTTTACAGATGATTCAACAAAGCAAGATCTGATACTCAAGAGTGGGAAGGCCATAATGGCATGGATTGAATACGATTCGACTACAAATCTCATCAATGTCACCATTTCTCCTTCTTCATCGAAACCCAAAGTCCCAATCCTCTCTTTTCACTGTGATCTCTCTCCAATTCTCCAACAAGAGATGTATATTGGCTTCTCTGCTTCCACTGGTTTGCTCGCGAGCTCCCATTATATATTGGGTTGGAGCTTTAAAATGAATGGACAAACACAATCACTCAACTTGAATTCTCTACCATCACTACCCAGTCCCAAGAAGAAACACACCACACTAGTACTTTTAGTTGGTCTCATTTCGTCTTTTGTTCTTGTGATCGCTGCAATCTTCGTTGCAATTTATTTGTTTAAGAAAATTAAAAACAGGGACATTATTGAAGCTTGGGAGCTCGAAACGGGCCCACATAGATATTCATATCAAGAACTCAAGCAAGCCACTAGGCGATTTAAGGAAAGCGAGCTTCTTGGGCATGGTGGATTCGGAGAAGTATACAGAGGAACGCTGCCAAATTCGAAGACTCAAGTTGCTGTGAAGCGCGTTTCTCATGAATCAAAGCAGGGTCTGCGTGAATTTGTGTCGGAGATAGCTAGCATTGGCCGGCTTCGTCACCGGAACTTAGTTCAGTTACTGGGCTGGTGTCGTCGTGGCGGTGATCTACTCCTTGTCTATGATTATATGCCTAATGGAAGCTTAGATAATCGTTTGTTCAATCAGCCCAAATCGATTCTGAGTTGGGAACAGAGGTTCAAAATTATCAAAGGCGTAGCTTCGGCGCTATTGTATTTGCATGCAGGGTATGAACAGATTGTTATACACAGAGATGTTAAGGCTAGTAATGTGTTGTTAGACGGGGAATTAAATGGTCGACTCGGAGACTTTGGACTAGCGAGACTATATGACCATGGGTCGAACCCTGGCACGACACGGGTGGTGGGCACTCTGGGCTACCTTGCACCGGAGCTGCCACGGACCGGGAAGGCCACAGCAGGGTCTGATGTGTTTGCCTTTGGTGCCTTGTTGCTTGAGGTTGTTTGTGGACGTAGGCCGATTGAGGCCAAGGCATCGCCTGAAGAGTTGGTTTTGGTGGACTGGGTATGGGAAAAGTGGACACAAGGGAGGGTCCTCGATGTGGTGGACCCTAAATTGGAGGGCGAGTTTGATGCAAGCGAGGTTGTGATGGTGTTGAAGTTAGGGTTGATGTGTTCGAATAACGCGCCCCTGGCACGCCCTAGCATGAGACAAGTGGTGAGTTACTTGGAAGGGGAGGTTGGGGTTCCGGAGGACCTAAAACCGCCTTACCACATAGCAAAGATCTGAAGGGGTTTGATGATTATGCATCGTCGTCGTCATTTGACAATGTGAATGTTGATTCTACGTCACCACACTTCTTCCCAATTCAGGAACTAGTAGAGAACTGATGGCTGGAATGATCAGATGATATCAGAAAGTTTTAAAGACCTTGGTGATTTCTTTCTTTATTACTGTATTTTTTTTTTCTCTTCATTAAGTTGTAACTTTTGTTTGTTCACCTCCAGATTTTCCTGTAAATGATACAAGGTGATGGTTGAGCAGAGCATCTCGTACAATTTAGATGCATCATCTACAAAAAGTAATACAGGATATCAATGAATGAATGTAATTTGTGCCCTCTACCATAAAAGAAGCCTGTCATTGAAGCCTTAAAACTATTCAAAGGATAATTTATGGGTAAAGTGAAGTGGGAGGAAAACAAAAAGGAAAAGAAATTCTTCCCCTTGGTACACAATCTATACAAATTACAAACTCCATTGGGGGGTAAAAGTTGTTTGTAGAACAAGGGTTAAATATAAATTCTCTTTTTCTTGGATGACTTATCTTCTGTACTACTTTCCAATTAAAGTCGATGAATAAATGCTCAAACTTTTCTTGTATGGTTGGATACTTGGGGGGAAGAATGAGAGAGTGGAGTGGTTGAGTTGGGTGTGGGGTCTGTGGACTCTGGAAGCCTTCCTATTATACACACAAATATATATGTATACATAGATATATATTTCTTTTCTATAATATCAAACTAGAACAGAGACCAATTGAACAGCACCAAGCATATATTCAATCAAGACATGGCAAAGGCAGTGTATATTCCCACACCCATCTGGTGAGGAGAAACCAGAGAAAATCACAATGAAAACAACATAAATAGAACTTTCATTGGCTTTAAAAGCACTTCTTTTGGAATGGAAATGTTTGATCACACACTGTAAACAACACTAGCACTGATCGCCATTTTTCATATAATACATATAGAGGACTTGTATTGTTCATTATTGGAAGGACTGAAAACGAGATGATTTCAAAGACGGTAATAGAGTTACCCAACGCTAGGTGGCCTGACAACTTTTCCTGAGGGATCGACAAATAACCGGACTCGGTCTGTTCTGTAGTCACAAGTTATAAAACTGTCCTGGGGAACAACATAAATCTTAGTCCTCGGCTGCTCCATCTTTATCCTTCTTTCTGCTTCGTCCGATGTCATGCCCACCAGCTCAGGCCATGTTCTTTTTGAGGGCTCGAGACATCCTGAACCCGTTCCATAAACCAAACAAGCTATCATTATCAGTACATTCATAGTTGTTAAAAACTCACGGTGCACCAATGTGACAAAGGCCTTTTGGAGCCTAAGCACAAGGCACGGCACGAGATGCGAACCTAATTGAAATAAATATTCGGAGTCATAAATCATAGAGTTAACAATATGGTATATGATATATGACATTTTTAAATTGTAGTTACAAAATGAAAATAGAAAAAATGACATGAATAAATGATTAGAACTACAAGCCGCTCCTTTTTGAGCCAGGACCCAACTAAAAAGGGTTTATGTGAGCTTGTTTAAGAGGTCTGACCTAGATAGGCCTTGACGAATTGAAGCTTTTTAATTTCTTAGGTAGAAATTATAAATAACTAAGCTGACATTCGCTCTAACATCTTGTAAAATGTAAATTACCATACTCGTTCTAATGTTCTAACCCGTCAACAGTTCAACAAACAACATGGCCAAAATGCAATGGAAAGAACAAAAGCCACATATGGAAGTGGTAACTATTAGTTGCCCAAGCTAGACCATACTTACCGTTGACTATCTAGCAATTACATACAGTAAATAATGATTATAATCGTCTATTGTTTGGCACAACATCAATTAGATTTATAGGTGCATAAATAATTTCTCTATGTCTATGCATTCTTGTAAGTGAAAATACTATCATCAGATCAGATCATCCATAAACAGAAAGATAATATAAAATAAAATGAAAATTCATAGTCCGACATATAAATAAGAGTTACATACTCTCGTTGAGGATTTGGGTGATGGCAAAATCTAATGAAAATCGCGCATAAGTATATATAGAGATAAACAATTAGACTTACTTGGTGGTGGGATTGTTTTCAATTCATCACCAGATGGAGGCAAATGGCTTTCCTGTTTGTCCTCGGCCATAACAAGGATTATCAAATATAACACCTACAACCCAATCTCTATGTGTGAATGCAAACTGAAGTCTCTCTCTAATCTGTATGTGTGCCTATATATATATATATATATATGTACAGTACGTATATACATAGAAACGAAATTCATCAACTACCGACATATATGATGTACCGACAAAACTCCGAATCAGAAGATATCGTTAATTTTACCAATAAATATTCCCGTCCCCCACTAAAATGTGATGCCGGGAAGCTATACAGGTGAGATTGGTTCAGCCCACAAGTACTCCAATGCTATTTTATTATTACGGGCCTTGGCCCAAGACAAGTATTTCCTAATTATTAATTTCAAATTATCTAAGCCCAATTTGCTTATTCCTTGCCTTTTCTGAAGACCAACGAACAAATGCCATGTTTGGTAGACGGTCTTATTTGGTTTGGGTTTGGTCTAGTATAGTCTTGTCTGCTCTGATTTGTCTAGATCCTGAATTTAAAAATCTGTTTGGTAAGTAGTCTGGTCTTACTATTTATTTTTTTATTTTTTATAATATTCATTTATGTATTATTTATTTCTTTTATTTATTATTTCTTCACTTTATAATATATTTTATTAATTTATTATATATATATTATTAAATTATTATTTATATTATTATTTATTCATTTATATATTAATTTCTAAATATATTCTATTTATTTATTATTATTTCATTATTTAATTCATTTTATTTATAAATTATTTATTCATTTTTAATTATTTAAAAATATATTTTATTAATTTAATATTTATTTATTATTATTATACTCATTTTTTGTTATTATTATGAAGTATTTATTTATTATTATATTTACTTATTATTTATTTCATTTTGTTTATTATTTTTATTATATTTTTAAATATGTTTTTATGTAATTTATTATTTATTTTATTAATTTATTATTATTATATTTATTTATTATTATTGTATTCAATTTTTATTATTATTATTATGTATTATTTAATTCTATTTGTTTATTATTTATTATTTATTTTTAAATATGTTTTATTTAATTTTTTATTTATATTATTAATTATTAATTATTTATTATTATTATATTGAATTTTTTTATTATTATTAGGTATTATTTAATTCATTTTGTTTATTATTTATTATTTATATTTTATTTTTAAAATATGTTTCATTTAATTTATTATTATTATTTATTCATTTTTAATTATTTATAAATATATTTTATTAATAAGACTAGATCAGATCAGGTTGAACCATAAAAAAATCTGGTTCCAAAAACACCCCATTTGGTTCAATTTGATCTCATTTGGTCTGATTCCAAATTTTAAGACCAAATCCAAACAAACATAGGGTGATCCTTGAAAACAAAAACAAAGACCAGACCAAATAAGACAGCCTACCAAACATGGCCAAAGAGTTCCAAATAGTTCAGAACTCATAAAATTGTAATTTATTATTATTATTAATATTTAAACTTAAAAAAGTTACGTTGCAATTCTAGACGGCCCTTATAATTTTGTATAAATCTATGGGCAATTGAATAAATATTACACAACATTAATAAACCACAATATACCTGTGAAATCATAATTGGATTTTGGTTGAAGCCACTTATAACCGTACACGGCTACACGCAATTCCTTACAAACTCCATCTATTGAAAAGTCAAACTACCCATGTTCTCCAAATTTGTAATATCACTATTGTTGTGTGTTGGCTTAGCACTTAGCAGCCGCTGAAGATCTTGGTTTCACCTACAATGGGTTCCGATCCGCAAACCTGAGCCTAGACGGCATAGCCAAGTTCACGCCCAATGGTCTCTTGGAGCTCACCAATAACACTGACCAACAAACAGGTCATGCCTTCTACCCTCACCCAATTCGCTTCAAGAATTCATCAAACACTACTTCCTCCTTCTCCACCACTTTCGTCTTCTCTATCGTCCCCAAGTATCCGAACGTGGGTGGCCACGGAATTGCTTTCGTGATCGCACCAACAAGAGGCCTCCCCGGTGCTCTTTCAAGCACATACTTCGGTCTTTTCAACAAGAACAACGAAGGCAACTCCAGTAATCGCATTGTAGCTGTAGAGCTTGATACCATTCAGAGTCTGGAGTTTGATGATATTAATAACAACCATGTTGGGATCGACATCAATGGGTTACATTCCAAAGTAGCCATGCCAGCAGGCTATTATGCTCCTAATAATGGCATCTTCCACAACTTGTCCATGATTAGTGGCCATGCAATGCAACTCTGGGTGGCCTATGATGGTGTGGAGAAGCTCATGAACGTCACACTAGCTCCTGTT
Source organism: Cornus suecica (assembly GCA_963922005.1). Classification (NCBI taxonomy): domain Eukaryota; kingdom Viridiplantae; phylum Streptophyta; class Magnoliopsida; order Cornales; family Cornaceae; genus Cornus; species Cornus suecica. Next base: position 6,887,637 of record OY998242.1, on the reverse strand, counting down.
GATGTCCAGAAACCACATACTCCTCTTCTGTCATTCTACAATGATCTTTCGCCTGTTATAAACAACATGTTCGTTGGATTCTCATCATCCACTGGCTCAATCCTAACTTCGCATTATCTCTTAGGATGGAGTTTCAAGATGAATGGTCAGGCTCAAGGGCTTGACCTCTCTCAACTTCCTAAGCTTTCTCAAATTGGACCAAAGAAAATATCTCGATTTTTTGCCATTGGTTTGCCTTTGACTCGTCTAGTTTTCATGCTAGCAGTGGTATCGGGAACATTTTATTATGTTAGAAGAAAGAGGAAGTTTGCAGAAGTAGTAGAAGATTGGGAACTTGACTATGGGCCTCATAGATTCAAGTACAAAGATCTATATATTGCCACCAAAGGGTTTGGAGACGAACAACTGTTGGGGGTGGGAGGATTTGGAAGGGTATATAGAGGTGTACTACCAACATCCAAGATTGAAATAGCAGTGAAGAGGGTGTCTCATGAATCTAGGCAGGGTATGAAGGAATGTATTGCAGAAATTGGGAGTATTGGCCGGCTAAGCCACCGCAACATAGTACAACTCCTAGGCTATTGCAGGCGCAAAGGAGAGTTGCTTTTGGTCTATGATTACATGCCCAATGGAGGTTTAGACAAGTTCTTGTATGACCAACCAAAGTTCACCCTGAATTGGAGCCAGAGATTTCGAGTCATCAAAGGTGTAGCATCAGGGCTTTTCTACTTACACGAAGAATGGGAACAGGTTGTTGTCCACAGAGATATCAAGGCTAGCAGTGTCCTGTTAGATGGAGAATTCAATGGGAGATTGGGGGATTTCGGTCTAGCAAGATTGTTTCAACACGGAACTGTTCCTCAAACTACCCGTGTGGTTGGAACTTTTGGGTACCTTGCCCCGGAGCACACTAGGTCAGGCAAGGCCACAGCAAGCACTGATGTGTATGCTTTTGGGGCATTTTTGCTCGAGGTTGCTTGTGGAAGACGGCCAATAGAGTCACAAGCACCATCCGAGTATCTACTTTTGGTTGATTGGGTGTTTGCTTGTTGGAGAGGAGGTGATATTCTTCGAGCAGTTGATCTAAACTTGGGTAGCAACTATGTGCGAGAGGAAGTGGAGTTAGTATTGAAGCTTGGCCTGCTGTGCTCTCATTCAGAGCCTGTGGCCAGGCCAACTATGCGGCAAGTTATACAACATTTGGAGGGTGACATTCCTCTGCCAAAGTTGACAACTCTGGGTACAAAACTAACTTGTGGGCACCGTGGAGGCTTTGATGATTTTTCAATGTCGTATCCATCTTCTACCGAGAAGGGATTTTCAAAGTCATCCTCTGTTGCAGAATCGCTTCTCTCTGGAGGCCGATAATAGTAGACCATTTGTTTAAGTTATTAACCTTATGATCACCTAACGTATTTGGTGAACCGTAAAGGATGTGTAATTTTTCTTTTTCTTTTTTCTGTTTTGTTTGTGCATTAGTGTACCCGATATAGAATTATGTACATCACAATTCCCTTGGTTTCACTTATCAAGGGTAATTACCCTTTTTGCATTAGTGTACCCGATAAAGGTTATTTACCTGTGAACAATATGTTTCTCAAAGAAATGACGAAATTACCCTTTTTCTCTCTCTTGGAGAGCGATTTGGGCGATTAGGATTTTGAACGTAGTTCGCTGCTATTCAAGCACAGTCATCATCATTTATGCTGTGAATTTCGTTCAGGCTTCTTGAGGATTTGCTCCAGATTGTTTTTCATCCTTAAATTCCTAGTCATCAAGATCTGTGTTTTTGAAGTGAAGGCAGACTTACTTTCAAGGCAAAGCTACTACGTCTTTTGGGCCTGAAGTCTGAGTAGGGCCTGCTCTTTATCGTGGTTTTGCTGTCGCGATTTTCAGTGCAAGAAGCTATTTCAGATCTGTACGTTTTGCCTTTTGTGTTCAACAACACGAAGGTAATGCCCATCTAGCTCACCAGGTGTTTGTCAAATTGCCCCAAAGGGAATCACGAAAACACAAGTGTCTGATATATTGACTCAAAGAGGAACCAATGGCCTCTCTTGCGGATGATGATTTGGTAACTATTACAGAGATGTTGCATGCAATCCTTGAGAAGAACAAAGCGCATTCAAATGAAGAAACAAATGTTGGGGATAGCGCGTCCGCGAAGGCTGTTGCCTCTGAAGTCGCCATTGGGGATGCGAGCTCTGCTAGAGGTGCTCCACCAATGGGGGCTCAACCAGTTTCCCAACCCATTCATGGGTCTGGTGTTAAGCAACTGACATCATTGATGGATGGTGCAGGTTCATCGCAACCTCCAACTACTCCAGGGCCTGTTCCTCAAGCTTCGCAGCTCACACCTATGGTGGAAATGCCTTTTTCATCAGTTCCTGCATCTATATTGGAAGGTCATCCTACAACCACTTCTTGGGCTAATCTTGTGAAGCCTTCTTATAATCCTAAGATGAAACTTGCTTATATTCCTCCTTCGAAGGTTGGTGATAGGATTGTGGTCTCTCCTACCATGGAGATGGCTCTGGCAGGAAGTGAACGTTGGAAGAGCTGTCTAGTTGGTTACTTTCTTGACAAAAAGTTGCCTTTTAATGTTGTCAACTCAATCGCAACTAAGCTTTGGAGTAGCGTTGGTCTTAAGACTGTTTATGGCGTTGAAAAGGGGTTTTATTTTTTCCAATTTAATTCTGAGGCTGAGTGGGAGGTTGTGCTTGAAACTGGGCCTTGGCATTTTGTAAACCATTTCTTGGTTCTGCAAAAATGGCGTATGGGTCTCACTTTACATAAGGAAGAAATCAAGACTATACCTCTTTGGGTCAAGTTTTTTGGTGTGCCCAAGGAGTATTGGACTGCGGAAGGTTTAAGTGTTGTGGCTAGTGCTTTAGGCACTCCTTTGTGTGTTGATTCCCCGACGGATAAAGGAGAGAGGTTGGGTTTTGCAAGAGTGTGTGTTCAAGTTTCTTCAGCAAATGTCCTTCCAAAAGACTTTGACATGGCTTTGCCGTCAGGGGGAATAGCTACCATTTCTGTCGAGTATCAATGGTTTCCAGTCAGGTGTGATACTTGTAAGGTGTTTGGCCACTGGTCTAGGACTTGCCCCAAAGCTGTCATTACTCAAATTGTTACTCAGACTAAGCCTAAGAATGTTGCCCCTTCTACTGAATGGCGTATTATTGGTCCTAAAGGTAAAAAGGTTTTGAATAATCCTCAAGCTACTCAGAATGGGGTTGATACTACTCCTGAGGTTGTGCCCTCTTCCTTACCAGATGTTAATATTCCAGTAGCTAATGTTTTTGATGCCTTGATTGATAATGTGGTTGAGGTTGAGAAGGATGATGTGGCTGATGTGGCTAATATTGTCAGTGATGGTTTAGACCATGTTATGCCTTCGGTTGATGTTACTAATGCTAATCAGATTACAAATAAAGAGGTTATTATGGGGGTAGAGACTACTCCTGCTGAATCTTCTGTTGATAAGGATCCTGTGGGTGTTCAGGTTGCCTCAGAAATTATACAGGCTGGTATTTTGGTTCAGGCTCAAAATCAATTAATGGGGAATGATGATGTTACTGATATAGCTCAAGATTCTGACAGTTTTCATGAGTTTATTCCAGATTTTAACCAGCAGGTTGCTAAAAATGTGGATACTATAGCTCAGAAGGCAAAAGAGATAACATGCCGTAAGGGTGTTAAGGGTGGTGATAAGGCTATTTCTTCTAAGGCCAGTGTTGGTCTTAGAACAAGGAAGAAGGGGAATTGATTTAGTTCAGTTGCATATTTCCATATTTTTAATGATTTTTGGTATTTGGAACATAAGGGGTTTGAATTCCCCATCTAAGCAAGCTGAAGTGAAAAGGGTGGTTCGCAGTAAATCTCTGCCTCTTTTTTGTCTTGTTGAAACAAAAGTTCAAGAAGGTCATGCTCCTAGGATTCTTCAATCCATGTTTCCAGGTTGGGTTCTTCTTCATAATTATGTTCATGCTAATAATGGTCGGATTTGGGTTTGTTGGGATGCTTCCATTCTTACTGTTTCGTCGTTGCTGCATTCCAATCAGTTAGTTTTCTGCTCCATTAAAAGCCTGGATGGGAAGGTAGACTGTTTTGGAGGTTTTGTGTATGGGTTGAATGATAGTATAGGGAGGAGGCCTCTCTGGAGGGATATGATTCAATTATCTCAGTCCTATGCCCAACTTCCCATTTTCTTTGCTGGTGATTTTAATGCCTTAAGGTTTCCCCATGAGAGGTTTGGGGGGTCTAATCAGTGGGATTCTAGTATGAAAGAGTTTGGAGAATGTCTTAACGATGCCTCTCTTGTTGATTTGAGATTTTCCGGAGTTAGATACACCTGGACAAATCATACTTTTTTCCGAAAGCTTGACAGAGTGGTTGTGAATGAAGCTTGGAATCATCAATTCTCTCTTTCAGAAGCTGTTTTTGAACCTGGGGGAATTTCTGACCATGCTCTCATTATCTTGAAGTTGTCTACTCCTTCTATCATTCATGGGGTCCCCTTCAGATTCAACAACCATCTTCTCCATCACCCAAATTTCATGAATGTTGTTCAATCTGTTTGGAACTATAGGGTTCCAGGTTCTTTAATGTTTCAAGTCACTCAAAAATTAAGATTACTGAAGATCGAGTTAAAAAGGTTGAATAAGGAGTCTTATAATGATCTGTCTCTCCAAACTGAAAATGCCAGAACTACTCTGCACAATTTGCAGTGTAAAGTGGATATCGATCCAAGTAACTCCGTGTTGAAGGCTGAAGAGAAGGAGGCCCTGGAAAATTTTATGCATTTGGCGGCGGCTGAGGAAACTTATTTCAAGCAACTTTCTCGAGTGAAATGGTTACAATTAGGTGACAAAAATACTTCATATTTTCACAAAGTGGCCAATTATAGGAAGAGAAATAATAGCATTTTGTCCATTACTACTGCTGCTGGTGTTAGACTTGAAGACCCGGTGTTAGTTAAAAATGAGATTGTGGGTTTTTATTCTAATCTTTTACAAGGAAGGCCGCATCAGAATTTGCCTGATCTTAATCATTTTGTGAGGTCCCCTCTCAACATGGATCAAATTTCTTCCCTCTCTAGGCCTGTGACTGATGAGGAGATTCAATCCACTATGTTCTCTATAAAAAATGATAAAGCTCCAGGATGTGATGGATATAATGCAAACTTTTTCAAGCATGCTTGGCCTATCATCGGAAAAGATGTCCTCAAGGCAATTCATGCTTTTTTCCATTCAGGTAAGCTCTTGAAAGAGGTAAATGCCACTATTATTACTCTAGTGCCAAAGGTCGATAATCCCACTTATGTTTCTGATTTTAGACCCATCTCTTTGTGCAATACTCTTTACAAGTGCATTACAAAGATCATTGCTAATAGAGTAAAGGTATGTTTGGGTTCTTGTATTGGTGAGAATCAATGAGCTTTTGTGCCTGGCAGGAGTATATCTGATAATATTCTTTTGGCTCAAGAGCTATTAAGGAATTACCATAAGCATGAGGATGGTGCTAGGATTGCTATGAAAGTTGATTTGACAAAAGCTTTCGACACATTATCCTGGCAATTTTTGGAAGCTTCTCTTAAAGCTTTCACTTTCCAGAGCATTTGATAAAACTCATTATGGTTTGTATCTCTACTCCTAGATTTTCAGTGAATGTTAACGGCTCTCTTCATGGTTTTTTCTCGAGTTCTAGGGGTATTAGGCAAGGGGACCCCCTCTCCCCCTACCTTTTTGTCCTTGCCATGGAAATCTTGTCAGGTATTTTGAGATCTAAGGCTGCCTCCCCTTCTTTCTCTTACCATTGGAAATGTGAAGCTTTGCAAATCATAAGCTTATTATTTGCCGATGACATTCTTTTATTCTCTAACGGTGACCTTCAATCTGTGAATTGTATCATGACGGTCTTGGAGCAGTTTAGTTCCTATTCTGGTCTATTTCCTAACCATGCCAAGAGTATTATTTTTCACTCTGGGGTTCAAGAAGATGAGCTGCATGCTATCATTCATAGGCTTGGTTTTCAGCAAGGGATCCTTCCTGTGAGATACTTGGGCCTCCCGCTTCTTTCCACAAAGCTGATTAAGGATGATTGTGATTGTCTTCTTGGTAGAATTACTTCTCGTATCAACTCCTGGTCGGCAAAATTTCTCTCTTTTGCAGGTAGGCTGCAATTGGTGAAGGCAGTGCTCTTTTCAACTCAAGTCTATTGGGCTTCTTCTTTCATGCTTCCTAAGTCTATTTTGCATGATCTTACTGCCTTGCTTCGGAAATTTCTCTGGACAGGATCTAAGATGTGCAATGGGGGATGTAAAGTGGCTTGGAGGAATGTTTGTGCTCCTAAAAATGAAGGGGGTTTGGGTGTGATGGACTTAGCTGAATGGAACATGGCTGCAATGTCTAAACACTTGTGGAAAATCCTTCAATTACAGCAGACTTCTCTATGGGCTATGTGGATTCATCAGCATCATATTAAAAATAAGAATTTCTGGTCTCTTCCAATCCCTAGACAATGTTCTTGGACATGGAAGAAAATTCTTCAAATCAGGCCTTTGATTCAGCCGTTCGTCAAGCATGTTATTGGCAATGGTAGAAATACCTCCTTATGGTATGATTCTTGGCATCCCATTGGTCCTCTTACTACTATTTTCTCTCAAACGATGATTTTGTCTTCTGGTTTGGGGGTTAATGCAACAGTGAGCAGATTTATCAGTACTTCTAGATGGCACTTTCCTGTTTTGAATTCCCTAGATTGGTTGGCTTTTAAGAATTCTTTTCCTTCTTCTTTCCTTCCTAACCAGTCGGTGTCTGATAAGGTTTTATGGATTCCCACTAAAGGATCTTTCACAATTCATTCTGCTTGGGAGGAACTCAGGCAAAGATTCTCTCCTGTGGAATGGCATGATGTTGTTTGGTTCAAGTATCATATTCCCAAGCATGCTTTCTTACTGTGGATGGTCAATTTGAACAAAATCAATACCATGTCTTTCCTAATGTCTATTGGTTATATTCAACATGCTAGCTGTGTGTTCTGCAATATTAGAATTGAGGATAGAGACCACTTATTTTTTCAATGCAGCTTCACTAAGAGACTTTGGCTTCAGCTGGTGCACAAAGGGCTTCTTCCTTGGCCGGATGATGATTGGGAAGCTCTTATTCAATGGATAATTCTTAATCTGAAAGGGAGATCTTTGGTTTCAACTCTTAACAAATTGGTTTTTGCTGCCACAGTTTATGAAGTGTGGATTGAAAGAAATCGTAGGATTTTTTCTAGGGAGTTTTTAACTCTTGAGGATATTTCCAAGAGGATTATCCGTAGCGTAAGACACTCCCTCTTCCCTCTTCACAATTTTACTTCATCTCCTGGTAACCGTGATTTGCTTCTGGCATGGGATTTGCCTGATTCTCTTCTGTCAGGAGCATGCAGTTAATTCAGCAATGGGGATTGCCTTCTTCCCTTGTATCTCCTACTTGATCTATGGGATTTGTCTTTCTAAGATTGCTCACTTTGGTTCTGCTTGCTATGGTGGTGCTCATGCCTAGTTATCTCTATGCTGGTCAGGTTTCTTGCTGGTCTGTTGTGATGTCTTGTTGTGTTCTCTAGTTGCTGGTTTCTTCAGGTTTGGGTACGAGGAAGGTCTGAGTCTCTATGGGTATTGCTGCTACTCTTGAGAGGTGTACTACAGATCCATTTTGGTGGTGTGCTTTTGATGCCGGCTCTGGTGCATGGTTTGGTGTTCATTGTTGTTGGCTTGATGCTCCTCTTCGGCATGGATTTTGGTTTCTTGTTATGTTATTGCTTTCTCTGAAGCCATGCATGGATTCTACTGCTGCAGATTTTTATATCTTCTGGTTTATCAAGTCTAGGATCAAGCATTTCCATGGGCAAGGGCCTAGGATTATGGGTTTCTTGTATTTCTTTTTGTGGTGGACATTTGGTTTCCATATTTTTATTTCTCTGGGGGTATGCCCCTTGGCACTGTGTAGGGCTTCTTAGCCTTTTTCTCTATCTATACAATTCTTCATTACCTTTCAAAAAAAAAAAAAAAAAAAAAAAGGGTAATTGCATAGTTCCAACCTAAGTCTTGTATGCAGAGGTAAAAGTTACAACTCCACTTTATTTGAGAGAAATTCTAGCTCAGGAAGAAATTAACACGTAGATGACCCATATTCTCCTACCCCCCTCTCCCAAAAAATATCCCCACTCTTAATTCAACTGTTTCCAATCTATCTTTTCTTTTTGGGTGGCTCCATATTTATATATAACATATACCAAAACAGTGTTAAAAGAGCACACGAAGCATAGATCAATTATAGTTATCTACACTGATGACATGAGGTGAGAGTCTATTGTGACTAACAAGGGGTAGAATATTTCAGTGAAAACTGTTCTATAAATGAAAATATACAAGTGTGATGGAAGACCAATATTCTCGCAAAATGTGAAGATAGTGCTTGGAAGTGAAAGGAGCTTTCCTTCTTATTTCGAACTATGCACACTACCATGCAGTATCTAAGCGAGCACTCACCCATTGTCTAACATAACACAAACTGTTGTATTGGTCTAAAGAAAACTGCCCATACTTGTGATTTTTTTTCTCTTTAATTTGTTTTTTACCAATTTCGGTTTCTTCTGTCATCTTTGACTCCACTGTCAACATTATGCCATAGCAAAACCCCCAGGAATGCACATATCAACATTCACTAATAGTTGGCCTATCAATAAATTCCAACTTATTATGCATTCATAATTTCAATGTCCATTCAAAACCCTGTCAAGCATGGCATCATGAAAATGAAAGGGGGTTCCACACTGGGCTGCGTCCTGAATACAACTTCCCCAAAGCGATTAGAATTTTATGCATATCAGTTCAATTGAGTGAGTGCACTTCCAATAGGTCACACATTAAAAGTCCAAATTGTTGACAAACAATTTATTATCTGTCTTGTTCATCTCTGTCGTAGTGGTCAAGTCATGTAGAGCAACAAAAGCAATTCAGACATCTAAGACATATGGGTGAGCCTACATGTTATAATCTCATACAGCTCTCCAGCATAGAAACCATGAACAAAAAGTTTCTTTGGCAAAAAAAGATGATCACTGCTGGGAAGGGTTGTTTCCAGACTCTAACCATGTTCTCTGAGCTTCTAATATTACTATCAATGTATAGTAGTAATCCTCTTATTGGCTTAGCAGCCACTGAGGATATTGCTTTCACCTACAATGGGTTCCGATCTGAGAATCTGAGCCTCGATGGCATAGCCAAGTTCACGCCCAATGGCCTCTTACAGCTCACAAATGACACCACACAACAAATGGGTCATGCCTTCTACCCTTATCCCATTAACTTCAAAAGTACAGCAAACACTACTTTCTCATTATCTACCACTTTCGTGTTTGCCATCATCTCCCAAATACCAGCTCTGAGTAGTCACGGAATGGCTTTCGTGATTGCACCGACGAGAGGCCTCCCTGGCGCTCTTCCAAGTACATACCTTGGTCTTTTCAATAACACCAACAATGGCAACCCCACTAATCGCGTTGTTGCTATAGAGCTCGATACAATTCAGAGCCCGGAGTTCAATGATATTGATAACAACCACGTCGGGATTGACATTAATGGGTTACAATCCAAAGTAGCCAAGACAGCAGGCTATTATGTTTCTAATAATAGTCGGTTCCAGAATTTTTCCCTATATAGTGGCCATCCGATTCAAGTCTGGGTGGACTATGATGGTGTGGAGAAGCTAATAAATGTCACACTAGCTCCTGTTGATGTCCAGAAACCACATACTCCTCTTCTGTCATTCTATAATGATCTTTCGCCTGTTATAAACAACAACATGTTCGTTGGCTTCTCATCATCCACTGGCTCACTCCTAACTTCGCATTATCTCTTAGGATGGAGTTTCAAGATGAATGGTCAAGCTCAAGGCCTTGACCTCTCTCAACTTCCTAAACTTCCTCAAATTGGTCCAAAGCATACATCTCAAGTTTTGACCATTGGGCTGCCTTTTATTTGTGTATTTTCAGTGATAGCAGTGATATCAGGGACAGTGTATTACGTTAGAAGGAAGAGGAAGTTTGCAGAAGTACTAGAAGATTGGGAACTTGACTATGGACCTCATAGATTTAAATACAAAGATCTATATACTGCCACCAAAGGGTTTCGAACCAGAGAATTGTTGGGAAGTGGAGGATTTGGAAGGGTCTACAAAGGTGTACTACCTACATCAAAGATTGAAATAGCAGTGAAGAAGGTGTCTCATGAATCTAGACAGGGTATGAAGGAATTTATTGCAGAAATTGTTAGTATTGGAAGGCTACGCCACCGCAACTTAGTACAACTCCTGGGATATTGTAGGCGCAAAGGAGAGTTGCTTTTGGTCTATGATTACATGCCCAAAGGAAGTTTAGACAAGTACCTGTATGACCAACCAAACTGCACCCTGAATTGGAGCCAGAGATTTCGAATCATCAAAGGTGTAGCATCAGGGCTTTTCTATCTACACGAAGAATGGGAACAAGTTGTGGTTCACAGAGATATCAAGGCTAGTAATGTCCTGTTGGATGGAGAATTAAATGGGAGATTAGGCGATTTTGGCCTAGCAAGATTGTATCCACATGGAAATGTTCCTCAAACTACACATGTAGTTGGAACTGTTGGGTACCTTGCCCCGGAGCACACTAGGACTGGCAAGGTCACAGCAAGCACTGACGTGTATGCTTTTGGGGCATTTTTGCTTGAGGTTGCTTGTGGACGACGGCCAATAGAGCCACAAGCACCAGCTGAGTGTCTAATTTTGGTTGATTGGGTGTTTGCTTGTTGGAGAGTGGGGGATATTCTTCGAGCAGTTGATCTAAACTTGGGTAGCAACTATGTGCGAGAGGAAGTGGAGTTAGTATTGAAGCTTGGATTGCTGTGCTCTCATTCAGAGCCAGTGGCTAGGCCAACTATGCGACAAGTTGTGCAATATTTGGGGGGTGACATTCCTCAGCCAGAGCTGACATCGCTTGGTATAACTGCAACTGGCCTAACTTTCACACACCGTGAAGACTTTGATGATTTTGCATTATCGTATCCATCTTCAAAACCATTTTCACACTCATCCTCTGTTGCAGAATCACTTCTATCTGGAGGTCGATAATACTAGACCAATTGTTTCAGTTATTAACCTTATGGACAATTGAGGTATTTGGTACATTAGGGTGCCTTTTTTCTTTCTTTTTCATGCACTAGTGTATCTGCTATATCAGTATTGATGGGATATAGAATAATGTAAATCACAAATTCCAGAATTCCTCTGGTTTCAGTCTTCAAGTCTAGCATGCACAGTTAAAAGTCACAAACTCCATATCGTTAAGGAGATAACACATTAACATGTAGTAATTAAAGAGATAATTACCCACTAACAGAACATATAACATAAACAGTTGTATAGTATAAACAGTTGTACAAGTCTAAAGAAAATTGTGCATCCTCGTGATTTAGTATATTTTGCATTTTGGCATCTTCCTTGTCATCTTTGAATTTATTGGGGAACCTTATCATCTTTTTAAACCCTTTCAATCTCTAATCACCCAAGCACCCAAAAATCTAGATTTACTCATGGTTACTTAGTTGGGCTACTAATTAATTCCGACTTTACATTTATTATTTAATTCAAATTCCATTCAACACCCTGTCAAGCATGGCATCTTGAAAATGTAAGGGGGATCCACACTGGACTCCTTCCTGCAAATATCTTCCGCCACACGACTCGACTTTAATGTGGAATGAGTTCATTCGAGTGAATGGAATTCCAATAGGGTCACACATGAAGAGTCCAAATCGTTGACGAACAATACATTCCGTCTTGTTCATCTGTTTCGTAGTAGTCTAAGTCATGCAGAGCAGCAATAGCAATTCAGACATCTAGAAGAAGAAGATCTTTTGCTATAACGAATTCCCAATCATGTTACGAAAATTTTAAAATAGATGGAGTGGCAGAGATTGCACCACATGGTCTTTTCAAGGTCATCAATAAAAATTCACGGGGCTTAGGATATACTTTAGACACTAAGGTCATCAAATTCAAGAACTAATCGACTGGTAACGCTCTCTCTTTCTCCTCTAACAAATAATTCTTATACTACAAAACCACACATCCATACAAGTATGCCTCCTTATACATTTATATGTATTTATTTATACCTCTAAACTTGTGTCCGATTTCAACATCGATACACTTACACATACACTTGCACAAAAACTTATATCCAGTGCTTAAATCTCAATCTATATGTTCAATAGTAATACAATGCTTGATTATTATTTAAATATTTTTAATGAATCTTTAAATAATTTAGTTGTATTTTTAATTTTTATAAAGGTATAAGAATCATCAACAAAAAATAAATAAATAAAATTAGTGCTACACTTTAATTTTAACTTTTTTAGAATTTAAATTGTGATAAATGTAGATATAACAGAGAGCCCTCAACTTTTATACATAACAATAGAAAGCCTTGTCCTAAATATATTTTAATTGTACTTGATTAATATATTAAGAAATACTATTACATTTTGGAAGTAAAGATTTTATGTAAATGCATAAAAATAGTAAAAAGTTGAAATAAGAAATATTACTACATTTTGGAAATAAAGATTTTATGTACTTGCATAAAAATAGTAAAAAGTTTTCAACTTCTAAGTATTACACACACACACACATATATATATATATTATATACGAAAATGATATATTTTAAGTTTGTAACAGAAAATTTCATCCACGCCATCACATTAATGATTATTAAACAAGATTAATTAAAATATTATTTCATAATAATTATTTAATATACACGCATCATGATATTCGCATATGCGTAAGTGATCAACACTATATATATCAATGTATTAATATATATATATATTAATATATATATATATAAATAGATAGATATTATTTTTAAATGTTATAAAAGATTGAAAATTTTCACTTTACACTTTGTTTGGATATGTAGAATTTGGGGGATTTGGATTTTAAATGGGATTTTAGGTGTTTGGACAAGATGGGATTTAAAAAAAAGAAAGGAATTCCACGGGATTTGAATGAAAAATTACATGCTTTGAGAAATCCAAGGAATAAGACTCGAATTTGATGAAATTCCATTTTCCTATTTTCCAACCCACCCAATGTCTCTGTACGTATGATCATGGTTCGCCGTAATGGTAACAGTAACAGTAACGGTGACGGTGTAACGGACTCGGGTCCGTAACGGGACTCGGTTATCGCAGTCGTGAATTTTTAAAAAATTTGCCTTGGTTCGCCGTAACGGGGTAACGTAACGGTAACGGTATCGGTGTAACGGACTCGGGTCCGTAACGGCCATAACGGGGGTTACGGCGAACCATGCGTATGATAGAAATCTATAATCTCTGTCTCTAATCTTTATGTGTGTCTATATATATACATGTATTTATTTGTAGGGATATTATCATAAAATTCACAACACTATGACATTTGTATCAAACAACCCACATCACTATCATATTGCCCCCTACAATATTAATTTGTCTCAAATTGCCCCTACTTGCACTATTTGATTATGTTAAATAACTATATTAACTTTATCCTTTTAATTACTTATCTTAATTTCTTTATTTCAAGGACAATAACAAAGCAAAAATAGAAAAGAAAAAAAAACACAAGCACTAACAAATATTTTCATCACCTTCAACATAAAATTATTCGATAATTTAATTCATAATTTTTTCATCAAAAATATTAATAGTAAAATATTTATAAAAATTGGGATTATGTAATTTTGGGGAAAAAAAAATTGCTTTAATACCGTGCACTAAGAAAAATGGGTATACTTAGTTTCATAATGAACTTATATTTAGTCTCAATCCGAAATTAAGCAATATTATTTTTTTTTTTCAAAATTACATAATACCAATTTTTATTTAAAAGGAAATGGGTTTACATTACTATTAAATATGCTAAATCATATTAGAGTTTTCAATTTTGGTTGAAAGCCAGTGATAACAGGCTACACGCAATTCCTGAACCATGACTAATCAGATTGATATCCTAGAAAATAATTTACTTTGAAGATGGTGATGGTGGCAATACATTCTTTGATTTCAATCAACTTAAGTTGAAAAAACTTAATCAGTGATCACCACTAACCCCCTTTGATTCCGGACTTCAGATATGAATGGAATAATGATTCAATGAAAACAAATCATGGACAACCTGTGTATTCCCCAAGTCACACGTTTACTGTCACAGTCTAAGTCCCATTTTATCACCTTGCCCAGATAAACTGGTTCAGTCCTAGTGACCAGTGTCTAACCACTAGAACCATGAACGAAATATTTAGGCACTGATAAAAGCAAAATGCTCAATCCTGGGAAGAGTTGTTCCAAGACTCTACCCATCTTCTCCGAAATTATAATACTATTTTTACTGTGTCTATGCTTAGAAGCCACTGAAGATCTTGGTTTCACCTACAATGGGTTCCGATCCGCAAACCTGAGCCTGGACGGCATAGCCAAGTTCACACCCAATGGCCTCTTGGAGCTCACCAACGACACTGAACTACAAATTGGTCATGCCTTCTACCCTCACCCAATTCGCTTCAAGAATTCATCAAACACTACTACTTCCTCCTTCTCCACCACTTTCGTCTTTTCTATCGTACCCAAGTATCCAAACGTGGGTGGCAACGGAATGGCTTTCGTGATCGCGCCAACAAGAGGCCTCCCTGGCGCTCTTCCAAGTCAATACCTTGGTCTTTTCAATAAAACCGATGATGGCAACCCCACAAATCGCGTTGTTGCTATAGAGCTCGATACAATTCAGAACCCGGAGTTCAATGATATTGATAACAACCACGTCGGGATTGACATTAATGGGTTACGATCCAAAGTAGCCAAGACAGCAGGCTATTATGTTTCTAATAATGGTCTGTCCCAGAATTTTTCCCTATTTAGTGACCGTCCGATTCAAGTCTGGGTGGACTATGATGATGTGGAGAAGCTAATAAATGTCACACTAGCTCCTGTTGATGTCCACAAACCACATACTCCTCTTCTGTCATTCTACAATGACCTTTCGCCTGTTATAAACAACAACATGTTCGTTGGCTTCTCATCATCCACTGGCATGATCAAAAGTTCGCATTACATATTAGGATGGAGTTTCAAAATGAATGGGCAGGCTCAAGAACTCAACCTCTCTAAACTTCCTAAGCTTCCTCGAATAGGACCAAAGCAAATATCTCAATTTTTCACCATTGGATTGCCCTTGACTTGTCTAGTTTTCTTGCTAGCAGTGGTATCAGGAACATTTTATTATGTTAGAAGAAAGAGGAAGTTTGCAGAAGTAGTAGAAGATTGGGAACTTGACTATGGGCCTCATAGATTCAAGTACAGAGATCTACATATTGCCACCAAAGGGTTTGGAGACGAACAACTGTTGGGGGTTGGAGGATTTGGAAGGGTATATAGAGGTGTACTACCAACATCCAAGATTGAAATAGCAGTGAAGAGGGTGTCTCATGAATCTAGGCAGGGTATGAAGGAATTTATTGCAGAAATTGTGAGTATTGGCAGGCTAAGCCACCGCAACATAGTACAACTCCTGGGCTATTGCAGGCGCAAAGGAGAGTTGCTTTTGGTCTATGATTACATGCCCAATGGAAGTTTAGACAAGTTCTTGTATGACCAACCAAAGTTCACCCTGAATTGGAGCCAGAGATTTCGAGTCATCAAAGGTGTAGCATCAGGGCTTTTCTACTTACACGAAGAATGGGAAGAGGTAGTTGTCCACAGAGATATCAAAGCTAGCAATGTCCTGTTAGATGGAGAATTCAATGGGAGATTGGGGGATTTCGGTCTAGCAAGAATGTATCAACACGGAACTGATCCTCAAACTACCCGTGTGGTTGGAACTTTTGGGTACCTTGCCCCAGAGCACACTAGGTCAGGCAAGGCCACAACGAGCACTGATGTGTATGCTTTTGGGGCATTTTTGCTCGAGGTTGCTTGTGGAAGACGGCCAATAGAGCCACGAGCATCATCAGAGTATCTAGTTTTGGTTGATTGGGTGTTTGCTTGTTGGAGAGGAGGTGATATTCTTCGAGCAGTTGATATAAACTTGGGTGCCAACTATGTTCGAGAGGAAGTGGAGTTAGTATTGAAGCTTGGCCTGTTGTGCTCTCATTCAGAGCCTGTGGGCAGACCAACTATGCGGCAAGTTGTGCAGCATTTGGAGGGTGACATTCCTATGCCAGAGTTGACAACTCTAGGTACAAAACTAACTTTTGGGCACCGTGGAGGCTTTGATGATTTTGCAATGTTGCATCCATCTTCTACCGAGAAGGCATTTTCAAAGTCATCCTCTGTTGCAGAATCACTTCTCTCTGGAGGCCGTTAATAGTAGGCCATTTGTTTAAGTTATTAACCTTATGATCACCTAAGGTATTTGGTGAACCATAAAGGATGTGTAATTTTTCTTTTTTCTTTTTTTTTTTTTTCCTATTTTGTTTGTGCATTAGTGTACCCGGCCATATCAGTATTGGTGCCGATATAGAATTATGTATATCATAGTTCCCTTGGTTTCACTTCTCAGGGGTCATTGCATAGTTCCAACCTAAGTCTCGTATACAGAGGTAAAAGTTACAACTCCACTTTATTTGAGAGAAATTCTAGCTCAGGAAGAATTAACACATAGATGACTCATATTCACCTACGCTCCCTCTCCCAAAAAAGATCCCCACTCTTAATTTAACTGTTTCCAATCTATCTGTTCTTTTTGGGTGGCCCCATAATTATATATAACATATACCTGTTAAAAGAGCACACGAAGCACAGATCAATTATAATTATCTACACTTATGACAAGAGGTGAGAGTTTATTGTGACTAACAAGGGGTAGAATATTTCAGTGAAAACTGTTCTATAAATGAATATATACAAGTGTGATGGAAGACCAATATTCTCGCAAAATGTGAAGATAGTGCTTGGAAGTGAAAGGAGTCTTCCTTCTTATTTCGAACTATGCACACTACCATGTAGTATCTAAGCGAGCACTCACCCATTGTCTAACATAACACAAACTGTTGTATTGGTCTAAAGAAAACTGCCCATACTGTGAATTTTTTCTCTTTAATTTTTTTTTCACCAATTTCGGTTTCTTCTGTCATCTTTGACTCCACTGGCGGGAAACTCGTCTTCTTAAAATCCTTTTGTGCTAATAATCACCCAGGAATGCACATATCAACATTCACTAATAGTTGGCCTATCAATAAATTCCAATTTATTATGCATTCATAATTTCAAAGTCCATTCAAAACCCTGTCAAACATGGCATCATGAAAATGAAAGGGGGTTCCACACTGGGCTGTGTCCTGAATACGTACAACTTCCCCAAAGCAATAAGAATTTTATGGGGATGAGTTCAATTGAGTGAGTGCACTTCCAATAGGTCACACACTAAAAGTCCAAATTGTTGACAAACAATTTATTATCTGTCTTGTTCATCTCTGTCGTAGTAGTCAAGTCATGTAGAGCAAAAAGTTTCATTGGCAAAAGGAGATGATCACTGCTGGGAAGGGTTGTTTCCAGACTCTAGCCATGTTATCTGAGCTTATAATGTTACTATCAATGTATAGTAGTAATCCTCTTCTTGGCTTAGCAGCCACTGAGGATCTTGGTTTCACCTACAATGGGTTCCGATCCGAGAATCTGAGCCTCGATGACATAGCCAAGTTCATGCCCAATGGCCTCTTGCAGCTCACAAATGACACCACACAACAAATGCAGAATCACTTCTATCTGGAGGTTGATAATACTAGACCAATTGTTTCAGTTATTAACCTTATGGACACTTGAGGTATTTGGTACATTAGGGTGCCTTTTTTCTTTCTTTTTCATGCTCTAGTGTATCTGCTATATCAGTATTGATGGGATATAGAATAATGTAAATCACAAATTCCAGAATTCCTCTGGTTTCAGTCTTCAAGTCTAGCATGCACAGTTAAAAGTCACAAACTCCATATGGTTAAGGAGATAACACATTAACATGTAGTAATTAAAGAGATAATTACCCACTAACAGAACATATAACATAAACAGTTGTATAGTATAAACAGTTGTACAAGTCTAAAGAAAATTGTGCATCCTCGTGATTTAGTATATTTTGCATTTTTGCATTTTTGCATCTTCCTTGTCATCTTTGAATTTATTGGGGAACCTTTTCATCTTTTTAAACCCTTTCAATCTCTAATCACCCAAGCACCCAAAAATCTAGATTTACTCATGGTTACTTAGTTGGGCTACTAATTAATTCCGACTTTACATTTATTATTTAATTCAAATTCCATTCAACACCCTGTCAAGCATGGCATCTTGAAAATGAAAGGGGGATCCACACTGGACTCCTTCCTGCAAATATCTTCCGCCACACGACTCGACTTTAATGTGGAATGAGTTCATTCGAGTGAATTGAATACCAATAGGGTCACACATCAAGAGTCCAAATCATTGATGAACAATACATTCCATCTTGCTCATCTGTTTCGTAGTAGTCTAAGTCATGCAGAGCAGCAATAGCAATTCAGACATCCAGAAGAAGAAGATCTTTTGCTATAACGAATTCCCAATCATGTTACGAAAAATTTAAAATAGATGGAGTGGCAGAGATTGCACCACATGGTCTTCTCAAGGTCATCAATAAAAATTCACGGGGCTTAGGATATACTTTAGACACTAAGGTCATCAAATTCAAGAACTAATCAACTGGTAACGCTCTCTCTTTCTCCACTAACAAATAATTCTTAAACTACAAAACCACACATCCATACAAGTATGCCTCCTTATACATTTATATGTATTTATTTATACCTCTAAACTTGTGTCCGATTTCAACATCGATACACTTACACATACACTTGCACAAAAACTTATATCCAGTGCTTAAATCTCAATCTATATGTTCAATAGTAACGAATGTATAGATATACATATTATTATGTTTGATTACATTGTGCTTTAAAAGCTGATTTACAGTATATGCATTTCAATCAGTTACTAAATTAAAAATAAAAACATAAAAATGGATTAAAATAAATTACCTTGAAGGAGTAATGGCACAATGGGATCGAAATGTCCAGTTGATGGCCGAAACAGAGATGTAGCAAGAAGATATGAAAACCCTAGAGGGAACACAGACTGAGAGTGAGAAATTAGGGCACAAAAATTTCACCCCTAGTCTGATTACTATCTCTGGCGAGTCTGCAAAATGGAGATTGCCGACAACTACAACGAAGAAAAAAGCGAGGGAGAGGAGCTAAAACGAACATATTTATATTTCAAACGACATACAAAGAGGTATATCCATGTTTGGTAGGCGGTCTTTCTGGTCTGGTCTGGTCTAATCTGATATGGATCCTAAATTTAAAAGTCGGTTTGTTAAGCGGTCGGGTCTTACTATTTATTTATTATAATATTTATTTATGTATTATTTCTTCACTTTATAATATATTTTATTATTTTATTATTTATATTATTATTTATTAATTTATAAATATATTCTATTTATTTATTATTATTTCATTTTTTAATTCATTTTATTTATAAATTATTTATTCATTTTTAATTATTTTAAAATATATTTTATTAATTTAATATTAATTTATTATTATTATACTCATTTTTTATTATTATTATGAAGTATTTATTTATTATTATATCTATTTATTATTTTTTATTATATTTATTTTTTATTATTATTTATTTCATTTTGTTTATTATTTATTATTTTTATTATATTTTTAAATATGTTTTATGTAATTTATTATTATTATTTATTATTTAGTCCATTTTTTTTTATTATTATGTTTTATTTAATTTATTATTTATATTATTAACTATTCATTTTTAATTATTTATAAATATATTTTATTATTTATTCATTTATTTATTATTATATTTATTTATTATTATTATTAGGTATTATTTAATTCATTTTGTTTATTATTTTTATTTTTAAAACATGTTTTATTTAATTTATTATTATTATTTATTCATTTTTAATTATTTATAAATATATTTTATTAATAAGACTAGACCGGACCAGGTTGAACCATCAAAAAATCTGGTTCCAAAAACACCCCCTTTGGTTCAATTTGGTCTGGTTCCAAATTTTGAGACCAAGTCCAAACAAACATGGTCTGGTCCCTGAAAACAAAGACCAGACCAAATCAGGTGGAACCAGACAGCGTACCAAACAGGGCCTATATAAAAAAGGTCTAAAGAGGGTTACATGTTTTTCCTCTGGCATTGAAAGAATTTTCGACTATAATTAAACAATTTTATAGTTGCACTAAATAAAGAAATTTTATTTTTTTATAAAAGTACTCCCTCCCTCCCAAAAATAAGTGTACATTTTTCCTCTTTTCTTTGTTCTAAAATAAGTGTCTATTGAAAAGTTAAAGCACTTTATTTGGTCAATTTACCAATTTAACCTTCAACCATTAAAGTTATAAAACATATACACTATAAACCATCATATCACTATAGTGGGATCATGGATAAAGTTGGTATTTCATTCACTAACACTACAACAAAAGTCATCATCTTAAAAAGTTTGATTCCCCAAAATGAACCTATAATTTGGGACGGAGGGAATATTAGTTATCTTATTTTTTTATTTGTTGTGATTTTCAAAGATAGAAAACATGAATTTTTTGACGCCAAAAATCACATTTAAACAAACTATTTTTAGCTTACATGGTACTCGTACTGTCCCATTTTAAGTGTTCATTTTGGGGAATCCAACTTTTTAAGAGGATGACTTTTAGTATGAGTAGTGTATGAATTGTCAACTTTAGTCATAATGAGGCCATTCTGATGTGATGATTCATAGTGTAGGCTTTTATTATTTTCATGCATGAATGTTAAATTGTTAAATTGGTAAAATAAGATATTTTGACTTTTCAAATGTGAACATTTATTTTGTGACAGACAAAAATATAAAAGTGAACACTTAAGTTAGAACAGAGGGAGTATAAGCTAAAAATAATTTAAACAAATATTGGCCTCACATTATTTAAAGAGACTATTTTTAGCTTACATGGTATAAGATTAAATGACTAAATTGTTCCTCTTTTCTAAAGATCAAGTAAATTTCCTTTTGAAAACTCTGAGGCTCAATCTCTCCGACACGAAATATGCGCAGAAAAGTAAAATAAATCAATTTTTTTACATTAAAAATGAAAAACGTATATAAACGTATGATATAAAGTTAAATTCAACAAATACAATTGTCTTAATTAAAAGTTAAAGTAAATTGAGATTTTAAATTACAAACGGAATAGAACGACTGAAATAATTACGAGTATAATAGTAACATACAATTTCAAGTAAAAGAAAAACTAACAAGCAGGTTAGTGTTATTTTTAAAATGTGAATTGAGGTAACTATTATTTAGCTGTTTTTGAGAGAAGGTAAATGTAAATATTCTTTTTTGAAAAAATCAATCAAATCGTGTGTGAACAGTTTACGTAATGTTTGATATAATTGAAAGACTTTAATAATTAATTTAATTAAAGTTTTTAAGTGGTTTATACTAAATTCATCCCTACGGAAATAAAAAATATTCCAAGTTTTTCAATAACCAGGCGGGATAGATAAGAATTTTGACGAGACAATAATTATTATCATTCTTAATACAACATATTTATTATTTCATCCGGATAGTATGTGTTACAAAAATCTTATGTCATTATATTTTAATCTTATAACTAAAAAGTCATTTAATTTCATACTAACTCCAACATGTCACTTGTCTCCAATATTAATGAACCTCGCTAGTTTTGGGTAACTAGACTCACTACCACGAGTATGACCATTTGACTTATTGTAAATGCCAAAAAATGCACAACACAAGAATGTAATCCTTTATTCAGTTTTGGCTTTCCTTATATACATTCCCTTTTTAGGCTTTGAGCCCATTAGGGCAACACTATTTTGCTTACATCATTATCTTTATTTTTAAAGAAATATAAGCTGAAATGGGCCTAGTCTTCGGGCTTTTGATAACCTTGTTGGGCCATCAGCCCGATGGGCCCAATGCTTGATGGGCTTCTGTAGGCTTGGAGATTTTCACACTTACGCATGCCCTCTTCTTGGTGGTGGGCTTTCAGGCAGTCAAGCCCATCACCGAGAAGGTAAAGTGGAAATCAAGATACATTACCCCTGTCGGGGTGACGTGGCAGGTCTATTTAATATGACGGTTGTATCATCATTTAAACATTTGAAATTCATGGCTCAGGTAGCCTCGGTTAGCGAGATGGGGGCTGAGGAGGCGGAGTGACGCTTCGTTTCATGTGCACACGGCTTTTCGAGTACTTCGGTGACCTCTATAAATACCCAGGGTCCATTTGTTAAACACTCATTGCATTTCTAAGCTCTTTGCTCTCAGAAACTCTCTGCAACTTGGGCTCTCATCTTGTTACTGCCAGAACTTGTACATTTCTCCAGAAAAACTCACGAAATCTCATCGGGATTCATCCTAGAGTAAGTTCTATCTTCCAGCTTTCCTACATTTCTTTCAACATGTCTGATAGTGATGACACTCGGTCGGGTAGCAACCGTCTCCCCTCTTCTGTAGATCCCGACGCCTCCCTTAGTCCTCCATCGATAGAGGTGGTGAGGAGGGTTAGACCTAGTCCTCCTGAGGTGAACCAAAACGTTGTTAAGGGTGGGGATCCGGTTGTAGGTCAATCGGGAGATCAATTTTATGTCGATCCCCTTCCCCCTACACATAGGGTAGATACGGTGCTGAAGAAACTGAGGGTTAAGTGTGGGATACCCGATGGGGTGATAATTAAGAATTATCCCAGAAAGTACGACTTCAGGAAAGGGGAGGGAGTTATGGATCATCAGATCTTACTGGTCAGCCTTCTACCTTCAGGTTCTTAGATTCTCGATCCACCCTTTCTTTCTTTATACCCTGTCTACCTTGGGTTTGGCTCCGCTTCAAG
Source organism: Cornus suecica (assembly GCA_963922005.1). Taxonomy (NCBI): domain Eukaryota; kingdom Viridiplantae; phylum Streptophyta; class Magnoliopsida; order Cornales; family Cornaceae; genus Cornus; species Cornus suecica. Next base: position 6,864,588 of record OY998242.1, on the reverse strand, counting down.
TGGGGCCCAATTTCTTCAGGATCGTGGTTATGATCCAGATAATTAATCGGGAGATGGGTCTTGATCTGGGTCTGGCTGAGCTCATGTTCTGTTACAAGATTAAAGACCAGAAGGACTGTAGGGGTCGGTACAATATTTTTCCTTTAAATGGGAGAAATATGTGCGATGGCACTGAGAAGTCTAATAAGGGGTGGAAGGAGAAAATGATCCTGGTAAGCGGGAATTGGAGGCTTCCCTCAGCCAGATTCGTAGTCCCCAGTGAATTTAACAAACATTTATTCCCTTCCTTCAAACCTTATCATAGGGGGTCATGCTATTGCGAATAGTGCAATGATAAGTTGGGTCATCATGTGCTAGAGTTTCTGGGAGCGCCCGATCGCTTTAAAACTCCAACTTACATCTCGTCCCGATTTGATATCCTAAAATCTAAAATTTAGGGACAGCCCATGAGGAAGTGTGCAAGTTACCTGACGGCTTCTAATTTGCAAGCATTATCAGCAGAAGGACAGAATACCATGCTGAGGATCCCGACACCTGTCCTTAAGAAGAAGGCCAAACGAGTAACGGGCCCTCAATCAAACCCTTTGGTGTCGGAAAAAGCCCAAGACGATCAGCGGTCCAGAGTATTCCAGCTGCTCCCTCTGGGGTAGTTGCTCCAGCATTAATGGGAAATGTTCTAGTTACTCCACCTCTTCATTCGGGATCGCCCTTTGTTCCTTCTTCGGGGGAAATCCCCGTTCCTAGATCCCGACCAGTTGAGGGAGAGTCTAGTCTGACGGGAACACATCGTGCCCGATCTGAGGTTGATGTCCCCGATCCCGACCAGTTGAGGGAGAGTCCAGTCTGACGGGAACACATTGTCCCCGATCTGAGGTTGATGTCCCCGATCGATCGGTTAGGCCCCGTCTGACCACAACGTCATCCCCAAGCATAGTGGCGGAGACTGGGGCTGCGATCGAGGAGGGGCAACCTGTCCCATGGGCACCGAAGATAACACTTCCGGGTGGTGACTTTTTGGTAAGGGGACATGAGACCATTGACAATGATGTTGCCCTTCGGGTAATGGGTTTCCAGATCTGGACCCCTGCAGACCGAAAGAAGTTGAAACAGATCAATCGAGCGAATTTGGCCATATCTGGTCCGGAGATTGCCATGAAGGTACTTTTTTGACACGATGTTCCTTCAGTCGTACTTTGTATTTCTTCACACTATTTATTGATCTGTCTAACACTTGCATTTTTGGCAGATGCTCTATTTGACCCAAGCTTACAATGCAAAGATGGAAGAGGACACTAGGTTGCTCAGCAAATCTAATGAGCTTATGAGGCTGAAGGAAGATTCAAGTAACAAGGCTGCCACCTTGTTATCAATAGCCAATGAAAAGCTGAAGGTTCAGGCCAGGAGGGCAATCACTGCGGAGCAACAACTTCAGGCTGCCCAAGAGAATATCAAAGAAATGGAGGTAGTTCGGCGGGCCCTAGCCTCTGAAGTTGAAGGCTGAGAATGAGGGCCTGAAGGCCTCTAGGGAGAAGCTTCTGGAGGAGAAGGTTGAAACCGAGAATCTCTTGGTAGTGAAGATGTCAACGGTGGATATGTGCCATCGGGGTGGCAATCAGATGTATAAGCGCCTTTGCGACATTGCCCAGTACCGGATCGGGTTCGGCTGGAGGACATGCTTCAAGGACATCCAGAAACCTGTTGAGGAGAGGGACTTCGCCTCAGTGGAGGAATTGGATGAGTCTTTGGGCATTGCTCCGCCTTATGATGATCCGGCTGGAGGTCCTGATGACGTTCGCTTCTGTGAGTTCCTGAGCAAGCCTCTTCCGGGGCTCACGTCCGATTCTGATCCTTCAGTTCCCGATGGGGTCATTGTTCCTGTGAGCTCAAATGCGGAGGGCACTGATGCTGGCACTTAGGAATTTTCATTTGTAAAACGCTTTGTAAGCCTTGGCCATCGGGGCCCATATATTGAATGAAAATCATGGTTTTTGTCTAGTTGACTTTTGCAATACTTAGATTATTTTATCCAAAAAGTACTGTGTGTTTTTGGGCGTATGAGGCCATTGGAGAGGCATCTCTTCAGGATTAGTGTGTATTTTTCGGGCATTTCAGGCCATGCGAGAGATATGATAACACTTTATTTATTTTTGAAAAATTGTGATCTCTTCAGGATCAGTATTGTGTCTTTCGGGCACTTCAGGCCATGCGAGAGACATGGTAACACTTTGTTTATTTTTGCAAAATTGTGATCTCTTCAGGATCAGTGTTGTGTCTTTCGGGCACTTCAGGCCATGCGATAGACAAAGCAACACTTGGTTTATTTTTGAAAACTTTGATCTCTTCAGGATCTGTGTTGTGTCTTTCGGGCACTTCAGGTCATGCGATAGACAAAGCAACACTTGATTTATTTTTGCAAACTTTGATCTCTTCAGGATCTGTGTTGTGTCTTTCGGGCACTTCAGGCCATGCGATAGACAAAGCAACACTTGGTTTATTTTTGCAAACTTTGATCTCTTCAGGATCTGTGTTGTGTCTTTCGGGCACTTCAGGTCATGCGATAGACAAAGCAACACTTGGTTTATTTTTGCAAACTTTGATCTCTTCAGGATCTGTGTTGTGTCTTTCGGGCACTTCAGGTCATGCGATAGACAAAACAACACTTGGTTTATTTTTTGTATTAGTAGATATTTATAAGCTATTTTCGCAATAAAAATGATTTTTTATTAATCAAGTGTTGGGGTCTTTTTACAAAAATGATCAAAGTAAAAGTAAAACTTGGCCCTTTACGGGTAGTACCTCTTCAGGCGAGAGGCATTCTGGGAGTTTGGTTCCATTCTGCCATCCATATTCCTTCAGACGCGATATGCTCCGCGCCCGATGACTTCGGTAATGGTGCACAGGCCCTCCCAAGGCTCCCTGAGCTTGCCTTCGAGCCCAATTTTTCGCCTAAGGACCATGTCTCCGACCTGGAACTTTCTTCTTTTGACTTTTTGGTTAAAGTGGTTCCGGGCACGCTGTTGGTAGGCGGCTAGCCTGATCCCGACAACCTCCCTTCTTTCATTTAGTAGATCAAGGTCGTGAGCCAGGTGTTGGTTATTTGGTCCTTCCACCCAGGCCTGGCTCCGGAGGGTTGGAACCCTAACCTCCGTTGGGATCACAGCCTCAGCGCCGTATGCCATGGTAAAGGGGGTCTCCCCAGTGGGTTGTCTGGGGGTCATTCTGTATGACCAGAGCACTTCGGGTAGCTTCTCGAGCCAGGTCCCTTTGGCTTCCTCAAGTTTTTTGGCCAGGGTGTCAAATATGGTTCGATTTGTCCTTTCCGCTTGTCCGTTCCCTTGTGGGTACCCGACGGAGGATATACTCTGGTTGATACCATGCTCGGCAAAAAATGCTCTCACCTCCTTGTTGTCAAGACTTGTCCCGTTATCCATCATGATTGTCCTTGGTAGCCCGAATCTGCATATTATGTGGGTCCATATGAATTTGATGACATGGCTACTCTTGATGCGGGATAGGCTTCAGCTTCTACCATTTGGTGAAGTAATCAGTGGCCAGAAGGACATAGGCATTTGACCGAATTGCCTTCGGGAAAGGTCCTACGATATCCATTCCCCATCGGGCGAATGGGTGTGGTACTATGGTTGGGTGCAGGAACTCCGGTGGCCGATGGATAACGTCTCCGTGCATCTGGCATGGTTTGCACCTTCGGACGTAGTCTTCGGCATCCCGTGACAGATAGGGCCAAAAGTATCCTTGGGAGAGTATTTTATAGACGATGGATCTACCTCCGGAGTGGTTCCCGCAAGATCCACTGTGGATCTCCTGTATCACTGCTCTTGTTTCTAAGGGCGTAATGCACTTCAAATAAGGACCCGAGAAGGACTTTCGATAGAGCTGCCCGTTTATGACAGAATATCATGTTGATTTCCTCCTGATCCTGTGAGCTTCAGCTTTGTTCTCCGGGAGTGTCCCATTTCTCAGGTAATTCATCAGGGGATCCATCCAGCTGGGCTCCCATGGAATAAACATCACTTGTATTGGGCCTTGAATACTTGGCCTGGTTATAAAATCTACCAACACAACCCGGGTCAGGTCCTCTCCCGCTGAGGACGCCTGACCGGCTAGGTGGTCAGCTACAGAGTTTTCACTTCTCGGGATCTGAGTGAAGGTTATTCTTTGAAAGCTTTCTGTTTCCTTCAGCACAAGTACCCGGTAAGACTCCATTTTCGGGTATTTTGCCTCATACTCCCCTTTAATTTGTCGAATGACTAGCTGAGAATCGTTGTGCACTGCTAAGGCCTGAATCTAGAGGCTACAAACTAACCTCAAACCAGATACGATTGTTTCATACTCTGCCTCATTGTTTATGGCTGGGAACTGTAGTTGTATTGACATGTGGAGGTGTGTCCCATCGGGTGTCTAGATCTCCAAACCGATTCCTGATCCGGCAGAACTGGCTGATCCATCCACGAAAAGCTTCCAAGTGTCTGGCTCAGTCTGCTGGTCGGGTTCTTCAGTTTCATCTTCAAGTAAGAAATCTGCCACCACCTGTCCTTTAATGGAAACCCGGGGTATGTAAGTTATGTCGTATATTCCTAATTCGATGACCCATTTGGAGATTCTGCCCGAAAGATCGGGTTTTGACATAATAACCCGAATAGGTGTGGAGGTCGGGACAATGATTGGATGAACTTCGAAGTAATGCCTCAGTCGCCTTTTGGCATTCACCAGTGATAGAACCAGCCTTTCTTGCCTGCTGTATCGGGTCTCCGCTTCAGGTAAGGATTTACTAGTGTAGAAGACTGGTATCTGCAGGTTCCTATCTTCTCTGATGAGGGTTGCACTGGTCGAGACGAAGGATACTACTAGATACAGATGTAAGACTTCATCGAGGCCTGGTGTGGATAGGATTGGGGGTCTGGTCATGTACCCCTTCAACCTTGCTAGGGCTTCAGACTGCTCAGGACCCCAGACTTCTCCCTTTTTTGCCTTGATTGCCTGAAAGAATGGTCTGCATTGGTTAGTGAGTCGTGAAATGAACCTGCTAAGGGCAACCACTCTTCCCATCAGGATTTGAACGTCTTTATGTGTCCTGGGCTCCTTTATTTCCATTAGGGCCTTGACTTGTGTTGGGCTGGCTTGGATCCCAGTCCGGTCTACGATGTGTCCCAGGAACTGTCTGGATGATACACCAAAGGAGCATTTCTCCGGGTTAAACTTCATGCCATGCATCCTGAGGGTGTCAAACACTTGGCGCAAGTGGGTAAGATGGTATTCCTTTTTCCTGCTCTTGACCACAGTGTCATCAATATAAGCCTCGATTACTGTACCTATCATCCCCTTAAAGATCTTGTTAACTAACCTCTGGAAAGTGGCACCTGCATTTTTCAGACCGAAAGGCATAACTTTAAAGCAATAAGTACCTATTTCAGTAATGAAAGAAGTCTTTTCTTCGTCCATCGGGTTCATTTTTATCTGATTGTATCTCGAATAAGCATCCAAAAAAGTCAGACGATCGTAGCCAGCGGTAACGTCAACCATCTGGTCGATCTTTGGCAGTGGAAAGTTGTCATTCGGGCATGCCCTGTTCAGGTTAGTAAAATCAACACAAACCCTCCACTTACCATTCTTTTTCTGGACGACCACTACGTTGGCGAGCCATTCGGGGTATTTGACTTCCCTGACAAAACCAGCCTAAAGCAATCTGGACACTTCGTCTGCTATGATCTGGTTTCGATGCGCTCCCATACGTCTCTGTTTTTGCCTGATCGGTCTCACGTTCGGGTCAACGTGTAATGAGTGGTGGGCAACAAGAGGGTCGATACCAGGCATGTCTGTATGTTCCCATGCAAAGACATCGGAGTTGTCCTGCAATAACTGTGTCAGTTCTTTCAATTCAGAGTTGGTAAGGTTTTTACCTGCAAAAGTGACTTTTTCCTGGCTATCGGCTACAACAAAGATTGGCTGTAATGGCTCAACCACGATCGGGGTACCCTGATCCCCTTCCTTTGATTGCTATTTGGGGCCTGGATTCTGTTCCTTGGAATGGGGCACCATTAGGCCTTTTCCCTTCCGGATCTCCTTTAGGGTGACTGTATAACATTCCTTAGCGGCCACCTGGTCACCTCTGATATCAATGATGCCAAAACCATTCGGGCTTATGCACCTCATCACTTGGTGAAGGGTTGAAGGCACCCCCTGCATCCGGTGAATCCATCTCCTTCCCATGAGAAAATTGTACGAAGGCTTCACGTCCACTATAACAAATGTCTCGGTCAGGGTTCTTTGAGCAACGGATACCGGTAACTGGACTTCCCTGATCGGTTCGATTTGTTTTCCATCGAATCCTGCAATAAGGCACCGGGATGTCGCAATTTCGTTAGGGTCGATTTCAAGCTTTTCGAAAGCCCATTTGGTGATGACGTTTGCGCTGCTCCCAGGATCGATCATGACTCTTTTAACAAGACAGTTGGCCACCATCAGTGTGACAACCAGAGAGTCATCATGTGGGGTCTGGATATCCCGAAGGTCTGATGCGGAAAAAGTAATCTGTGTTTCTCCTGTCCTGTGGTGGACTTCGCTGATTTTGTTGACTTTTCTCATTTTGCAGGCCCTTCGCATCTGGCTTCGGCAGGATTCTTCTGTCTCATTGGAGGCGGGGCCACCCAAGAATCATATTGATGATCCTGACTGGTTGTGCGGCTGCGGGGTTCCGAGGGGCGTTAGGGGCATGTTGATCGGCCCTCGGTCTGTCTTGTTGGACGTAATCCCGGAGCTCTCCGCGAAACAACAGTGTATCTACCTGCTGTCTGAGATTACGGCATTCGTTTGTGATATGCCCGAAATCACCGTGGAAAACACAATGTTTTGACTTGTCCCTTTGGTCAAGTGGTTGTCTGATGGTTGGGGGTTGCTGGAAGATCCTTTTGGTTTTGTTTTCCTGGTACAGCTTGGCAAGGCTGACCCTCAAGAGGGTCTTTCTCTCCTCAAATTTGGAACGTTTGAATGGTTTTGGGGCTGGTGGTCCTGATGAAGTTGGACGTTTTCGATCGATCGCCCGATCATTTGATTGGGCTTCAATGCTGACCAAGGCCGCCATCCTCTGCCAGACGGTCTCCTCTTCTTCAATCCTCAGGTATCCCTGGGCTCTGGAATTTAATTCCCCAATGCTCGATGGGGGGCGCTTCACCAGGGACTGATGGAACTTAGTTCCTGGTATAAGGGTCATCCAGAAGGCCTCAACAGCAGAGTACTAGTCACAGTTATCGACAGAAGAAGATTCGATGTTGAATTGGGATTGAAAGCTCTTCAGTGATTCTCCTTTCTCCTGGATCATAGTGAAGAGGCAGGATATGGTCTTCTTCTGTCTCTTGTTCCCGTAGTATTGGGTAATGAAGAGCCTGGTCAATTGTTGCCGATGGACCGAGGTGGCTGCTTCCTGAACCATAATAGAGCTGCATCAGCAAGACTTGTGGAAAACACCTTGCAGAGCAAGGACTCGTTCTCCGCGTACATGGTCATCTTCTGATGGATCTGATAAATGTGCTCCTCGGGGTCCTTAGTGCCATCATAGGGGGTAAACCGAGGCATGACGAACTTCTTTGGAAAAGGTTTCCGGGTTATCTCGGGGACGAAGGGTGATTGTATCAACTCGATTGACGCCTGAATGGCTAGGTCATCGGTAGATTGGGTTCTCAAGTCCCCGAGGATTTTCCTTTAGAACTCGGCCATCATTGCCTAGAGCTTTTGGGGGGTCATGGCTTCGTCGGCGGCGGGAGCCTTTCCTGAGCATTGGGAAGACTCGGCGTGCTCTTTCAGCCTGTCGACATCTTGTTGGTTCTCAAAGCGGCCGAGTGCCGCTACCGGAGGGGCAGACGGTGGTGGAGCCAATCTAGCCATGAGCTCTGCATTATGCTTCTCAAGAGCCAAGCTACATTCCTCAGCGGCTATCAGCCATTGCAGGATTTGCTCAATGGATTGGGGGTCTTCTACACGGCTGTCTCCGGTGGTCGGAACGTCCGCCTGCGAACGAGTGACCGACATGTTTTAGAAGGTGGTGAAGAACGGAGACAAGCTCTCAGATCTTCGAATTGAACAAAATAAACTCAGCTTAATGAGATGGGAAGAAGGAGATGATTTTCAAATCTCGAAGAACAGATCGAAAAACTTAAGAACTCCTTGATTTCCCACAGACGGCGCCAATGTGTAAATACCAAAAAATGCACAACACAAAAATGGAATCTTTTATTCAGTTTTGGTTTTCCTTATATACATTCTCTTTTGGGGCTTTGAGCCCATTAGGGCAACACCATTTTGCTTACATCATTATCTCTATTTTTAAAGAAATATAAGCTGAAATGGGTCTAGTCTTCGGGCTATTGATAACCTTGTTAGGCCATCAGCATGATGATCCCAATGCTTGATGGGCTTCTGTGGGCCTGGAGATTTTCACACTTACACCTATCATTGTATAATTAAATGGCAAAACAGCTTCATGAATCATGAATGTCTTACGTGTTACATGAATTTTTATTTTATTTTTTATCCTATTGTTTAGCATATGACCTATCATGGTATAATTAAATGGCAAAACAGCTTCATGAATCATGAATATCTTCCTTGTTACAATTTTTTTTTTTTTTTTATCCTATTATTTAGCATATGATTTGACCTATCATGGTATAATTAAATTGTACCATCTCTTTTACGTGTGGTGACATTGTTGTGTGCTTGTGACTGTAATTCTTTTTGGACCCTAGAATATCCTTGGTGATGACACCATATACAATGAAAGGTATATAATTAGTGTTTCACGAAATCAAAATTGTATGTTGGTTGAATCTATGAATCACTTTCAAAGAATTTTCAAAATATTAGACCAAAAGAATATAAAATATAATTACATATTTTTACTACAAATACAATGCTCGATTATTATTTAAATATTTTTAATGAATCTTTAAATAATTTAGTTGTATTTTTAATTTTTATAAAGGTATAAGAATCATCAACAACAAAAAAAAAAAAAATAGCGCTACACATTAATTTTAACTTTTTTAGAATTTAAAATAGTGATAAATGTAGATATAACAGAGAGCCCTCAACTTTTATACATAACAATAGAAAGCCTTCTCCTAAATATATTTTAATTGTACTTGATTAATATATTAAGAAATACTACTACATTTTGGAAGTAAAGATTTTATGTAAATGCATAAAAATAGTAAAAAGTTGAAATAAGAAATATTACTACATTTTGGAAATCAAGATTTTATGTAAATGCATAAAAATAGTCAAAAGTTTTCAACTTTTAAGTATTACACACACACACACACATATATATATATATATGTATATACATATATATATATATATATATACATATATATATATATATTATATACGAAAATGATATATTTTAAGTTTGTAACAGAAAATTTCATCCACACCATCACATTAATGATTATTAAACAAGATTAATTAAAATATTATTTCATAATAATTATTTAATATACACGCATCACGTTATTCGCATCTGCGTAAGAGATCAACACTATATATATCAATCTATTAATATATATATATATATATATATATATATATATATATATATATATATATAAGAATAAAGAGATATTATTTTTAAATGTTATAAAAGATTGAAAATTTCCACTTTACACTTTGTTTGGAAGTGTAGAATTTGGGGGTATTTGGATTTTAAATGGGATTTTAGGTGTTTGGACAAGATGGGATTTTTAAAAAAAATTGAAATTCAACGGGAAAATTGCATGCTTTGAAAAATCCAAGGAAAAAGACACGAATTTGATGGAATTCCATTTTCCTATTTTCCAACCCACCCAATGTCTCTGTACATATGATAGAAATATGTAGTCTCTGTCTCTAATCTTTATGTGTGTCTATATATATACATGTATTTATTTATAGGGCTATTATCATAAAATCCCCAACATTATGACATTTGTATCAAACAACCCCCATCACTATCATATTGCCCCATACACTATTTATTTGTCTCAAATTGTATTTGATTATGTTAAATGACTATATTAACTTTATCATTTTAATTACTTATCTTAATTTCTCTATTTCAAGGACAATAACAAAACAAAAATAGAAAAAAAATAAAATAAAAAAAACACACACATGCATTAACAAAAAAATTCATCACCTTCAGCATAAAATTATTCGATAATTTAATTCATAATTTTTTCATCAAAAATATTAATAGTAAAATATTCATAAAAATTGTTTATGTAATTTTGGAAAAAAATTAATAATATTGTTTTAATACCATGCACTAACAAAAATTGGTATATTTAGTTTAATAATAAACTCATATTTAGCTTCAATCCAAAATTAAGCCATATTATTTTATTTTTCAAAATTACATAAACAATTTTTATGAATATTTTACTATTAATATTTTTGATGAAAAAATTATGAATTAAATTATCGAATAATTTTATGTTGAAGGTGATGAAATTTTTTGTTAATGCATGTGTTTTTTTTTTTCTTTCTATTTTTGTTTTGTTATTGTCTTTGAAATAGAGAAATTAAGATAAGTAATTAAAATGATAAAGTTAATATGGTCATTTAACATAATCAAATACAATTTGAGACAAATAAATAGTGTATTAATTACTATTCCCCAAGTCACACGTTTATTAAGTCCCATTTTATCACCTTGCCCAGATAAACTGGTCCAGTCCTAGTGACCAGTGTCTAACCACTAGAACCATGAACCAAATATTTATGCACTGATAATAGCAAAATGCTCAATCCTGGGAAGAGTTGTTCCAAGACTCTACCCATCTTCTCCGAAATTATAATACTACTATTTTTACTGTGTCTAGGCTTAGAAGCCACTGAAGATCTTGGTTTCACCTACAATGGGTTCCGATCCGCAAACCTGAGCCTGGACGGCATAGCCAAGTTCACGCACAATGGCCTCTTGGAGCTCACCAATGACACTGAACTACAAAAGGGTCATGCCTTCTACCCTCACCCAATTCGCTTCAAGAATTCATCAAGAGTGGAAAGTTGTTGATAAGAGTGGTAAGAGTGCAGTGACTGCTACAGAAGCTATTATTCCAGCTAATACTAAGCCACATGATCAGGATGTGTTGCCAAATGATCAAGCAGTTACTAATTCTGACAACGTTACTTTTGTTAGTCATCCTCCTGCAATGGTTGCAAATGTTGTGAATGCTAATAAATTTAGTTTACTTCAAGATATTGAAGGCGAGATTGCTTCTGTTTCTCCTGTTGTTATTGCTAATGATCAATCAGTTGATAATGTTGCTAAGGCTTTTGTTGAGAAGGAGATTTCTACTGATGTTACTCAAAGCACTTTAATTACTTCAGATTTAGCGGTCACTGAGGTCGCTGCTCCTCACAAAATTGCTGGTGTCTCTAATACTATCAAAGCTACTGATGTTATTCCTGAATCCATGGAGGTTGTTGCCAACACTGATCATACTAATTCCAAGCAAAAAGAAGGAATGGCTAAAACAGTTAAAGGGATGGAGAAATCCAAGGCTAAATCCAGGGCTAAAACTAGAAGGGGTTCGGCCAATAGCTCTCCTAAAGGGGGAGGTGTGGGTCTTTGAGTTCTGTTTATTGTGCCTCCCATCTTTGTACAATAGTTTTAATGAATTTTGGAATATGGAATGTTAGAGGTTTTAATACCTCCAGTAGGCACAATGAGGTGAAGAAGGTTATTAAAAAATACAATCTGCCTCTTTTTTGTATTGTGGAATCTAGGATTAAGGAGAAGAACTTGGTGAGAACTATGAATTCTTTTGCCAAAGACTGGAGTGTTCTAACGAACTATGATCATGCTTATAATGGAAGACTCTTGGTATGTTGGGATCCAACTTTTCTTTCTGTTACTCCTCTTTTCAAATCTGATCAGATTATTATTTGTTCCATTTCTAATATTGTGACCTCAAAGCAATATGTTGGGGGTTTTGTTTATGGTTCAAATGATAATGTTCAAAGGAGAGCTCTATGGAAGGACATTTTACAAGCTACTCAAGATTATTCCTCTCTTCCTTTCTTTTTAGCAGGAGATTTTAATGCTATTAGATACTCTCATGAAAAGTTTGGTGGTTCTGTTCAATGGGATCCTTCTATGCAGGAGTGTGGTGACTGTTTACAACAAGCCTCTCTTCTTGATTTAAGATATTCTGGTCTTCAGTTCACTTGGAATAATCACACTTATTTTCGAAAGCTTGATAGAGTCTTGGTGAATGAAACTTGGAATAATACTTATTCTCAATCTGAGGTCCTATTTGAACCTGGTTGTGTTTCCGATCATGCTTTGATTATCCTTAAGTTGGGCACTAATCTTCAAAAGAAGAAACCCCCCTTCAGATTCAACAATTATCTTATTCATCACCACTCTTTTATGGATATAGTGCAGCAAGTTTGGCAGCAGCCTATTTCTGGGTCCTTTATGTATCAAGTGGTTTCTAAGTTGAAAATCCTGAAGCAAGAGTTGAAGAAGTTGAATAGTTCTCATTACAATGATTTATCTGCAAAAGTTCATGATATTAGAGAGAGATTACAGTCCATTCAAATGCTTCTTGATTCTGATCCAGACAACTCTTCTTTGATTGATCAAGAAAAAGCTTGTCTTTCTGAGTATAATCACTTTTCCCATGCTGAAGAGTCTCTATACAAACAACAGTCTAGAATTCAATGGTTGAAGTTGGGTGATAAAAACACTGCTTTTTTCCACAAAATGGCAAACTTCAGGAAAAAGGCTAATAGTATTCTCACTTTGAAGACTTCAAATGGTGCTCTTTTGGATCAGCATGATCACATTCAAGAAGAGGTGATTGGGTTCTATAAAAATTTGCTTTCAGCTCCTACTTCTTTTTATGTTCCTGATTTACAAGATTATGTCCATTCTCCTTTAACTGGGGAACAAATTCACGCTTTACAAAGGCCTATTTCTGATGAAGAGATTAGAAAAGCTATGTTCTCTTTAAAAGATGGGAAAACTCCAGGTAGTGATGGATTTAATGCGCTATTTTTCAAGCATTCTTGGTCTATTGTTGGCACTGATGTTACTAAGGCCATTCAAGCTTTTTATCATAGTGGCCACATGCTTAAGGAGGTGAATTCTACCATTATTACTTTGGTTCCTAAAGTTGTCAACCCTACATATGTTTCTGATTTTAGGCCTATTTCTTTATGCACTACCATTTATAAATGTCTTTCAAAGGTTCTTGCTAATAGGCTTAAAGCTTGTCTCCCAACATGCATTAGTTCAAACCAAGGAGCTTTTATCTCAGGCAGAAATATCTCAGATAATATTCTCTTAGCCCAAGAGTTATTGAGGGATTATCATAAGGCTGAGGGTGATGCTAGAATTGCTTTGAAGGTTGATTTGACAAAGGCTTTTGATTCAGTTTCATGGTCATTTTTAGAGGCTACTCTTAGAGCTTTTAAATTCCCTGAGCCTTTTATCAAGTTGATCATGTCTTGTATTTCTTCCCCTATGTTTTCTGTCAATATTAATGGTGGTTTGGCAGGTTACTTTAAAAGCTCCAGAGGTATTAGGCAAGGTGATCCTCTCTCCCCCTACCTCTTTGTTTTGGGCATGGAAATTCTCACTGGGTTACTTGCTCAGATGACAAATATTAGTGGATTTAATTTTCATTGGAAGTGTAGTGCTCAGAAAATTACCAGTCTTTTATTTGTAGATGATTTGATCCTTTTTTCAGCGGGTGATGTTGCTTCAGTGGATTGTGTCATGGAGGCTTTGAATTTTTTCAGTTTGCATTCTGGTCTTCTTCCTAATCATGCCAAGAGTTTGCTCTTTCATGCTGGTGTCCCTACCCCTATTCTGCAACAAATTGTTTCTAAACTTGGCTTTCAGGTTGGTTCTTTGCCTGTAAAATATTTAGGAGTTCCACTTTTATCTTCCAAGCTCTCTAAGCAGGATTGTGATGTTCTTTTATCTAAGATTGCAAGCAGAATTAATAGTTGGTCAAGCAAGTTCCTCTCCTTTGCTGGTAGGTTGCAATTGGTTAAAGCTGTGCTTTTTGCTACCCAAGTTTATTGGTCTTCAATCTTTGTTCTTCCAAAGTCTGTTATTAATGAGCTTTCTTCTCTTTTTAGAAAATTTCTTTGGACTGACTCTAAAATGTGTAAGGGTGGTTGTAAGGTTGCTTGGAGTACTGTATGTACTCCCTTTCAAGAAGGAGGTCTTGGAATTAAGGACTTAGAGGAATGGAATGTTGCTGCAATGGCTAAACATCTTTGGGCTCTTCTTAGTCCTACATCTCATTCTCTTTGGTCTTCTTGGGTTCAACTGTATCTTATTAAACATAAAAATTTCTGGAATATTCCTATTCCAAGAGGTTGTTCTTGGACTTGGAAACAATTGTTGAAGATTAGGCCTTATTTTAGAACTACTATCAAGTCTGTGATTGGTGATGGAAGGCAAACTTCCCTTTGGTTTGATAATTGGCATCCTAAAGGCCCTCTTGTCTCTTTCTTTAGCCCAACAGTAATGTCACGCCCCGAATCCGAAAATCCGGATAATGACTTAAATTTAATTAAAATTCATAAAAATATCAAATGGTCAAACTGGTCAACCGACATTGTTTATAATTCACTAGCGCGGAAGCGAAATAGAAATAATAAAATCATACCCAAATCCCGAAACCAAATCAAATTACAACACAAACACACTAGTCCAAAGCCAAACAATTACAAATCATAATAAGCACGCAATCTTTATTATTACATAAAGATGTAATTATTATAAGTTCAAATTCCACAAATATCCAGTAGCTCATGCATCATCCACCAACGGTTCTTTTCTTGAAAAATGATAAGGGGTGAGCACAAACGGCCCAGTAGAGAAAAATCATGAAGCGTAAGATTCCGCAAGTATGTAAATTAATGAATACGTATAGGGTCAAGTCTCTACCCTAGTCCAATGTCATGATATAAATGCATAAGGAATCATAATATAAACTCATGTAGAACAATTTAAATAATATCATCAAGATAATTTAAAAGTTCTATAATCACGAAATTAAAACCAATACTCTCAATACGAATTCAAATCCAACTATCACAACAGAGATAGCATCAAATTCAAAATCATCAAATGGGAAAATTATGTCGTGAAACAAACCCTAGGACATGAACTACCTGTTCATCTGCCTAGTCGTCTTGGGGCTACTAACCCTACGGTGACGTCAACCAATCGCGCGATAATTCGAGGACTTGCACCCCGGGAGCTCCTTCGTCCCCCCATTGCTCACACCACACGACCATTTCCCAAAATCAACAACCAATCCACCATTCACAATTCACAATTCATAAATGTCATTCACATGCGCACATAAGTAATAAATATATCCGCACTCCATGATCCACCTAATAAAATTCTATCGTGGCATGAATCAATGCATTTAAACACATTAATGCAATTTCACAACTCATGTCAAACATAGCACAATAAGATGATGAATCTATATATAAACATTAAGATGCATAAATGAAGATTCTTAAACTCACACGATACCCCAATAAATCCCTACCTCAAACTTGATAAAATATCCAGTAAAATACCAACAATCAAAACAATATGGTTGTGTAGAGAATGAAGAAACGAACGGTTCTCCCTTCACGCCTTCATTTGTACCCTGTTATGCCCGAAACCAATTAACACATATTGAATAATTTTTATATACATAACCATATTTATTTTTATAATAAGATTTGCCAATAAACATTCTGATATATATAAATATCTACTAAAAAATATTCGGAATTAATAGACAAAATTTAGCTACTTAATTAAGAATCGAAAAGTTCGGTTTCGAATACTACCGTAAAACGGACAACAAGTAATCTATGATTTTTAGAAAACTCTACAGGTTTGATAAAAATATGAACTTTACAGGATACACTCCAAACCTCTAAGTAGATCTACTGTAAAATTTTCATAAGCTTTAATCAAAGGACAGTGGTCCAAAATAATTATAAAAGACAGCTTTCCTAACAGTTCCGAAAACTGAACACCCTTTACTCCAAGATTTTTACAAACCTATCCATGAATTATATGACTACCAAAATCTCCATATTTACATATTATATACTCAAGATCAGGTGATAAAATTATAAGTACAAAATTAGAATTATAGATAGCTCAAATCGGTAACACAAGTTCCGGTTTTAAACTACAGTTAAAACTGAACAGTTACTACTCAACAATTTTTCTTACCAGTATAAATTAACTTACAATTCTTGATCTTCAGTAAATATGTCCTAGACATATTCAAAATGTTATAATAAAAGTTTCAAGATTTATAAGAATACGAAACCATATGAAACAATTGGCTAAACCGAAACCGAAATCGGATCAGCAAGCAGTAAAATATCACTGGACAGCCTACTTCCGTGATTTTTAGAAAATTAAATATTTATCTACATGATCTGAAATTTTGAGAGATGATAATAGACATATACAAAATCATACTGTAAAAGTTTCAAAAATTTATAAATAATTTAACATGGTCTATAAATTTCTCAAACCGAGTAAAAAAAACAAACGGTCTGCAGCAACAACAATATCCGAATAACATGTTTTTCCTAGATTTTTAATTAACTCTCTACTTATCTATAAATTCTGAAATTTTCAGGAACATATAATCACATACCTATATATGATCTGTAAAATTTTCATAAACTAATTTTGATCCATACATATATTATAAATTAGAGATCTAAAGCCTTGATTTTCACTAAACATGTAAACTAGCAATCTGGAATTTTTGAAAAATCAAATCAAATTAAATAATATAGATCACATACCGTAATTGGTATTAAACCGAAGATCGGAACACGTAGAACAACTTCCTAGTTGAGCACAAAATTGAATCCCCACTCTAAGATGCCCAAAATGTAGAGAGAAGAAGATATGAGAAAAATAGAGAATGATGGAAAAAATGGTTTTTGCTTGATTGTTGAGAATATGCAAAAGCTAACCTCAACACATCAATATAATGGCTGAAAAGTTTCATCAATAATGTCATAAAGTGGTGTCAATATAATAGATGTATGATTGAACCTTTAAATGATGGAGGAATATGCTTTTGGAAAGTTGAAGATAAAAATAAAATTAAACATGTGGAATTCGGTCACACATTTACACATAATGAATATATTGCAAAAGTTACCCTCATCTTTATCAAACTCAAAAGTAACCCCCACATTTAATTAAAATATCGAAACTACCCGATCAACGACAAAAATGAAAATTTTACAAAACATAGAAATGAACCCAAAAATTCAAATCATACAATCCTTAATGTACAAAAACACATGCAATGCCACATAATGCACAAGATAAAAAATAATAATTTATAACCGAAGAAAAAGAAATTATTTAAATAAACCCGGTCATTACAACCTCCCCTCCTTAAAAAGATTTCGTCCCCGAAATCGTGACGTACCTTAAGTGGCAAAAAGATCAGGATAGTTGGCACGGACCTCGTCCTCACGCTCCCATGTAGCCTCCTCCATGCCATGATGATGCCAAAAAACTTTGACTAGATGAATCACCTTTCCACGAAGAACCTGATCTCTAGAGTCCAAAATCTGAACAGGTCGCTCCTCATAGGTGACATCCTCATCAACCTCCACATCGACCCAATCCAAAACATGTGACTGATCTGGCTCATACTTCCTCAACATAGATACATGAAAAACATTGTGAACTCTGGACAACTCTAGTGGTAAAGCCAAACGATAAGCCACCTCACCAACACGATCCAAAATATCGAAAGGTCCGATAAACCGTGGCGATAACTTGCCACCTCGCCGAAATCTCATCAATCCCTTTCGCGGAGAAACCTTTAGAAACACATGGTCCCCCACATCAAAGGATAATGGTCTCCTCCTTCGGTCAGCATAGCTTTTCTGTCGGCTCTGAGCTGTGATCAATCGTTGTCGAATCATCTTGATCTTCTCTGTTGTTTCATGAATAATCTCTGATCGCCTCAAGTCACGACCCAAAATAGATTTCTCGCCAACCTCAGTCCAACAAACAGGAGATCTACATGGCCTGCCATACAACGCCTCGAATGGTGCCATCTCAATACTGGCCTGGTAACTATTGTTGTACGCAAACTCAACCAATGGTAGATGACCATCCCAATTACCCTGAAAATCCAGAATGCAAGCCCGTAACATATCCTCCAATATCTGAATAGTCCTTTCCGATTGACCATCAGTCTGAGGATGAAATGACGTGCTAAACCTCAACTCTGAATCAAGAGCTGACTGGAAACCCTGCCAAAATCGTGAAGTAAACCTCGGATCTTTGTCCGACACGATAGAAACTGGAACACCGTGTAATCTGACAATCTGGTCAATATACACCCTACTGAGTGCCTCTGCGCCATCTGTTTCTCGTATGGCCAGAAAATGAGCTGTCTTGGTCAACCTGTCAACAATAACCCATACTGCATCATGCCCCTTCTGCGTTGGCGGTAATCCTGTTACAAAATCCATAGTGATGTGTTCCCATTTCCACTCTGCCACTGGCAATGGTTGCAACAGACCTGCAGGCTTCTGATGTTCAGCCTTTACTTGCTGACAAGTAAGACATCTAGCAACAAACTGAGCAACATCACGCTTCATGCCCCTCCACCAAAACTGGCATCTCAAGTTGTGATACATCTTAGTACCACCGGGATGTACTACAAACCTCGAACAGTGAAAATCCTTCATCACCTTCTCCTTGCTCGCTTTTGGCACCACCATCTTCCCTTTGAACCTTAGACCCCCATCAGAGTGCAAGGTCCAATCATCCACGGTCTCACCAGCTGAAATTCGAGTACGAATGGAATCCATCTCGTTTACCCCTCTCTGTGACTCAATCACCTCGTCAATAAGAGTGGGTTGGATTGTCAGGCTAAATAAGGTAGCTGACTCATTGTCATCACTGAAAATCAACCCCAACTCTGCGATATCCTTCATCATCTGCCATTCGCGAATGATAATGCTAGAAATTGACCCCCGTGACTTCCGACTCAAAGCATCAGCCACAACATTGGCCTTTCCAGGATGGTACTGTAACTCGAAATCATAGTCCCCCATGTACTCAACCCACCTTCTCTGTCTCATGTTCAAGTCCTTTTGCGAAAAAAGATACTTTAAACTTTTATGATCAGAGAAAATTTCAAACTTCTCCCCGTACAGGTAATGTCTCCAACTCTTCAGTGCAAAGATCACTGCTGCTAGCTCTAAGTCGTGGGTGGGATAGTTCTTTTCATGAGTCTTTAGCTGTCGAGACCCATAAGCAACTACCCTCTCTGTCTGCATTAAGACACACCCCAAGCCCTCTATAGAAGCATCGCAATAAATCACATAGCCCAATCCCCTCTCTGGAATCACTAAGATCGGTGCTGATGTCAACCTGTGCTTCAATTCTTTAAAGGCAAGCTCACAAGCTTCATTCCACACGAACTTCACCCCTTTCCGAGTGAGACGTGTCATCGGTTGTGCTAACCTCGAAAAATCCTTCACGAATCTCCGGTAATAGCCAGCCAATCCCAAAAAGCTCCTAATCTCAAACACATTACGTGGTTGATTCCAACTCATCACAGCCTCAACTTTAGAAGGATCTACCGAGATTCCTTCCGCAGAGACAACATGCCCAAGGAACTGTACCTTAGGTAGCCAAAACTCGCACTTCTCATACTTTGCATACAACTGGTTATCCCTAAGGATTTGTAAAACAATCCTTAGATGCTCCTCGTGCTCCTTCTCGGACGATGAATACACTAAAATGTCATCCACAAAGACCACCACAAACTTGTCTAAGTAAGCACTGAATACCCGGTTCATTAGATCCATGAATGCTGCCGGTGCATTTGTCAAACCAAATGGCATAACAAGGAACTCAAAATGACCGTACCGAGTGCGAAAAGCTGTCTTCGAGATATCCTCATCCTTGACCCTCAATTGGTAGTAACCTGATCTCAAGTCTATCTTTGAAAAGCATTTGGATCCTTTAAGTTGATCAAACAAGTCGTCTATCCTCGGCAACGGATACTTGTTCTTGATCGTAACTTGATTCAGCTTCCTATAATCAATACAAAGCCTGAGAGATCCATCTTTCTTTTTCGCAAAAAGAACAGGAGCTCCCCAAGGCGATGCACTAGGACGTATAAAACCTTTCATCCTTAGATCCTCCAATTGATTTTTCAGCTCTTCCAACTCGGCCGGTGCCATACGATACGGTGCCATAGAAATTGCATCGGTACCGGGAATGACGTCAATGCCGAACTCCACTTCTCGTTTTGGGGGCAACTCGGTCAAATCTTCTGGAAAAACATCCGTGAACTCACAGACCACCCTCGGAAAGTCACCATAAGAACCATGCTCCTCGTCTTCATAGGCCAGAAGATTAGCTAGGAAAGAACTATCTCCTCTTCGACTGCCCAAACTATGAAGAGAAGAAGTGAGAAAATGGCCCCGATCCCCCACGAAACAAAAACAATCACCATCAGGAGTACAGACGGAAACCCTTCCCCGAAAGCAATCGATGTTGGCTCGGAAAGCTGAAAGCCAATCCATCCCCAAGATCACATCAAAGCTGGTCATCTCTAGAAGGATAAAATCAAACACTAAAACTCTTCCTGCAATCGTGATCTTACAATCTCGGCAAACTCTGGCTAAGATCAACTCATTACCAGTTGGTGTATCAACACACAAGGCTCTATCGAGAAACTCAACCTCTAACCCCAATGCAGATGCAAAAGAACTAGAGATAAAAGAATGGGAAGCACCAGAATCAACAAGAACTCGAGCCCAAGAACTAGAAACAAGAAAAATACCTCGAACAACTGCTGGACCTGCTGAGGCATCGGGTGGAGTGATTGCGAACACACGACCCTGAGTCCTCTGTCCCGACTGTGCACTGCCTTGCCCTGACTGCTGCTGGCTCATCATACCAGGGTTACCTCCTTTTGAATACCGAGATCCCTGTCCAGAATGTGCAGGCTGAACTGGCTGTGGAGCCCTGAATCCTGACTGAACTGGCTGTGCTTGTCCTGTCCTCTGTTGTGACCCAGCACTGCTCTGTGAACCCCATCCTAACTGCGGACAGTCCCTCTTTGTGTGTCCTAGCTGACCACACTGGAAACAAGTGATCGGACCCCTTGACTGTCTCTGAGGGCACTCACTCCGGTAGTGTCCCTGCTGATGGCACTCGAAACAAGTCACTCGATCCTTGACTGACCCAGTCGGCATAGTAATCGTCGGAGCAGAATGAACTGACTGTGAACCCTGAGAAAAATAAGATCTGCCCTTGGGTTTCTTCCTTTGGTGATCTCCAGAGAAGGAAGTCGTATCCCTAGCACGGTTCTTTGAATCTCTAATCCTTTGAAAGTCCTTAAACTCTTCTTCAGCTACCAATGCCTTGCGTAAAGCAATAGCATAAGTGGGAACTTCTAATACTGCTATCTTGGCCCGTAGCTCAAACTTCAAACCCCTTACAAATTTCTTTGCCCGGTCCTCTTCAAGAGTCACCATCTCCCTACCAAACCTTGATAATGAAGTGAATTTATTAGCATATTCACCCACTGACATACTTCCCTGAATCAAGTGAATGAACTCGACCTTTAGAGCATCCCTCTTAGTCACTGGAAAATACTCGTCTAAGAACAAGGTCTTGAACGTATCCCAGTCCATAGTATCGGTGTCATGAGTGAACCCCACATTCTTCCACCACATACCCGCATCCTCCGTCAGATGATATGAAGCAAGAGAAACCCGAAGAATGCCATCCTCAATCCCTGCAACTCTGAAATCCCTTTCCATTCGCTCCAACCAATGCTCTGCGACGAATGGATCAGGTCCTCCGATAAAGTCCTGCGGTGCTAGCTTTTTAAACTCTTTCAAAATTCGCATTGTTCCGTTCCCCACATTCAGGTCTTGTGCACCTTGAATAGCCTCCCGTGCAATCCGCTGAAACGCACTGGCCATATAACGAGCAATCTGATCACCAACCTGGGGATCCACTGGTGCTCTCCTCGGAGGCATGATTCTATGTCACAAGAGATAGTGATTAGATACATTTAATTGCTAAATAATCAGCTTTATACTCTTGTAACTTCACATCAACACATTCCACTCAAAGGCAACAGTAAAACAAACGTTCACATAACTAGGCCTTATCCCGTCGTCCCAAAGGTAAAACGACCTAAAGCTCTGATACCACGTTGTCACGCCCCGAATCCGAAAACCCGGATAATGACTTAAATTTAATTAAAATTCATAAAAATATCAAATGGTCAAACTGGTCAACCGACATTGTTTATAATTCACTAGCGCGGAAGCGAAATAGAAATAATAAAATCATACCCAAATCCCGAAACCAAATCAAATTACAACACAAACACACTAGTCCAAAGCCAAACAATTACAAATCATAATAAGCACGCAATCTTTATTATTACATAAAGATGTAATTATTATAAGTTCAAATTCCACAAATATCCAGTAGCTCATGCATCATCCACCAACGGTTCTTTTCTTGAAAAATGATAAGGGGTGAGCACAAACGGCCCAGTAGAGAAAAATCATGAAGCGTAAGATTCCGCAAGTATGTAAATTAATGAATACGTATAGGGTCAAGTCTCTACCCTAGTCCAATGTCATGATATAAATGCATAAGGAATCATAATATAAACTCATGTAGAACAATTTAAATAATATCATCAAGATAATTTAAAAGTTCTATAATCACGAAATTAAAACCAATACTCTCAATACGAATTCAAATCCAACTATCACAACAGAGATAGCATCAAATTCAAAATCATCAAATGGGAAAATTATGTCGTGAAACAAACCCTAGGACATGAACTACCTGTTCATCTGCCTAGTCGTCTTGGGGCTACTAACCCTACGGTGACGTCAACCAATCGCGCGATAATTCGAGGACTTGCACCCCGGGAGCTCCTTCGTCCCCCCATTGCTCACACCACACGACCATTTCCCAAAATCAACAACCAATCCACCATTCACAATTCACAATTCATAAATGTCATTCACATGCGCACATAAGTAATAAATATATCCGCACTCCATGATCCACCTAATAAAATTCTATCGTGGCATGAATCAATGCATTTAAACACATTAATGCAATTTCACAACTCATGTCAAACATAGCACAATAAGATGATGAATCTATATATAAACATTAAGATGCATAAATGAAGATTCTTAAACTCACACGATACCCCAATAAATCCCTACCTCAAACTTGATAAAATATCCAGTAAAATACCAACAATCAAAACAATATGGTTGTGTAGAGAATGAAGAAACGAACGGTTCTCCCTTCACGCCTTCATTTGTACCCTGTTATGCCCGAAACCAATTAACACATATTGAATAATTTTTATATACATAACCATATTTATTTTTATAATAAGATTTGCCAATAAACATTCTGATATATATAAATATCTACTAAAAAATATTCGGAATTAATAGACAAAATTTAGCTACTTAATTAAGAATCGAAAAGTTCGGTTTCGAATACTACCGTAAAACGGACAACAAGTAATCTATGATTTTTAGAAAACTCTACAGGTTTGATAAAAATATGAACTTTACAGGATACACTCCAAACCTCTAAGTAGATCTACTGTAAAATTTTCATAAGCTTTAATCAAAGGACAGTGGTCCAAAATAATTATAAAAGACAGCTTTCCTAACAGTTCCGAAAACTGAACACCCTTTACTCCAAGATTTTTACAAACCTATCCATGAATTATATGACTACCAAAATCTCCATATTTACATATTATATACTCAAGATCAGGTGATAAAATTATAAGTACAAAATTAGAATTATAGATAGCTCAAATCGGTAACACAAGTTCCGGTTTTAAACTACAGTTAAAACTGAACAGTTACTACTCAACAATTTTTCTTACCAGTATAAATTAACTTACAATTCTTGATCTTCAGTAAATATGTCCTAGACATATTCAAAATGTTATAATAAAAGTTTCAAGATTTATAAGAATACGAAACCATATGAAACAATTGGCTAAACCGAAACCGAAATCGGATCAGCAAGCAGTAAAATATCACTGGACAGCCTACTTCCGTGATTTTTAGAAAATTAAATATTTATCTACATGATCTGAAATTTTGAGAGATGATAATAGACATATACAAAATCATACTGTAAAAGTTTCAAAAATTTATAAATAATTTAAC
Source organism: Cornus suecica (assembly GCA_963922005.1). Classification (NCBI taxonomy): domain Eukaryota; kingdom Viridiplantae; phylum Streptophyta; class Magnoliopsida; order Cornales; family Cornaceae; genus Cornus; species Cornus suecica. Next base: position 6,840,291 of record OY998242.1, on the reverse strand, counting down.
ATGGTCTATAAATTTCTCAAACCGAGTAAAAAAAACAAACGGTCTGCAGCAACAACAATATCCGAATAACATGTTTTTCCTAGATTTTTAATTAACTCTCTACTTATCTATAAATTCTGAAATTTTCAGGAACATATAATCACATACCTATATATGATCTGTAAAATTTTCATAAACTAATTTTGATCCATACATATATTATAAATTAGAGATCTAAAGCCTTGATTTTCACTAAACATGTAAACTAGCAATCTGGAATTTTTGAAAAATCAAATCAAATTAAATAATATAGATCACATACCGTAATTGGTATTAAACCGAAGATCGGAACACGTAGAACAACTTCCTAGTTGAGCACAAAATTGAATCCCCACTCTAAGATGCCCAAAATGTAGAGAGAAGAAGATATGAGAAAAATAGAGAATGATGGAAAAAATGGTTTTTGCTTGATTGTTGAGAATATGCAAAAGCTAACCTCAACACATCAATATAATGGCTGAAAAGTTTCATCAATAATGTCATAAAGTGGTGTCAATATAATAGATGTATGATTGAACCTTTAAATGATGGAGGAATATGCTTTTGGAAAGTTGAAGATAAAAATAAAATTAAACATGTGGAATTCGGTCACACATTTACACATAATGAATATATTGCAAAAGTTACCCTCATCTTTATCAAACTCAAAAGTAACCCCCACATTTAATTAAAATATCGAAACTACCCGATCAACGACAAAAATGAAAATTTTACAAAACATAGAAATGAACCCAAAAATTCAAATCATACAATCCTTAATGTACAAAAACACATGCAATGCCACATAATGCACAAGATAAAAAATAATAATTTATAACCGAAGAAAAAGAAATTATTTAAATAAACCCGGTCATTACAACCTCCCCTCCTTAAAAAGATTTCGTCCCCGAAATCGTGACGTACCTTAAGTGGCAAAAAGATCAGGATAGTTGGCACGGACCTCGTCCTCACGCTCCCATGTAGCCTCCTCCATGCCATGATGATGCCACAAAACTTTGACTAGATGAATCACCTTTCCACGAAGAACCTGATCTCTAGAGTCCAAAATCTGAACAGGTCGCTCCTCATAGGTGACATCCTCATCAACCTCCACATCGACCCAATCCAAAACATGTGACTGATCTGGCTCATACTTCCTCAACATAGATACATGAAAAACATTGTGAACTCTGGACAACTCTAGTGGTAAAGCCAAACGATAAGCCACCTCACCAACACGATCCAAAATATCGAAAGGTCCGATAAACCGTGGCGATAACTTGCCACCTCGCCGAAATCTCATCAATCCCTTTCGCGGAGAAACCTTTAGAAACACATGGTCCCCCACATCAAAGGATAATGGTCTCCTCCTTCGGTCAGCATAGCTTTTCTGTCGGCTCTGAGCTGTGATCAATCGTTGTCGAATCATCTTGATCTTCTCTGTTGTTTCATGAATAATCTCTGATCGCCTCAAGTCACGACCCAAAATAGATTTCTCGCCAACCTCAGTCCAACAAACAGGAGATCTACATGGCCTGCCATACAACGCCTCGAATGGTGCCATCTCAATACTGGCCTGGTAACTATTGTTGTACGCAAACTCAACCAATGGTAGATGACCATCCCAATTACCCTGAAAATCCAGAATGCAAGCCCGTAACATATCCTCCAATATCTGAATAGTCCTTTCCGATTGACCATCAGTCTGAGGATGAAATGACGTGCTAAACCTCAACTCTGAATCAAGAGCTGACTGGAAACCCTGCCAAAATCGTGAAGTAAACCTCGGATCTTTGTCCGACACGATAGAAACTGGAACACCGTGTAATCTGACAATCTGGTCAATATACACCCTACTGAGTGCCTCTGCGCCATCTGTTTCTCGTATGGCCAGAAAATGAGCTGTCTTGGTCAACCTGTCAACAATAACCCATACTGCATCATGCCCCTTCTGCGTTGGCGGTAATCCTGTTACAAAATCCATAGTGATGTGTTCCCATTTCCACTCTGCCACTGGCAATGGTTGCAACAGACCTGCAGGCTTCTGATGTTCAGCCTTTACTTGCTGACAAGTAAGACATCTAGCAACAAACTGAGCAACATCACGCTTCATGCCCCTCCACCAAAACTGGCATCTCAAGTTGTGATACATCTTAGTACCACCGGGATGTACTACAAACCTCGAACAGTGAAAATCCTTCATCACCTTCTCCTTGCTCGCTTTTGGCACCACCATCTTCCCTTTGAACCTTAGACCCCCATCAGAGTGCAAGGTCCAATCATCCACGGTCTCACCAGCTGAAATTCGAGTACGAATGGAATCCATCTCGTTTACCCCTCTCTGTGACTCAATCACCTCGTCAATAAGAGTGGGTTGGATTGTCAGGCTAAATAAGGTAGCTGACTCATTGTCATCACTGAAAATCAACCCCAACTCTGCGATATCCTTCATCATCTGCCATTCGCGAATGATAATGCTAGAAATTGACCCCCGTGACTTCCGACTCAAAGCATCAGCCACAACATTGGCCTTTCCAGGATGGTACTGTAACTCGAAATCATAGTCCCCCATGTACTCAACCCACCTTCTCTGTCTCATGTTCAAGTCCTTTTGCGAAAAAAGATACTTTAAACTTTTATGATCAGAGAAAATTTCAAACTTCTCCCCGTACAGGTAATGTCTCCAACTCTTCAGTGCAAAGATCACTGCTGCTAGCTCTAAGTCGTGGGTGGGATAGTTCTTTTCATGAGTCTTTAGCTGTCGAGACCCATAAGCAACTACCCTCTCTGTCTGCATTAAGACACACCCCAAGCCCTCTATAGAAGCATCGCAATAAATCACATAGCCCAATCCCCTCTCTGGAATCACTAAGATCGGTGCTGATGTCAACCTGTGCTTCAATTCTTTAAAGGCAAGCTCACAAGCTTCATTCCACACGAACTTCACCCCTTTCCGAGTGAGACGTGTCATCGGTTGTGCTAACCTCGAAAAATCCTTCACGAATCTCCGGTAATAGCCAGCCAATCCCAAAAAGCTCCTAATCTCAAACACATTACGTGGTTGATTCCAACTCATCACAGCCTCAACTTTAGAAGGATCTACCGAGATTCCTTCCGCAGAGACAACATGCCCAAGGAACTGTACCTTAGGTAGCCAAAACTCGCACTTCTCATACTTTGCATACAACTGGTTATCCCTAAGGATTTGTAAAACAATCCTTAGATGCTCCTCGTGCTCCTTCTCGGACGATGAATACACTAAAATGTCATCCACAAAGACCACCACAAACTTGTCTAAGTAAGCACTGAATACCCGGTTCATTAGATCCATGAATGCTGCCGGTGCATTTGTCAAACCAAATGGCATAACAAGGAACTCAAAATGACCGTACCGAGTGCGAAAAGCTGTCTTCGAGATATCCTCATCCTTGACCCTCAATTGGTAGTAACCTGATCTCAAGTCTATCTTTGAAAAGCATTTGGATCCTTTAAGTTGATCAAACAAGTCGTCTATCCTCGGCAACGGATACTTGTTCTTGATCGTAACTTGATTCAGCTTCCTATAATCAATACAAAGCCTGAGAGATCCATCTTTCTTTTTCGCAAAAAGAACAGGAGCTCCCCAAGGCGATGCACTAGGACGTATAAAACCTTTCATCCTTAGATCCTCCAATTGATTTTTCAGCTCTTCCAACTCGGCCGGTGCCATACGATACGGTGCCATAGAAATTGCATCGGTACCGGGAATGACGTCAATGCCGAACTCCACTTCTCGTTTTGGGGGCAACTCGGTCAAATCTTCTGGAAAAACATCCGTGAACTCACAGACCACCCTCGGAAAGTCACCATAAGAACCATGCTCCTCGTCTTCATAGGCCAGAAGATTAGCTAGGAAAGAACTATCTCCTCTTCGACTGCCCAAACTATGAAGAGAAGAAGTGAGAAAATGGCCCCGATCCCCCACGAAACAAAAACAATCACCATCAGGAGTACAGACGGAAACCCTTCCCCGAAAGCAATCGATGTTGGCTCGGAAAGCTGAAAGCCAATCCATCCCCAAGATCACATCAAAGCTGGTCATCTCTAGAAGGATAAAATCAAACACTAAAACTCTTCCTGCAATCGTGATCTTACAATCTCGGCAAACTCTGGCTAAGATCAACTCATTACCAGTTGGTGTATCAACACACAAGGCTCTATCGAGAAACTCAACCTCTAACCCCAATGCAGATGCAAAAGAACTAGAGATAAAAGAATGGGAAGCACCAGAATCAACAAGAACTCGAGCCCAAGAACTAGAAACAAGAAAAATACCTCGAACAACTGCTGGACCTGCTGAGGCATCGGGTGGAGTGATTGCGAACACACGACCCTGAGTCCTCTGTCCCGACTGTGCACTGCCTTGCCCTGACTGCTGCTGGCTCATCATACCAGGGTTACCTCCTTTTGAATACCGAGATCCCTGTCCAGAATGTGCAGGCTGAACTGGCTGTGGAGCCCTGAATCCTGACTGAACTGGCTGTGCTTGTCCTGTCCTCTGTTGTGACCCAGCACTGCTCTGTGAACCCCATCCTAACTGCGGACAGTCCCTCTTTGTGTGTCCTAGCTGACCACACTGGAAACAAGTGATCGGACCCCTTGACTGTCTCTGAGGGCACTCACTCCGGTAGTGTCCCTGCTGATGGCACTCGAAACAAGTCACTCGATCCTTGACTGACCCAGTCGGCATAGTAATCGTCGGAGCAGAATGAACTGACTGTGAACCCTGAGAAAAATAAGATCTGCCCTTGGGTTTCTTCCTTTGGTGATCTCCAGAGAAGGAAGTCGTATCCCTAGCACGGTTCTTTGAATCTCTAATCCTTTGAAAGTCCTTAAACTCTTCTTCAGCTACCAATGCCTTGCGTAAAGCAATAGCATAAGTGGGAACTTCTAATACTGCTATCTTGGCCCGTAGCTCAAACTTCAAACCCCTTACAAATTTCTTTGCCCGGTCCTCTTCAAGAGTCACCATCTCCCTACCAAACCTTGATAATGAAGTGAATTTATTAGCATATTCACCCACTGACATACTTCCCTGAATCAAGTGAATGAACTCGACCTTTAGAGCATCCCTCTTAGTCACTGGAAAATACTCGTCTAAGAACAAGGTCTTGAACGTATCCCAGTCCATAGTATCGGTGTCATGAGTGAACCCCACATTCTTCCACCACATACCCGCATCCTCCGTCAGATGATATGAAGCAAGAGAAACCCGAAGAATGCCATCCTCAATCCCTGCAACTCTGAAATCCCTTTCCATTCGCTCCAACCAATGCTCTGCGACGAATGGATCAGGTCCTCCGATAAAGTCCTGCGGTGCTAGCTTTTTAAACTCTTTCAAAATTCGCATTGTTCCGTTCCCCACATTCAGGTCTTGTGCACCTTGAATAGCCTCCCGTGCAATCCGCTGAAACGCACTGGCCATATAACGAGCAATCTGATCACCAACCTGGGGATCCACTGGTGCTCTCCTCGGAGGCATGATTCTATGTCACAAGAGATAGTGATTAGATACATTTAATTGCTAAATAATCAGCTTTATACTCTTGTAACTTCACATCAACACATTCCACTCAAAGGCAACAGTAAAACAAACGTTCACATAACTAGGCCTTATCCCGTCGTCCCAAAGGTAAAACGACCTAAAGCTCTGATACCACGTTGTCACGCCCCGAATCCGAAAACCCGGATAATGACTTAAATTTAATTAAAATTCATAAAAATATCAAATGGTCAAACTGGTCAACCGACATTGTTTATAATTCACTAGCGCGGAAGCGAAATAGAAATAATAAAATCATACCCAAATCCCGAAACCAAATCAAATTACAACACAAACACACTAGTCCAAAGCCAAACAATTACAAATCATAATAAGCACGCAATCTTTATTATTACATAAAGATGTAATTATTATAAGTTCAAATTCCACAAATATCCAGTAGCTCATGCATCATCCACCAACGGTTCTTTTCTTGAAAAATGATAAGGGGTGAGCACAAACGGCCCAGTAGAGAAAAATCATGAAGCGTAAGATTCCGCAAGTATGTAAATTAATGAATACGTATAGGGTCAAGTCTCTACCCTAGTCCAATGTCATGATATAAATGCATAAGGAATCATAATATAAACTCATGTAGAACAATTTAAATAATATCATCAAGATAATTTAAAAGTTCTATAATCACGAAATTAAAACCAATACTCTCAATACGAATTCAAATCCAACTATCACAACAGAGATAGCATCAAATTCAAAATCATCAAATGGGAAAATTATGTCGTGAAACAAACCCTAGGACATGAACTACCTGTTCATCTGCCTAGTCGTCTTGGGGCTACTAACCCTACGGTGACGTCAACCAATCGCGCGATAATTCGAGGACTTGCACCCCGGGAGCTCCTTCGTCCCCCCATTGCTCACACCACACGACCATTTCCCAAAATCAACAACCAATCCACCATTCACAATTCACAATTCATAAATGTCATTCACATGCGCACATAAGTAATAAATATATCCGCACTCCATGATCCACCTAATAAAATTCTATCGTGGCATGAATCAATGCATTTAAACACATTAATGCAATTTCACAACTCATGTCAAACATAGCACAATAAGATGATGAATCTATATATAAACATTAAGATGCATAAATGAAGATTCTTAAACTCACACGATACCCCAATAAATCCCTACCTCAAACTTGATAAAATATCCAGTAAAATACCAACAATCAAAACAATATGGTTGTGTAGAGAATGAAGAAACGAACGGTTATCCCTTCACGCCTTCATTTGTACCCTGTTATGCCCGAAACCAATTAACACATATTGAATAATTTTTATATACATAACCATATTTATTTTTATAATAAGATTTGCCAATAAACATTCTGATATATATAAATATCTACTAAAAAATATTCGGAATTAATAGACAAAATTTAGCTACTTAATTAAGAATCGAAAAGTTCGGTTTCGAATACTACCGTAAAACGGACAACAAGTAATCTATGATTTTTAGAAAACTCTACAGGTTTGATAAAAATATGAACTTTACAGGATACACTCCAAACCTCTAAGTAGATCTACTGTAAAATTTTCATAAGCTTTAATCAAAGGACAGTGGTCCAAAATAATTATAAAAGACAGCTTTCCTAACAGTTCCGAAAACTGAACACCCTTTACTCCAAGATTTTTACAAACCTATCCATGAATTATATGACTACCAAAATCTCCATATTTACATATTATATACTCAAGATCAGGTGATAAAATTATAAGTACAAAATTAGAATTATAGATAGCTCAAATCGGTAACACAAGTTCCGGTTTTAAACTACAGTTAAAACTGAACAGTTACTACTCAACAATTTTTCTTACCAGTATAAATTAACTTACAATTCTTGATCTTCAGTAAATATGTCCTAGACATATTCAAAATGTTATAATAAAAGTTTCAAGATTTATAAGAATACGAAACCATATGAAACAATTGGCTAAACCGAAACCGAAATCGGATCAGCAAGCAGTAAAATATCACTGGACAGCCTACTTCCGTGATTTTTAGAAAATTAAATATTTATCTACATGATCTGAAATTTTGAGAGATGATAATAGACATATACAAAATCATACTGTAAAAGTTTCAAAAATTTATAAATAATTTAACATGGTCTATAAATTTCTCAAACCGAGTAAAAAAAACAAACGGTCTGCAGCAACAACAATATCCGAATAACATGTTTTTCCTAGATTTTTAATTAACTCTCTACTTATCTATAAATTCTGAAATTTTCAGGAACATATAATCACATACCTATATATGATCTGTAAAATTTTCATAAACTAATTTTGATCCATACATATATTATAAATTAGAGATCTAAAGCCTTGATTTTCACTAAACATGTAAACTAGCAATCTGGAATTTTTGAAAAATCAAATCAAATTAAATAATATAGATCACATACCGTAATTGGTATTAAACCGAAGATCGGAACACGTAGAACAACTTCCTAGTTGAGCACAAAATTGAATCCCCACTCTAAGATGCCCAAAATGTAGAGAGAAGAAGATATGAGAAAAATAGAGAATGATGGAAAAAATGGTTTTTGCTTGATTGTTGAGAATATGCAAAAGCTAACCTCAACACATCAATATAATGGCTGAAAATTTTCATCAATAATGTCATAAAGTGGTGTCAATATAATAGATGTATGATTGAACCTTTAAATGATGGAGGAATATGCTTTTGGAAAGTTGAAGATAAAAATAAAATTAAACATGTGGAATTCGGTCACACATTTACACATAATGAATATATTGCAAAAGTTACCCTCATCTTTATCAAACTCAAAAGTAACCCCCACATTTAATTAAAATATCGAAACTACCCGATCAACGACAAAAATGAAAATTTTACAAAACATAGAAATGAACCCAAAAATTCAAATCATACAATCCTTAATGTACAAAAACACATGCAATGCCACATAATGCACAAGATAAAAAATAATAATTTATAACCGAAGAAAAAGAAATTATTTAAATAAACCCGGTCATTACAAGTAATTAATTCCTCAGGGCTTGGTGCAAATGCTACTGTAAGTAGGTTGATTACTAGCTCTGGATGGCATTTTCCTACTCTCAACTCCCAAGAATAGGTGGATTTTAAAGCAAGCTTTCCTTCTACTTTTGTTCCCTTACCTACTAGAGGTGATTGTCTTCAATGGGTGCCTGGTAATGGGAAATTTTCAATCAAGTCAGCATGGGATTTTGTTAGATACAAGCCTGATAAGGTTGCTTGGCATGGTTCTATTTGGTTTTCTCATCATGTCCCAAAGCATTCTTTTTTTCATTGGTTGGTTCACCAAAACAGATTCAACACCATGAATTTTTTGTTATCTATTGGGGTTCTAACGTCTGCAACTTGTGTGTTCTGCTCCATGCATATGGAGGATAGAGATCACTTGTACTTCGGTTGCAGTTTCACTAAAAGACTATGGAAGATGGTGCTTCAATGGGATCTTGGAAATTGGCCAGATGGAGATTGGGACTCCTTAATGCAGTGGTCTATTCTCAATCTTCAAGATAAATCTCTTTTTGCTCTTGTAAATAAATTAGCTTTTTCAGCCTTAATTTATGAAGTTTGGAGAGAGAGGAATAGAAGGATTTTCCAGTCTGAATTCAGTATCATTGAGATTATCTTTCAGAAAATTATTCAGAGTGTTAGATTCACTCTTTTTTCTGTGCAGAACTATCCCCCTACTCCTATTAATCATGCCATCATTGCTAAATGGAGCTTGCCAGACACTATTCTGGTTTATTGATCTGATTTCGGAGTTCATGATTGAGGGCTGCTGTACTGATCAGTCTATTGCTTGTGTTGTTTTTTTGCTTCAACTTTACTGTTGTTTGGATCACGTCCTTGTCCCCGCTGTGGTTGTTGGTTTCTCAGGAAGGAAGAGTCCTACTACAACTTTGAAGACTATCATTGCTTCTTTAGGTTTGCAATTGCTTATTAGGCCATATGGTTGTCTTTTGTTCTTTATTTGGTGGCCATATGGTTGTCTTTTGTTCTTTATTTGGTGGACTTTTGGCTTTCACATTCTCTTTGTAAATTGGGGTATGCCCCTTAGCTTTTGTATGGTTTAGCCCATTTTTCTTTTATACTATCTTTCTTTTCAAAAAAAAAAAAAAGTATCCAAACGTGGGCGGCCACGGAATGGCTTTCGTGATCGCGCCAACAAGAGCTCAAAATGTGAAGATAGTACCCATTGTTGTATTGGTCTAAAGAAAACTGCCCATACTTGTGAATTTTTCCTCTTTAATTTTTTTTTAACCAATTACGGCTTCTTCTTTCATCTTTGACTCCACTGGGGGGAAACTCATCTTCTTAAAATCCTTTTGAGCAAATAATCACCCAGGAATGCACATATCAACATTCACTAATAGTTGGCCTATCAATAAATTCCAATTTATTATGCATTCATAATTTCAAAGTCCATTCAAAACCCTGTCAAACATGGCATCATGAAAATGAAAGGGGGTTCCACACTGGGCTGCGTCCTGAGTACGTACAACTTCCCCAAAGCGATAAGAATTTTATGGGGACGAGTTCAATTGAGTGAGTGCACTTCCAATAGGTCACACACTAATAGTCCAAATTGTTGACAAACAATTTAATATCTGTCTTGTTCATCTCTTTCGTAGTAGTCAAGTCATGTAGAGCAAAAAGTTTCATTGGCAAAAGGAGATGATCACTGCTGGGAAGGGTTGTTTCCAGACTCTAGCCATGTTATCTGAGCTTATAATATTACTATCAATGTATAGTAGTAATCCTCTTCTTGGCTTAGCAGCCACTGAGGATCTTGGTTTCACCTACAATGGGTTTCGATCCGAGAATCTGAGCCTCGATGGCATAGCCAAGTTCATGCCCAATGGCCTCTTGCAGCTCACAAAGACCACTGAACAAATGGGTCATGCCTTCTACCCTTATCCCATTAACTTCAAAAGTACAACAAACACTACTTTCTCATTCTCTACCACTTTCGTGTTTGCCATCATCCCCCAAATACCAGCTGTGAGTGCTCACGGAATGGCTTTCGTGATTGCACCAACGAGAGGCCTCCCTGGCGCTCTTTCAAGTACGTACCTTGGTCTTTTCAATACAACCAATGATGGCAACCCCACAAATCGTGTTGTTGCTATAGAGCTCGATACAATTCAGAGCCCGGAGTTCAATGATATTGATAGCAACCACGTCGGAATTGACATTAATGGGTTACAATCCAAACTAGCCAAGACAGCAGGCTATTATGTTTCTAATAATGGTCGGTTCCAGAATTTTTCCCTTTATAGTGGCCATCCGATTCAAGTCTGGGTGGACTATGATGGTGTGGAGAAGCTAATAAATGTCACACTAGCTCCTGTTGATGTCCACAAACCACATACTCCTCTTCTGTCATTCTACAATGACCTTTCGCCTGTTATAAACAACAACATGTTCGTTGGCTTCTCATCATCCACTGGCACGGTCCAAAGTTCGCATTACATATTAGGATGGAGTTTCAAAATGAATGGGCAGGCTCAAGAACTCAACCTCTCTAAACTTCCTAAGCTTCCTCGAATAGGACCAAAACAAATATCTCGATTTTTCACCATTGGATTGCCCTTGACTTGTCTAGTTTTCTTGCTAGCAGTGGTATCAGGAACATTTTATTATGTTAGAAAACAGAGGAAGTTTGCAGAAGTAGTAGAAGATTGGGAACTTGACTATGGGCCTCATAGATTCAAGTACAAAGATCTACATATTGCCACCAAAGGGTTTGGAGACGAACAACTGTTGGGGGTTGGAGGATTTGGAAGGGTATATAGAGGTGTACTACCTACATCCAAGATTGAAATAGCAGTGAAGAGGGTGTCTCATGAATCTAGACAGGGTTTGAAGGAATTTATCACAGAAATTGTTAGTATTAGCAGGCTACGACACCGCAACTTAGTACAACTCCTGGGCTATTGCAGGCGCAGAGGAGAGTTGTTTTTGGTCTATGATTACATGCCCAATGGAAGTTTAGACAAGTTCTTGTATGACCAACCCCAGGTCACCCTGAATTGGAGCCAGAGATTTCGAGTCATCAAAGGTGTAGCATCAGGGCTTTTCTACTTACACGAAGAATGGGAACAGGTTGTTGTCCACAGAGATATCAAGGCTAGCAATGTCCTGTTAGATGGAGAATTCAATGGGAGATTGGGGGGTTTCGGTCTAGCAAGATTGTATCAACACGGAACTGATCCTCAAACTACCCGTGTGGTTGGAACTTTTGGGTACCTTGCCCCGGAGCACACTAGGTCAGGCATGGCCACAACGAGCACTGATGTGTATGCTTTTGGGGCATTTTTGCTCGAGGTTGCTTGTGGAAGACGACCAATAGAGCCACGAGCATCATCTGAGTATCTAATTTTGGTTGATTGGGTGTTTGCTTGTTGGAGAGGAGGTGATATTCTTCAAGCAGTTGATGTAAACTTGGGTACCAACTATGTTCGAGAGGAAGTGGAGTTAGTATTGAAGCTTGGCATGTTGTGCTCTCATTCAGAGCCTGTGGCCAGGCCAACTATGCGGCAAGTTGTGCAGCATGCATTTGGAGGGTGACATTCCTCTGCCAAAGTTGACAACTCTAGGTACAAAACTAACTTTTGGGCACCATGGAGGCTTTGATGATTTTGCAATGTTGCATCCATCTTCTACCGAGAAGGCATTTTCAAAGTCATCCTCTGTTGCAGAATCACTTCTCTCTGGAGGCCGTTAATAGTAGGCCATTTGTTTAAGTTATTAACCTTATGATCACCTAAGGTATTTGGTGAACCATAAAGGATGTGTAATTTTTTTTTTTTTTTTTTTTTTCTGTTTTGTTTGTGCATTAGTTTACCCGAACATATTAGTATTGGTGCCAATATAGAATTATGTATATCATAGTTCCCTTGGTTTCACTTCTCAAGGGTCATTGCATAGCTCCAACCTAAGTCTTGTATGCAGAGGTAAAAGTTACAACTCCACTTTAATTGAGAGAAAATCTAGCTCAGGAAGAAATTAACACATAGATGACTCATATTCACCTACGCTCCCTCCCCCAAAAAAGATCCCCACTCTTAATTAAACTGTTTCCAATCTATCTGTTCTTTTTGGGTGGCCCCATAATTATATATAACATATACCTGTTAAAAGAGCACACGAAGCATAGATCAATTATAATTATCTACACTTATGACATGAGGTGAGAGTTTATTGTGACTAACAAGGGGTAGAATATTTCAGTGAAAACTATTCTATAAATGAATATATACAAGTGTGATGGAAGACCAATATTCTTGCAAAATGTGAAGATAGTGCTTGGAAGTGAAAGGAGTTTTCCTTCTTATTTCGAACTATGCACACTACTGTGATGTCCCACATCGCCCGGGTAGAGGTCTGGGAATGTGCTTATATGTGCAGTGTTGTCTCCAATTGGTATGAGGCCTTTTGGGAGGAGCCCAAGAGCAAAACCGTGCGGGTTGGGCCCAAAGCGGACAATATTATACCAAGTGTTGGAGCGGGTTGTTACAATTGGTATCAGAGCCAGAGCCCGGCCGGAATTAAGTGTGGGTGCATGCACAAGCCCGTGGGTAACACCAGCGAGGACGCTGGGTCCCAAGAGGGGGTGATTGTGATGTCCCACATCGCCCGGGTAGAGGTCTGGGGATGTACTTATATGTGCAGTGTTGTCTCCAATTGGTATGAGGCCTTTTGGGAGGAGCCCAAGAGCAAAACCGTGCGGGCTGGGCCCAAAGCGGACAATATTATACCAAGTGTTGGAGCAGGTTGTTACAATTGGTATCAGAGCCAGAGCCCGGCCGGAATTAAGTGTGGGTGCATGCACAAGCCCGTGGGTAACACCAGCGAGGACGCTGGGTCCCAAGAGGGGGTGATTGTGATCTCCCACATCGCCCGGGTAGAGGTCTGGGGATGTACTTATATGTGCAGTATTGTCTCCAATTGGTATGAGGCCTTTTGGGAGGAGCCCAAGAGCAAAACCGTGCGGGCTGGGCCCAAAGCGGACAATATTATACCAAGTGTTGGAGCGGGTTGTTACAATTGGTATCAGAGCCAGAGCCCGGCCGGAATTAAGTGTGGGAGTATGCACATCACCCGTGGGTCGCCAGCGAGGACGCTGGGTCTCAAGGGGGGGTGATTGTGATGTCCCACATCGCCCGGGTAGAGGTCTGGGGATGTACTTATATGTGCAGTGTTGTCTCCAATTGGTATGAGGCCTTTTGGGAGGAGCCCAAGAGCAAAACCGTGCGGGCTGGGCCCAAAGCGGACAATATTATACCAAGTGTTGGAGCAGGTTGTTACAACTACCATGCAGTATCTAAGCGAGCACTCACCCATTGTCTAACATAACACAAACTGTTGTATTGGTCTAAAGAAAACTGCCCATACAAAGGTGTACTACCTACATCCAAGATTGAAATAGCAGTGAAGAAGGTGTCTCATGAATCTAGACAGGGTATGAAGGAATTTATTGCAGAAATTGTTAGTATTGGAAGGCTACGCCACTGCAACTTAGTACAACTCCTGGGATATTATAGGCGCAAAGGAGAGTTGCTTTTGGTCTACGATTACATGCCCAAAGGAAGTTTAGACAAGTACCTGTATGACCAACTAAACTGCACCCTGAATTGGAGCCAGAGATTTCGAATCATCAAAGGTGTAGCATCAGGGCTTTTCTATCTACACGAAGAATGGGAACAAGTTATGGTTCATAGAGATATCAAGGCTAGTAATGTCCTGTTGGATGGAGAATTAAATGGGAGATTAGGCGATTTTGGCCTGGCAAGATTGTATCCACATGGAAATGTTCCTCAAACTACCCATGTAGTTGGAACTCTTGGGTACCTTGCCCCGGAGCACACTAGGACTGGCAAGGTCACAGCAAGCACTGACGTGTATGCTTTTGGGGCATTTTTGCTTGAGGTTGCTTGTGGACGACGGCCAATAGAGCCACAAGCACCAGCTGAGTGTCTAATTTTGGTTGATTGGGTGTTTGCTTGTTGGAGAGTGGGGGATATTCTTCGAGCAGTTGATCTAAACTTCGGTAGCAACTATGTGCGAGAAGAAGTGGAGTTAGTATTGAAGCTTGGATTGTTGTGCTCTCATTCAGAGCCAGTGGCTAGGCCAACTATGCGACAAGTTGTGCAATATTTGGGGGTGACATTCCTCAGCCAGAGCTGACATCGCTTGGTATAACTGCAACTGGCCTAACTTTCACACACCGTGAAGACTTTGATGATTTTGCATTATCGTATCCATCTTCAAAACCATTTTCACACTCATCCTCTGTTGCAGAATTACTTCTATCTGGAGGTCGATAATACTAGACCAATTGTTTCAGTTATTAACCTTATGGACAATTGAGGTATTTGGTACATTAGGGTGCCTTTTTTCTTTCTTTTTCATGCACTAGTGTATCTGCTATATCAGTATTGATGGGATATAGAATATTGTACATCACATATTCCAGAATTCCTCTGGTATCAGTCTTCAAGTCTCGTATGCACAGGTAATAGTCACAAATTTCATACTATTAAGGAGATAACACACTAACACGTAGTAATTAAGGAGATAGTTACCCATTAACAGAACATATAACATAAACACTTGTATAGGTATAAACAGTTGTATAAGTCTAAAGAAAATTGTGCATCCTTGTGATTTAGTATACTTTGCATTTTGGCATCTTCCTTGTCATTTTTGAATTCATTGGGGAACCTTATAGTCTTTTAAACCCTTTTGATCTCTAATCCCCCAAGCACCCAAAAATCTACATGGTTACTTAGTTGGGCTACTAATGAATTTCGACTTTACATGTATCGTTTAATTCAAAGTCCATTCAACACCCTGTCAAGCATGGCATCTTGAAAATGAAAGGGGGATCCACACTGGACTCCTTCCTGCATATATCCTCCGCCACGCAACTTGACTTTAATGTGGAATGAGTTCATTCGAGTGAATGGAATCCCAATAGGTCACACATCAAGAGTCCAAATTGTTGACGAACAATACATTCCGTCTTGTTCATCTGTTTCGTAGTAGTCATGCAGAGCAGCAATAGCAATTCAGACATCCAGAAGAAGAAGATCTTTTGCTATAACGAATTCCCAATCATGTTACGAAAAATTTAAAATAGATGGAGTGGCAGAGATTGCACCACATGGTCTTCTCAAGGTCATCAATAAAAATTCACGGGGCTTAGGATATACTTTAGACACTAAGGTCATCAAATTCAAGAACTAATCAACTGGTAACGCTCTCTCTTTCTCCACTAACAAATAATTCTTAAACTGCAAAACCACACATCCATACGAGTATGCCTCCTTATACATTTATATGTATTTATTTATGCCTCTAAACATGTGTCCGATTTCAACATCGATACACTTACACATACACTTGCACAAAAACTTATATCCATTGCTTAAATCTCAATCTATATGTTCAAGAGTAACGAATGTATAGATATACATATTATTATGTTTGATTACATTGTGCTTTAAAAGCTGATTTACAGTATATGCATTTCAATCAGTTAATAAATTAAAAATAAAAACATAAAAATGGATTAAAATAAATTACCTTGAAGGAGTGATGGCACAATGGGATCGAAATGTCCAGTTGATGGCCGAAACAGAGATGTAGCAAGAAGATATGAAAACCCTAGAGGGAACACAGACTGAGAGTGAGAAATTAGGGCACAAAAATTTCACCCCTAGTCTGATTACTATCTCTGGCGAGTCTGCAAAATGGAGATTCCCGACAACTGCAACGAAGAAAAAAGCGAGGGAGAGGAGCTAAACGAACATATTTATATTTCAAACGACATACAAACAGGTGGAAGAGTATATAAAAAAGGTCTAAAGAGGGTTACATGCTTTTACTCTGGCATTGAAAGAATTTTCGAGTATAATTAAACAATTTTATAGTTGCGCTAAATAAAGAAATTTTTTTTTTTTATAAAAGTATTAGTTATCTTCTTTTTTTTATCTGTTGTGATTTTCAAAGACAGAAAACTTGAATTTTTTTCGCCAAAAATCACATTTAAGCAGACTATTTTTAGCTTACATGATACCCGCACTGTCCCATTTTAAGTGTTCATTTTGTAGAATCCAACTTTTTAAGAGGATGATTTTTAGTATGAGTAATGTATGAATTGTCAATTCTACCCATAGTGGGGCCATGCTGATGGCTTTTATTATTTTCATGAATGAATGTTAAATTGATAAATTGATAAAATAAAATATTTTGACTTTTCAAAGGTGAACACTTATTTTTTGACGGAAAAAAATATAAAAGTGAACACTTAAATTATAATAGAAGGAGTATAAGCTAAAAATAATTTAAACAAATAAAAATAGTTTAAACAAATATTGGCCTCACATTATTTGAAGAGACTATTTTTAGCTTACATGGTATAAGATTAATGACTAAATTGTTCCTCTTTTCTAAAGATCAAGTAAATTTCCTTTTGAAAACTTTGAGGCTCAATCTCTCCGACACGAAATGTGCACGGAAAAGTAAAATAAATCAATTTTTTTTTTACATTAAAAATGGAAAATGTATATAAACGTATGATATAAAGTTAAATTCAACAAATACAATTGTCTTAATTAAAAGTTAAAGTAAATTGAGATTTTAAATTACAAACGGAATAGAACGAGTAAAATAATTAAGAGTATAATAGTAACATACAATTTCAAGTAAAAGAAAAACTAACAAGGAGGTTAGTGTTATTTTTAAAATGTGAATTGAGATAACTATTATTTAGCTGTTTTTGAGAGAAAGTAAATGTAAATATTCTTTTTTGAAAAAATCCATGGAATGGTGTGTGAACAGTTTACCTAATGTTTGATATAATTGAAAGGTTTTAATAATTAATTTAATTAAAGTTTTTAAGTGATTTATACTAAATTCGCCTCTACGGAAATAAAAAGTATTCCAAGTTTTTCAATAACCAGGCAGGATGGATAAGAATTTTGACGAGACAATAATTATTATCATTCTTAATACAACATATTTATCATTTCATCTGGATAGTTTGTGTGACAAAAATCTTATGTCATTATATTTTAATCTTATAACTAAAAAGTTATTTAATTTCATACTAACTCCAACATGTCCCTTGTGTCCAGTATTAATGAACCTCGCTAGTTTTGGGTAACTAGACTCACTACCACGAGTATGACCATTTCACCTATCATTGTATAATTAAATGGCAAAACAGCTTCATGAATCATGAATGTTTTTATCCTATTGTTTAGCATATGACCTATCATGGTATAATTAAATGGCAAAACAGCTCAATGAATCATGAATGCCTTACTTGTTACAAATTTTATTTTATTATTTTATTTTATCCTATTGTTTAGCATATGATATGACCTATCATGGTATAATTAAATTGCACCATCTCTTTTACGTGTGTGGTGACATTGCTGTGTGCTTGTGACTGTAATTCTTTTTGGACCCTAGAATATCCTTGGAGATGACACCATATACAATGAACGGTATATAATTAGTGTTTCACGAAATCAAAATTGTATGTTGGTTGAATCTATGAATCACTTTCAAAGAATTTTCAAAATATTAGACCAAAAGAATATAAAATATAATTACATATTTTTACTACAAATACAATGCTCGATTATTATTTAAATATTTTTAATGAATCTTTAAATAATTTAGTTGTATTTTTAATTTTTATAAAGGTATAAGAATCATCAACAAAATAAAATAAAATAGTGCTACACTTTAATTTTAACTTTTTTAGAATTTAAAATAGTGATAAATGTAGATATAACAGAGAGCCCTCAACTTTTATACATAACAATAGAAAGCCTTGTCCTAAATATATTTTAATTGTACTTGATTAATATATTAAGAAATACTACTACATTTTGGAAGTAAAGATTTTATGTAAATGCATAAAAATAGTAAAAAGTTGAAATAAGAAATATTACTACATTTTGGAAATAAAGACTTTATGTAAATGCATAAAAATAGTCAAAAGTTTTCAACTTTTAAGTATTACACACACATATATATATTATATACGAAAATGATATATTTTAAGTTTGTAACAGAAAATTTCATCCACACCATCACATTAATGATTATTAAACAAGATTAATTAAAATATTATTTCATAATAATTATTTAATATACACGCATTAGGTTATTCGCATCTGCGTAAGAGATCAACACTATATATATCAATGTATTAATATATATATATATTTATGAATAAAGAGATATTATTTTTAAATGAGGTTAATTTCATTTACACCCCCTGAACTTTGTTCAAAAGATATTTTGATCCCCCAACTCTGCATAAATGCATTTAGACCCCCTAATTAGGCAAACTTTCATCAGTTACACCTTTGACCACTTTTGGGCGTTGACTAGGTAGGAAAAGACAAATTTGCCCTCTACCAAACAACTATATTTTAAATATAAACCTATCCATTTACAGGAATAAGGATATCCTTATTCCAATTGAGGGTTAAGGTAAAACACATCCCCAAACACCCTAATACTATATGGGTTAATTTCATTTACACCCCCTGAACTTTGGTCAAAATGCATTTTGACCCCCTTAAAATATTATTTTTCGAAAATCAATTAAATTTTTAGCAAAATTATAAATTCAAAAATATATATATATTTTTCTCAAATAAAATATTTTTCGGAAAAAATAATATATATTTTTTGAAAAAAAGTTATTTTCGCAAAAAAAATCATATTTTGGAATATAATAGTATATATTTTTCGCAAAAAATTATTTTTCGGAAAAGATCATATTTTTTAACATAATATATATTTTTCGCAAAATAAAATCATATTTTGGAACATAATATATATTTTTTCGCAAAAAAAAAAATTCTAAAAAAAAATTCATATTTTGGAACATATTATATACTTTTTCGCAAAAAAAATCATATTTTGGAATATAATAGTATATATTTTTCGCAAAAAATTATTTTTCAGAAAAGATCATATTTTGAAACATAATTTATATTTTTCGCAAAAAAAATCATATTTTGGAACATAATATATACTTTTTCGGAAAAAAAAAATCATATTTTGGAACATAATATATAATTTTTGCAAAAAAATTATTTTTCGGAAAAAAATCATATTTTGGAACATAATATATACTTTTTCGCAAAATAAAATCATATTTTCAAATATAATAATATATATTTTTCGGAAAAGATCATATTTTGAAACATAATATATATTTTATTTAAAAGAAAATGGTTCTGCGTTACTATTAAATATGCTAAATCATATTAGAGTTTCCAATTTTGGTTGAAAGCCAATAATAACAGGCTACACTCAATTCCTGAAAAAAATCAATCAATGGAAAATTCAAATGTGGACTTTCAGTCATAAAAAACCAAAATTGGACCATGACAGCATATATGAATGGAATAATGATTCAATGAAAACAAACCATGGACCACCTGTATATTACTATTCCCCAAGTCACACGTTTACTAAGTCCCATTTTATCACCTTGCCCAGATAAACTGGTCCAGTCCTAGTGACCAGTGTCTAACCACTAGAACCATGAACCAAATATGTATGCACTGATAAAAGCAAAATGCTCAATCCTGGGAAGAGTTGTTCCAGGACTCTACCCATCTTCTCCGAAATTATATTACTACTATTTTTACTGTGTCTAGGCTTAGAAGCCACTGAAGATCTTGGTTTCACCTACAATGGGTTTCGATCCGCAAACCTGAGCCTGGACGGCATAGCCAAGTTCACGCCCAATGGCCTCTTGGAGCTCACCAATAACACTCAACAACAAAAGGGTCATGCCTTCTACCCTCACCCAATTCGCTTCAAGAATTCATCAAACACTACTACTTCCTCCTTCTCCACCACTTTCGTCTTTTCTATCGTACCCAAGTATCCAAACGTGGGCGGCCACGGAATGGCTTTCGTGATCGCGCCAACAAGAGGCCTCCCTGGCGCTCTTCCAAGTACATACCTTGGTCTTTTCAATACAGCCAATGATGGCAACGCCACTAATCGCGTTGTTGCTATAGAGCTCGATACAATTCAGAACTCGGAGTTCAATGATATTGATGACAACCACGTCGGGATTGACATTAATGGGTTACGATCCAAGGTAGCCAAGACAGCAGGCTATTATGTTTCTAATAATGGTCTGATCCAGAATTTTTCCCTATATAGTGACCATCCGATTCAAGTCTGGGTGGACTATGATGGTGTGGAGAAGCTAATAAATGTCACACTAGCCCCTGTTGATGTCCAGAAACCACATACTCCTCTTCTGTCATTCTACAATGACCTTTCGCCTGTTATAAACAACAACATGTTCGTTGGCTTCTCAGCATCCACTGGCACGGTCCAAAGTTCGCATTACATATTAGGATGGAGTTTCAAAATGAATGGGCAGGCTCAAGAACTCAACCTCTCTAAACTTCCTAAGCTTCCTCGAATAGGACCAAAGCAAATATCTCGATTTTTAACCATTGGATTGCCCTTGACTTGTCTAGTTTTCTTGCTACCAGTGGTATCAGGAACATTTTATTATGTTAGAAAAAAGAGGAAGTTTGCAGAAGTAGTAGAAGATTGGGAACTTGACTATGGGCCTCATAGATTCAAGTACAAAGATCTACATATTGCCACCAAAGGGTTTGGAGACGAACAACTGTTGGGGGTTGGAGGATTTGGAAGGGTCTATAGAGGTGTACTACCTACATCCATGATTGAAATAGCAGTGAAGAGGGTGTCTCATGAATCTAGACAGGGTTTGAAGGAATTTATCGCAGAAATTGTTAGTATTGGCAGGCTACGACACCGCAACTTAGTACAACTCCTGGGCTATTGCAGGCGCAGAGGAGAGTTGCTTTTGGTCTATGATTATATGCCCAATGGAAGTTTAGACAAGTTCTTGTATGACCAACCAAAGTTCACCCTGAATTGGAGCCAGAGATTTCGAGTCATCAAAGGTGTGGCATCAGGGCTTTTCTACTTACACGAAGAATGGGAACAGGTTGTTGTCCACAGAGATATCAAGGCTAGCAATGTCCTGTTAGATGGAGAATTCAATGGGAGATTGGGGGATTTCGGTCTAGCAAGATTGTATCAACACGGAACTGATCCTCAAACTACCCGTGTGGTTGGAACTTTTGGGTACCTTGCCCCGGAGCACACTAGGTCAGGCAAGGCCACAACGAGCACTGATGTGTATGCTTTTGGGGCATTTTTGCTCGAGGTTGCTTGTGGAAGACGGCCAATAGAGCCACGAGCATCGTCTGAGTATCTACTTTTGGTTGATTGGGTGTTTGCTTGTTGGAGAGGAGGTGATATTCTTCGAGCAGTTGATATAAACTTGGGTACCAACTATGTTAGAGAGGAAGTGGAGTTAGTATTGAAGCTTGGCCTGTTGTGCTCTCATTCAGAGCCTGTGGCCAGGCCAACTATGCGGCAAGTTGTGCAGCATTTGGAGGGTGACATTCCTCTGCCAGAGTTGACAACTCCAGGTACAAAACTAACTTTTGGGCACCATGGAGGCTTTGATGATTTTGCAATGTCGCATCCATATTCTACCGAGAAGGCATTTTCAAAGTCAACCTCTGTTGCAGAATCACTTCTCTCTGGAGGCCGTTAATAGTAGGCCATTTGTTTAAGTAATTAACCTTATGATCACCTAAGGTATTTGGAGAACCATAAAGGATGTGTAATTTTTCTTTTTTCTTTTTTCTTCTTTTTTTTTTTTTTTTTCTGTTTTGTTTGTGCATTAGTGTACCCGGACATATCAGTATTGGTGGTGCCAATATAGAATTATGTATATCATAGTTCCCTTGGTTTCACTTCTCAAGGGTCATTGCGTAGTTCCAACCTAAGTCTTGTATGCAGAGGTAAAAGTTACAACTCCACTTTAATTGAGAGAAAATCTAGCTCAAGAAGAAATTAACACATAGATGACTCATATTCACCTACGCTCCCTCTCCCAAAAAAGATCCCCACTCTTAATTCAACTGTTTCCAATCTATCTGTTCTTTTTGGGTGGCCCCATAATTATATATAACATATACCTGTTAAAAGAGCACACGAAGCATAGATCAATTATAATTATCTACACTTATGACATGAGGTGAGAGTTTATTGGGACTAACAATGTGAAGATAGTGCTTGGAAGTGAAAGGAGTTTTCCTTCTTATTTTGAACTATGCACACTACCATGGAGTATCGAAGCGAGCACTCACCCATTGTCTAACATAACACAAACTGTTGTATTGGTCTAATGAAAACTGCCCATACTTGTGAATTTTTTCTCTTTAATTTTTTTTTAACCAATTTCGGCTTCTTCTTTCATCTTTGACTCCACTGGGGGGAAACTCGTCTTCTTAAAATCCTTTTGAGCTAATAATCACCCAGGAATGCACATATCAACATTCACTAATAGTTGGCCTATCAATAAATTCCAATTTATTATGCATTCATAATTTCAAAGTCCATTCAAAAACCCTGTCAAACATGGCATCATGAAAATGAAAGGGGGTTCCACACTGGGCTGCGTCCTGAATACGTACAACTTTCCCAAAGCGATAAGAATTTTATGGGGACGAGTTCAATTGAGTGAGTGCACTTCCAATAGGTCACACACTAAAAGTCCAAATTGTTGACAACCAATTTAATATCTGTCTTGTAATTGTTCATCTCTGTCGTAGTAGTCAAGTCATGTAGAGCAAAAAGTTTCATTGGCAAAAGGAGATGAACACTGCTGGGAAGGGTTGTTTCCAGACTCTAGCCATGTTATCTGAGCTTATAATATTACTATCAATGTATAGTAGTAATCCTCTTCTTGGCTTAGCAGCCACTGAGGATCTTGGTTTCACCTACAATGGGTTCCGATCCGAGAATCTGAGCCTCGATGGCATAGCCAAGTTCATGCCCAATGGCCTCTTGCAGCTCACAAATGACACCAGAGAACAAATGGGTCATGCCTTCTACCCTTATCCCATTAACTTCAAAAGTACAGCAAACACTACTTTCTCATTCTCTACCACTTTCGTGTTTGCCATCATCCCCCAAATACCAGCTGTGGGTGGTCACGGAATGGCTTTCGTGATTGCACCAACGAGAGGCCTCCCTGGCGCTCTTCCAAGTACGTACCTTGGTCTTTTCAATAAAACCAACAATGGCAACCCCACTAATCGCGTTGTTGCTATAGAGCTCGATACAATTCAGAACCCGGAGTTCAATGATATTGATAACAACCACGTCGGGATTGACATTAATGGGTTACAATCCAAAGTAGCCAAGACAGCAGGCTATTATGTTTCTAATAATGGTCTGCTCCAGAATTTTTCCCTATATAGTGGCCGTCCGATTCAAGTCTGGGTGGACTATGATGGTGTGGAGAAGCTAATAAATGTCACACTAGCTCCTGTTGATGTCCACAAACCACATACTCCTCTTCTGTCATTCTACAATGACCTTTCGCCTATTATAAACAACAACATGTTCGCTGGCTTCTCATCATCCACTGGCTCGGTCCTAACTTCGCATTATCTCTTAGGATGGAGTTTCAAGATGAATGGTCAGGCTCAAGGGCTTGACCTCTCTCAACTTCCTAAGCTTCCTCGAATTGGACCAAAGCATACATCTCAAGTTTTGACCATCGGGCTGCCTTTTATTTGTGTATTTTCAGTGCTAGCAGTGATATCAGGGACAGTGTATTATGTTAGAAGGAAGAGGAAGTTTGCAGAAGTACTAGAAGATTGGGAACTTGACTATGGACCTCATAGATTTAAATACAAAGATCTATATACTGCCACCAAAGGGTTTCGAACCAGAGAATTGTTGGGAAGTGGAGGATTTGGAAGGGTCTACAAAGGTGTACTACCTACATCAAAGATTGAAATAGCAGTGAAGAAGGTGTCTCATGAATCTAGACAGGGTATGAAGGAATTTATTGCAGAAATTGTTAGTATTGGAAGGCTACGCCACCGCAACTTAGTACAACTCCTGGGATATTGTAGGCGCAAAGGAGAGTTGCTTTTGGTCTATGATTACATGCCCAAAGGAAGTTTAGACAAGTACCTGTATGACCAACCAAACTGCACCCTAAATTGGAGCCAGAGATTTCGAATCATCAAAGGTGTAGCATCAGGGCTTTTCTATCTACACGAAGAATGGGAACAAGTTGTGGTTCACAGAGATATCAAGGCTAGTAATGTCCTGTTGGATGGAGAATTAAATGGGAGATTAGGCGATTTTGGCCTATCAAGATTGTATCCACATGGAACTGTTCCTCAAACTACCCATGTAGTTGGAACTCTTGGGTACCTTGCCCCAGAGCACACTAGGACCGGCAAGGTCACAGCAAGCACTGACGTGTATGCTTTTGGGGCATTTTTGCTTGAGGTTGCTTGTGGACGACGGCCAATAGAGCCACAAGCACCAGCTGAGTGTCTAATTTTGGTTGATTGGGTGTTTGCCTGTTGGAGAGTGGGGGATATTCTTCGAGCAGTTGATCTAAACTTGGGTAGCAACTATGTGCGAGAGGAAGTGGAGTTAGTATTGAAGCTTGGATTGTTGTGCTCTCATTCAGAGCCAGTGGCTAGGCCAACTATGCGACAAGTTGTGCAATATTTGGGGGGTGACATTCCTCCGCCAGAGCTGACTGGCCTAACTTTCACACACCGTGAAGACTTTGATGATTTTGCATTATCGTATCCATCTTCAAAACCATTTTCACACTCATCCTCTGTTGCAGAATCACTTCTATCTGGAGGTCGATAGTACTAGACCAATTGTTTCAGTTATTAACCTTATGGACAATTGAGGTATTTGGTACATTAGGGTGCCTTTTTTTCTTTCTTTTTCATGCACTAGTGTATCTGCTATATCAGTATTGATGGGATATAGAATAATGTACATCACATATTCCAGAATTCCTCTGGTATCAGTCTTCAAGTCTCGTATGCACAGGTAATACTCACAAATTCCATATTATCAAGGAGATAGTTACCCACTAACAGAACATATAACATAAACAATTGTATAGGTATAAACAGTTGTACAAGTCTATAGAAAATTGTGCATCCTTGTGATTTAGTATACTTTGCATTTTGGCATCTTCCTTGTCATTTTTGAATTCATTGGGGAACCTTGTCGTCTTTTAAACCCTTTTGATCTCTAATACCCCAAGCACCCAAAAATCTACATGGTTACTTAGTTTGGGCTACTAATGAATTCCGACTTTACATATATCGTTTAATTCAAAGTCCATTCAACAGCCTGTCAAGAATGGCATCTTGAAAATGAAAGGGGGATCCACACTGGACTCCTTCCTGCAAATATCTTCCGCCACACAACTTGACTTCAATGTGGAATGAGTTCATTCGAATGAATGGAATTCCAATAGGGTCACACATCAAGAGCCCAAATTGTTGACGAACAATACATTCCATCTTGTTCATCTGTTTCGTAGTAGTCTAAGTCATGCAGAGCAGCAATAGCAATTCAGACATCTAGAAGAAGAAGATCTTTTGCTATAACAAATTCCCAATCATGTTACGAAAAATTTTAAAATAGATGGAGTAAATTCCCAATCATGTTACGAAAAATTTAAAATAGATGGAGTGGCAGAGATTGCACCACATGGTCTTCTCAAGGTCAAAAATAAAAATTCATGGCTTTGGCATGTTTACTAACAGGAAATATTTCATATTTTCTGTTTTTATTTTTTGAAATAAAGAAGTAAAAGTAAAATCTTGTTTACCAATTTATTTTTACTTTTGCCCTTAAGAAAACGTTTCCTCTAATTATAAAAAAAAAAAAAAAAAAAAAAAATGGTACTTCCTCTTTTTATTTCCTTTCGCCTTCAAAATGATCAAATTTCAAAGTTGTAAAATTGGGATTTTCATGTCTTTTGCACTAATAAATTTAAATATTATATATAAATAATAAATAAATTAAATTTTTTATAAATTAAATAAATATATAATAAATAAATAAATATTTATAAATAAAATAAAAATAAATGAATAAATAATAATAAACAAAATAAATAATAATAAAATAGACTAAATAATACATAATAATAATAACAATAAATAATAATTATGATAAATAAAAAATACAAATAAAAAATAAATTAAATATTTTTATAAATTAAATAAAAATATAATAAATAATAAATTAAACAAAATATTTTTATAAACTAAATAAAAATAATGAATGAATAATAATTAAAATAATAAATTAAATATATTTATAAATTAAATAAAAATAAATAATTAATTAAATAATCTACAACATTAATAATAAATAAATAAAACTTATGATAAATAATAAATAATAATAAATTAATTAAATATTTTTGTAAATAAAATAAATATATAAAAAATAAAAAATATTTAAAAATAAAAATAAATAAATGAATAAATAATAATAAACAAAATAAACAATAATAAAATAGATTAAATAATACATAATAATAATAAATAAATAATAATTATGATAAATAAAAAATAAAAATAATAAGAAATACAAATAATAAATAAATTAAATATTTTTATAAATTAAATAAAAATATAATAAATAATAAATTAAACAAAATATTTTTATAAATTAAATAAAAATAATGAATGAATAATAATAAATTAAATATATTAATAAATTAAATAATAAATAATAAATTAAATAATATACAAAATTAATCATAAATAAATAAAACTTATGATAAATAATAAATAAAAATAAAAAATAATAATAAATACATATAATAAATAAATAAAAACAAAAAAAATTTAGTAAACATAATTTCTGTTTTTTTATTTTTATTTCTGATAAAAATCAAAATTTAGTAAACAAAATTTTACTTTCTATTTTTCTTAAGGAATCAAAATTATGATTCATTTCTTCAGAAAACGGAAATAGAAAATATTTCTTGTTCGGCCTGTTTACTAACAGGAAATATTTTCTGTTTCCGTTTCCTGAAGAAGTAGAATTATATTTTTGATTCCTTAAGAAAAACAGAAAGTAAGATCTTGTTTACTAAATTTTGATTTTTTTCAGAAATAAAAATAAAAAATAGAAATTATGTTTACTAAAAAAATTTTGTTCTTACTTTTTATTTATTTATTATATGTATTTCTTATTATTTTTTATTTATATTTATTATTTATCATAACTTTTATTTATTTATTATTAATTTTGTATATTATTTAATTTATTATTTAATTATTTTTATTTAATTTCTAAATATATTTAATTTATTATTTTTATTATTAGTAATTCATTATTTTTATTTAATTTATAAATATATTTTGTTTAATTTATTATTTATTATATTTTTATTTAATTTATAAAAATATTTAATTTATTTATTATTTTTATTTCTTATTATTTTTTATTTATATTTATTATTTATCATAAGTTTTATTTATTTATTATTAATTTATTATATTATTTAATTTATTATTTATTATTTAATTTATTATTTTTATTATTATTAATTCATTATTTTTATTTAATTTATAAATATATTTTGTTTAATTTATTATTTATTAAATTTTTATTTAATTTTAAAAATATTTAATTTATTTATTATTTGTATTTCTTATTATTTTTATTTTTTATTTATCATAATTATTATTTATTTATTATTATTATTATGTATTATTTAATCTATTTTATTATTGTTTATTTTGTTTATTATTATTTATTCATTTACTTTTATTTTATATATTAAATATTTTTTAATTTATAAAAATATTTAATTTATTTAATATTATTTATTATTTATATATAATATTTAAATTTATTAGTGCAAAAGACATGAAGGTCCCAATTTTATATCTTTGAAATTTGGTGATTTTGAAGGCGAAAGGAAACAAAAAGAGGAAGTACCATTTTTCTTGTTTCCTCTTTTCTTTACAATTACAGGAAACGTTTCCTGAAGGGCAAAAGTAAAAATAAATTGGTAAACAAAATTTTACTTTTACTTCTTCACTTCAGAAAGTAAAAACAGAAAACATGAAATATTTCACGTAAGTAAACACCACACCTTAGGATATCTTTAGACACTAAGGTCATCAAATTCAAGAACTAATCAACTGGTAACGCTCTCTCTTTCTCCACTAACAAATAATTCTTAAACTACAAAACCACACATCCATACAAGTATGCCTCCTTATACATTTATATGTATTTATTTATACCTCTAAACATGTGTCCGATTTCAACATCAATACACTTACACATACACTTGCACAAAAACTTATATCCATTGCTTAAATCTCAATCTATATGTTCAATAGTAACGAATGTATAGATACATATTATTATGTTTGATTACATTGTGCCTTTAAAGCTGATTTACAGTATATGCATTTCAATCAGATACTAAATTAAATATAAAAAATATATATTACTCTTGTTAATAACTGTCTGGATTGAGTTGTTGCATGTTTGTTTTAACATATTTTTCATAGTATAATTTTTTATGAATGATTTTTATGTTATGGCCGCATAATTCCTATAATTTTTTTCACAACAATCTTCATAATTTGTTCAATTTGAACATTTTCTTCTTTGTCAAATATGAGATAATTCTACTATTTAACTTAGACCTCGTTCACGAGTTTGGCGAGCCGAGCTTAGTAATGTTCAAGCTCGGCTCATTTACTAAACGAGCCTAAACATTGTGTTCAGACTCGGTTTGTTTACTAAACGAACGAGCACGAGCCGAGCTATTAATAAGCCGAGTCCGAACTTGCTCACGAATGGTTCGGGTCCTTTGCAAACCCTATTTTCGAGTATAATTAAACAATTTTATAATTGCGCTAAATAAAGAAAAAAAAAGTCCTTTTATAAAAGTATTAGATATCTTTTTTCAGTTGTTATGATTTTCGAAGACAGAAAATATGAGGTTTTTTTAAGCTGAAAATTACATTTAAACAGACTATTTTTAGCTTAAATGTTATAAGCTAAAAATGAAAAATGAATATAAACATATGATATAAAGTTAAATTCAATAAATACAATTTTATTAATTAAAAGATAAAGTAAATTGAGATTTTAAATTACAAACGGAATATAGAACGACTGAAATAATTATGAGTATAATAGTAACATACAATTTCAATAGGAAAAAAAAATACAAAAAAAAAAACTCTTAAGGAGGTTAGTGTTATTTTTAAAATGTGAATTGAGGTAACTATTATTCAGCTGTTTTTGAGAGAAAGTAAATGTTAATATTCTTTTTTGAAAAAATCAATCGAATATTTTTTCTAATGAAGTGAATCAAACTACTTACACTAACAACAATTAGTGGTCTTTTTATATATATTTTTCCAAAAAATATATTTTTTTTTGAATTATATATATATTTTTTGAAATTTATATGACATTTTCGAAAGTTATATGATAATTTCGAATTTTATAAAAAAAAATTGAAATTTATATATTTGTTTCAAATTTTATATATATTCTGAATTTTATATATTGTTTTCAAATTTTATATATTATTTTTGAAATATATATATTTATAATTTTTGAAATTGGAAAGCATAGTGGGCAATCTGGATATAAAAGGAGTTAATTGATTAAATTTAATAGTAGATCTGAGTTTATTGAAATTAAATAAGGACAAATTTGACTTTTCATGGCCCAAAGGGGTGTCATTGCAAGACTTTTGAAAACTCAGAGGGTATCTCTGCAAACTTGTGCATTGACCGTCATCTTACTATAATTGACCCAAATTTCAGGGGGTATCAATGCAAATTACCCTAAGAAATACTACTACATTTTGGAAATAAAGATTTTATGTGAATGGATAGAAATAGTAAAAAGTTTTCAACTTTCAACTATTACACACACACACACACATATATATATATATATATATATATATTATGCGAAAATGATATATTGTAAGTTTGTAGCAGAAAATTTAATCCACACCAATCATATTAATGATTACTAAACAAATTATTTAATTTACACTCATCACTTAATGACACATAGTTATATAAATTGTCACATCACCACTAATATTTACACATTAGCATACCTTCTCATCTCAAAAAAAAATATCATATTCAACCCTAATTTTTAGAGAAATTATTGTATAGACCTAATCCACCACCTCATTTTAGATGATATGTCAATATTAGTTGTGATGTGGCAATTTATGTAATTATGTGTCATTAAGTGGTTGGTCTAGTCTACCACATCAACTAAAATTAAATGATAGACTAGATCCATACAATAATTTCTCGTGCGTAAGATATCAACACTATATATATCTATGTACTAATATATATATATATAAGAATAAAGAGGTAGTATTAGTTTGGGTAAAGGGCAAGAAACACCCCAAACTATTGAGCTTTTGCAAGAACCTCCCTAATCTAAAAATCACCCCTCCAAACTATTCACTTTACCCCCTAGCTATAATATGAAAATACACTTTCATCCCCTCCTATTTTACTAATTACACTTTCATTCTTTATTACAAAATATATATTATGAAAATTACAATTTGATTTTTTTATATAAAATTCGAAATAAACATATAAAATTCGAAAAATTATATATAATTCGTAAAACATATATAAAATTTGAAAAAACATATAAAATTCGAAAAAAAATATAAAATCTAAAACAATATATAAAATTCGAAACAAATATATAAAATTCGCAAACAATATATAAAATTCAAAAAACATATAAAATTCTAAAAAATATATAAAATTCAAATATATATATATATATAAAGTGTGACTGAAGTTTAAGTAGACAAGCCTCAGAGTCATTAGTCAATATAACGGATCATCTCCAACTCTCTGCAAAGTTATTTCAAAAGTCACGATGGCGACACATGCCCCACGATGGTGACCGAAATCGGAATTGAACCGATAGTTTATTAAAATATTTGGATCAAAATTAACAGTTCGGTTCCGATTCTCATTTTTAAAGAACCGAAAGTATCGGTTCGATTCCGGTTTCGGTCAGAATCGAAAGCGTATCGCACCGTGAATATATTAATATTTGAATCAAAATTGACGGTTCGGTTCCGGTTCTCATTTTTAAGGAACCAAAAGTATTTGTTTGATTCCGGTTTTGGTCGGAATCGAAAGCGAACCGGACCATGTGCACCCCTAGATTTGGGTACCAAAGGACCCTTTAATCGGTATAGTTAGTTGATTAATTTTTTTATTTTGAATTTTATTTTATATATTTTTTTATTAAAATATTAATATATTTAATTTCAATTTTTATTTTATATAATTTTGATTAAATATTATTTATACCATCGTGGCCCTTGAAATAGCTCTGTAGAGAGCTGGAGAGGATCCGTTACTGTGACTAATGACTCTGAGGCTTATCCATTTAAACTTCAGTCACACTTTTTATATATATATATTTGAATTTTATATATATTTTTAGAATTTTATGTATTTTTTTGAATTTTATATATTGTTTACAAATTTTATATGTTTTTTTTTTCGAATTTTATATGTTTTTTTCGAATTTTATATATTGTTTCAAATTTTATATATTTTAACGAATTTTATATGTTTTTTCAAACTTTATATATTTTTTACTAATTATATATATATTTTCAAATTTTATATGTTTATTTAGAATTTTATAAAAAAAAATCAAATTGTAATTTTCGTAATATATATTTTGGAATAAAGGGTGGAAGTGTAATTAATAAAATAGAAAGGGGCGAAAGTGTAAAGTGTAATTAGTAAAACTATTTTTCTGAATTATGCACTGGGTTTTGTGCCACTTTGAAAGATTAGGGGGATTAGTTGGAAGAGAGTATAGTTTGGGGGGTTTCTTGTCCCTTACCCTATTAGTTTTAAGCAAAAATATGAAGTGAGGTTTAGTGATACTATACGCAATACTCCTATTGTTTCCAAATCGAGCAGATACTTCCCTCCAGGTTAACTTTGGATATCACTTTCACCCCTTCCGTCCAAAGTCAAACCAGTCAACTCTGATTTCATGTGTGATTTTACCTAATTGTCATTCATGGTTAATTTCAATAAATCCCCCTAAACTATTGAATTTCATATTGCCCCTATCCTAATGGGTAAATTACAGTTTCATCCCCTAAAATTTGAAAAAATATTTAAAATTTAAAAAAATATATAAAATTTGAAATATATATATATAATTCGAATATATATATATATAAAATTTGAAAAAATATATAAAAAATAGAATATATATATATTTTTTGAAAAAATATAAAAATTGAAAAAAAAATATAAATTTTGAAAAACATATATAAATTTCAAAAAATATATATATAATTTGAAATAAATATATAAAAGACAAAACCCCCCTATGCTTTTTTTGCCCTCATTTTATTATCTTCATATTTCCAAAACAAGCAAACTACTCCCTTAAGCCTATATTAAATTTAGAAAAAAGATATAAAATTAAAAAAGATATACATCAAATTTCGAATTTCATTATAAAATTCGAAAAAACTATATAAAATTCGGCAAAAAATATAAAATTCGAAAACATATATTTTAAATTTTGAAAAACATTATAAAATTAATATATATATATATATATAAATTTCAGAAAAAACATATAAAATTCAAAAAATATATATAAAATTCGAAAAATATATATAAAATTTGGCAAAAAATATATATTAAAATTTGAAAAATATTATAAAATTCTAAAATAAATATAAAATTCGAAAACAAATATAAATTTTGAAAAAAATATAAAATTTGAAAAACATATATAAATTTAAAAAATATATATAAAATTCAGAAAAAATATATAAAATTCGAAAATATATATATTTTGAAAACAAATATATAAAATTCAAAAAAACAATGTTTTTTCTAATTTTATATATATTTTTGAATTATATATATATTTCGAATTATATATATATTTCAAAATTTTATATACATTGTTTTCGAATTTTATATATTTTTTTGAATTTTATATATTTTTTCTAATTTTATATATATTTTTTGAATTATATATATATATATATTTTTTGTTTTGGAATTTTATATATATATATTTTTATAATTTTATATATATATTGGAATTATATATATATTTCAAATTTTTCTATTTTTTTAAATTTTAAATATTTTTTATAATTTTAGGGGGTGAAACTATAATTTACGCATTAGGGTGGGGGAAATATGCAAATTCAATAGTTTACGGGGGTTTATTGAGTGTCATTTAGTAATTTTACATACTAGGGATTCATCAAAGGGAGGTAATTGATATTTTTGAACCAGTAGGGATACTGTGTGTAATATCACTAAATCTAAGGGGAGGTATGTGAGATTTTCCCTAGTTTTAAATGTTATAAAAAATTGAAAAAATTCGCTTTAGTATGATTTTGAGTTGAAGATAATGAGAGTAATAATCATGAATCGCGAATCACGATGAAAGACAGGGAAGGTGATAATGTTGCGGCTTTGATGCATTGATGTACTTAGGTTCCGTGTTTTGAGGGTGGACGAAAACCAGTACCCCTAACTGTTAATGCCTACGTGATCTACATATATGGGGCCCATCCTATATTCCCCTCAACCGCACTAGTAGGTCTGGTCTATGTGGCATATCATAGCCCAGTTTTAATCCCAATTAATAATGTAACGCATTAAATTAACATGGGACACAGCTCCATCCTCGTGCGCTCCCCTCACGCAAATGTTTACTATGCTTGCTTGCTCATCAAATTATATATATCAAACATGCATCAATGTATATATATATATATATATATACATATATCCATTAATATCTATCTATATAGTTACATACACCAGCATTTACCCCATTTCATGAGGGACGTGTCCTTTTTTTTATACCACACTTTTTATCTCTAACTACCCTTATTCACGACCATGTTTCCTCTCTCTCCACTATACCAACCTTCCTATATATACACCATCTCTCCCCCTAACTGTTCATTCGCCCTCCTCCATATTTATATTAACTGCATATACAATATTATAGTTTGTATTGTGATGGATTCATAATGCAAATGCAATAACTATATATATAGTAGATACACCAAAGTATATGTAAATGGAGAGTTTGTATTGTGATGAGGAATGGCTTGCGAGTCCTAATAGTACTCGTGATCAACAACACAATGTAAATGATAAACAACATGAAGGAGTAGTACTAGATATGAGTTGCTTCTACACCTCCAAAGAAGATTGGGAAGAAGCTTTGAGTATATGCCATCAAAAAGAATGCGATTATTTGCCGAATCCAGGATATTTGGACTATCTCAAGAATTATAATTTGATCATCCCAAGATTTATATCAATTCAATGGCTTATCAAGGTAACAAATATTATTAGTATTTTATGTCATTCATATATAGATCCTAGAATTGATTATTTATACTATAGTACATTGTATAAGTGTGTTTTTTTATAGTTCTCTTTCACTCTCGTAGTCTCAAAGGCGGTTGAATCTCTCTTTTGGAACTGTCTTCAATGCTGCAAACTATCTCGATCGCTTCATCTCTATGAATCAGTGCCACGTAAGGAGAGCTTTGTTTACGCACTTAATTATGTATTATATTTTATTTACATATAATTTGTATATATAGATTTGAGGAGTTGTTATTTCAAATAGGGATGGAAGCATTGGAAGTATGAACTGTTGTCTGCTGCTTGCTTATCTATTGCCTCTAAGTTTGATGGGACAGTGTCTCCCACATTGCAAGAATTTCAGGTGACTATATATATATATGTATATGTATATATTTCCATTATTGTTGTTTATTTTATGGAGTGGGTAAACAGTGGGACGTTAATGCATGTGGCGAATACAGGAGGATCTGGACCATTCATACGAATCAAGAATGATACAAGAGATGGAATTGTCTGTATTGAAGGCCCTAGAATGGCGACTAAGCTCTACAACTCCATACTCTTACTTGCAACTGATGACATGCAACATTGACTCACAAAAGCCTTTTCTTATCCAAGAGCTAACCACCCGACTCACTCAGCTTCTTCTAGACACCCTTTTAGGTATGTATAATATTTTTATTTTCTGAAAGTCGAAAAATGAAGGGTTTGCTTGGTTTATAGCTTTGAAGAATGTTAGTTGTTTTTGAGAATTCTGAAAATAATAAAAATTTGATTTTTGAAAACAATTATTTTTGTAACTGAATTTTCAGAAACTAAACCACAAATTATTTTTTTTTCTTGATTATGCCACATTTCTGATCAAAATGCTTACCATATAAAAGATGTTTTTCATTTGAAACTAATGATTAGAATCAAATTGATACAGATTTCAAATTCCTAGAGTTCAGGCCGTGTGTTGTTGCAATATCAGCATTGCAATGCATATTCAATGACGTACTTTCATCAACATCTGATGCCCATATTGCCTATATTGCCAAGCTCATTCCTCAAGACCAAAAGGTAAAACCAGCTTTAACAATCTAAACACACCAATTGAAGCACGCACTTATTACTACTGTTTTTTTTTTTTTGAAAAATTTATTATTACTGTTGTATTGATGCAATTCTCTAATTATTAGGATAATCTAATGAAGTGCCATAACTTGATGGAGAAGAGATTGGTTGAGCCTTTGTACAACTTGATAGCATGTGGGTGCTCCTATTACTGCCCCTCGAGTCCCGTGACCGTATTGTCGACGGACCGGGTTGACATATGTGATTGGCGCCAACTTAATCAAGCAAGTGTGAAGAAAAGAAAGAGGGAAGAGAAGTAGAGATGGTGGTTATGAGATTAATTATCATGATTTTGCTATTTGTTTTTTTATGCTGTACTAAGGTTGATGATAGGCGAAGCCTATAAGCCTCTATTTGTGTAACAAAAACAAAATAATAGATCTACTACTATTGTGTTGATTGCATGTTGGCCTTGTATTGCGATAAATCACAAGTATTGACAACTTAAGGTGCAATTACAAATATCCTTTTTGATCAATAAAAAGGAAAAAAAAAAAAAGTCAACTATCTCGTAAGAGTGTGAAACACACGTTGGCCAAGAAAGAAGTTTTTTAAATTAAAACGAAGTTATGATATACAAATCTGAACGGGCAGCTCAATTGAAAAAAGGTAGGCATCATAATAATATAGAATTAAGTATTTGCACAACTAAATTACTCGCAATGCATATCGCGGGATAAATAGAATGTAAGCTCTTCAAAAGCTAGGAAAATGGTGACATTGTATTTTTATTGAAAAAATCTTAAAATCATCCCAACAATTTGTTTGGAAAACTCGCGTGAATTGACTTAGTTGAAAAAGAATTTGAAATCCCTCAAATTTCAAGTTCGATTTCTATCAAAGATAAACGATTTGTTGGAACAACACCAGGGACTGGATGATGGGCGGAGCCAAAGCCACGCATGGCCCCTCCCATTTTTTTTAGTACCCTAAGAAAATATATTTTTTATAGATAAAGTTATTAAAAATTGCATATAGCCCCTCTCATAATTTAAAACATTTCTTTTAGTATTCCAAAAAAATATGTTCTGTAAATAAATTTATAAGAAATTGCATATGACCCCTCAATTTTTTTAAAAAAATTGTCTTTAATAACTCACAAAAAAATATATATAGGCTCGACCCTGCCAGGGATATATTTGGAGCTAGGGATGTTCAGGACCGGTTCCGGTTCCAGTTCCGTCTGCAACCGGAACCGAACCAATTTTTTCGGTTCTTGAAAAACCGGAACCGGAACCGAAAGGGGAAGGAACCGATCTGAAAAATCGGTTCGGTTCCGGTTCTTTCTATATTTATTTATTTTTTTTTAAAAATCTCAATTTTATAAAATAAGATAATTATAAACTAAAGTATTTGAATTAAAGCAAACCCAAAATCAAATATATAATTAGTGGAATAAAAAAAGTAGCTTGGATTTGTATTGTTATTGAAATTAGTGAAGGTTTATTGCTAGTTTTTTTGGTTAATAATAAAAATATATATATTAAAAAAAAAAACTGTTCCAGTTCCAGTTCGGTTTCACAATGCCAGAACAGGAACCGAACCAAAATTTTCGGTTCTTGGAATTTTGGAACCAGAACCGGAACTGAACCCTTATGGAACCGAACCAAACCGCCGGTTCCGATTCGGTTTCAGTTCCGTTCCTGAACACCTTATTTGGAGCACTACTGATCCTTATGGGAGAAATAAGAAAAAATAAAAATAAAAAATGTTTTGGTAGGGGCTAAATAGTACTTTGGGCCCAATCCCCAACACCAATCATCTTCAATAGCACTGAACGCCTCAGATTTGTACACCGTTCACAAGTAGTAGGAAAAGTGATGTGAAATAGATAAGGTAAAGGGACAAAGCAATGGCTACACTTGCAAGGACCAGAAAACAATGGCTACCTCCTCAACCATTTCATCTTCTTTCCT
Organism: Cornus suecica; assembly: GCA_963922005.1. Taxonomy (NCBI): domain Eukaryota; kingdom Viridiplantae; phylum Streptophyta; class Magnoliopsida; order Cornales; family Cornaceae; genus Cornus; species Cornus suecica. Next base: position 6,802,213 of record OY998242.1, on the reverse strand, counting down.
ACCTTCAAGAGTACTAACATTTCATACTCAAAATAAACAACTCTCACTTTCCCATAACCCTACTCATACCACCAAAACCTCCAAGAAGAGGGTGTCTTTCATGGTCCAAGCTGCCAAGCTTCCCAGTGGTGTAAGTTCTTCATGTTTTTCCATTGTTTCTTGTTATTTGATCTATAGCTTTAGCTTGAAAAATACTAATGACAAGTGAATAATGAAGGAAATTTTTTTCAGCTGGAATTGCCAAAAGTGGAGCCAAAATTCCAAGCCCCTTTTCTTGGATTTACAAAGACTGCTGAAATTTGGAACTCTAGAGCCTGTATGATTGGACTCATTGGGACTTTTATTGTTGAACTGGTTAGTTTTTTTTTTTTTTTTGTGTATACTTGGACAAGGTATGTTTTCTGATTTTAGTTTGTTGTTATTTCAGATAATAAACAAGGGAATACTTCAAGTGATTGGAGTTGAAGTTGGAAAAGGTCTTGATCTTCCACTCTGAGTATATAAGTCGCTCCATGCAGTTTGGGTTTTTAATTGTATCAAAAGTTGATCTCTTTAATCCTTTGTAGTTTGACTCTGCTTTGTATTTTGTACTCATTAGTCGGTGAATCAACAACCTCTAAATCTGTATAATACAAAAATTGCACCAGTTCTCTGGGTTGTTTATCTCGACTTTATATATACAGCATTTTTCATACAGACCCATGTTACTATTTTGGGGTCCTTAAGGTTACTGTTGTATCTGCTGTTAAGGAGTGTTTTTTTTACCAGAACATAGCCAAGAGAATGTGTTGATATTTAAATCTTGATCCCCAACTAATGGTGGGAGGTCAAGTAATATAAATGAGGACCTGGGTGTGTGGATTTGTCCTTCAAAAATGACCAAAGAATTCAATAACCTGTAAATTATGGTGTCACAAAGATTATTCTCTTTTTAACTGAAGATGAACATAGAAGTACTCATCAACAGAAAACAACTCCACCATTTCAACATACAGTTACCCATTGCTGAACAGCAGAGCAACCCATGTCAACTTCACAAGACTAAATAAATGGTCTCATTAATTTAAACTAGTACAACACCATTTAAATAACTCCCAACTAATTGCAAAATCTGAAATTTTATTCTTGATATTTATTCAGATTATTTGCAATGCTGTCAAACAAAAGACTCTGAATATACATGCCTCCGCAGAGCTTGGGGGTAAGTATGCCGTGTACAAACTCTGTGAAACAGACAGAAACATTTATAGGATTAAAAAACATTATACAGTCCCTCACTTTGAGTCACTCAGGAGTCAGGGACATTGTATTACTGATGCAGAACCTAAGAAAGAACTAAAGGACCCTGCTAATTCGAGTATCGATAACTGGCAGCTTAGTAGAAGACTCGGATATATCCAGGGCCTCGGCCAGTGACAGCCGGTGGTTTTTCCATGCAGACTCTGCCCAGCTCTTCATCCTCTCTCCTTCAGCTTTTCTGTTTTGTTGAATACGCAGTACCTCTGCATACCCACCTGGGCAATCAATAAAAATAAATTCCGTTGAATAGACATTGTGCATTTTCCGCAAATAAGACATAATTGATCAATAAACCCCACACCCAGCTCGTACTCATGCATGTTAAACACATAGAGAACTGTGTGATCAGTGTGCAACATTATAGCAGTAATACTATACTGTTCATGGATCTTCACCACTTAATGGATTTCTTCATCGAATACAATGCACATGACGAGCACATCATTTGGTAGAAGAAACGAAGTATCAACCTATTGAGTAGGATTTTGACTACCTCAACCATCTTAAAATTATGAAATTCTGGCCAAAAGCATCAATATTAACTGATATAACATGTAATTGGTAATTGAAAAATAAATAAAGGTTCAGGTTTGCCACATTGATGTGGCATAACCCCAACAGGATAGTTAACTATAAACCCTTCAAAACGAAGGCCAATTTTGACCACAATCTCTGTTGTTTTATCTACATATAGATAAAGATAATTTCACCTTCATAATTAATTTAAGCATGATGAAAAAGGTCTGGGTGGTGAACTATACCTCTTGCAAGGGCGATTATATCCCTTCGAGGGCCAGTTGCCTCGGCACCTATGAACCAAAAGAAAAGAAAATTCTCAAACTGGTATCGTTTCCCCCCCTCCTCCAAGAAAGGGAAAAAAATACTATAAAAGCTGTAAAATAGCCACTTAACTGTTACCCATACCTTCAGACTCCAATGGTGGAGCTTTTAGCAACTCTATGGCTTTCCTGTAAAGTCCCTGTTAATACATTGAAAGAATGATCATTTAGAAAACCGACATTCTTAAATAAACTAATGTATAATCCTGTAACACTTGCCAAATCAGTAAAGCAGGAAGTATGAGATCAAGTGAAGAGTAGATAACCAACTGAGTCCTATCAGATACAATAATGGTAACATGTAATGCATTAGTCTGCTAATAACTTTATCTAATTGTATTCTCCTTTACAATGTTTATGCATCTACTAAAATCTATATCAAATTTCCTTCTCAGTATGCAAGAAAGATGGTTTTGGTCAATTCATGGTCTTCTTACTGGATAAATCAACTTTCTAAAATCACCTAATCAGTTTCCACAAAAACATCAATTTCATTTACCAGAAGGAAAAAAAAAAGAGCCGAATGCATCAAATTTCAATTGAGAGTAAATGATGCCATAACAAGAATGGAGAAGTTAGACAGATTCTGATGGACCATGTGTGGCAACTAACCTCTTCAATTAATACAGAACTTGAATGCTCCATTATTGCTTTATGCCGAAACATGAGAGCTATGCACGTTAGAACAACCCCAACCTTTGGATGATGAAGACCTACATCAAATCAATGAGCCACAATATATACCAATACATCTCTTCATACATAGAGTTCAAGATGTTTTACTCTCATCAATAAAACCAAAGCTAAAGTTACACACCCAAATATTCTTCTGCTTTTGTTAATGCCTTAGTTAGAAGCTCCTCTGCATCAGCAAAGTTCCTAAAACAACACAAGTGAAAATCCATGGCATAAAAGGATCAGAGCAGATAAGATAAGGCATACAAGTAATCTCTAGCTTACCCCAAGTGTGCCTCAAGCTGTCCTAAAGAACAAGTAACTGCCAAGGAAACTTCCTCCGAGACCATATTACAAGCTGCTAAGTTATACGGATCGCTAAAATCCTTAATCTCAGATGCCTCTTCTATTACCTTCTCATATAACTCCTTTGCGGTCGTAGAATTTCGAGTGGCATGCAGGAATTCACCATATGACAGAGCAACATTTCCTATATACCAGAACATCAATATATTGTAGAACAACAGCTTCCACAATCACCAATAGAAATGAACCCACCAGAGCAATATTTGCTGTCCTGAGCCGCTTGAATGTACAACTCCGCTGCACACGAGGATTCAATCATAAATTACCCGTAAAACAATAACCAGGACTAGACAAGCAGACAAAGGCTCAACAAGTGCTTTGCTTCTACCTGATTCAAGATTACCAAGGGCAAGCTCAACTAGCCCTTGTAAGACTCTCCCACGCATGTCCAGAACATCTATGCCATACCCACCACCAATTTCTAGTTTGATAGCATCCAAGATATCCCAGCATATATCTGCTACTACGGCTGCAGCCTCATCCTATAAAGGAAGAACCATATCCATATATTTTATAACTGTAAATCAAATATTAAACACTCAACAAAAATCGAAACACACATTTATGGATAATACACCTGTCCCAACTCTAAACGGATTCCCGCCAGAGCTTCACTAGCAGCAACTGTAATAAGTATCAAACATAACAATCTCAACCCCATTTTATCATCCAAATTCAACAGAAAAATAAATTTAATTGCAATAACAAAAAGAAAAGGTAGATACTAATTTTTACCTCGAATGGGCAGAGAATATACGTTTAAGTCTGGCATGCGCTTGAGGTTGTCAATGGCTTCATCGAAATCATCTCTGAGAAAAAACCAAATATGATTTATATGTAAAAAGTTACAGCAGAATTTCTTTAACCTAATTCCAAAAAAGATAAAGACTTGAAAAATAATTATATTAAAAAAACACCTTTCATATGATAAGGTGGACAGGGCGAGTAGAACCATTCCCTTTGAATTATTGTCCATTTGAGTAGAGAGGATGCACTGTTGAAGTACTAGTGAAGCTTCCCTGTATGATTCATCTACATATATATAGCATACAATTTCAAATACACCTTGAATTGGGTTAACAAACATGTATGTTTGTGTGAAAAGAAACTTTTCAAGTATAATAAAGCTAGCCCACATAATTCATCTACATATGCATCACCAAAATTTCAATTTTTAGTGAATAAAATCACAAAAGATGGAAATCAATAAATTTAATTGCTTAAAACAAACATGCCAATATAATTATATATGATCCATCTATATATTCATCATATTTTCAATTAGATAGCGTAAACAAGTATATATATATATATATATGTATGATGTATCTATATATGTGAGGGAGTAGGAGGAAACCTGTTTTTTTGGATCTGGCAAGAGAGAGAGCGTAATTGATCGTCTGTAGAGCAACTGGGTTAACGATGTGGCCGTTATTTGTAGAGAGAAGTCGGAATGGTGGTGGCGACGGAGAGAGTGATGGTTTGTGAGAGACAAGGCGGCGCAACACGGTGGTTCGAGCACCGGCTGTTGTGGCCCTACACAACCTACCTGCTACGCCAATCATTGTCTCTGTCGATGGTTCTTCGTCTTCCTCTGTCCGATCAAAGCAAAACCCTAATCGATTCTAGGGTTTTTGGCGCACAAAATTGGAAGAGGAATTTAAATACTTCTTTGATGCGAGTTACAGACTCAACGGTGGAGTAAAGTGACACGTGAATATATGTGTCGATATAGGAGAGCCACAGGTGGAATAAAATGGAGGTGGGTTTTGGTGGTGTTTAGTAATAGAAAATATATTTCATGTTTCTTGTTTTTATTTTTTGAAATGAAGAAGTAAAAATAAAATTTTATTTATTAATTAATTTTTATTTTTTTCTTAAGAAAATGTTTTCTCTAATTATAAAGAAAAGAAGAAACAAGAAAAATGGTACTTCCTCTTTTTGTTTCCTCTCACCTTCAAAATGACCAAATTTCAAAGTTGTAAAATTGGACTTTCATGTCTTTTGCACTAATAAATTTAAATATTATATATAAATAATAAATAATAATAAATAAATTAAATATTTTTATAAATTAAAAAATATATAATAAATAATAAATATTTATAAATAAAATAAAAATAAATGAATAAATAATAATAAACAATAATAAAATAGATTAAATAATACATAATAATAATAATAAATAAATAATAATTATGATAAATTAAAAATAAAAATAATAAGAAATACAAATAATAAATAAATTAAATATTTTTTATAAATTAAATAAAAATATAATAAATAATAAATTAAACAAAATATATTTATAAATTAAATAAAAATAATTAATTAATAATAATAAATTAAATAATAAATAATAAATTAAATAATATACAAAATTAATAATAAATAAATAAAACTTATGATAAATAATAAATATAAATAAAAAATAATAAGAAATACAAATAATAAATAAATTAAATATTTTTATAAATTAAATAAAAATATAAAAAATAATAAATTAAACAAAATATATTTATCAATTAAATAAAAATAATTAAATAATAAATTCAATAATATACAAAATTAATAATAAATAAATAAAACTTATGATAAATAATAAATATAAATAAAAAATAATAAGAAATACATATAATAAATAAATAAAAAGTAAGAACAAAATGTTTTTAGTAAATATAATTTCTGTTTTTTATTTTTGTTTCTAAAAAAAATCAAAATTTAGTAAACAAGATTTTACTTTCTGTTTTTCTTAAGGAATAAAAAATATAATTCTACTTCTTCAGGAAACAGAAACATGAAATGTTTCGTGTTAGTAAACAGGCTCTGTCTACTCATTATTATGAATTTTTTTTTCTTTTTCTGAAGAACTTTTTGTTCTATCACATTTTATTGAAAAATGTCTTATTTTTTATTTATTTTTTAAATATGATGTCCTTTTCTCTTATTCACAATAAATTATATATATATATATATAATTATACTATTTTAATGACATTTTTTCTATTAAATTAGTGCAAATATAGATATCTTAAGTACGAAAATTTAGAATAAATTGCAATAACACTATCTGAGTCATTTGTATCTTAGTGACATTCACAGAGTGAAATGTATCTAATGTTTTTAAATATTTTCATAGTTATATTGCATAAAAAAAGGTTTTTTGTTTAAGTAATTAATTGGTTTTGAATATTATTTTTTTTAAGGTAAAAAGGTTAAAAACAAGTACAACAAGTTTTATCATCAAAGTATAATTTTATTAATAATTTTATTCTTATTTTTTAAAAATGAAGTCACAAATCTATTTATTTTAAATAACTCTTTTATTCTATTAGAATAAATTGATACAAAAAACAAAGTTTAGGTAGATAGTTATTACTATTTAGATAAGAGAAAAAAATAAAAAATAAAAATAAGAACGGGAAAATTTATTAAAAGTGAAATTATCTTTTGTATTTGTTTTAAAACTAATTCTTAAATGAATTAGCTCAAGTAATTTGTAGTTCAGAACAGTTGCAAAACGATAATATTCAGGGGGAGTTCGACACATTACCCTAATAATTATAAGAGTCTAAAATTCTAATGCTTCGCCAGTCTATAAAATGAAAATATTTTCTTGTTTGCTGAAGGTGAAATGATAATACCATATGACAATCAAAATGTTAAAAATTTTATAAGATCATTTTGGAGAATCCAATTTTTTAAGATGTTGTATTGGTAATGAATGAAATATTAACTTTACCATTGGTCCTACTATAATGATGTGATGAACATAAAGGATAAATTAGTAAAGTAATATGATAAAATGGTTTGCTTTTCAAATGAGACACTTATTTTAAAACGGAGTAAGTACTAAAATGAAAGCACGATATTAATTAAAAAAGAAGATGATATATATATATATATACAGCCACGTTGTCTTGATAGAGGATAGTTGCCCCCATTATATATAAAAAAGACTTAGTTTCAGTAAACCCATGTGGTTTTAAAAAAGATCATTTTGCTTCCCTCCTATACAGAAAATCTCCTTGTACTTATCAACTTGTATTAGATTGTCCAATTTCTTATAATTTTGGACAAAAATACCCATGAGATTTAATGAAAAATGATTAAAATTTAAAAATATATATAAAATTCGATAAAAATATACCAAATTCGTAAAAAATATTAAAAATTCTAAAAATATAAAATTCGATAAAAACATATAAAATTCGAAAATATATATAAAATTCGAAAAAATATATATAAAATTAAAAAACAAACATATAAAATTAGAAACGAATATATAAAATTCATAAATAAATAAATATATATATATATATATATATATATAATTCATAAAAATATATAAAATTCATAAAATAATATATAAAATTCGAAACAATATATATAAAATTTGTAAAAATGATTTAAAATTATAAAAATTATTTAATGATTTAAAATACCCCTAAGATTTAATGAAAAAATATTTAAAATTCAAAAAAACATATAAAATTTAAAATATATATAAAATTCGTAAATATATATATATAATTTGAAAACAATATATAAAATTAAAAAAAAACATATAAAATTAGAAAAAATATATATATAATTCATAAAAATATATATAAAATTTGAAACAAATATATAAAATTCGAAATTTATATGTTTTTTTTTAAATTTATATGTTTATTTTCGAATTTTATATGTTTTTCTCAAATTTTATATTTTTTCTTCAAATTTTATATATTTTTTCAAATTTTATATGTTTTTATCGAATTTTATATATATTTTCAAATTTTATATGTTTTTATCGAATTTTTAATATTTTTTACAAATTTTATATATATATTTCGAATTTTAATCAATCCCAGGGGTATTTTGGTTCAAAATTATAGAGAATGAGACAAACTAATACAATTTGATAAGAGTAGGGGGGTTTTTTGTATAGGAGGGAGGCAAGGTGATCTTTTTTTAAACCACATGGGGTTTATTGAAATTAACTCTATAAAAAATCTATGGGTGCGTTTGGAAACTGGTGTTTCCATTTTTGTTCTTGTTTTTTTCACTGTTCACGGGAACAAAAACGCATTTGGGCGCCTTTGATGGTTTTTGTTTTCATGAATAGTAAAAAAACGTTTTATCACCCTTAGTTCAAATTTTGAGAACACCAAAATGATGTTTTTTTGTTTTCAGCACTGTTTGTTCTCAGCAAAAAAAAAATTAATTGTCGCAGATTCTCTAACCATCATCTTCAACCTCCAAACCCTAACCCCCCTCCCCCCACCACCAACACAAACTCTTACCTCTGCAACTTGACATCCCTAATCGAATTAGGGTGATGTGGTATTTATATATGTTACTACTTATATATATATATATATATTCCTGTATACTAATCTTTTGAACAGTAGTAGAGTGGTCTTGTTCATTGTTGTATGGAAGAGTTGGAAGTGTACATTGTAGCTGGTTTGTACAAGGGATGACAATCAAGTCAAACTTAATCTCACCATTTGACAATTTATTTTCTACTTTTTATTCCAAATAAATCTCAAAAACGTGTTTTTGTTTTTTGTTCCCGAAAATTTTTTAAACAAAATTTACAACCAAACATGTTTTTGTTTCCAGATTACCCTTAGGACAAGAAGAAGAAATTTTTTTGTTCTCAAAAGATAAAAAACAAAAACGAAAACACTAGTTTCCAAACGCACCCTATCAATTTTTAAGGATAAAAGTCTATTGATAAAAATTACATTTGCCCCCTATAAAATTATCAAAAAATATTGATTTTGCTCCCCTTTCAATAATTTTCTGGCTCCGTCCCTATATATGTATATATATATATATGTATATATATTACCCAAGCATTTGCCACTAACATATTTCTGAGGGCTTAAAAGCCTTTGAGCAAGTAATTTTGGCAGAAGAAGGGACACCAACTTACTTTAACCATCCAGAAATGGATATGCACTAACACAGAAAATGAGCTTATCTTGTACTATGAAAGATCTAATCACCTTATGCTTATTCTACAAGGATCACAAAGTTAAAGTCATAATAATGTCCCTTTATCAGCCCCATAACCAGGAGGCACTATGATGGTGATTGGAGATTATAGTGCATTCTTTTTTCCAAAGCCACCACTAATCTACTTGCTTTAATATATTCCTTTTCCTTTAAGTAAAATATTATACTGGCTAGTACTCATTTCTTAATCTTTTCAAGCTCTCTGATTCATTACAATTAATCTCCACTACATCCTAAATTTTTCCATAAATGAGGTATAATATGAGCAAGGGCAAAGAAATCGTCATATTTACCCCCAAAAAAGGAGAGAGAAAAAATTGTGCACAGAGATATGGATAGTTCTCAGCAATTTCAATTTATTCCTACAAGCAGATAAAATAAATAATAAAAAAAAAACTGATTGATTATTATTTACTACCACTTTAATATTCAATGAGTGAAGCAGATGATCATTTTGATCTCTGCCTCATTGAAAACCTTTAGCTTGTTGAGCTTCTTCTGAGCAGGTCAAATTGACTTTTCACTGTAATTGGGAGAGAGAGACTCTTCTTGAGATAAGAACAGATAATCATTTTTATGTTTTTTCCCTTTGTGAAAAAAGAGAGGAGATTACCTTAATTTAAATAGGTGAAAAATAGAGATGGGATCATAGGACAACAAACCCCTTTGCAAGCAATGCATATATGCACTGTTTTGAAAAGTAAAAGTGAAAAAGATAAAGAGCAGATGGGGAGTGATGTGGGGAAGTTTATCTATAATTAAGAGCCCTGAATCCATTAGATCATTCAGTTTAACATTTGGAAGCCTCTCACACACAAACACACACCTTACAAACACATCCTCTTGCTATACATAGATCAAATCAAACACTTAACAATGCCAACCTTTTCATATATCTTCTTGTTTCTATGCCTAATGTACTGTCTCTCCATCACAAGTACATCCTCTACTTCATGTCTTTTCTCCCCCTTTTTTTTATTTTTTATTTTTTTGCATGTACTAATTTATTCATGTGTTCACTAAGAAAACTGAAGATTTCTTTAATTTTTTGTGATTTTTTGGTTGCAGATGGGGCTCAACTCATACTGGTTAACAACTGCAAGGAAAGCATATGGCCTGGAATACTCGGCGGAGCAGGCCACCCTACCCCTAAAGATGGTGGTTTCCATCTAGGCAGCGGCGAGGAAGTGGTCATGGATGTGCCTGAAAAGTGGTCAGGGAGGATATGGGGCAGGCAAGGTTGTTGCTTTGACAATAATGGCAAGGGCACATGTGACACGGGGGATTGTTCAGGTGGACTACAGTGTCGGGGCACAGGCGGTGTACCACCTGCAACGGTGGTGGAGATGACACTAGGATCATCCACCTCACCCTTGCATTTCTACGATGTGAGCTTGGTTGATGGTTTTAACTTGCCAGTTTCAATGGCACCGGTTGGGGGTGGCATTGGATGTGGCGTGGCGTCGTGTGAAGTGGATTTGAACGTTTGTTGTCCGTCAGCACTGGAGGTTCGGAGAGGAAACAAAGTGGTGGGGTGTCAAAGCGCGTGTTTGGCTATGAAATCAGCCAAGTATTGTTGCACAGGTGAATATGCAAACCCCAATACTTGCAAACCAACTCTGTTCGCCCATCTATTTAAGGCCATTTGCCCCAAAGCCTATAGCTATGCTTTTGATGACTCTTCCAGCCTCAACAAATGCAGGGCGTCACGGTATGTTATCACCTTCTGCCCCGCAAAATGACACTAGGACGGCTTCGGAAAGAAGTTGTGGGTTGGTGCTTAAAAATTGTTCTTCTTCTTTCGATTAGGTAATAGATTTGGTTTAGTGAATTAGTTTTGGTTAAGCTTCATATGTATGAGGAGACTAGTTGTTGCTACTCTTGATCTAAGGGATCTGATAATAGATGTGCTTAGTACTATTATAAAGATTTCTAGTTTGGCTTTTCTTCTTCTTGGAAAATATTGAACTTCAAGACGTACCAATTGCAAGCACAAACAACTTCCCAAAGTAAGTGCCAAATATAGTTAATAGATCGAAGAAGGACAATACAGGCATATGTCAATCCAGGACAAAATAAACCAAGAACAACCATTTACAAGAGCAATTATGTTTAAAACTTTCCTTAGTGGGTTATATCAATGATATCATCCGTATGAACATTTAGTATTTTTCTTGAAACACAGCTAGTTAAAGGCTCCAATTCCAAACTGCAACTTGCTTTTCAATTTTTTTTTCCTGTGTCCTATTGCATAACATCCAAAAGTGGCAAATTCTCCTCGCATTTGACATTGTTAAAAATCTAAATTAAACACATAGAAAATATTAGTGTTTGGACGCAACGAACACTTTATAGGGAAGGAATAGATTCTTCTAAGCTAACAAATAATTCTATCAGACCTCATCTGCCTATTTATATATCAAAAGCAGCACGAAGATTGTTCAAAGCCCATTACTACAACGAAATAATGGTTTCAAGCAACGTCGATGACACAGTATTGGAGGAAAAGGACATACCCACATATGCATCCTCTCTACCAGTGCCAAATGTCCAAGAAATGGTGAGAGAAAACCCTTTACATGTTCCTGAAAGGTACATAAGAAACCCTGAAGCCATGCCCAAAAGTACAGATGCCACTCACCTTTCCTCTGAGATTCCTGCTATTGACTTCTCATTGCTCTCGATTGGCCACAAGGAGGAGCTTAAGAAACTGCATTTGGCATACCAAGAATGGGGCTTCTTTCAGGTAATATTGAAATTAATCTCACGGAATTAAACACCAAAAAGCATGTAATGTACACACAAACACCTACATATTACATACAATTCACTATCGCCTTGGCTCTAGAAACTCGATAAAAGGTAAAATTGGTGGAGGGTTATTTATTAATTATTTAATTTTGAAATCCAAAATACTCTGGAGGTGGTAAATCATGGTGTGGCAAGAGAAGTGGAGCAAATTTTTTAAGGATGCAACAGCAGAGTTTTTCAATCTCCCACTACACGTGAAAAACATGTATGCATATGTTGTCTCCGAAGAGCAGAAACTGGACTGGTCAGATGCTCTAATTCCCATCACTTACCCATCCAAATACCGGAGGCTTAGTTTCTGTTCAGTAGCGCCATCTACATTCAAGTATGTTCAATTCCCTCTAACGATATAAAAACATCCATTTGAAGTTTTTATGTGTAAACAGACATTTTGTTAATGCAGAGAAACTAGTGAGGCGTATGCAAATGAACTTAGAAGAGTTGTGGTGGAGCTTATAGGTTCAATCTCACTACTTCTGGGAATGGACAAGGGTACTCTCTTAGCAATGCACAAAGAGTTTATGCAAGGTATGCGTTTGAACTACTATCCCACCTGTTACAAGCCTGAGCAAGTATTGGGTATAAGCCCACATTCAGATGCAAGCACCATAACCATACTACAGCAAAGACGATAACGTCAATGGGTTTAAAATTCGACATGGTGGAGAGTGGGTACTTGTTAATCCAATTCCGAATGCTCTAGTTGTGAACATAGGAGATATCATAGAGGTACAATTTCTTCAGTTTGTTAATTACTTCAGCAATTTTATTTTTTTGTAAAAACATAAATATATATTTTTTTATTTAAGAGTTTGCTGCATGAAAAATTTATGATTGGTCTAAAAGTAGAACATGCAAAAACTTATTAAAAGTGCTAACTGTATCACAAAGACTTCATTTTTTTCGGTTCGGTTCTTGTCATTACAGATTTTGAGTAATGGGAAGTACAAGAGCATTGAACGTAGACCTATGACAAATGAGAATAAGGCAAGGATTTCATTTGCAACATTTTTCTTCCCAAACAATGATGTTGAAGTTGAGCCATTACATCATCTGGTAGATACTGAAACGATCCTCAGTATGTATAAGAAGGTCAGGTATGGACACTATCTTCGGCAGAACATGAAAAGTAGATTGCAGGGGAAGGCACACACCGAAATGGCAAAGAATGGAACTTAAGCGCACACCTTCGTTTTTTTTCACACTCTTCGAATTGATTTACAAAAAGTGTGCTTTCTTCATGTCATGGATGGAAAAAAAAAGAGTCAAAACTATGGCTTGTTTCTTAGTCTGAGAGAGTCACCATGGGAGATAAATGAGTATGATCTTCTTGTATGGCAGTTTAATCTTTCATGTCAAAACCAACAAACAAATTATTGTTGGTTTAGTGAATTAATTTTTGTTGCACTTCATATGTACGGGCACTAGTTGTTGCTACTCTTGATCAAAGGGACGTAATGATAGATGTGCAAAGTACTAATATAAGGATTTGTAGTTTGGCTTTTCTTCTTATTGGAAAATATTCAACTTCAAGACACCCTTTCTTTCTCTTCTTTACTTTTTATCCCTTCGACGGGCAAGGTTCGAAAGACCTGAACTCAGACAGAGGTCATAAATACCAAGCACAAACAACTTCCCAAAGTAAGTGCCAAATACAGTTAATAGATCGAAGAAGGACAATCCAGACATTTATCAATCCAGGACAAAATAATCCAAGAACAACCCGAATAACCATTTACAAGAGCAATTAGGTTTTCACACACAACAAACAAAACTTTCATTCATGGGTTCTATCAATGATATCATCCATATGAACATTAAGTATTTTTCTTGAAACACAGCTAAGTTAAAGGCTCCGATTCCAAACTGCAACATGAATTTATTTTTTTCTGTGCCCTATTGCACTCTAGAAAGAAACAACAAAGACAGCAAAAAAAACCCATGAAAATTGACTAGTGAAAACAACCCTCCTTGGATTGACCAAAGCAGAGTTTCATATCATCCAAAAGTGGCAAATTCTCCTCAAACTTGACTCTGTTAAAAATCTAAACTAAACAGAACAAAAAAATTAGTGTTTGGACAAAAGGAATCACTTTATAGGGAAAGAATAGATTCCTCTAAGCTAACCAATAAAACCAATCAGATCTCATCAGCATATTTATTCATCAAATTGTTCAAAGCCCATTACTACAAAGAAATAATGGTTTCAAGCAATATCGATGACGCGGTATTGGATGAAAAGGACATACCCACATATGCACCCTCTCTACCAGTGCCAAATGTTGAAGAAATGGTGAGAGAAAATCCTTTGCATGTTCCTGAAAGGTACATAAGAAACCACAAAGACATGCCCAAAAGTAGTAATGCCACTCACCTTTCCTCTGAGATTCCTGTTATTGATTTATCATTGCTCTCAAGTGGCCACAAGGAGGAGCTTAAGAAACTGCATTTGGCATGCCAAGAATGGGGCTTCTTTCAGGTAATACTGAAATTAATCTCACACAATTAAAAACGAAGAAGCATGTAATTTATACACATACAGACACACACATATGTACACATACAATTCACAATCAGCTTGGATCTAGAAACTCAATTAAAAGTAAAATTGGTCGAGTGTTATGTATTAATTATATACTTTTGAAATCCAAAATACTCTCCAGGTGGTAAATCATGGTGTGGCAAAAGAAGTGGTGGAAAATTTTAAGGATGCAACAGCGGAGTTTTTTAATCTCCCACTAGCAGTGAAAAACATGCATGACATGGCCTCAAATGACATTCAAGGGTATGGGCATGCATATGTTGTCTCTGAAGACCAGAAAGTGGACTGGTCAGATGCTCTAATACTCATCACTAACCCTTCCAAATATCGGAGGCTTAGTTTCTGGCCAGCCACGCCAACCAGATTCAGGTACATTCAATTCTCTCTAACGATATCAAAACATCAACTTGGAATTTCTACATGTAAAGAAGACATTTTGTTAATGCAGAGAAATGATCGAGACGTATGCAAATGAACTTAGAAGAGTCGCAGAGGAGCTTCTAGGTTCAATCTCACTACTTATGGGAATGGACAAGGGTAATCTCCTAGCAATGCACAAAGAGTTTATGCAAGCTATGCGTTTGAACTACTATCCCACCTGTGACAAGCCCAAGCAAGTATTTGGTATAAGCCCACATTCGGATGCAAGCACCATAACCCTACTACAGCAAGACGATGGTTGCAAATTCGACATGGTGGAGAGTGGGTTCCTGTTAATCCAATTCCAAATGCTCTAGTTGTGAACATAGGGGATATCATAGAGGTACAAATTCTATTTATTTATTTTTATTAAGAACTTGCTGCATGAAAGATTTATGACTAGTTTAAAAGTAGAACATGAAAAAACATAATAATAGTGTTAAATGTATCACAAAGACTTCATTTTTTCATGTTTGGTTCTTGTCGTTACAGAATTTGAGTAACGGGAAGTACAAGAGCATCGAACATAAAGCTATGACAAATGAGAATAAGGCAAGGATTTCATTCGCAGCATTTTTCTTCCCGAACGATGATGTTGATGTAGATTACACGGGAAGGCACACACTGAAATGGCAAAAAACAATGGAACTTATGCGCATGCTTTCGTTCTCTTCATCCTCATTGAACTAATTTACAAAAAGCGAGCTTTCTTCTTGTCATGGATGCCCAAAAAAGAATCAAAACTACGGTTATGATCTTCTTGTGTGGTATTTTAAGCTTCCATATCAAAATAGCAAACGAATTATAATGTGCATGAAGGGAACCAGTGATCACTTTGCAATAATGGGATACTTTCAAACTACACAACATGGGAGTAATAAGAGGATACTAAAAGAATTTTATGTAAAATGTAAAAATAAATAAATACAGGGGATTTTGTGCCAATAATGGAAAGTGAAGGGGGTATTATGCAATTTTCCCTATGTATGATGTGCAAATGTTTGTTAATCCCCACAAACACAGACAGGTATTAAATTATTAATTATTAATGTACCACATTGTAGGTACACAGAAACACGCCCAAGGATAAGGGCTGCAAATGAACCGAGCCGTTCGTGAGCAGGCTCGGGTTCGGCTCGTTAAGAGTTCGGCTCGTGCTCGTTCGTTTAGTAAACGAACCGAGCCTGAGCACAATATTTAGGCTCGTTTAGTAAACGAGCCGAGCTTGAACATTACTAAGCTCGTGAACAGGCTCGTCTAAGTTAAATAGTAAAATTATATCATATTTGACAAAAGAAAGTGTTCAAATTGAACAAATTATGAAGATTATTGTGAAAAAATTATAGAAATTAGGCGGTCATAACATAAAATTCATTCATAAAAAATTATACTAGTGAAAATATGTTAAAACAAACATGCAACAACTCAATCCAAACAACTATTATGGAGATTAATATATGTTGCACTGAAACGAGTCGTTCGTGAACAAGCTCGGGCTCGGCTCGTTAAATCTGGCGTTCGGCTCGGGCTCGTTCGTTAAGCAAATGAGCCGAGCTTGAACACATTTTCTAGGCTCGTTTAGTAAATGAACCGAGCTTGAACATTCTAAAGCTCGGCTCGGCTCGGTTCATTTGCAGCCCTACCAAGGATAACTACAAATACACAATATACACAATTTACACACACACATGTATATATGGAATACACGCAAAGAGGTAAATTTTCTAGTCTAGACCAAGAAACAAATAAAAAAGTAAATAAATGAAAATGACTGAAATGAGAAGTAATTTAGGTAGCTGAACCTTCGGTTTAGTGATTGAACTGCATCTTCTTTGCACAGAGATGACTCCAATGATTGTCCTAAGAAACTAAACTTGTGCCAGTATTAATTTGTAAGCGACTGATTTGGGAATTTTGTAGAGTTTGCCCTAATTTCCCTTGCGATTTTGTTTTGGGAATTCGCCATAGCTACGATCTCGATTGTGGACGGGTGCAGGCTAATGTAACGACGTCGTTGAGGATTTAATAACATTATTTTTTAGATTTTCTATTAAGATTTTAATGGTTATATATATATATATATATATATTTCCAATGAAATTTACTAATTTAGGACTATATTTATTGCTGTGAAAAAGAAAAAAAGAAAGAAAAAAGGACCACAATATTAGTTGGGAGAGAAGAAAATAAAGAAGAACAGGATAGTTAGGGTGCGTCCCAAAAAAATAGTTGAAATTAAAAAATTAAATTTGACTGAATAAATCGACTAGTTTATTCGATTCTCTCGTGATTTGATTCGAACAATGTTATAAAACTTAATAATAATAATTGAGTCATGTTCCATAAAAATTAAATTTGTCATCCTAAAAATATTAATTTAATAAAAAAATTACATTTATTCATTTTATAAAAAATATTAATCACATATTTAAATGGAGGACAAATTTGATCTCACCTAAATATTTTATGAATTATTATTTGGCCATTTGAGTCAGGTTTTAAGTCATGTGAAATTGAACATTTCCAAACCCATATTTATCTTATTAGATGGCCATTACAGATTGAAATAACGGCGAGAGAAAGCAAATGTAGCATATTTGTCATGTTCTTATCTTTCTAGAATCCATCTCAATTCGGCTGAGGATGTGTTCTTATCTGACTAGAACTAGGCCTGCAATTTGGGCGGGCCTAGTCCAGCCCAACCAAAAAATTTGAGCTCAATTTAGTTAAAACCTTCAATTCGGGCCCATTCGGGTTGGGCCCGTTAGAGTTTACCCAACCCGAACTTTAAAATAAAATAAAAAAATTCATCAAAATTTTTATGATGGCAGAAATCCAAATTCTAATTCATAACCCCTAATTTTCAGTCACCTCTCAGCAGCTACACTTTCCAATTTCATCACCAAATTGGAAGCAACCAATTTATTGTCTCTGTTGAGGGAGGTTTCATCGCCATTTCAGATGTGGGTCTTCAAAAGATTTTTTAAAAATATGTGTGATTGTGTGGTGTATATGCAACAGTGAGTTTTCAAGAAATGTGTGTGATTATGTGACATGAGAGAGAGTGGGGAATAAGAAGAAGATGATGGAATTTGGGGTGAGATCTAAGATTTTCTAGAGAGTGTGTGACGATGGAGTTTGAGGGTGAGATCTAGAAAGGGAGAGCGTGTGTGTTTTGCCTTTTACTCTTACTTTTAAGTTAAAAAAAAAAAAAAAAAATTGACCCAATGACCCGGTCCGTTAATTACACTTTCGGGTTTAACCCGAACCCGATAATTGTGTTGGGCTGGCCTGGCCCGGCCCAATCCAATCCAAAGTCGAGTTCATCAGGGTTCGGGCTGAACTTGCCCAACTTGCATCCAGTGATAGATCTAGGGATCTGTGTCAATGGGGACTAAAAAAATTATTTAAAATTTTTGAGGTATAAATGATATACATTTATTTATTGGGGTTTAAAATAAATTTTCAGTGGGAGATTAGTTATAAAAAAATTTAAATTATGTGATATCTAAAGTAAAAAAATAAATTTAGCAGGTACTAAATATGAAATATCTAAAATTTTAGGATAAAAAAATTTTCAATAGGCCCCCACTAGTTCTTCATTAAATCCGTCCATGCTTGCAGCCCTAACTAGAACCCATACCAATCCCAAAATGACAATATTTGATTGGTTGATTTGAATTCCACTCTCTTCATTTCCTTCTAAAGTTTTACTAATATATTTGGAACCAAACTTAGCTCTAAGATATATGGTCCTCCATGCAGATCTAATGGCGTGATTTGGCAGCTTTCGAAAAGTATTCCGAAAATTCTAAAAAAGTGTAGAGTCTCGAGAGCAAAATTCACTGGCCGAACAAAACAAGAAATTAAGGTATGTTAAAATCCCATAACAGAGGAATTAGAATCAAGAAAATAATAAATAAATGGAGATAAATATTGTCAAACAAAAAAACTCCTATGATACAACACAGAGCGCAGTTGGTACAACTACAAAGAGACTTGTGAGGCTGGCGACCGTATGAATACCAAACATACGTTCAAATCCCGTATATCTGAATCAAACATACTTATATATATATTTATTTTTTTACTTCGCAGTTAATCTTCTTATTCTGTTCGTTTATACACACGTATATAGTCATAAAAATACACTAGTAAGCAAACACATCAGTCAATCTCATCTTTGCTTCACAATAAAACTGATTAATAAAAAAGGGCCCATCACATCCTTCCTTAATTAGCAGCCCTAGAGTTGAAATGCTCTAGCCACCAACCTGGTCAATTCAATTTCTCCAACTATTCATCCATTACGTGTCCTCCATGAAAATGATCAAACATACTACATGTATCATATATATGCATATATAAATATATATTGAATATTGCTACAGTTTGTGGTCGCTCTAAATCCTTTGATTTGCTTGAAAACTAAGGATAACCGTTGAGAATGTTACAGGTGGAGAACAAGAGTTAGCCCTCGTCTATATATATATATATATATTACATGCATCAAGTGACCTCAAATTAAGCAGTGGAATATGCTGCTTAACATACAAGTGAAAACAATACTTACCATGTATATATGCACTTTTTTTATTTTATTCTTAATCATGAACTTTATCTAATCTGAAAACTTAGCTACTAAAAATTTTTGGTTGGATACAAATAAAAGTAACCTAAACCGGTGTAAAGTTAATGAACTACCAAGGTTATATTGATTGCATTTCAGGCCAAAAAGGGAAAGAAAGAACTTTATTAGGCTTCAAGTTTTGGTGAATTGGACGTGCATGAACCAGTGTATATTAGGTTTAATATATAGGATGTTAACAAACCAATTAACTTCTGATAATATTTTTTTGTCAAAGTAGTTGATATGAATTCGAACCCACTACTAGAATTTGATTGTTTAAACATTTAACATTGTAATTTGGTTTTGGGATACTTAATGAAAACTATTAATTAGTTAAATAATTCTTAGCAGTAATGTGTATCATAATTTAATAAAAATGCACAGTTATTTTTGTTCTGAATGCAAATATGTAACACAGAGGATTGACATGATATCCGCTGGAAACAGAAAATCCCATTTTCCTTGATCTCCAAAGAACCACCAACCAGAAAAGATTGGTTAATAATTCTCAAAATTATATATCTATGAGTGTAATATATTCATATATATATATATAAACACATTGATGACACGCCACTAAATGTTACTATTAGAACATGAAAAAACAGATCCACCTACACCATTCCTTGAAAGTACCTGTAAGACCAATATATATATATATATATATATATGAACAACTCTATATATAGATAAGAAGTAAAAGCAGGGAATTGAATTTTATACTCTTTAGTAGCTATCAATATCATCTAGGAGATGGTCAAATCAGATTTTATCATACATGTAGGGAAGCTGTGGCGGAAAGAGAAAAAGATCAGAGAAACTAGATTGTCTTTGACAACACTCTAAAGTTGTTTTCTACAACTGCTGGTACAAACAAAATTGCTAGTGAAGCTCTTGTAGTTTTCTCTCCTTATCTAGAATATCAATTTTGAAATGTAATCAACCAAACACTCCTTCCTCAACCCCTGTATATATATACATGACCCCAATGAGCCATGAGGCATCATTACTCAGAAAGCACCACCTTCTCCACACACACACAAACACACAGAGATGGGTGTTTCTCTGTTTTCTTCACCACCATTTTTGGTACTAATCATCTCATTGATGACATTGTCGCTCCTTTCTTGCTCTGCATTTGCCGAGGTTGATGGCATAACTAGGCATTACAAATTTAATGTATGTATATGCAGCCTAGTATATAACCAACAACATTTTCAAGCTAATTAATATTGTTGCATATTTGTAATTTGCAATTTCACTTTGTTTAGTTTCTTGATAGTGTCAAAAATTATTTTGTAGGTGATGCTGCAAAACGTGACGCGACTGTGCCATACTAAAAGCATGGTCACCGTAAATGGGAAGTTCCCGGGCCCTCGCATTGTAGCTAGGGAGGGTGACCGTCTTCTTATAGAAGTGACTAACCATGTCCAGAACAATATTACCATCCACTGGTATGCTACTTCAGACTATATACTAATGATATACTCTGAACTATGTATATGCTTCTTATGATATAAAGGCACCATAGTCTAAATGGCTAAGTGATTTGTTCAAAACAGGCATGGCATTCGACAGCTTCGATCTGGATGGGCTGATGGACCATCATACATAACTCAGTGCCCCATACAAACCGGCCAGAGCTACGTGTACAACTTCACCATAACCGGGCAAAGAGGAACGCTCTTTTGGCATGCCCATATCTCATGGCTAAGAGCTACTGTCTATGGTCCGATGATCATTCTCCCCAAACTTCATGCTCCTTATCCCTTTCCCAAACCTCACAAGGAAGTTCCAATCATCTTCGGTGCGTAATCAAATCATACGAATACAAGTTAAATCTAACTATACTCGAATGATTATATATGTGCTTTACCAACAAAATGTACTTGGCTTCGATTGCAGGAGAGTGGTTCAATGCCGATACTGAGGCAATAATTAGCCAAGCCACGCTGACAGGAGGCGGCCCAAATGTGTCTGATGCCTATACCTTCAATGGACTTCCTGGTCCATTGTATAATTGCTCAGCAAAGGGTATGTATCTAATTCAACTTACAATTTATTTTTCTTCTAGAAATTAATTAGCATGTTTAAGTTCTTAGTGCTAGTACTATTTAACATGGGCAAATTGCTTTTGACAGACACATTGAAGCTGAAGGTTAAGCCTGGAAGGACATACCTTGTTCGTTTGATCAACGCAGCACTCAATGATGAACTCTTCTTCAGCATCGCGAACCACACTCTCACAGTTGTCGAAGCTGATGCAATTTACGTCAAGCCATTCGAGACAAAGACACTTCTCATTGCCCCTGGACAGACCACCAATGTTCTTCTCAAAACAATGCCTTCCTTCCCAAGTGCCACTTTCCTCATGACCGCTAGACCATATGTGACCGGCGCTGGAACATTTGACAACTCCACTGTCGCTGGTGTTCTCGAATATGAATCACCATCTATCAATTCAACCATCTCAATGAAAAAACTTCCGCTCTTCAAACCAACCCTGCCTGCTCTGAATGACATCTCATTTGCCACCAAATTTTCAAAGAAACTCCGTAGCTTAGCGAGTGCTCAATTCCCTGCTAATGTCCCCCAAAATGTCGACAAGCAATTTTTGTTCACGGTAAGCCTCGGAACTAGCCCATGCCAGCAAAACCAAACCTGTCAAGGACCCAACGGAACCAGATTTGCAGCCTCCATTAGTAATGTTTCCTTTATACAACCGACCACAGCCCTCCTTCAAGCCCACTTCTCTGGACAATCGAATGGAGTTTATAGCCCCGACTTCCCGATAAATCCGTTGCATTGGTTTAACTACACCGGCAATCCTCCAAACAATACCATGGTGGGTAATGGAACCAAATTAATGGTACTTCCCTATAACACCAGTGTGGAGCTAATCATGCAGGACACAAGCATTCTTGGAGCTGAGAGCCACCCTCTCCATCTCCACGGCTTCAATTTCTTTGTCGTTGGTCAGGGTTTCGGGAACTATGATCCGAACAACGACCCCAAAAACTTCAATCTCGTTGACCCCATCGAAAGGAACACCGTGGGTGTGCCCTCTGGCGGGTGGGTTGCTATTCGGTTTCTGGCAGACAATCCAGGTGGGTAAACAGAATCAACACTATAATCCATTGATAAATTTCAGTCCTACATTATTTGTTACACTGCCCATATTGCATACAAAATTTTCAGAGGCTATTAAACAATACTGTTATCATGCTTTCAGCTTCATACACATAAGCACTACAAAGAGAAAGAAATTAGACATGGAGACCTTTGATGTACTTTTCTGAAATTAAATATTCCCATACATGCTTATATAGGAAAGGGAGTGTTTATATTGATTCATATATATATATATATACATATAATTTGTCAACAGGGGTATGGTTTATGCATTGTCACTTGGAAGTCCATACAAGCTGGGGTTTGAAGATGGCATGGCTCATCTTAGACGGAAAGCTTCCCAATCAAAAGCTGCTTCCTCCACCAGCAGATCTTCCCAAATGTTGAATTTTTCGTTCACTTCAGTATACAGATACACACTTCATTTGCAGAAATAGATGCCGGCACTAACCTTTTTTTTACCGATTGTAATTCATTGGCATTTTTTTCGAGCATTGCGATCAAGTTGGCCCAATAATGTATTTTAATTATCGTTTTATTTATAGTTGGTGGAGTCAGAGAAAAGAGAAGAGTGGATCTCTTTTTGTAGCATTCAAAATTCCTTGTGTTCATGCAAGAATACCTCAATAACAATATTGGATTGTCTAATTTTTATACTCTTCTTTCTATTTCTAAGCAAGGGTTATATTTTAGAGATGCTTAGTTTAATTTTGGGGACTAAGCATCTCTTTCAGCTAACCTGATATTGTAAATATATATATATATATATATATATCAGAAATGGGTAAATTGCTTAAAACACCCCTGAAGTTTACTCTCTTTCCCACATATACCTCCTCAACTATGAAATGAGTTTTGAACCCCCTAAAGTTTCATAAAAGGTTGCACCATGGGGCTTGCCCTCAAATGTTTTTACCCTTTTACCCTCCAAACTTTTTGTATTTCCATCTTACCTTTAATTATCTTATAGGGCAAAAAAACATATAAAAGACTATCATATCCTTACTATTATATTTCTTAATTCTTTAAATTACAAAAATATTATTTCTTTTAGTTCGAATATTAATTTTGCCATTTACCTTTAATGTATAAGACTAAATATACTCTCAAATGTTAAATTTTTTTTTTTGTAAGTTTTAATTATTTTATTTGTAAATCAATTAACTTGTTATTAAATTTTAGTTTGATTTAAATCATAAAACTCAATCTTAATTAATATATTCATAAATAAATCACAATTTATGAATATATTTTTATGAAAAGAAAGTTTCATTTGGCAAAAAAAATATTTAATTAGGATAATGAGTTTTATGATTTAAATCAAATTAAAATTTAATAACAAGTTAATTAATTTATAAATAAAATAATTAGAACTCATTACCATAGTGTTCATTTTTATTTATTTATTTTTTGTTTTTTTTCGGTAATTAAAACTTATTATATTTTGTTTTTTTGATGATTATATATATATTTGGTTATGTTGGTTGAACACTGTGTCAGATTCTGGCTAGCTTGTTGAGTCGGGACATGTGTTTTTCATTTTATTTAATTTTATTTTGTAGACATTGTTGGGAGGATTACATGTTTGATGATTTTTCATTTTATTTTATGGGTCTTAGTGATTTTTATTAAAGTTATGTTATAGTTGGTGATTTTTTTTTTCTTTGTTTCAATTTGTGATTAGTTGGTCTCGACACCATGTAGATATTTATGGATTTGGATTTTTAATTAATTATGTGCGTGCTGAATTTCTTCAAGGGGTCTACGTTGATTAATGTAACAATAAATAGTTATTTTTAGCACTTTCTTTTCAATATTTATTATTATTTTTTTATTTTTTATTTTAATTAATATAATATAGTTGTAGTTTTTATTATTTTTTAAACTAATGAAAAAGGACAATTTTAAAAAATATAAAATTATCCGTAACCAAGTATAGTTAAAAAAATTGGATAATTAATGTACGAGGAAGGAAGTAGAATTATGTATGAGCAAATTCTTTATCAACATTTATCATTCTTTCATAATAGACAATAATTAATTTTTCAATTACGATTTTGAAATATCATAAAATACAATGAGATGAGATTGGTTAAATAGTTGAATATAAGGATTTGTTCATGCTAATTCAATTATCAAATAAAAAAGTATTAAAATAATAGTAATTTCTTTTCTTTTTTTTTAACAAGTCAATTTCATGTAAATCATGAAAGTTGATTTTTAGTTATTTAAAATCTTGTTTCAGCACGCACACAATTAATTAACAAAAAAAATGTAAGGTAAGGTAAGGTGGAAATACAAAAAGTTTGGAAGGTAAAAGGGTAAAGAAATTTGAGGGCAAGCCCATGGTGCAAGAAAATGAAAGTTGAGTGGGGTATAATTAGTTGAGGGGGTATCCGTAGGAAAGAGAGTAAACTTCAGGGGGGTTTTAAGCAATTTACCATATATATATAGATATAGATATAGGGCCTGTTTACTAACAGGAAATATTTTCTGTTTCCGTTTTCTAAAGAAGTAGAATTATATTTTTGATTCCTTAAGAAAAACAGAAAGTAAAATCTTGTTTACTAAATTTTGATTTTTTTCAGAAACAAAAATAAAAAACAGTAATTATGTTTACTAAAAAAATTTTGTTCTTACTTTTTATTTATTTATTATATGTATTTCTTATTATTTTTTATTTTTATTTATTATTTATCATAAGTTTTATTTATTTATTATTAATTTTGTATATTATTTAATTTATTATTTATTATTTAATTATTTTTACTTAATTTATAAATATATTTAATTTATTATTTTTATTTAATTTATAAATATATTTTATTTAATTTATTACTTATTATATTTTTATTTAATTTATTTATTATTTGTATTTCTTATTATTTTATATTTATATTTATTATTTATCATAAGTTTTATTTATTTATTATTAATTTTGTATATTATTTAATTATTTAATTATTATTTAATTTATTATTTTTATTATTATTAATTCATTATTTTTATTTAATTTATAAATATATTTTGTTTAATTTATTATTTATTATATTTTTATTTAATTTATTAAAATATTTAATTTATTTATTATTTGTATTTCTTATTTATCATAATTATTATTTATTTATTATTATTATTATGTATTATTTAATCTATTTTATTATTGTTTATTTTATTTATTATTATTTATTCATTTACTTTTATTTTATTTATAAATATTTTTTATTTATTATATATTTTTTAATTTATAAAAATATTTAATTTATTTATTATTTATATATAATATTTAAATTTATTAGTGCAAAAGACATGAATGTCCCAATTTTACAACTTTGAAATTTGGTCATTTTGAAGGCGAGAGGAAACGAAAGGAGGAAGTACCATTTTTCTTGTTTTATCTTTTCTTTACAATTAGAGGAAACGTTTCCTGAAGGGCAAAAGTAAAAATAAATTGGTAAACAAGATTTTACTTTTACTTCTTCATTTCAGAAAGTAAAAACAGAAAACATAAAATATTTTCTGTTAGTAAACCCCACATATAGGAGGGAAAGAAGTTACATAGTAAACATCAAGCTGTTATATTGCAGAGTGTAAAACTACGGACAGCCAACAAATATGGGTTAGCACCTTCCTGTTGCCTTGATTAGCAAGGATCAAACGGTAGGAGGTTGAAGGCTACAATGCAACCATTTTCCACACTTGCTCCAAACTGGATGTTCTATCCCTTTCATTCATTATAATATGTCAAAGGTACTCTATATTGTTCTCAATCCAATAGAAAATTGTTTCCGTCAAAATGAACAAAAACAGCATCATATAATGACCACTCATACCCCTCCTTAATTCTACTAATCAAGCCCATATGTATAACATTGTGAAGGTACATATTCACCCTTTTGTGCCTTCAACAAACATGTCTTATTCAACTAATCTGCTAGGTAGATGTCATTTGACAATGAATGCCAAAAGGGCATTTAAGGAACTTCGTGCGAAAGAATCGTTAAAATTTGTTATTGTTGAAATAAGACAATTATCTGAGTTGAACATCATTATCAAGTGAAGTTGGGCCAACGGCCAAAGTCAAATCACTATGAAATTCGTTACTGGGAGGAGTAAACCAGGTGATGATTTCAACTCCATCACCTAATTAACCAAACGCATCCAATTATTTCTATCACTATATATACATTCTTCACTTTCCTCCCTCAACACCACTTAGAGCTCAATTTGAATTACCCAATTCCCAAACAACCCCCAATTTTCTCTTTGATCTCTTTTCATCTATTTTGCTCAAGAAGGAAATATAAAACAGAAACATTTGAGATGGGTTCTAGGCCTTTTATTTTTCTGAGTGTTTTCTCAATTTTAGCTGAGTTTGTGCTTGCCAAACATGCAGGCATTACTAGGCACTACAAATTTGATGTACGTGTGACATTTTTCAAATGTAATGGTGTAGCTTATATAATTGTTATTGACATTATCGTTTTATATGATTGTTCTAATTTATATTCACAGATCAAGCTACAAAATGTGACGAGGTTGTGCCAAACAAAGAGCATTGTGACAGTCAATGGACAGTTTCCGGGGCCTCGGATCATTGCTAGAGAAGGCGATACGGTGTTGGTTAAAGTGGTTAACCACGTCCAGAACAATGTCACACTTCACTGGTACATATATATATATATATATATATATGTGCAACCACCCTAGCTAGCTACAGTTATTGTTGTTATAATTTGTCATGAGTAGTAATTAGTTGAATTGGAAAACGACTTGAATTATGTGTGGATTATAGGCACGGGGTGAGGCAACTGAGGACGGGATGGTCAGATGGACCAGCATATATCACACAATGCCCAATTCAAACAGGACAGAGCTATGTATATAACTTCACCATTACAGGCCAAAGAGGGACTCTATTTTGGCATGCCCATATCTCATGGCTCAGAGCGACACTCTATGGACCCATAGTCATCCTTCCTAAGAGACACATTCCTTATCCTTTTCCTCAGCCCCACAAAGAAGTCCCCATCATTTTTGGTAATTAATCCAATTCATTATATATCATTCATCATTATTGATATATATGGTCATGTAATAATATAATGTTGAATTTGCTCAAAATTGCAATTATGGAGTGATTAATTTCTTGGATTGTAGGGGAATGGTGGAAGGGAAATACAGAGACAATCATCAGCCAAGCTCTGCAGTCCGGCGCATCCCCAAATCTCTCTGATGCATTTACCATTAATGGTCTTCCTGGTCCCTTATACAACTGTTCTGCTAAAGGTATATATACGACGTATATATTTAGAGTCAGTCGTACAATCTTGACAGATTTATGTGAGAGAATGCTGATGTTATTTATATTTCACAGTCACGACAACATCAGTATCTACTCACATAAAACTACTGAATTTGTTCAACTCCTAGACTCCCATCAATATTAGAAGGTTTTGGTAAGTTTTTACGATGCGGTCATTAATTTGAATAAGTATTATGCAGATACCTTCAAAATGAAAGTGAAGCCAGGGAAGACATACCTCCTCCGTCTGATAAACGCTGCACTCAATGACGAGCTCTTCTTCAGCATTGCCAACCACACTCTCACTGTGGTCGAAACCGATGCCATCTATGTCAAGCCATTCAAGACCAAAACAGTGCTCATCACTCCCGGACAGACAACTAATGTTCTCCTCAGCACCAAATCTCACTTCCCAAATGCAACCTTCCTCATGGCAGCCAGGCCTTACGCCACCGGCCCCGCCCCTTTTGACAACACCACCACCGCCGGAATCCTAGAATACCACCAACCATCCGCCACCACAACCACCAAGAAAACCAACCTCCCTCTCCTAAAACCAGCACTTCCCAAATTCAATGACACCTCGTTCGCAACCAAATTCAGCAACAAACTCCGAAGCTTAGCCAATTCAAAATTCCCGGCAAAAGTACCCAAAAAAGTAGATAGAAATTTTTTCTTCACAGTTGGATTGGGGTCAAGCCCCTGTCCTCAGAACCAAACATGTCAAGGTCCCAATGGCACTAAATTTGAGGCTTCGATTAACAATATGTCATTTGTGCAGCCAAACACAGCTCTTCTTCAAGCACATTTCTTTCAAAAATCGAAAGGTGTATATACAACTGATTTTCCCGCCAACCCGTTGATTAAATTTAATTATACGGGTAATCCACCGAGTGACATTATGGTGAAGAAAGGGACCAGAGTGGTGGTGCTTCCGTTTAAGACTAGTGTGGAGCTTGTGATGCAGGACACGAGTATTATTGGGGCAGAGAGCCACCCGCTCCATCTACATGGATTCAATTTTTTTGTGGTGGGTCAGGGGTTCGGAAACTATGATCCGAATAAGGATCCGGCTAAGTTCAACCTTGTCGACCCGGTGGAGCGGAACACCGTCAGTGTTCCCTCCGGTGGGTGGGTTGCCATTCGCTTCCTTGCCGATAATCCAGGTAAATTTTTGTACATGTATATATATAAATATGTATATGTTTCATTAATGTTATACTAGCACAAAAGCATAAGAAGAGATTTATATTCACGAGCCATTCATCAAACAAACACTTTGAATCTGAAGATTTAAAAATGAGTTTTAATGAATTTTATATGTTTAATCAGTATTACTTGTAATATGTTTCATTTATATGTTTAACCTCCACATTTTTGTTCATGTATGTTATCTTTAAAAAAAGCCACCTCATCATACTATGGATTTGATCTTTCGGTGATGTGTAAACAGGTGTATGGTTCATGCACTGCCACCTGGAAGTCCACACGAGTTGGGGCTTGAAGATGGCATGGGTTGTGATGGATGGAAAGAAACCCAACCAAAAGCTGCCGCCTCCACCGTCCGATCTTCCCAAATGTTGACCCACATCTTTCCTTTTTGTATTCATTATTTTTGTATTTTTTTTTAATTCAGTTTTTCTTTCTATTTTCCCTGAAGAATGAGCAAGGGGAAAATATTTTTGACATTTTAGCTTAAGAATTTAATGTGTTTATAGCCTTGTAATGTAATACAATAGTAAAATTCATTAAGGGTCCGTTTGGTTAGACATAAATAAATTGGAAAGTGAAAGTGAAAAGAAAATCAATTTTCCATGGTGTATTTGATTTTTAGAAATTTTTTGAAGAAAAGTATGAGAAAATATTGTTGTGTGAGTTTGGATAGCAAGAAAGTGAAAAGAAAATTATTTTTATTTTCAAAATTATTCTTATGCTTTAATTACTTAAAGTAAAATGATTTGATATATCACTAAAACTCAATTTTTACAGGGTAGCTATATTAAAAAAATATTATAATTAACTTAAGTTATATATTTATATATTAAGATTTATACTCACATGTGTTTTTTAATATATTGGTTAACTGAATGTTGCATATGTATATATTTTCACTTATTGCATTAAATCATAATATATCTTATTCAATTTTGTATTGGTTTTGGACTCTTCTTCTTTAATACATTTGTTTGTAATCAGAAACCTAAAGATGGAATAGGTTACTTAATTTCACAAAATTGTGTATATTATAAAAATTTGAAAAACTCACCTATGTTGTTGAGATCTGAGAGAAACTTTAAGTAAGTGAACAAAACTTAAAGATAAATTACGTAAGATATATTATAAAACTTGAATAGTGTATATTATAAAACCTCAATATTTTCAAAAAAAATAAAAAATCACCTTTGTTATGGAGTTTGTGAAGGAAACTTTAATGAAGAATTCTCGTTTATATAAAGGCTCTGAACATAAGCTTAAACATGGAGAAATGATTGGTTGATGTAGTTTGTGTAAAATATAATGACTATGAAGTGAAATATATGAGGTTAAAATAGAAAATTTGTGGATAAGATGATAAGGGGCTGTTTGGATACTAGTTTTTTATCTTTGTTTTTGTTTTTTGTTCTCTAATTGAGTTAGAAAACGTGTTTGGCATGCTTAATGTCCAGTTCTCTTCTCAAGCACAGTAAAAGAATACCACTCTAATTTTCATCCAAAATGAGAACATCAAAATGATGTTCTTTGTGTTTTTAACACTGTAGATGGTCAAAAAGAAAAAACGTATCCTCAGCATCATCTCTCAAAATTGTTCTCTTCATCAAAAGAAATGTTCTCGCCTCTCTCCACAAACCCTAGAACGAAGAAGAAAAGCTCCTCCATTCTCTCATCTCTCTCTCACAAACCCATAGATCGACTTGTTCTCTTTCAACCCTTCGCCGATTTTCGTCTTGTCTTCTTCAATCCTTCTCCGATTTTTGTCCTCTCGGCGATTTGGGACAGAAGCAAGGTTGAATCCACCAATTTCGATTTAGGGTTTAGTTAAGGTTTTACATATCCTCACTCTCTCTGGTTCCATACTATTTAAAATCGAAGCTCTATCCCTAAACAAATTGTATTTTCACATAAATTAATGCCTTTTTCTGACTTATAAATCTCAAAAAGAAAAAAGAAAAAAAGGCATTTTGGTGCCGAATCAAGCAATCGAACCTTAGAAGCTTGTTGAACCAATCCAAGAGATGCTATTTTCAAGTTCCCGCGCTTTGTTCGGTCAATCACATTTCTGGGCATGCAAGAATTCGCCTACCCGATAAACCCTTTTTGGGTTTTCACCAGAATCAAACCGAGTTGTTCAACAATGTGTGGTTTTTTGCGGCACCTGTTCAGGTAATTACAAAACCCATAAAACCCTAATCGAGTTTTAGTATTGGGTAATGAGTTTTTATGTATACCCCAAATCGATTTGACAATTTCGGCGATTTGTGTGTGTGTCTGTATGTAGGTGTGTGATGATGGTATTAACTGATGGATTTTTACAAAACCCAATTCGGGTTTTACATGTATGTATGTATATATGTATGTGTGTGTGTGTGTGTGTGTGTTGATGGTATTGAAGAATGGGCTTCTACACATCAACCTAATGTCATTTGTGTGTGTATGTTCGAGTGTGTGATTGAGTTTTATAAACATGTCTGGTTCTTCGCCACCGCTGTTCAGGTAATCGCAAAACTCACAAAAACTCAAATTGAGACTTGCAATGTCATATACGTGGGTGTGTGTGTTGTTAGGTGTATGATGATGCTATATCCAAATTTTGCAATGTCATGTATGTGTGTGTATTTCGGTGTGTGATGGTATTGAGTAATGGATTGCTCACAAGAACCATTTCGTGTTTCAATGTTAGGTTCTTCACCATACATTTTTAGGTAATTACAAAACCCACAAAAGCCGCAAAACCCAAAATCTAGTTTTATAATTTCATACATGTGTGTTTGGGTGTAGGACGATGGTATGGAGTAATGAGTTTTTACACAGAACCCAAAACTTTTTTACAATGTCATATAGGTGCGTGATGGTATTGAGTAATGGATTCGAGTTCATAACAATGTGAGGTCCTTTGCTCGCGCCTGTTCAGGTACTCACAAATCCCTGATTGAGTTTTACAATGTCCTCGTGTTACTTATCAAAAAATGTTTTACAATGTCATGTTTGTGTGTGAGTGTTTGTGTATGTTATGGTATTGAGTAATGGGTTTTTATTGGTGGCTTGAATTGTGTTCAGTATCAGTCAAAGAAGGAAGAGAAGGATGACGGGCCACAATTGAATGAGAAAATCACGGCGGACTTCGTTAGGCTTGTGACTGATGAAGGTGTGTGCATATCACTATTGTTTTGGTTCAATTGTTTGTGGTTGGTGTCTATGTGCATATCAATATCATTTTGGTTCAATTGTTTGTGATTGCTAGATAGTTCTGGGGAAAGAAATTGTATTTCATTTTTGAATTGTAGAATGCTTTGAGTTGAGGTTTTTTTTTGCTCTAAATAGTGGGAACTGGCAAGAGAATATGTACTGAATAATGCAATTCAGTCCATACTTTTAATGTGTTGTGTTAAAGTACAATCTGGATGATAAAGTACTGGGTGGAAGGCATCTCAGTGTTTCATGGATGGTGAAGGAGTAAACCGAACTCTTATTATGGGATTTTTGAATGTATGATCTATTTCAGGGCATGATATAGTGTCAAGGCGTGAAGCACTTAAACTTGCAAAAAAACTCGGTCTTGATTTAGTCGAGGTAATTTTTTATCTTTTCAACAGTGGAACTATGTGTATTTGAGCCCCCAGCTTTTTGATGTTGCATTTTTTCTGTTAAAAGAAAATAAAATGGTTCTAGAAATATTGCAAGCAATAGAAATTGATGTTAGTCATAGATGGTAACAGTTTTTTATTGTGATTGCAGTGTGAAATCCTTACAAGTGAAATTCAACCTATTATTTTGTTCTAGAATCACTTGAACCCCTAATTTTTTTGACATCTCATAATTTTTAGTAAAAGAAAAGAAAACGCTTAAGCCATTAGATTTGTATATGTTTATTTGTTCATTCTTTATATTAGTTTTAGAAATAATGGAGGGAAAGAAAACTCTTACGCAAATAGTTGTTATTACGATCTCATTTTGAAATCCTTGCAAGTGATATTCAACGTGTTATTCTGTTGTAGAATCACTTGATCAGTGGATATAACCCTCTTTGCTGTATACTAGGTTAGCAATCATTGGAGAATCGTGTTATGCTGATTTGAGGTATTATTTTTTTTATAAACGTGTAAGCAGATATTTTGTCTTGAAAAATTCTGAATTTTAGTCAATAGGTAGTTAAGTAAGTCTGGTGACGTGGCATTGTCCAGGATGCTGGCTTAGAGCCTTAGACAGAGTTCTGCAGTGGTGGAGGCTAATGTGCACGGTTTTTGCATCAATAGATTATTGGAGATTAATGGGAATCGTTTGCTGATGTGAGATAACAATAGCAGTTTCAGCAGTGATGTTTTTACTTTTTACTTTCTTATTTTTATTTTTTGAATAGGACATGGTGCAAATATAGGGTCTGCTAGCTCGAGCTCCCTGTCATTTGAAGTCCTTTGCCAAGAAGATAGTCTTAGAAGTAAGTCCAATATTAAAATTTCATGGATGTTTGGTGAGAACATTTTTTCGAAGTGATTCATTTAAATTCAGAAAATTAAGTTTTCAATTACAATATTGCCATGCACTTCTACCCCATCATTCCATCATTTCTTTGACCCAAATTATATTGCCATCTGACTCCCAAAAGTCAGTCCCAGAAATATATTTAGATAGCTTCCTTTAAATGGGCTTTTAAAGGCTTGGACTTTTACTAAACGCCTGTTTAAACCTCGCAAAACACTCATTCTGGTGTACACAAATGCGCTGCCAAACACTACCTTTGGTTTGTTGTTAAGATTATGTATGTAGGTAAGAGTGAAAAGACTTGAAACTTATTCGATTTTGTATTGGTCAAATGAAGGATCATTGCCTAGTGTGGTCCTTGTTAATCGAGGCTGGTTGGGGTGTAGACAAGATACAAACCTAACATTTAACATTTTACACCAAGTGTTGCATCCAAGATTTGAACCAATATTGCCCCAATTTTTACAATGCAACAAGTCCTTGTTCTCATTATTTGGTAAACATTTTCTAGTTTTTTTTTTTTAATACCCAATTATATGACATTCTTATAGAATCATTTCTCTTATACTTTTATATGACATTCTTATAAATTTGGTTTCAGCAGCCTATCAATTTTCATTTTGATTACGAGCAGGATGATGGGGAAGATTTCAATCTAGAGGAAGGTGAGCACGTAGACCAGGAAGATGAATATGGGGACGACGATGATGATGATGGGGATGATTTTGCAAAGAAGATAGGTGTCATGTTCTCATAAAAAATGGAGAGAGATGAGGGTTTGGTTAATTACGAGTATTAGTATTTGCAAATGACCTAAATATTTTTATAGTATTCAGCTGTAGATAAAAAAGTTCAGTTGTTGTGGGTTCTTGTACCTAGAGTCAGTCTTCTTGTGTTTATGTTTTTTTCCTTATATTATTAGAATCTATATTAGTTGTATTTAAACTCTTGATTGAATGAGAAATTTGCTTCAGAGGCATGATTGCAAAATTTAGAAAGTTTTCATGAAAAGCTCAATTCTATTCTTTATTTAAGTTTCTAGTTGTTGTTGTCCTTTACAATTCCCTTATCTTGGTTGATTTGATTTCTGTGTTTTTTCTTAGGCATATTGTTTGCAATTATATTGTTATAGTTCAGATTGATGAGCATATTTATTACATATCCTTTGTTAATAGCATAACAATGGTCCACTTCACATATGAATGTCGGGGTGAGACTAGATGTGGAATTGGTGTGATAAAAAGATCGTTTTGTTAGACACACAAACAACATTTTCCTTTTTTTCTTTCTTTTGCATTTAAAGACATTATGCTAATTAATGTCTTCATATCCATTTGATTATTCATTTACTTAATTCATTAAAAGTTGAATACTTGTGTAAATTAAGTGGATTGGTCTAATGGAATTAAATCTCATTTAAATAGACATAATATCAAATTAATGACATTAAACTTATCACTGAACAAAAAAAAAAATATCTAAAAAAACATATTAAAGCCAAAATTTCAATAAAATCTTTTAAAAAATAATACAACTCTGCCAAACATGTTTTTCTGTTTCTGTTCTAAAAAATTCAGGGAACACAGACGCTGCCAAACATGTTTTCCTGTTTCTGTTCTCAGATATTTTGAAAAAACAAGGTCTCCCAAACGTGTTTTTATGTTTTCTGTTCCCGAAAATTTTTTAGACAAAATTTTCAACCAAACATGTTTTTGTTTCCGGATTACCCTTAGGACA
Source organism: Cornus suecica (assembly GCA_963922005.1). Classification (NCBI taxonomy): domain Eukaryota; kingdom Viridiplantae; phylum Streptophyta; class Magnoliopsida; order Cornales; family Cornaceae; genus Cornus; species Cornus suecica. The sequence continues at coordinate 6,766,751 of OY998242.1, read as the reverse complement.
AAAACAAGAAAGTTTTTTGTTCTCGAGAGAAAAAAAACAAAAACGAAAACACTGGTTTCCAAACGCACCCTTAGCATAACTCAATTTAATTTGAGAGGTAAATTATTTGATTAGCGGGAAAGGAAAGGAATACTATTTTTTTGGAGATTGATTAGCGTGAAAAGGAAAATTTTGAAAAAAATAGATTTCCGCATCCATAAATTTTCCTTCAAATATTTTCCACAAAAAACACGCGAAAACAAATTTTCGCGAGAAACTTAAATTTTTAGAAGATCCATTCCCTATTTAACTTGTCTATTTTTAATTTTACATTAAGAACAACTTAATAAAGTAGTTACATTTAAAGCTCCAAACATGATTTTATCCGAGTCGGGAAAACCACGCTTGAGAAAATTTACATTTAGGTTCTATTTTCATATTTCTTCTTATTAAATTATTTATCAAGCATAATTTTTTTCCTCTATATTATAAAATACACGTAATTTTATTTATAAAAATTGTTTTCACCCTGACACAAAATTCCACTAAGCAACTTAGAATTTCTTATATGCCTAATTTCTTGTGTAATAGTCATGGTTCGCCGAACCGGCCGGTTCGTAACGGTATTGGGCTGAACCGAAACCGGTTCAGCCCGATATATCGGGGGGCAGGCCGGTTCACATCCGAACCGGCCGATATATCGGTGAACCGGCCGGTTCGTAACGGAACCGGTTTTGGTTGAACCGGTTCCGGAAAAAAAAATAAAAAATATAAAAAAATAATAAAAGCCAAAAGTTGGGGATGTTAGCTTAAAATGGAGTAGTTATATTTTCTTTTTGGGGCAAGGACAAGTTGAGTATCTGACCAGTAATAAATGGCAAAAGTTGGAAATCAATATAATATTCCTATATACTGTATATATATTTTCAATACATATTATTATATAGTTAACATTATACCATCACACCAGCAAATATTTAAGTGTCAAAAGTTAACATAATGTATAGATACAGATGCATCATCCATGTCATTTTCTCGTTCATATTATATACTTTCTCCGTTCCGTCCCAAAATAAATGTTCACTTTCCTTCTTTTAGTTATCCCAAAATAAGTATCTATTTTGAAAAGTCAAAATATTTTATTTGATCAATTTAATCTTCAAGCATTAAAGTAATAAAACATATATATTATAAATCATCACATCACTATGATAGGACCATGGATAAAGTTGGTATTTCATTCACTAATACTACAATAAAAGTCATTCTCTAAATATTTTAAATATATATATAAAATTTACTTAAAATTATCAAAAAATCATCAAAGTTTAGTTATGTTGTCAAAAATATCATATCAGTACATTTTTACCACCATGTGCGAGTTTTTAAAAAATTCACGCTTGCGATAACCGAAACTGTTACGTAACCCCGATACTGATCCGGTTCCATTACACCGATACCGAAACCGTTACACTAACCGAAACCGTTTTTGCGAACCATGATAATAGTACAACACAACAAGATAGTTTAATAATCTTTATCCTCAAAAGAAGAAGAAAATTATTTTCTTTAATAACTTTCAGAATATATTGCAAATTAAATAAAAAATACTTTGCTTTGAGAAATAAAATACTAAATATGTAATTATAACGATATCATATATTTTAACCTTCAAATCAATAAAATTATTCTTTATAAAAAGTATCTTTTAATTTTTTTGAAGTATTATTCTATTATATCTTATTTTTTAAAATTTTGTATGTGTCCCACGGTCCCACCCAAAGTAATAATGTACTGTAGCTTATTTTGAAGTTTTGAATGCGTTCCACCCAAAGTTTGTTTTATTATTATATACTTTACATCCTGTCCTATACGGTATACCTGAAATTACCCTTATACTCGCATTTCCTAAAATTTTGATAATTATAGTTTTATTCTTTAGAGTAAAGTACAACAAACCCCCAAAACTATTTCTGTTTTGCAACTAATCCTCCGAACTAAAAATTACCCCCCTAAACTATCAATTTGGTACAATAAGCCCCCATTCCCTTATAAAAGACCATCATACCCTTTTAATATAAAAAATCATTCTTCTAATTATACCATTATATTTTTATCTTTTAATTTTACCATTCACCTTAATCATATTCGAGTCAAGTATGTTCTCAAAATTAATAATAAAAAAGTTCATAGGAAGTAATTATTAATTTTTTAAGTAATAAACTTGATATTAGAATTTTCTTTGATTTAATATATAAAATTTCTCACCCTAAATTTAAATTTTTTAAATGCTAAAATAAAAACTTTTTTCCCTAAAATATAAAAATTACTTGAATAACAAAAAAACAAAAATTTGTGATACATATAAATAGACCATTTTAATAATAATAATAAAAAGATTAACTTCAAAAAAACCCCTATACTATTAAATTTAATCAACTAACTCTTACTGTGTCCACTTTGCCCCCTATACTATCCAATTTTATTACTATGCCCCCTCCTCCTCCTATTTTGAGTCAAAATGTCTAAATTACCCTCCATTAATAGTCAATATTTAATTTAATCAACTAACTCCTACTATATATATATATTTTTGAATTTATAATTTTTGCAAAAAATATAATTGATTTTCGAAATATAATTTTTTAAAATGGTTGATTTCACTAAACCCCCTTATACTATTGAGGGTAGTTTAGGCATTTTGACTCAAAATGTGAGGTGAAGGGGCATAATGATGAAATTGAATAGTATATGGGGCAAAGTGGACACAGTGGAGGTTAATTGATTAAACTGTATAATATAGGGAATTTTCTTGAAATTAACCCTACTTTTTATTACCATTCTTTTTTTTGTTTTTTTATATTAAATTATATGAATATGCACATCACCCACCCACACGTATGTGTATATATATATTTATTTTATTATATTTAGATATTTATAATTATCTTAATATAAATATATATTCTTTTATACCATTATGTGTATATATTTATGATTATATTAAAAATTATTTATACTTTCATGTTTATATATTTTAATTATTCTATTATACTAAAATAATTATAATGAAAGTATAACAATTGTTTTAAATTTATAAAATCTCCAATTCAAAGTACTGTAATTGAGTAAATTCTCAATTTAAAGTAGTTTAATTGACTTTAATCTAGTAAAATTGAGTAAATCCTCAATTCAAAGTAGTTTAATTAAATTCAATTGAGTGAGATTGATAAAATTCATCATTCAAAGTAATGAAAAGGGTTAATTTCAAGAAACCCCCTATACTATCGAGTTTAATTAACTAACCCCCATTATGTCCACTTTGCCCCATATACTATTCAATTTCATCAATATGCCCCCTCACCTCACATTTTGAGTCAAAATGCCTAAACTACCCTCAATAGTATAAAGGGTTTAGTGAAATCAACCATTTAAAAAATTTATTTTTCAAAAATTAATTATATTTTTCGCAAAAATTATAAATTCAGAAATATATATATATATTTTTTGAAAAAAAAATATTTTTCGGAGGGAGCATATTATTTTCCAAAATATGAATTATTTCGGAAAAAATAATATATACTTTTTGCAAAAAAATTAATTTTCGGAAAAAAATCATATTCTGGAACATAATAATATATATTTTTTGAAAAAAAATCATATTTTGGAACATAATAGTGTATATTTTTCGAAAAAGATCATATTTTGAAACATAATATATATTTTTCGTAAAAAAATATCATATTTTGGAACATAATAAATACTTTTTTGCAAAAAAAAAAAAATCGTAAAAAAATCATATTTTGGAACATAATATATATTTTTCGGAAAAAAAAATCATATTTTGAAACATAATACATATTTCTCGCAAAATAATTATTTTTCGGAAAAAATTCATATTTTGGAGCATAATATATACTTTTTCACAAAAAAAAATATTTTGTGTAATATATAAGTTTTTTGGTAAAAAGTATATATTATGCTCCAAAATATGAATTTTTTTTAAAAAAATAATTTTTTTGCAAAAACTATATATTATGTTCCAAAATATGATTTTTTTTGAAAAATATTTTTTTTGCGAAAAAATATTTATTATGTTCCAAAATATGAATTTTTTTTTGAAAAATAATTTTTTTGCAAAAAATATATACTATTATGTTTCAAAATATGATCTTTTCCGAAAAATAGTTTTTTTTGCAAAAAATATATACTACTATGTTTCAAAATATGATTTTTTTTCGAAAAATAATGTTTTTGCAAAAAATATATATTATATTTTCGGAAATAATTCATATTTTGGAAAATAATATACTCCATCAAAAAAATAATTTTTTTGTGAAATATATATATATAATAAATTTAATTTATAATTTTTGCAAAAAATATAATTGATTTTTGAAAAATAATTTTTTAAATTGTTGATTTCACTAAACCCCCTTATATTATTGAGGGTAGTTTAGGTATTTTGACTCAAAATGTGAGATAAGGGGGCATAATGATGAAATTAAATAGTATAGAGGGGAAAGTGGACACAATAGATGTTAGTTGATTAAACTGGATTGTATAAGGGATTTATTAAAATTAACCCTAAAAAGTATTAATACATTATCTCTAAATTTTAAGGACACTTGTTAACTACACACTAAACCTTATCACAGTGTAATCCCTCTTTATTTACTTAACCAATTCCTATTTTACACAACTCAAATCCTTCTTCAAACCTTTGCTGAGAACTCAAACCCTATTTTACACAACTCAAATTCGTAAACCTTATTGCCTCTAACTTTTCTCTCTCTCCTCAACCCTTTCTCTCTCCTCTAGGCTGAGGGTTTCCTCCACCAATCGGTATCGAACATTGATCTAGGGTTAGGATTTTCCTCTCTCCACACACAAGAAGAGATGCCATTCTGATGAAGCACGAGGGCTGTCGGAGGAAGGCGTCGTGAAAGGATCTCGAAGAACGCGCCATCTCCGCCACTACCCTGAGATGCCGCCGTCGAGCAGCTCAAGGCCATTCGCGACGTATGTGTATGAGGCTTACACATATATACATATATATACACACACACAGATGCCAATGGTTGTTCTTCGATGTGGTTGTTCTTAATTGAAACCATGGAACCATGGTTGTTCTTTTGATGCCAATTAATTATTGCTCTTAATTGGAACCATTGTTGTTATTCGATGTGGGTTGCTCTTAATTGACAGCCTCGTACTGTTTCTCGACTTTTGGGGGAGAACTGAGGCTGATTAGTTGAATTTTGAGCAAACGAGCCTAATGAAAATTTGAATACTGAATAAAAAATAATTTTTAAACCAGCCGAGCCGAGGCCGAAATTTTCATATTCATCACGATCAACACCCAAAGTTTGGCTTGTTTGCAGCCTTAACTTTCAAGAGATGAAAGTGTAATTAGTAAAATTATAAGAGGTGCGAGTGTAATTTACATTAATTATTTACTGATGAAAAATTTTCAGTTACCAGCAGTCAGTGTCAGCGTGTAAGTTAAAAAGAGTTAACTGTAATTATTTACTGATGAAAAATTTTCAGTTACCAGCAGTCAGTGTCAGCGTGTAAGTTAAAAAGAGTTAACTGTAGAATAGATCGTGTTGTTGACGCGCCACAAACGCGGTTGGTGTTGATATTCCAAAAAAAGTACACAGAAAGACGATAGAAGAGAGTGGATCGATGATGGGGAAAAGAGAGAGAGGTAGAGGTGATGAATCTAGGATAACCATCACCCTCACCTACCAATTATTAGGTCATGTTTGGTAGTAGGTGATCTTTTTGATCTGGTCCGGTTCGGTTCAATCTGATCTGGTCTAATCTGATTTGGAAAGTCTGTTTGGTAAACGATCTGGTCTTACTATTTATTTATTATTTATTATAATATTTATTTATGTATTATTTCTTTCTTTCTTTATTATTTTTTCACTTTATAATATATTTTATTATTTATATTATTAAATTATTATTTATATTATTATTTATTAATTTATATATTAATTTATAAATATATTATATTTATTTTTTATTATTTTATTCATTTTATTTATTCATTTTTAATTATTTAAAAATATATTTTATTAATTTAATATTAATTTATTATTATTATACTCTCTTTTTTATTATTATTATGAAGTATGTATTCATTATTATATTTACTTATTATTTATTATTATATCTATTTATTATTTTTTATTATATTTATTTATTATTATTATTTATTTCATTTTGTTTATTATTTATTTTGTTTATTATATTTTTAAATATGTTTTATGTAATTTATTATTTATTATTTATTTTATTAATTTAATATTATTATTTATTATTTAGTCCATTTTTTATTATTATATTTATTTATTATTATTTTATTCATTTATTATTATTATTATGTTTTATTTAATTTATTATTTATATTATTAATTATTCATTTTTAATTATTTATAAATATATTTTATTATTTATTAATTAATTTATTATTATTTTTATTTATTGTTATTATATTCATTTTTTTATTATTATTAGGTATTATTTATTTCATTTTTTTATTTAATTTATTATTATTTATTCATTTTTAATTATTTATAAATATATTTTATTAATAAGACCAGACCGGACCACCAGGAACCACCTTTTTTTTTTGTCTGAAATGAGGTCATTTTGGTCTGATTTGATCTTACTTGGTCTAACCAAAAATTTGGGACCAATGCTACCAAACATGGTCCGGTCCCATAAAATACAAGACCAGACCAGACCACCTAACAAACAGTGCCTTATATTCTTTTTTTAGTTTCCCTTTGTATAATTTATACTCTTTTTTACTTTCCCTTTGTATAATTTTTATCAGGTCTTGCTATCACAACTCACTCCCTCTAAACTCTTCTATTTTCTTCTTCTTCTTCTTTTTTACTAATATTTCAGAGGACATGGAGGAAGATCTTAACAACCCATCTCGGATTAACAGGTTTCACCATCTGGGTTTCAATCTATTTTCCTCGTTTGTATTAATCGTTTTTTTATGTCTCTCTTAATTTCGCTACTGGGTATAATTTCTTGCGGAATTGATTCTTTGAACTTGAGTTTGTTCAGTTGAAGATATGATTTTGGCAACAATTTGGTGGATCTCTATTCTAGATCCATTTCATACCATGACTTCTTAGTTTTTGTTATTTTTCTTTTTCTTTTTTAGCATCAGAAAACCCAACTAAACTGTTCCATCTGAAGCAATTTTCAAAGATTAAAATTTTGTCGGCTCTCTCTCACTTGTTGAGGGGTTTGAGCTGCCTAGTGGACAATTTGTCTATCTGAAGAAAAAAAAGTATATATATATATATGTACATACATATCATGATCATTTTTTGACTTGTTAGTTACCACTGGTGCTACTTGCTTGAAAGAAGATCTGGTGATTGGGGGTTTTATTTTTATTTTTATTTTTTTTCTTATGTGATCTGATGTTTGTTTCAGCACTAAGCAATATGATCACTTCATTGACTTCATTATTGTTTTGTTGATTTTATTATTTTTTGTTTAAGTAAGTTGATCAAACTTTAAGCCAAGTGTCACTTGTGCTCTTGAGTATGAGTACTAACTCTAATATACTCCCTATGTCCCAAATTATATGTCCATTTTGGGGAATTTAATTTTTTGAAATGATGATTTTTATTGGTGTTACGGGAATGAAAAATTAATTTTACCCTTGGTCCCATGGTCCCACCAAATGATGTGATATTTGTAATTTAAATATTTTATAATTTGAATGATTGATGGATAAATTGGTAAATTAATCAATAAAGTGACATTGACTTTTCTTATTTTGGAATAGATTGAATAGTGAATGTGGACACTTAAATTGGGATGGAGGGAGTATGTTTTTGGGATAAAAGAGAGTGTTGAAACATCTTCTACTTCTTATGACAACTTTCTGATCTTTTTAATTTGTTGCCTAAAGTTATTATCTGAATACAATGTGATTGAGAACCATGGCTTTGATTTCTAATGCCCATTTTCTAATCAGTGTTGATGTCAACAAAGTAATGCATTCTAGCATTGTTTACTGGAACAAGAAAAGAAAACTTCAAAATGAGCAATTAGGCTTACCTCTACTAAAGCATAAATGCTGGAATCGAAGCTTGAGTTCAGAATTTGATTCCGCGTCTAACAAGAATTTAGAAGAAGCTGAGAACCTCCATATATGCATCAACAAGGGGAAAGATGACAGTGGGGCGATAGGTGATGTATCGGATCAAGAGTCGGGAAGAGATAGCAACAGCTTTGCTGCAGATGGTGACTCTTCCATGTCTATAACCGATGAAACTAAGATGGAGTCGGAGTATTCAAATTGGCCTTATTCCATTTCATCCAATGACTGGAGCAGCGCCAGCTCGAAAAATGTCGCATATTCTTTGGACAGCAAACCAATGACAAACTCTTCCAACAGAGAGAAACCAACGACTGTTGACAAAGAGCTCAACTCTCCTCTACATTTCGATGACCACCTACTAGAGTTTGAAAACAATTTTGGTTACGGTTGTTCAGATCATGAAAATGACAAAAATGAGCAATATACAGATAAGGAACTCGAAGATATGCTCTACTCGAATGGGATGATTCCTAATAATTATGTTCTTTCATCTGGAAGGTGGACTGTTAAACAAGGTAGTGTAGTTTTAGTATAAAAATGCAATGGGACAAAGATAGAATTATTATAATGACATGGTGCTTCATGCTTGTGATTTGCACTGCTTGATCATCTCATCTTTTACCTATGTCATTTCTTTGCTAGTATATTCATAATGAATTTTATACTAATTTGGAAATTTGTGTGTCATTTTGGATGCAGAGACTCAACCAAGCAGCAAGAAACTAACCATTGACAAAGAATTTGAGGAATACTTTTCCAAGCTTATGCTATAGTAGAGTTGACTATAGTATGAGGATTGCTGATATTTTTCTGGTATGTGAGGCTCTTGTGACTACAATTGTAATGTAACATAGCTTGTAATTTCAATAATATGTGATATAGTTGTGCGCTGTGTCTTTCCTTGTTGGTTCAGTTTCAATTTTGTTTACCTTGCATACCATTATTTTTAATATTTATTTCCTGGAAAGAACATAAATTTCCTTTTAGGTTAGTTTGACTGCAGGTGGTCCTTTGGTAGTTTGAATTATTAGTTTCCAAGTTTTGTTCATCTAGTGAGTAATTGTCTTGCTGCTTCTAAATTGATTGGGTTTCACTTGATTATTCTGCTCTTTGTTATGCTCAATGTATTCTTGTCTGGTCAGGCTCTGTGTGCTGCTACATGCTGCACATATATTATGCACCAGTCATATAGTATAATTGGTTGAGTTAATATATGTTTTGTGTTTGTGTGCCATATTTTTGTATGTTGTATAACTGCATGAGCTAATTGATGTATTGGTTTTTGAGACTATGCTTATTTATTTGCAGGTTTTTAATATTAGCATATTTATTTTGAGGATCTATCAGAGTTATCAATCTGCAGCGCTTTCTTGCGGCATATTATTTTTATATGGATAATCAAAGTACATTTTCCCATACGGGAACACAAATTGATTCAACTCGTACACCTACTTCCACACCTGCACCTTCTTTAACCCCCTCACATCCACTTTCGTCAATGCCTTCAAGGTCCTCACCTGAACCTTCTTCAACACCCACAGGAATCTCTCCTACTAAGAAAAGAAAACTTACATCAGGAGTGTGGGATCATTTTGAGAAGATTAAAATAAAAGATATTGATCATGCCATTCGTCACTATTGTAAGACTAAAATGAAGGCTCTAAGTAAAAATGGGACTTCACATTTGCATGGGCATCTCAATAGGTGTCCGAAGCGAGGTAATAAAGATATACGCAAACAATTGTTGGCGAGTGATGCAAAAAGGGGAAAAATCATGGTAGAAAATCAACAATTTGATCAAGAAAGGTCAAGAAATGGTCTTGCCAAGGCAATAGTTGTACATGAATATCCTCTTGGAATTGTTGACCATGTTGCATTTAGAGTTTTCCTTTCTCGCCTCCAACCTAACTTTAAAATTGTTAGTCGCAACACCATCAAGAATGACATATTCAAAATGTTTCAATAAAAAAGAATGACACTTTACCATATGTTTGAGAATCTTCAAAGTCTGGTTGCCATAACAACCGATATGTGGTATTCCAAACAAAAGAGAGGCTACATGGTTGTCACTTCCCACTTTATTGATGAGGCTTGGAAGTTACGTAACATGCTTATTGGGTGAGTAATGTTATTATTTTTTTAATTTAATTATTTTATGTTTGTATTATAATTAATTAATTAATTAATTAATTTAATTATATTATTTTGGGTTTATTTATGTGTCTGCTCCACATACAAAAGAAGTTCTTTGTAATGCTCTCCATCATTGTCTATTGGAATGGAACTTAGATCGAAAGATTTTCACAATTACTGTTGATAATTGTTCAGCAAATGATGCAATGATTGATATTATTTTGGAAAAGATGAGTTTGAGTGACTCACTTTTATTGGATGGTAATTTTTTACATATGCGTTGCGATGCACATGTCTTGAATTTAGTGGTGAGAGATGGTTTAGATGTAATTGGAGGAGCAATTGAAAAAGTTCGTGATAGTGTTGCTTATTGGACTGCCACTCAAGGTAGGGAAGAGAAATTTGAGGAGAATGCCCGTCTTTTGCGCATATTGTGCAATAAGAAGTTATCTCTTGATTGTAAAACAAGCTGGAACTCCACATATTTTGACGCCGGACAGAATATAGATTATTCTGCAGGCTGGTGCAATAGGTAATTTGCAAGGAAAAGAACAAGAGAATTTGACCCAAAATTTCAGAGAACACTCTGGAATTCAATAAATTTGTTTATAATAAAAAATAATAAAAACAACCCACAAATTGGGTTTAAATAGCTGAAAATTAAGGATTTTACCAAAAATAGCAAAACCCTAAAAGTCTTACCAAAACGAAATACGGAAAGAAATCAAAAAATTGCCAAAAATCTAACCCAAATCGGGTTCAGAATCAATTCCTAATTGACAAATAGAAAATTACCATAAGTAGTAAAAATTAACTAAAAATAGAGATTTGAAAAGGAAAACAGCAGATCACGATTTCCTGCCATCCTTGCACTGTTCCTCCTGCATCAGTCACCTCGGGTTGGAGAGAACTCGTCCTCGAGTTCACAGCAGCATCAGCAGAATCCGTAAAACAAGGACTCGGGTGTTTCACATTAAAGACATCAGATGTTTTCAAGCGACTAGGGAGACACAACATGTATGCGTTGTCATTAATCTTCTGCAATATCTCACAGGGTCCAATCTTCCGCTCCTTAAGCTTATTATACTCGCCAACAGGGAAACGATCACGAGTTAATACAACCCAAACAAAATCACCAACATCAAAAAGTACCTGACGATGATGACTGTCCGCTCGAGTTTTGTACTTGGCATTGCTCTCGTGACTGACCAGTTTCACCTGCTCATGGATGCCTCGAAGATGTTGGGCCAACTCACCTGCCCTAGGATGTAAACGGCTTGTGGGTAATTCTGGCGGCAGTCCAGGAGGAAGGTATTCTGGCATCAAAACAGAGAATTCCGAAAACAGCTGCTGGACCTCCATGGGTAATTCTGAAACCTCACCTGCTGCACTATTTCCACAAGGCATAAAAACAGCTTCCTTCTTTGGACCTGCTGCTGGGATCACATTCTGCTGAGATTCAGGAGGATTGCTAAATGGGATCTCAAGATTTTCCATGCCAGTTATATCGTCATCCACTAAGGAGTTCAAGAAAATGTCTTCCATCTGATCAACTTCAACGAGGTTATTGACTTCATAATCCGACCACTGGTATGGAAGCGTCCACTGAACTTCAGTCGTCGTGCTTGCATTGAACACATCCTCATCTCCTTCTTCGTCATACACTGGCTCTCCAACGAAAATATTGGTTTTCAACCAATCATCTTCGGAATCAGAATCTTCTGAAAATATTGGCCCTAACTATGGATACGGATTTTCGAAGGTGGAATTGTCGGTATCAGAATCTTCCACATCATGATTACCGATTTCCTGCGCCGCCAGGCACTAGGTTAACTCTGCCACTTGCCTCTGCAAATCGGCGGCAGTCCAGGAGGAAGGTCTTCTGGCATCAAAACAGAGAATTCCGAAAACAGCTGCTGGACCTCCATGGGTAATTCTGAAACCTCACCTGCTGCACTATTTCCACAAGGCATAAAAACAACTTAATTCTTTAGACCTGCTGCTGGGATCACATTCTACTGAGATTCAGGAGGATTGCTAAATGGGATCTCAAGATTTTCCATGCCAGTTATATCGTCCTCCAGTAAGGAGTTCAAGAAAATGTCTTCCATCTGATCAACTTCAACGAGGTTATTGACTTCATAATCCGGCCACTGGTATGGAAGCGTCCACTGAACTTCAGTCGCCGTGCTTGCATTGAACACATCCTCATCTCCTTCTTCGTCATACACTGGCTCTCCAACGAAAATATTGGTTTTCAACCAATCATCTTCGGAATCAGAATCTTCCGAAAATATTGGCCCTAACTGTGGATACGGATTTTCGAAGGTGGAATTGTCGGTATCAGAATCTTCCACATCATGATTACCGATTTCCTGCGCCGCCAGGCGCTAGGTTAACTCTGCCACTTGCCTCTGCAAATCCTCAATCATAACATCCTGAACGTTACGATCACGGTGTGGGACTTCCTCAATCGGAACCTGCCCACGACGACCACGACGACCACCAGCCATTGAAAACTGATGAAAATACCGCATCAGGAAGATGCTGAGCTCTGATACCAATTGACGCCGGACAGAATATAGATTATTCTGCAGGCTAGTGCAATAGGTAATTTGCAAGGAAAAGAACAAGAGAATTTGACCCAAAATTTCATAAAACACTCTGGAATTCAATAAAATTGTTTATAATCAAGAATAATAAAAACAACCCACAAGCCGGGTTTAAATAGTTGAAAATCAAGGATTTTACCGAAAATAACAAAACCCTAAAAGTCTTACCAAAACGAAATACGGAAAGAAATCAAAAGATTGCCAAAAATCTAACCCAAATCGTGTTCAGAATCAATTCCTAATTGACAAATAAAAAATTACCATAAGTAGTAAAAATTAACTAAAAATAGAGATTTGAAAAGGAAAACAGCAGATCACGATTTCCTGCCATCCTTGCACTGTTCCTCCTGCATCATATTTAATGCTTGAAACTGCTATTATTTACAAGGATGTGTTTCCACGTTTAAAGCTACGTGAGAAACATTATACATCCTTGCCATCTGAGGATGATTGGGTCTTGCAAAAGAAATTTGTGGGAGGTTGAAGATATTCTATAATGTCACTAAATTGTTTTCTAGAACTAAGTATCCCACCACAAATCTTCTCTTGTATAAAATTTGTGAAGTGAAATTGGCATTGCAGATTTGGCATCAATCTGAAACTCGTGATATAAAAAACATGGCAGAAAAGATGTTACTAAAATTCAACAAGTATTGGAGTGAGTGTCATTTTGTTGGAGCAGTGGCAATGATTTTAGATCCAATGTACAAAATAAAATTTTTGCGACATATTGTTGTCAAAGCTTATGGAGAGGAGGGTGCTACATCTCACCTAGATGATGTACTTAGAACTTGTCATAGTTTGCTTCGTGAGTATCAAGTCAAGTATAATGTGGGTAGAAATGAGGAGGGTCAAAGGGAAGGGATTTCATCTTCACATGGTTCCAAAGTTGGTGATGGGTTAGAGGAGTTTGACCCTATGAATGATTTCGATGATGAAATTGAAATTGATGGTGACATGTCAAATAAGGTGAGTAATGTGAAGGAAGAATTAAATTATTACTTGGGAGAAACTCTCATGCCTCGTAATAATAAGGATTTAGATCTTTTGAATTGGTGGAATGCAAATGGGCTCAAGTATCCAACACTAGTGAAGATGACTAAAGATATCTTGGCCATTCCTGTATCTACGTTTGCATCCGAGTTCGCATTTAGCACTAGCGGTAGGGTGTTTACCCCACATCGTTGTAGATTGGGACCTAACATTTTAGAGGCATTGATGTGTTCACGAGATTGGATTTAGGATGAATTTGAAGGTAATATATTTATTACATATATATATATATATATATATATGTTTTAAATTTTTCATTGTGACATTTATTTTCTTATATTACAAATTATTATTTTTAGTTCAACCTTCAACGGGGGTATTGATGGAAACATGTTGTGAATCCGCATCACTTTCTTTGCAAAAATCTACAATAACTTACGAAGAGTCGGGATATGTTGATATAATGGATCAGGTAGTACTTACTTTCTTCTTTATGCACACATCTTATCTTGGACCTCATATGATTCATACATCCACAATTACTGCATTTCCTTTATGTTAATATGCTAATATATATATATATATTGATATGTATTTTAAGGAATCACAATGAAGGAAGACATAACTGCTTGTTCCTGGGTTTGCTGGATTTTGCTTGCTGCTTGATTGCTGGATTTTGCTTGCTGCTTGCTGCTGGATTTTGCTTGCTGCTTGACTGTTTGTTGCTGGATTTTGCTTGCTGCTTGTTTCTGAATCACAAAGACAGAACTACTTGTTGTCGGGTTGCTGTTTTTTGCTGTTGGATTTTGCTGTTTTTGGGTGCATGTATCTGAATATTCTGAATTTTGATATATGTAATCACATTGTAACGCAATAGTTGACACCAATGTGGGGGACATAGGACTGGAAAAAAGTTCATCCATGTTTGTAATGAACCATATGCAGTAGTAAAATGTATATAAGTTTGGCAATTTTCAAGGAAATCAAGGGAGCACTCACAGTTGGTATATAATGTTGTTGATTTGAATGCAAATTAGGAGGTTATACTCCTTTCTTATCATGATCATGATACTAATTTTGGCAATGAGGTGTGTTTGGTTGATAGGTGAATGTTTGTCCTACTAAGGTAAGGTGATTAGAATTCAGGGCTACCATCGTCGATAACACTCTTGTTGAATTCATGTTATTTAAACTACATGAAGTTATTGATGTTACTGACAATATTGAGATGAATTCATTGCAATTGTTTTGCTAATGAAATAATTTCTGTGTGAGAAATATTATGCGGTCTCCAGATAAATGCTTGTAGACCTGGTCCCTGTGTAGGGGAGGGAAATCTACTGGGATGTTTTCGTCATGTCATTTTTCTGCCATTAATTACCAGAAAATTGATGGAAATCTAAGATGAAGGACTATATATTATCTCAATATGTATATATATATATATGCAATATGTATATACAATATGTAATATGTATAAAAACATGCAAAGAAGATTGGATGACTAATTATAATGGTTTCAAAAAGACAAATCTGGAATGGAGTAAGAACAAGATAAGGATACCAGGGGGTGTAAATATATATGCACATTATGTCTCTGTATATCTCTCTATATTGACCACCCAATAATCCAAGTTTTCCAAAATTCAGAGACATGGAATGAAGTTGAAGTTTGATAGAACAAGTTAATATCAGAGACATGAAATGAAGTATTGAATGACATTTTGTTACCGATGATAACCCGATGGAACCCGTTTATACCGATGGGGTGGTAATGGTATTACCGATTACAACCCGTCACGGGTTTGGGATGGATTTGGTATTAGTAATTTTAAAATGGGGTGGTAATGATATTAGCCAAACACGTCCCAAAACCGACCCATTGCCATCCCTATATATTGGAGTTAGAGATTGATGGTGAGTATATACCCCTTCATTGAATGCCCACTACTCTAACTCCAGAGGACTACATAGCACTCTGAAGATGAAGGGATGTTTTACTCAAACCGAGTTCACACATAGTTTGATTCGCTTCGTATCATATAAGAATTCTAGCTGTCAAGGTTGGAAACACATTCGAAGCCATGTGTGTGAAGGGCCTGTTTGGTCGGCGCTTTGCTTCCAATGCTCCTCCACTCCTTCTATAATGAAAATTACAATGACCCTTACTGGAAGTAAGGTCAAGAGTTCGGGCCTCAGCGTAGTATACAATGAACTTGCATTCATCTTATAAAGTAAGAGTTTGTCTTTCTTCAAAGAAAAAAAATATACAATAGTATTAGGTGTATATTGAGTTCGCCTTTTCTGTCTGAATCCACCCATTGTCAATTTGTCATCCCTACTCTCAATATAAAGAAATAAATTTCAATAATATTTTATTAGACGTAAAATAAATAAAAATACTTATATTAGTGCAAAATTCTGTTGGTTGATTTTTTTTTCAAAATCCAGTTATTCAAATATTATAGTCTTTACAGTTTTCGTAGAATAAATTTATCTAAGAATTGCTCTAAGAATTAACCAAACAGTTCAAAGTTTTCCTTCATTGATCTTTGTACTTATTCAAGAACCTTATGGTATCTCTATACTCTGCCTCAACCACAAACTCTCAATAATCAACAATAACAAAAAGAATTGGCAAAAATCCCATAACACGATCTTAAATCTTCATCTTCCCCATTTAACAAAAATTGATCAAATAATATACACATATGTATGAACGATCATTCGGCTTGAATCCGAAAAAATAATGCAATATAGGATTAAATCATCCCAAATTATACAAACAAATTAAAGAATATAACAAGACGTAGGAGAGAGGTAATTAAGCACAAGCTTCTGGTCTTGGGGCCAGGGCAAACAGAGTATCGAGATCCGGTGGCTGAAAGTAGCCCTTCTTTGGTGGGTCCGCCTTCATCCGACGGCTTGCTTTCTTCTTCCTTGGAGCCGGTGGACAGACGGAGGTCATCGGAATCCGAGATTCCTCGTGCTTCGGTGTCACGCATTCCTCTTCCATCATCTCAAACCCATCAATCATATCCATTCCTATCACCCACAAATATATATATATAGGCGTCTATATGTATATATATATATATATATATATAATGTTTGGAAGAAATTGGGGAGTTGGAATTTGGAAGAAATTGGGGAAAGAAGGGTTTATATAAGGTTTTGGAAATTGAAAGGAATGTGGTGTGTTTGGGAAAGTGAGGAGCTAATTAGAACGTGTAAATGGCAGAGAAGTATTGGTTCATTGCTGTGTATGTATGGAGAGATGGGTACACGTGGCCCACGTTCGACCGCGTCTTTCTTGTTTTTCAATTAAGGCGGCGCCTGCCTCCGTCGGCGACTTTGCGCGGGAAAACTGTTTTCGGAGTGGGCTTGATTTGAATGCGGGCCACTGCTTTCTTTGCGTGGACTTGTAGTCGTAACCTGTTTAATAAATATATTATTTTAATATATAGTTTATTCGAAATTTATTTTACTCTAATACAGATTATTTAATAATTTTATTGTCTACAACAAATGTTAAAGATTTACATTATTGGTAAATTTCAGATAAAATAATTTGTATAGCTAATATTGAAAGCTATTAATTGAGTCCATCTCGGTTACAAATTTCACTATTATATTAACACGATTAGTTACTCGAGTTACACCATATAATAAATTAATTACGAATCATATTGACGGACACAAAATTTTGTCACCCCTACTTGATGTCTAAAATAACTTTGAATATTTTATCAATTCTTTAAAACTAAGAATACTTTCTCTATTTCAAGTCTGAAATATTGAAATATGCTTCACACAAACTTCCTTGTCCGAAAATAAGTGTCCAATTTTCTTCTTTTAGTCATTCCAAAATAAGCATCAATTTTAAAAAGTTAAAACACTTTATTGAATTAATTTACCAATTTAATCTTAAGCATTAAAGTTATAAAACATATATAATATAAATTATCACATTATTATGGTGAAATCATGAATAAAATTGATATTTCATTTACTAACACTATAATAAAAATTATCTTCTTAAAAAGTTGGATTCCCCGTCCTTAATTTAGCACGGAGGGAGTAATAGAAATGAAAAACATGTTGAAAAAAAAAATGATGATAATCCATGGTCAGCAAATACTATACTGTAAAATAAAAAATTAAGGGACTACTTTTGTTAGAATTCTTTGTTGTTTGGGCTGGGCCTTTGGCATGGGTTACCTTGCCAGGCTTTCTGATAACATGTCGGGTCAACCCCTTCCTCACTTCTGCTCATCTTATGCCGTCTTAGTTTTGTTTGTGTACAGAAATAATATCTGAAAATTGTTATTGAAATACATTTCTTACAGTCAAATGGAAACAAATTGCAGTAATTATGCAACACACACACACACACACACATATATATATATATATATATATATATATGCATGTATTGGTGCTTTATTCTTCAATTTTTTTTGGGCTATTATCATGAATTTTATGGTTTCAAAAAAGATTAATTTGCCCCCTCATATGCAGAAAACCCCCTTAATGTTAACAAATTTGATCAACTTGCCTATTTTCTTACAATTTCGAACAAAACTGCCCCTGAAACTAGAGGAAGGTTTACTGATAAACAATTTTTTTTTTGTTTATGCCCAAAAAAAATATTAATACCAAAATAATTTTTTTTTGGAACTACTAATTAGGGTAAAATATAAAACAATTAAGTCCGAAATATAAAAAATATTTTGAACTACAAATAAGTTTTTTTTTTCGTTTTTAACTTTGTTTTTTATATTTTACTATAAACGAAATCTATTTTTCATTTATGCCCCAAAAAAACATTAATGCAAAAATAAATTTTTTTGGGAAACAACCAATTAGAATAAATTATAAAACAAATTAAGTCCGAAATATAAAAAATATTTCAAACTAAAAACGAGATTTTTTTTTTCATTTTTAACTTTGTTTTTTATATTTTACTATAAACGATTTTTTTTTAATTTATGCCGAAATAAAAAAGTATTGCATCAATATGTTTAACTTTCCAATTAGATATTTTTTTTGGCATAAATCATTTATTTTTTGTTTATTGTAATATATATATATATAAAAAAAATTAAAAAACGAAGAAAACAATCTCATTTGTAGTTCAAAGTATTATTTATGTTTAGAACCTAATTTTTTTATATTTTACCCTAACTGGTAATTCAGTTAAAAATATTGATGCATTAATTTTTTATTTGGTATAAATCAATTTTTTTCGTTCATAGTAAAATATAAAAAACAAAGTTAAAAACGAAAAAAAAATCCCATTTGTAGTTCGAAATACTTTTTATATTTTGGACTTAATTTGTTTATATTTTATCCTAATTGGTAGTTCCCCAAAAAAATTATTTTGGCATTAAAGTTTTTTTTGGCATAAATTAATTTTTTTTTTCATTTATAGTAAAATATAAAAAACAAAGTTAAAAATGAAAAAAATAATCTTATTTGTATTTCAAAATATTTTTTATATTTCAGACATAATTTTTTTTATATTTTACCCTAATTGGTAGTTGTAAATTTTTTTATTATGGCATTAATATTTTTTTCTCCGTATATATAAATAAATAAATCGTTTATGAGTAAATTCCCTCGAGTTTTAGGGGCAGTTTTGTTCAAAATTATAGATAATGAGATAAATTGATCAAATTTATTATCGTGAGGGGAATTTTCTGTATAAGAGGAAGTTAAATTTATCTTTTTTGAAACCATACGAATTTCTTGATAATAGCCTTATTAATTTTTTTTCAATTGGTGTAATGATAACTAACCACTATCTTTGTCTTGATTCAACTCACTCACGTACTCTCCGTTAACTTCATCCTCCGCCATCTTCATTTTATCCGAGCAAGAGTAATCTGGCATGGCAATATGGAGTATAAGTCTGAACCTTTAATGGCTCAAACAAATTCTGTAAATTTGAAGTTAAACATCAATTAGAATCCCCAAGTAAAGTTTGGTGATGGATGATGAAAGGTCAACGGAGGATAAGTCCAAGCCTCACCATGGCCTGCCATTTTTGTTTCTCTCGTCTCTGAGATCTGAAATGGATGGATTAGTTTTAGTTAAACCATGCATCACGTTCAGCCCTGCGGATCTAGAGCTAGGCAAGACGGGGACTGCTTCATGCTTCACACGTGATTCTCAACACATGTGGCCCATCTCCTTCTTCCGTGTCACTCACACAAGATAATATAATCAGTATTTCGGTTTGTCATGATTAGTTGTGTGATATCGATTTCGATTGTGTCAATGATGAGATTCAATTTCTAGCGTTACATGATAGGATTCATCATTTCAAAAATTATTAAAAACTAGCCCATGATTTTTATCACCATAATATTTTTAATTGATAATCGAAAGTGGTGCGCAAAACTGAAAGATGTGTTGCGTAAATCCTTTCAATAATTGGTCAAAATAGTATGTTACATTTACTCCTAAACACTGAATAATGTTTTAATAGGAGCACCATTGCCTTACCACAAAGAAGGATTTGACTTTATATATATATAGATATATATCTTTCCCGAAATTCGCTTGGTGACAAAGGCTGCAGCTAACCTAAGCCCACTCTGCCAGTCAACCCCTTTGTTTGTCTTCCACCCGTTGCCCTTGTTTTCTGGGACTCCATAAAGTCAACCCCGCATCACAACAAATCCCACCTTCTCTTAGATCATCACAATTTTCAGAGCTTATCATCACCAATCAACAATAAAATCAGGATTCTTAGCCCAAAAAAAGTAAGAAAAAAAAAAAAATCACACCTTACTATCAAATCAGCAACGTAAAAAGTGATTAGGTTAATTTTGATAGAGATGATCGTATTTTATTAGGGTTTTTTTCTATCCAGATATTTGTAACAAATTTTATTTATTTTCTTAAACTATCTAGCTCATAAAACTCTTTTGTTGCTACCATGTAGCTGCAATGCAAGACCAATTGCCTCAAAATGGCGAAGGAAAACAGAACAAGAGTCCTTAAGAAAATAACAGTACAGGCTCTTTTTTTTCATCCCTCTCAATTAGTGGTTGACTTTTGCCCAATCAAATAGGGGTCATGGTTCAGGTAGCTAGCTCTGGTCCACATTTAATTCATCAATCCCATTCATCTAACAAGACAAACAAACAGAGGTGGAAATAACAGACAATACAAACAAAAGGATATGGGTACTATATATAGATACATATATATACATATACATCCACACACATGACAGATCATCTATAATTGCATGGTCGGCATAAAATCATTAATTGATTATTAATAAGATGGTTATAAACTTAGGTTCTCAACAAGAGTGGTAAGTCATTAAAAAGCATGAAACTCATTGTATTTGGATTTCTTTTTGTTGCTTAGAAGCTACTATCATTTACCTTATATATTACACACAATAGTATATTACCATCAACATAGATAAGATGCTGACTTATTTTAGAATTTACCAACAATGTCACCATTTTCAAAAGTTATATTAAAGCTCTACACACACATACACACACAACTTTATCTATAAAATTGCACAATAACTACCAACTTTTGCTTTAGAATTAGAGAGCAAACAAGTAGACATCAAAAAGTCCTCTTCATCTACTCCACTCTCACCTTTCTCCCCTTTCCTAAGCCGAAACTCTTAACCATTATATTATATCAGTTATATATAGTACTTCGTATATATACATATGTATGTAATTTTATCCTTCAAATTTTCTGAAGTTTCGATGAAAAAATTCTACTAACAACACAACACAACGTAGTCACCTTCATTTGTTAGAACAGCTTCCATTGATTCCCTCTTCTTTTTTTTCCGCTTTCTGAACCTTTGTTTTCGGGAAACTGGATTTGGCTTACTTGAAGTTAATTCAGTATCTTGATATTTTTTTTATGCAGAGCTAAGTTTGCTTCATATTAGTCTTCGAATGGAGGAACTGAACACTACCTGCTCAGAAGATGAGCTTGTTAGAGAACTTCTCGACGATGTGTCACCTTTCTTTGTGCTTCCACCGGAGATAAATGAATCCAAATCAAGCTCGGATCGAAATGAATCTTCCATTAACAAGCTCATGTCAACCCTCTACTCCGGACCTACAGTACAAGATATTGATAGCGCTTTATCGGTGACAAATTATAAACACCACTTTCAAGACATTGCACAAGCCAGGTATGGTCTCATCAATAATTCAAATTCATTTTCGCTCAACGGGGTACTTATGATTGAATTTGAATCAATCTCTTTTTAAAATGAATTTATCTGTGTTAAATTTTGCAGGTTTTCAATAATAGAGAAGGGAATGAGCAAGGTTGACAACAACAAGTACACTTTGAAAATGAAGAGCTGTGGGGATGCTTTGGCTGATGATGGTTACAAATGGAGGAAGTATGGGCAGAAATCTATAAAGAATAGCCCAAATCCTAGGTTATTTCATATTTCCCTATCCTTTCCTTTGCATCTTATTGTTTTTTTTTTTATTTTTTCCTTCATCACCTTCATGCAAGAGTGTCTACTGTGAAATTTGTGATATTTTTTTAATTCATTTTCTCTGAAAAAATAATGCTTTTTCTGCATGAATAATAAATACGAACATTCTTGATGCATTAATTCACCTAACCAATACAAGAATGTGTACCACATTCTATTCTTTTTTGGTATACGTAATTAATTAATTGCATTCTTTGTCATGAATTCTAATTCCTAAAGTTATCCAAGTGTGTCAACATGTTCACCCTAGTATTACACGCATAGCCTCTAATGGAATAAAAAAAATATATAGAAAAATCTAATAGCTTCATCAAAAGAAACTTAGGTCTTATGTAACAGAAAAATAGAGAATTAGAAGTGTTTTGGAGAAGGCCTGCTAACTTCTTTAAGTCGCTAAATAAAAAATTCTTAGAAAAATTAACAAAAACTATTTTTAATCCAAAACTTCATTACAAATAAGGTTTGAATAACTTAATCAAATTGAGTCACTTATATATATAATTTATCTTCAGAAATATGACTTTAAATAGGTAAGTATAGTATATGATATATCTAACCACTAGAAATTTGGGGCAGCCTTATATGTCTTTACAACTTGGGTTACCAAATTAAGGAGCCTAACTTGTGTATTGTGATGAAAAACAGGAGCTATTACAGGTGCACCAACCCTAGGTGCAGCGCCAAAAAACAGGTGGAGCGGTCCACATACGACCCGGACACTTTTCTTGTCACCTACGAAGGGCTTCACCTCCACTTTGCTTACCCATTTTTCTTGGGCCAACCCGAGTACGACAACCCGCCTTCCAAGAAGCTCAAAGACACCGCCCAACAAGCCCAAGCCCAAGCCCATGAAGCACAACAGACACGAACTATGGACTGTCCAGAATTTGTGGATCCTGATTTGTTACCAAGCCCATTTGTGGATCATCAACTTACCATATCTTCGAGCAACCCTTGG